>JAUIMM010000138.1:8030000-8630000 GCA_031769625.1 Taudactylus pleione | reverse complement strand
CCCCCGCTGTGGGGGATTCGGACCGGTCGGTGGCTGCCGGGAGGCTTGGCTGCCTTTCTGGGGGGATCGGGAGCGGCACTCGGGAGGCTCCCGGCCAAATCGGGAGGGTAGGCAAGTATGCTTCAACCCTATGTGATCCTCAGTTCTTTGTAAGGATATTATTATGCATATCCCAAGCATGTTTAAATTGTTATACTGTCTTAGCCTCTACCACCTCTGATGGGAGGCTATTCCACTTATCTACTACCCTTTCTGTGAAGTATTTTTTCCTCAAATTTCCTTTGAATCTACGTCCCTCCAGTTTCAGTGCATGTCCTCATGTTTTAGTACTTCTCTTCTTTTGAAGACTGTCTCACTCCTGCACCTTGTTAAAACCAATGATATATTTGAAAGTTTCTATCATGTCCCCACTTTCCCTTCTCTGCTCCAGACTATACATATTGAGATTGCTTAGTCTCTCCTGGTAAGTTTTGTAATGTAGGCCATGCACCATTTTAGTTGCCCTTCTTTGTACACTCTCTAATGTGTTTATATCCTTATGGAGATGTGGCCTCCAGAACTGAACACAGTATTCTACATGAGGCCTTACCAATGACCTATACAAGGGCATTATTAATTCTTTCTTCCTGCTACTGATTCCTCTCCCTATGCAACCAAGCACCTGACTTGCCTTTCTCATTGCTTTGTTAAAATGCTTACCTGGCTTTAAGTCACCTGAAATAGTGACTCCTAGATCCTTTCCTCCTCTGTAGTCTCCATTAGAGTATCCTCAATACTCCTCTATTCTACCTAGATCCTCCATCATTTGTCTTACCCCACCAGGTGTGTCTACCGTGTTGCATATTTTTGTGTCATCTGCAAAAAGGCATACTTTCCCTTTAATACCATTTGCAATGTCACCATCAAAGATATTAAAAATCACCGGTCCAAGTACAGAACCTTGGGGTACACCACTTGTCACAATTCCCTCCTGAGACTGTACTCCATTTACTACAGCTCTATGTTTCCTATTTTGCAACCAAGTTCTTATCCATTTAACCATCTTAAAATCCAGTCCCAAGTTTTCAAGTTTATTTATCAGTCTGCGATGTGGGTCTGTGTCAAAAGCCTTACTAAAGTCTAGATAAGCTATATCTACAGCCCCCCCTTGATCTATTACTTTAGTCACCCAGTCAAAAAAATCAATTAGATTGGTTTGGCATGATCTCCCCCTAGTAAACCCATGCTGTTTGGGATCTTGTAAATTGTTGGATTTGAGATGTTCCACAAGTCTTTCTTTTAATAGTGGTTCCATTACTTTCGATATTACTGATGTAAGGCTCACTGGTCGGTAGTTACTTGCCTTTTCCTTGATTCCACTTTTGTGCAGTGGGATTACATTTGCTCTTTTCCAGTCCTCTGGAATTACTCCTGTAGCTAGAGACTGGTTGAATAATTCTGTTAATGGTGTTACCAGCACCCCTTTAAGCTGTTTTAGTATCATTGGATGTATCCCATCTGGCCCCATTGATTTGTCCACTTTTAGTTTTCTCAGTTCTGTTAGGACCTTTCCTCTGTAAGTATACTTGTATCTACCTCACGTATATACTTGCAACTTAACTGTGGCTGCTTTACCTCTCATTCTGTAGAGAATACTGTGCAAAAATAACCATTTAGATGATCTGCTATGGCCTTGTCTCCCTCCACAAGACTCTCACTGTCTATCTTCATTCTTATTATTCCACCATTTGATTTTCTTCTTTCATTTATATACTTACTGACTGGGCCACTTTCTCTTCAGCCTGTGCCTTTGCACATCTGATCACCTTCTTGGCCTCCTTCCTTCTGACAAGATACACCTGTTTGACTTCATTATCCTGAGTCTGCTTATATTTCCTAAATGCCCTCTTTTTCCTTTCACACTAGTTGATACTACTTTTGTGAACCATACTGGCTTCCTTTTCCATCTGCCTTTCGTAAGCCTTTTTATACAAAGATCTGTTGCTTTCAGTATTGCACTTTTTAATTTTTCCCACCTCTGTTGCACTCCTTCCAAATTCCTCCATTTTGCCAAGGAATTGCTTACACATCTCCCCATCTCTGCAAAATCAGCCTTCCTAAAATCTAACACCTTTGTTTTTGTGTGGCATGAGTCGAACCCTGTCTTTATACTAAACCAGCTGTCTTCAACCTTGGCCCTCCAGCTGTTGTTGAACTACACATCCCAGCATGCACTGCCATAGTTTTAGCATGCTGTTTTATCAAAAAGGAGGCAGTGCATCCTGGGATGTGTAGTTCCACAGCAGTTGGAGGGCCAAAGTAGAACACCCCTGTACTAAACCATACTGCTTGATGGTCACTGGATCCTGGGTTCTCTCCAACACTTACATCTGATATCCTTTTATCATTTGTGAATATGATGTCTAGTATAGCATCTTTGCAAGTGGGCTCCCTCACCAGTTGCTCGAGGGATACTCCCGGCAAGGCAATTAGGAAGTCCCCACTTCTAGTGGAACTTACAAAAGAGCCCTCCCAATTTACATCTGGTAGATTAAAGTTTCCCATGATTATTACCTCTTCTTTTAAAGTCATTTTAGTGATGTCTTGCAAACGGTTCCTGTACAGTTCCTCATCCTGGCCTGGTGGTCTGTAAATCACCCCACTATGAATAATGTCCTTCTCTCCTGTTTCTATGGTCACCAAAAGGGCCTCAGTTTTTTCTGCAATATTTTGCATTGAAGTAGGTTTTATGTTGTTTTTCACATACATTGCTACCCCTTCTCCATTTTTTCCCATTCTGTCTTTTCTACATAAAGTATATCCCGGTATAGCTATGTCCCAGTCATGTTTTTCATTGTACCATGACTCCGTATTAGCTACAATATCCAGATCATCCCTAGTCATGATAGCTAGAATATCACTGGTTGCTAGTGGTAGCACCACCCCACACCTCAGTTTCTTATCCAACAGCCAAACGAAGTTCTGTGCAGAACAAAAACGCTGAGCTCTATTAGCCAATAATATAGTTGGTTGCTCAATTTCCCAAAAGGCAAGGCCCTTCCAGTCCTTACCACTCCATCTCTCCAATACAGTAAAATGTGTATTAGTGGAGGCCATCTCAAAATTTGCACTGAAGCCCCTAGGCCTTGGGCTCACCTGTATGTAGTAAACCAAATCATTTGTCCTTGCGGACTTGCTTATATAAGGAAAACTGAGACTGCATTTAAAACTCGCATGACAGCACATAGGTCGGTTATTAGAGCTGCCTTGGAATCTGGAAATAGTGAACAGCTGGTAGCAATACATTTCGCAATGATGGCGCATCCTTTAGCCATGCTTAAATACTGTATGATAGATCAAATACCTGAATCTCTAAGGTGGTATAAGTGATGGATACATCTAATGGGTACTATGTGGCCTTAATGAACAACTGAATAGTGTGTTTTAGATATGGCCTTGTTCTACATATACCGTATATACTCGAGTATAAGTCGACCCGAATATAAGCCGAGGTACCTAATTTTACCACAAAAAACTGGGAAAACTTACTGACTCGAGTATAAGCCTAGGGTGGGAAATGCAGTAGCTACTGGTAGTAATCCCCCCCCCCTGGTACTGCCCCCAGTAGTAATCCCCCCTGGTAGTGCCCCCAGTAGTGACATCCCCCCTGGTAGTGCCCCCAGTAGTAATCCCCCCTGGTAGTACCCCCAGTAGTAATCCCCCCCCTGGTACTGCCCCCAGTAGTAGCCCCCCCAGTAGAGAGAGACATAATTATAAAAAAAACACTTACCTGAAACCCCGCTCCTGGTCCCGACGCTGCTACCGGCTCCTCCGGCCGCTTTGCACTATGGGAGAGACATCATGACATCATTACGTCTCTCCCATTACCCACTGTGGGAGCCGGAAGATGGCTCCCACAGTGGGAGCAGCAGCAGCCGATGAGAGTCTGACAGACTCTCATCGGCTGCTAATTACAACAAACACACAGCAGCCGGCGCCGGCGGCTGTGTGTTTGGCACTGGTTAGTGCTGATCGAACTCCGTCCGGTCAGCGCTACACACGCGGTGCAGCTGTGTCACAGAGATACAGTCTGCACCGCGGGCCGCATGGTACGCAGCTGAGTGAGGCGCCCTCCAATATGTGGCGCCCTACTTAGCTGCGTAACGGGAGAACCGGCCCTGGTCCTGGAGCATCACTCGAGGGGTTTTTTTTTATCAGCACAAAAAATGTGCTGAAAAACTCGGCTTATACTCGAATATATACGGTACACACATATATATTTATATACAGTATGCGTTTTTTTTTATACATGTATGTGGTTTACTCCAATCATTATGGTTATATTAGCTTTAATATGTGCTTTTTATCTTTAATATATGCTTACAAATGTACAGTATATATATTGCTGTTTTACCGAATATGGGTCAGTTTATAGGCGTTATATATGGTTTATATATGTTTATTTATGTACTTTGTGCACACTATTGTTGCCAGTTCATTTCTATGGTGATGGTACAGACAAGACAGTCATTGCTGACATGTGAGCAGCGTGATGACATCATCTACACGGGCCACCGGCTGGGAGTGGCCGTAGGTGCACACTGGGTGTAATCTCCTTAAACGGTGAGCGTTTTTAATGTTACATGTAATTATGTATGCCCTGATGAAAATGCAGTGGGATTAAAGGCATTGAAACGTTGTTTCTCAATACTACTGCTGACTGAGACTTTTTTTTAAATGCTTGGAGTGCCGCTGCTGTTGAGGGAAAAAATAAATATATATATATATATATATATATGTGTATATATATATATATATATATATATATATATATATATGTGTATATATATATACATATATATATATATATTTATATATATCTCCAGCATAACAGGCGGCACTCAGAGGACTTATAAGAAATAAGATAACAACCAGTCATGTTAATGCTGATGTTGCAATATCCTTTATTGGAGATTTTCTCTAGGGAAAATTTCAATGGGGGCCTATAGAGATGCGGAGTGGGGGGTGGTTGCTAGGACACCCCTAGGTATTTGTTTTTTTCAATTAAATTTTTATATCTATTATTTTAAAAGCACATCCTGAATTAATTCTATACTAAAAAAAAAAAAAAAATTTTCAGGCTGGAATGAATTAGCCAGTTAAGTGCGAAGTATGACGGCTGCTGTAAATAAATACTTTCCTTAAAAGAGAGGTGGCATGGTAAACTCTGGTGAGCTTTATTGCAATAATGCCTAGTATCTATTTTCAATGCAGATCCAATTTAAGGCTATTTCACTGCCTAGTATATTTATTTTTCTTAAAACAGAATTTCTCATTCAGTGCACTGAAATGTATCTGGTAAAACGGAGCAGGATGGACTGGTGCCCGAGGCTGACTGACAGCCAGCTCAGAATAACACAGCGGCACAGGAGCCATGGAGGGGAGGAGGGTATGCCTGGGTGCACCACTGCTGGCCTCTCGCACATCTAGAAACTGGTTAATATTTTTAGTGGTATTTCCCATTACTGTCTCATAACATGGAATAAAAGGATTCAGTGGGAAGAAAACATATACGTATAAGTCAGCAATAGGAATAGTGACATTTGTAGTTTCCTTTCTCCTGCTGTCCCCTGGCCTGGTGCCTGGGTTAGGTCTCTAAAACCGCCTTAACACAAACTAGAAAACTGGTACAGGACACTTTTGCTATCTTAACCTTTTTTCTCACTGGCAAAATCATACCGGACTACTCTCCCGGAACGGCCGGGAGGCTCCAGTAAATCGTGTGGCACTCCTGGACGCTCAGAAAAGAGGGTAAGTCTCTTGGCTGGACACCACCCACCCGCACAATGATGCAATTGCGCAGTCACACAACCGCTCCGCCCCAATGCCACTTCATGTCCCCGCCACGCCCCCTTATGCCGTGCCATACACCCCCCTGTGCTGACCTGGCTGCTCCCTCCAGCATGTCAATGTCTTATCTGTACAATAGAAGTAAAAGATGAAACAGTTGTACAAACTTTGTTTCAGGGGTGTATCTATAATGGGTGCAGGGTGTGCGGGGAACACGGGCCCCTGGGTCCAGGGGGGCCCCACACCATACACCCTGCACCAATAATGTTACTTACCTCTCCGGAGTCCCACGTCAGCGCGGGGGTCCGGCGCTGTAAAACATCTGGAAAATGGCCGCAGTGATCTGTGAATACACTATAGACTCTGGGCACACTCTAGTGCCCAGAGTCTATAACTCCGGCGCTGGCCGCGCACAGCTCACTGCGCTGCCGGGCGGAGAGGAGGGGACCCGTGTCGGAGACTGCACACGGGCCTCCTCCTCTCTAGAAACGCCCCTGCTTTGTTGCATACCTTGCAACTGTCCAAATTCTGGTGGAGAATTCAAGATTCAACTGGATTGTACCAAACAGATGTGTCCTCAGACACCTAGCCTCAGTAGACCATACGGCACAAGATGCTCAGCGCAACTGAGCCACTTAGAGAGGTGTAGCATACCGTCTTGTTCTTTAAATGTTGCATCTTATTTGCATTGCAGATAAAGTGAAACACCACTCTCAGGGCCCATCGTATGCAACTGCAATTAAGTACACACATCGCTCGATTGTTCACAACTGCGCATGCGTATAGTCCGGCACTGCATGTGCGCTGCGATCGCACTGCGATTTAGCACGCACAGAGGAATGCATTGTAGAGTGATTGACAGGCTGTGAGCATTTGGGGGAGGTGACGAGGAAGTGATCGTAGAAACGCTGTGATCTGTCCGTTGGAACGCCATTGCAGGGGCGTGCATAAATTAGCCACTGCGATTACATACGCAGCTTGAGTACTCACTGTGAGCGACGAGACTTGCAGTTTCTATGGCTGGTCAGACTGGTGTAAATTGTGTGTGACGGGCCGATGTCGGTCAATGGTACTGATGTATACGCAGGAGTAGAGAGCCCACTGCACACAGGCCCCCTCGGGTGCTAATATGCCCCTGGTTGGAAGGTATATAAATGTGTGCTCCACCCAAAAATCTTCCTGTATCAGTGCTAAAAACTCCTGCCAGAGGCATGGCAACCCCTATCAGGCCCATAGGACAATGCAGTGGCCCTGTCCTTAGCGTGCTGCAGCAATGCCTCCATCCCCATTCCAAACTCCCATATGTTGGAAGGTATGGAGCTATATAATCTTAATATATTGCTTCCTTATTAGATGGATTTATAAATTCTATTTGCAAATTGTTAAGGTTCTTTTACATACTGCTAATATTGCAGATCATCTGTTCTTTATTAGGGCAGGTCATCCATGCCAACTTTCACAATTTTCCTCGGAGAGTTCCCAGAATGGGTTATGCAGGGCCGTAACTAGGAAGTGCACCTGAAAAAAGGAAATGGCCTCATGGGGAAGGTCCAGGAAGAGATAGGGGCGGCCAGGAGATGCTGGGGATAAAAGAAGAGGAAGCTACAAGTGAGAATGATAATAAACAGGAAAACTGACAGGCAAACAGCGCCCCCTGCCCTGCGGTGCCCTGTGCCATGGCACTGGTCGCTCTACCCTAGTTACGGCCCTGGGGCAATGCATGTGCTCACTATAAAGGGTTGGGCCCGGGTGACTCACGACCCTCCGGTGTCATAATGCCTCAAATCACAGGATCAATCAGACAGAGCTTGGCTAAGATGACAACATTCTCGTACCACAGGACCCCCACTTCCCCATCCTATATATTTCAAGGAATAGGGCATACTTGGTAGAGTAGGTAAGTATGATCTATGATGGCTACTTTTCCATCTAGGCATTACAAAATGTATAACCACTTCCCAGTCTTGAAAATCAACCCTGTAAAATAAATACGAACTTATATTAGCAGTAACAGTGTCACATGAATATTCAGCATGCTTCTTCCTTAGAACCACCAATTCATTAAGTAAACTTTTACAGTGTTCTTTTAGGATGATGCTCAGTTTAGCCTGATTCATGGCTCAAGTTAAATAATAAAGAGAGGAAACAAACTACTGTCTTGCAGGGGTGTACTGTATCTAGGGGTCCGAGCACCCATGGCAAAGTCTTGGAATGGCGCCCCTCCCCCCATATTTCCTGTATAAATACACTCTGTACTTATAACCTCTCCCTAGCTAGCCCCCCTTCTGTCTCCCCAGCCAGCCCCCATGTTTCATCATCCATCACCACCTTCTGTTTCATCAGGCAGCACCCATTCTGTCTCCTCAGCCATCCCCTTCTGTCTCCTCAGCCATTCCTCTTCTGTCTCCCCAGCCATCCCCCTTCTGTCTGCCCATCCATCTTCCTTCTGTGTCCCCAGGCATCCACCTTCTGTCTCCCCAGCCATCCCCTTCTGTCTCCTCAGCCATTCCTCTTCTGTCTCCCCAGCCATCCCCCTTCTGTCTCCTCAGCCATCCCCCTTCTGTCTCCCCAGCCACCCCCTTTTGTCTCCCCAGCCATCCCCCTTCTGTCTCCCTAGCCATCTTCCTTCTGTGTCCCCAGGCATCCACCTTCTGTCTCCCCAGCCTTCCATCTTCTGTATCCCCAGTCAGCCCCCATGTCTCATTTGCCAGCACATCCTTCATCAGTCAGCACCCCATCTGCCTCCCCAGCCATCCCCCTTCTGTCTCCCGAGCCATCCTCCTCCTGTCTCCCCAGCCAGTCCCCTCCTGTCTTCCCAGCCAGCCCCTGGCCACCCACATTCAGCCCCCGCAGCCCACATATACATACTTGCCATCCCAGAGGGGTGAGCTCCTGTAGCTCCTCTCCAAAGAGCTTTCCTTTTAATACATTGCAGCACTAAAGCTGGGTACACACTACACGATGTTGTTAACAATTTGGTCAATTCAAACGCAACGGATCAACAAATTGTTAATATAGTGCAGTGTGTATGCACTACATCGTGTAGTGCACGCTCCCGCGGGGTCGTCAGCCGCATCGTATGATCTTTTGTACATGCAGTAAAATCAGGCGATGCAGCTGACGATCCCATGCAGCGCAGGTCGGCATATCAGGCGGACGGGCATCGGATCGCCCAGTGTGTGTATGGACCGCCCGATATGTCAGCCTGTTGGCAGCTGGTTCTTGTATCGCATCACTGGGTACATACATCGTTTAGTGTAACCTCACACCATAATACGTTTTATAATCAACACTTGTATCTGGTGTAGGTCTCATGAGTTGAAAATCTCAATAAGAAAGGCAAGCAGTCACTATGTCGACATTCAGACTGTAGACATGGACAAAATGTTGACAGTGAAAATGACAATATTCACAATGTCGACATAGACCGACGGGCACAATGTTGACAGTCCATGTTAGTGTTAGGTTTAGAGTCAGGTTGCGGTTAAGGCGACATTCACAATGTCGACATTCAGCCAATGTTGACAGTATCCCCTTGTCGTCCTTGTGAATTTCGAACATGCTGACATAACTCCCATGTCGAAACTTTCTGAATGTCGATATTTTGCACCACACCCGACAACAAGCTTAAAGTCGGAACTCCAGCACCTTGTGGTCATCGCGCAGAATTGATTTGCCTTCTTACAGTTTAAGTTACAGTAATTTTCAGTACCCTCTATGGCTGTAGACTAATTTTATCGTAATTATGACAACAGTATTCATATAGAACATATTCCCATTGTTCAACACCTACTTCATAGTGATCCTTAAAATAAAACAGGAAGACATCCTTGTAGATGTATTTAGAATCTACCCATCCTGCCATATGTAACTTAGTGCTATATTTATTAACATTATTTTTACTAAAATACTAAAAAGGGGTGTTTTCACACCCTTTTCACATTATTTTAGTATCACCTACAGTTACCAAAGGGCAATTGGAGTAGAATTCGTAAAATTCTACTCCAACCCCTAAGTATCACTTATTTTTAGTAATCAGATCGCATATCCCATAATTGTAATGGGAAATGTGATCTGGCCAAAGTTACTAAAAATAAATTGTGAAAAAATACCGGGGAAAGCCCTGTGATAATAACGCCACCTGGAGGTGGCGTTATCCAGGGTCTCCCCTGGTTACCGGACTCCTGCTCCGCTCTGACGGGGAGAGCAGAGCCGGGAGCCAGCCCCAGTGATCAGCTGTGTGGTCTAAACAGACCACATGCTGATCACTGCTAAAAAAAAAAGTGAAAAACCCCCCAAACTTACCTGACTCCAGGGACCAGAGATCGGGGCTCTGGTGATGTCCTCTCTCTGGTCAGCTGGTCTCCCATGCTGCACTGCGGCCCGGTCGTCACCTGACATGGTCCCAGTGCAGTATGGGATGTCAGCTGACCGGAGGACATGGAGGACATCACCGGAGCCCAGATTATGTAGGTAAGTGTAATTAAGGGAGAGGGGGGGCTTGGTGCCAGGGGCGGGGCTTAGCGCATGCGCGGGGCGCTTGTCACTGTATTTTTTAGCGAAAATACCTTGACTACTGTGCGGGGGGGATTCGCAGGGACAGAGCTTTTTCGCAAGCTCTGTCCCTGCAAGGGATTTGTAGTAAATCCCTGTGATATTGCCTGATGCTCAGTAACAACTTTTAGACTAAAATCCCCCTCCCTCCACTGATGACTTGCCAGTGTGCAATTGTTATCTTCAGAAACATCCTAACATTTCCAAAGTCTGTAAGGGGCAGACTTACTAAAGCTCATAAAGTGAACTAAACTTTCTACTGAACCTAACTTCCTTCTACTCCCTTTTCCTGAAATTAAATTATTTATAATAAAACTCCATTCAGGATATTTCATACAAATTGATGGATAAATATTTACTTTACAATGAAAAAAATTAACAAAATCATGGTAGTGTGTAGGGAGCAACCTAAAAACTGGGTGCCCTAGTTTAGGACCAAATTAAATTTATGGCTAATGTGATAGGCAAAACCAGTGCTGGTGGCTGCCAATCATAAAATATGTTCGCAACACGGTCCACCGCCACAGAGCTGGATGACAGGTAAGCACAATTTACTTAATTTAATAATTATCTTTACTGAATTTCTTAATAGGGGTGCCCTGAGAAAAATGCTGATACTCTAGGGTGCTGTGATTCAAGAAAGCTTGGGAACCAATTTAGTTTAAACAAAACTGTCCTGACATTAATGCAGTGCACTGTAGAAATGTTTTATTGTAAGAAACAATGTCGTCACTATGCCAGAGGTTCCCAACCACGGTCCTCAAGGCACACTAACAGTCAAGGTTTTAAGGATAGCCAATCTTGACCACAGGTGTGTTAATTAGTACCTGTAATCAGTGGGTTAAATAGTTAATTTCTACATAGGCATATAAGTTGTAAGTTGTAACACACACCTATACCCCTTGCTAGGCCTCTTTGAGGTTTGCAAAAAGAGATTGTACTATAGTTGCAGTCTATGGAATGGTTAGATATAACCTTTTGAGGTCAAAGAAGCCATAAATATTGAGGCCTAGCTCGTACCTGCCACTGCTTTTAGTAGAAGTATAATGAGCCATTCATAGCTTCTATGTTCTTATCAGTTAGCTACATTCCATTGTAAGATGTATAGAGATGCTAAGCATTATGGGTAATTAGCAGTGATGTCCAGACTCTACACACAAAGGAGCTTTGAAAGAGTTCATCTCCGGAGATACTAGGATATGTCATTACTGTATGTCTTTGTCTGGTAGTATATCTTAGTCCTTACGGAGCATGTGCAAGAGAGATAAGTTTGGTCACTGCTATGCTGGACCAATGAATGCTTGATACCTAGCACTGTATGTAATTAATATGGGCTTAATATCCGGAAAGCCAACACCCTAGACTAAGGTATATAAACCAGAGGTACACAAAGGACCCTTTAGATCTCTAAGTCTGCAGAAGAGGTGCCTGCAATGTATATTGATTATCTGGGCGTTGGAAACAATGGGCTCCCCAGAGAGAAGATAAGAAGAAGTACATCTTATGTTGGAGATGATGAATTACCGGTGTCATCTGAATACATAGACAAAAGTTGAGTATACTGTATACTTTGTATGTTGTTTGTTTATTGTTTGTTTGTTACTTGTTTAAAGTGTGTTCATTTGTACTTCACTCATATTGGTCACATGTGTACTATTCATTTCGATCAGAACGAAACCCACCGTTATGCAGTACCATAGTTATTTTTGATTTTACCATCTGTACGCAAGCATGGATTGCTAGTGTGCCTTGAGGTCCGAGGTTGGGAAACATTGCACTATGCGATCCATTGAATGATCTATTGTTCTGACGCGTATCAGAACAAGACAGAGCATTCGGATCGCATAGTGTGTACGGACTATCTGCATGCTCCCACGGCGCCGTTGCAGGTAATCAAGGATGGAACGAGGGATCATTCAGTCATTCATCATTACATCGATCAATGTGTACCCATCTGGCCGACATATCGTCCAGGTACACATCGGCAAAATTAGCAGCTGGAACAAACAGTGTAGCACTCATAAAATATTTACTAACTAGATGAAGAGTCAGAGGAGTAGTGAAGTCAGAAAGGACGGTGCTTTAACTGGTAAGAAACTGGAGCTGCAAAAGACCCAGGATTTAGACACCACATTTGGAAAATATAATATGCTGTGGATGGATGTTGAGGTACACAGACTGCAGATGTTAGAAAAAGAAAATAAGGAAAAAATCATAGACAATCAGTAGTCAGGGTGATGTTACCAGTGACCATAGACAATCAGTAGTGATGGTGATGGTACCAGTGAGCATAGACAATCAGTAGTGATGGTACCAGTGATCATAGACAATCAGTAGTGATGGTACAAGTGACCATAGAGAATCAGTAGTGAGGGTGATGGTACCAGTGAGCATAGACAATCAGTAGTGATGGTACCAGTGACCATAGAGAATCAGTAGTGAGGGTGGTGGTATAAGTGAGCATAGACAAGCAGTAGTGATGGTACCAGTGACCATAGACAATCAGTAGTAATGGTACAAGTGATCAT
Source organism: Taudactylus pleione (assembly GCA_031769625.1). Classification (NCBI taxonomy): domain Eukaryota; kingdom Metazoa; phylum Chordata; class Amphibia; order Anura; family Myobatrachidae; genus Taudactylus; species Taudactylus pleione. The sequence continues at coordinate 8,617,089 of JAUIMM010000138.1, read as the reverse complement.
AGACAATCAGTAGTGATGGTACAAGTGACCATAGACAATCAGTAGTGATGGTACAAGTGACCATAGAGAATCAGTAGTGAGGGTGATGGTACCAGTGAGCATAGACAATCAGTAGTGATGGTACCAGTGACCATAGAGAATAAGTAGTGAGGGTGATGGTATCAGAGAGCATAGACAACCAGTAGTGATGGTAGCAGTGACCATAGACAATCAGTAGTAATGGTACAAGTGACCATAGAGAATCAGTAGTGAGGGTGATGTTACCAGTGACCACAAACAATCAGTAGTGATGGTACAATTGACCATAGACAATCAGTAGTGATGGTAAAAGTGATCATAGACAATCAGTAGTGATGGTACAAGTGACCATAGACAATCAGTAGTGATGGTACAAGTGATCATAGACAATCAGTAGTGATGGCACAAGTGATCATAGACAATCAGTAGTGATGGCACAAGTGATCATATACACTCAGTAGTGAGGGTGATGGTACCAGTGAGCATAGACAATCAGTAGTGAGGGTGATGGTACCAGTGAGCATAGACAATCAGTAGTGAGGGTGATGGTAGAAGTGATCATAGACAATCAGTAGTGATGGTGATGGTACAAGTGATCATAGACAATCAGTAGTGAGGGTGATGGTACCAGTGAGCATAGACAATCAGTAGTGAGGGTTAGGTACCAGTGATCATAGACAATCAGTTGTGAGGGTGATGGTACCAGTGATCATAGACAATGAACAGTGAGAGTGATGGTACCAGTGATCATAGACAATCAGTAGTGAGGGTGATGGTACCAGTGAGCATAAACAATCAGTAGAGATGGTACAAGTGACCATAGACAATCAGTAGGGATGGTGGTGATACTAGTGACCATTGACAATCAATAGTGACTATGATGGTACCAGTAACCATAGATCAATCAGTAGTCCTGCATTACATTTGTCTATGGCCTCGTAAAAAAAAAATATCTAAGCAAAGTTGGCCACAGATAATATTTGTTTTATATGCAAAAATATTAGCGGTAGCTTTATTGAGAAATGGTTTATCCCCCCCCTTACAGCCAATAGTTTGTACTTTGAGGTACAATGGGGTAGATGTATGATAGCGGCACTTACCATGCCGCTATAACGCTTCCCGCTTCGCCTCTTTACCGAGGCGCAGCAGGAAGCACTACCGATGAGATGTAAGAACATCTCATCGGCCGGAGAGGGGGAGCGTTAACTCCCCCCTCCGGCGCTACCCGCTAGAGACAGCAGCGCATCAGCCTAGTGCTGATGCGCTGTGTCTCTGTCCCGGCCAGCTCCACTGAGCATGCGCGGGATCTCGCAAGTATCGCGAGATCCCCACGTGCAGCCTGGAGCCGGCAGCAGCCCCAGCAGGGACAACGCTGTCCCTGCTGTGGAGACAGGCTAGCGCCAGGCTGTAGCTGTCGATAATCGATAACGACAGCTACAGCAGGCCGAACGGTCAGGCGATCTGACCGTTCGTACATGGCCCAGGATATCGGCGCTGCTATCTTGTAGATAGCAGCGCCGATAATGACAGGGGGGCATAGTGCCCCTGTCATTTACCGCCCACACCCCCGATCATACATCGGGGAGAAGCGGTATCAGCATACCTAACGTGTTCTGATACCGCTTCTGGGCTTCATACATCTACCCCAATATTCCCTCTAGTGCAGTTGGTCCCCAGTATTATAACCTGCAGTTACTATAGATACACCCTTGATTACAGCTTTATTTAAGAAAGTAGTTGTGGTACAGTTAAGAGGTAAAAACCAGTATACTAAGATGGTGGAGAGATGAGTGGTGTAAATCCCCCATTCCACCAAATGTTGAAAATACAGGCTAAAAGAAAAACAGGTACCACAGATGGTAGAAGCTGTGAAATACAGAACAATTGCGATCAGTGACATGTATCTAAATTTATTTCATGTTACAAATCAATTCTCTTTCAGATGTTTCCAATCTGAGAAGACCGGTGGTGCTAAAAATAAAATGAACAGCGGTGGAAATGATTTATAGAATTTAATTTCTGATTTGACATGATGGACAGGTCTGAACAGATGTGCATAGTATATTACTATGTGCGCAAGCTTGATATATCGTAATTACGAGACAACGTGCTCCCCAAATCAGACACAAGCTGAAGTCAGCAAGCTTCACATCCCTGCGGTAAGCCAGTATGTTTTCTCAGCAGTTATGGAACACATTTTCTGGTTTTCATCTGTAGCCGAAAGACTGTTGCAAACCAAGTACAACCCAGCGTGCTTTTTAGGTTCAGAGATCAAGCGCTTCATAAAGTGCCTAACCTCTCCATTTGGCTGTGAATATTTATATAAGTAGGTCACCCAGGGTAAGAGAACATTAACTACCTGATACAGTTGGGTTTATGCAGCCAACACCTGAAGCATTACAGGTATCAGACTCTCACTTAGCAACAGATCACATGATGCACTCAACACAAGGTCAACTCCGCATACAGGGCCTGATTCAGCAAGGATCGTAATTGCAAAGCTGCGATCATTGCAGATATGGTAATGCACAGGAGGCATCACGCCTCCTGCTGCATTACGTATCCGAGCTGCGTTGTCCAACGCAGCATCGGATACTCTGAAGGACATGGGCTGTCTAAGATGACCAATGAGGTCACGCAGCCGGTCGCTGCAGTTGAGATGAAGAAGCCAGAAAATCTCTGTCAGCCGACGGAGATCCTTGCTTCTTCCCTCCTCCCCCAACAGCGGTGACACGCCTCCGTTTTTGGGGAACGGAGGGCACCGCTGCCCCCTCCCCGCTCACTTGGTGCTGCAACATGCCAGCGAGGTTTGATGGTGGTCCCTCAAACTGTGGGAGATAATCAGTGGCGATGAATCCTGGATCTACAGTTTTGACCCCGAGACCAAACAACAGTCAGCCCAGTGGACCCCAGTTGGAGGTGCGCCAGCACAGGAATTCCGAGGTGAGCGCAGCATGGCCAAGCTGATGGTGGCTGTTTTTGTGGCCAAGACTGGCCATTGTAGAATGAGAACTAGAGCCTCTATACAATGGGTCTATCTTGAATGAAGATCATCATCAGCCAGGACACAGAGAAACAAAGGGCCTGATTCAGAGATGGACAGTATTGCACAGCCGCTGTGTCCTTGTACGCAGAGGCTGTGCTAAAATATGCAAAAGCAGCAGGAGGCATCTGTAGTAGAAAGATTCCCACTGCAGGCTTTTGTGATCCACTGCTGTGTCCGAAGACGCGGCATCAGATCATCTCAGGTTACTCAGGATGGTCGGAGTTTTCACACGGCTGGAGCCAGTGAAGACACAAAGCCTGGCCTTGGCACGTCTACCAAAAGTGGCTGACACGCCCCCATTTCTAAAATGCTCCCTGTCACCACAACCTCCCCGCTCCCAATGGCTACAGACTGTCAGTCACCAGACGTCTGCAGCCGCACTGCGTCCGTCGACACAGGACCCGATTTTCACATGCGCTTACGCAGTTCAACAAACATCGGAGATGTACGTAAATCATCTGGTTTGCATATATCTCTGAATTAAGCCCAGAGTTCACTGTGATAATGTATAAGGTAAAGCCATATATATATTATTCTTTTTTAATATGGAAAATATTTTTTGTTGCTGTTGAATAATTGCTCTTCTCATTTTTGTTGGTGAGCATTTGCTGGTTCATGTAGAGATGTTGCCATTAATTTTTTTTCCCTGAACATGTAAAATCACCATCTTTACTGGCTGGTGGCAAATATTCACATTTCGACTCAATATCATCTCCTGACGAGTGTTTTCATTTCAGGTTCTGCCTCCATTTCCCAGATATTTTTTTATTATCTCGGAAGAACAAAAAGCTATGACGCTGCTGGATGATGGCTGTCTATTCATGCCTGACTATTGGTATGCTGCTCATTGCAAGGATCTGCAATGGCTGATTAAACACTGGATTAACAAGGAGATACTGTAGAGTGCAAGGCAAAACAAAAGAATTACTGTATTTTACCATACAATGGCAATTAGTTAAATATACTAATAAACAGAAGCCACATAATAAAATAAACAAAAGTACATTTGTCCATACAAAGAAAAATGCTTGGATTTGTGAAAATTTCAAGTTCAAGGGGCCTATTCATCATCGGAGGCTGTATGATTAAGTATTGATCTCGCTGTGAGGGATACTTAAGTATCCAACTTGCCGCAGGGGATAGTTTACACTGAAGCAATTCATCATTGCTCCGGTGCTGGGACAGCTGCTCTAAAAAGCAGCTGTCCTCTTGGTTAGTATCGCAGCTACAGAAGTAGCTACGTTACTTACCTCCTCCCCGTCGCCGAGGTCACGTATGCGCACAGCTGCCAGGGAATCACTGAAAAGGCGGCGGAGGGATCTGCTCGGAACGATCTTCGCATCCCCGGAACTCCTTCCCATAGGAAGGAGCGGGGATCCGAGAACAAGTGTCATCTGAGGATCGCGCTTATTTTCGTGAGCAAACTCCAAAAACTTTCAGTTTTCGGAGTTTGCTGAATATCAGGGGGTCCCTATAGGACCCCTGATGACAAATAGCCCGGTAACTAAAATATGTGGAAACTAGTGTTTCCGCTTGGTTACCGGGCCATTTAACAATGATGAATAGGCCCCCAAAGTATTGTGCACTTAACAGCGATCCATATAGGACAGGCCCATAGTTTATTACGGTCCCGCTTAATGCTAAATAAATCGATATACTGCATTGCTAATCTTACAATTTGTACTCTTTCATATTAGTGAAACTAGACCATAGTTGCTGATATTTAAAACTAACGGTGCAGGAGATCTTGGAGGGCAGTTGGGTGGTGAAGTGAATTGTGTCATTGCAGTCCCAACCCTAACTGTTCAATTCCTTAAGACACACACACAATCACACACCACACACACACACGCAATGAAAAAGTATTTAATTTAAATAAAAACTCACCACAACAACCTTCATTTACCCATTTATTACTTATATATATTCCAAAGGTTCACATGGGCATCCTTGATCGATCCATGTTTGGAAAAATAAAACCACATTAACACATCTGTAGGCAGTGCTGCGTATGCGTTGGTTTTACAGATGCGCAGCACTGTTTCCAGATGCGATAAGGTAGTGTAGGCAGGGAAAAATGACAGCTTTTCGGGATAGATACTTATGGAGAGGTGGAATGATGAATTCCACCTATAATTAGGTAGAACTCCATGCGAATTCTAAACCTAATTATCTCCAGAGAATTTTTAGGTTTAATGAATAGGCCCCTATAGGTGATACTAAAATAATGTGAAAAGGGTGTGAAAACACCCTTTTTCACTTTAATTTAGTAAAAATAATGATAATAAATAGAGCCCTTAGCCTGCTACATGAGTATTGTGAGAAATTTTCACATCAACCTTTTAGCGCTTATGGTGTAATGTAATTCTGCAAAAGCCGGGATAAGAAGGCCGTCAGTCCTGCTGCTCAAAACACTATAGAAATTGACTGTCACGGTCTGGGTATTCTGTAGATCTGGCTCTGGACCCTTTAGGTATGATCTATGTGCACAGGAAACGTGGCACTTAATAATACTTTGGCTCATGGGTATAAATAGGAGCGTAGGTACACTAGTGACTGTGTAGGAACCACAGACTTGCGATATGCATGGATACTGAACTGTAACTGGAGTGAACAGACCAGATCCACTGGGCGACCCCTCGCCTAGTGTCCTGTGAAGGCCAGCAAGATCAGGGATACACTCAAGGGACAAAGGTGACCTCCTGGACTCAGAACAATATAGTACTGGTAGATTGGAACTCAGAACTCAGGTGAGGAATCAGGGTCTTATGAAGTCAGAGTACAACTTGAGGAAGCTGCAACTCTGGTACTGGTCTGACGCAAGACCTGGAACTGGAACCCAGTGAGGAACTCAGAAACTGAGAGTCAGGATAAGTAATACAGCTTACTGGACACCACAGTGTACAGACCCTATACTGCACACTGAACCCTAGCCCTGCGACCAGTTCCCTTCTCTGTACCAGCCTAACACATTAGCACACAGCACAGAGAAACCAATACAAGGTCAGCACAATAGTAGGACCCAGTAACCTGAATAACCACCAATCACAGAGTAATACAGTATAGGTATGATGGAATGAAGACCGTTGCTGCAATCGCCGGCTCTGCACGGAGGAGAAGCAAGTTAGTATGCAGCGTAGAAGCTGTCACGCTGACAGGTAACGATACACAGCAGATGGAAAGCAGGTAACGGTATTCTCGCTGGCTGAATGAGGTGGTTGGAGCAGATCTGTATGCAACGTGGAAGCTGCAGTGCTAACTGGTGCCAATACACAGCGGCAGATAGAATGCAACTGCTACAGAGAATGGCACTGGAAGCTGAGATGGTAATTTGCAAGGAATCCATGGAGTAGTAATGAGAGTCACAGAGACACGATATCAGGATACAAGGAGTAAACCTGGAGCATAGAACTATGCTTGGAAAGGAACACGTTGTTCAGGGAATGGGATACTCCCAGGAACTGCTATAAATAGAGAGTGGTGACTAGCCATTGGCCTGGCTGACCAGGTGAGTACACAGGTGCATTAGTTAATCACAGGGAGGCATCCCTGAGATGTTTTGCAAACCAAAATAAATGAATGTCTGAGTTTGTAAGGAATGCTAAGACCCCGATTTGTTACACTGTCATTCTCCTTTTACTCATATTTACCTACTTTTTGGATCTCTCCTTCAGGTGATTCTGGTGGGGACAGTTCTGTAACTAGGGGTGTGCTAGCAGTTATGCTACACAGAACCCTGCGGGCAGCACTGTAGTTGCCCAACAGCCCTTGCATGTGGCTTGTAGGGTGTCTTTTTTTGCTTTTGCTTTGTTACTAAATCAGCTATTTGGAATCCCCCTGAATGACACTGTGTTTGCTAACGTTGCTTCAATTTGCAAACGTACACTAAATTGTAGCAGCCATACAAATTGTTATCTGTCTAGTCCAGGATAGATAATTAGAACTAATGTCTCATGGATGCATTGAAATGTATCATGCCTGAATTTTTCCATACCATTGTTGCTAAATAATGAAAAAAAAACATATATATATATATTTATTTTTTTGGTCAATAGACTTTTCTTTTTTTCCATTACTTGGGAATATGAAAAATCAATGCTCATGTTTACATAGTAAAATAAGGAAATGTTTAGCTTCTGGGCTGGAAGTGGATTTATTACTATTTGAATCATCTCTTCTTTATTATATTTATTCTACATGTTTGGTAATAAAATCATCCGCAGTGCTATTACCAACTGTGAGCCCTCTGGATAAGCCTCCATGTGACAGCCCTCCCGTAGTAAGACTCCTGTGCTGGTCAGTGACACAGGGGAAGTGACAGCTGCTGTGAGAACCTGATAAGATCACTCATTCATATAAAAGTGCAAGCGCTGAGCAGATGGTCAGTAAAAATAATAGATCACCAGAATAAACCAAAACAGACGCACGAAAAGTCTTCATGTTATTAAAAGAAAAAAACAAACACTTCTTGACTGACAATCTGACAGTATTTATGCATTTGTTCTACGTATTAGGTAGTGATCATGTTCAAACTTCATCATTCCCATTTTCCCCTATGTAAAGTGTCCCTTTGAATAACCTGCAGATTTCTAAATAGAGTTCTCCACCTTCAGAGGGCCACGGCCATGCACAAAGCAGCAATATTAAACCAAAGGTGACACCAATGCAATCGCTGCGCAGTGTGGCTTTTGCGCATGCACACTGACTAACAGTCGCTCAGTCTCCGTAAATATCGGCATTGTGTAAATCTCGGAATCGGGCCCTTATTTCAGGCAATGTTGTGCATTGTATGTGGAGATGAGTAAAATGACACTGACAACATGAATCATGTTCTGGAAACGGGCAGTTCTGAAGAGGTGCGACGTTCTGGCGATATGATCTGTGAGTTTTGCTTTGCCGCTCTGCAGGACGCCACTACGCACTGTGTAAATAGTCTATGGATTGAGCTGGGAGGCAAGTCCATAGGCAAACGCATGGGGGGTTTCCGTCTGCCTGGAAACCCCCCTCCCCAGCCCACACCATTACCACAATAGCAATAGTAATATAATATAATTTTAATAGTGCTGCATGTTCTTGGAATGGTGGACACATCTAAAATAAAAACATCCAGCTCAGGCAGGACGGACCTACTGCCGCATATAATGGATTACTGTGATCACTGGTCCTGTATATGCTGTAATTATGACACGCAATACACTTTGCATGACACATTTTAAAGCTGTTTTAGTGCTAATTCTACCCTCTTCATGGACTGGCCACACTCACTCTAAAATCGAGCATTTGGAAACCTCCTTCTAGAAATCCTGCGTTTGCCACTGAAGTCTCTATTTTACCACTTGACATGTTGGGGGTTATGCAAATACCTGAAATGTGTAACAGTCTGAACAATATTCAGATTATTTTACATAATATACAGAGAGGTATCCTGCAAATGCACAAATAATTAGGTGGCCTCCCTGCCGTGCTAGTGAGAATGAGCTACAGCAGATTCTGTCATATCAGGAACTGACATGGAGCATGACTACATTCCAGAGCGGAACACTACATACTGCTGCTGATATACAGTAGGGCCTGATTAAGCAGAAAAGAACAAGTGACTGCACCTTGGTAAAACAATGCTGCACTGCAAGTGGGGCAGATGTAAGATGTGCAGAGAGAGTGAGGCTAGTTTCACACTTGCCGGTTTTGACCGGGTGGCAAAAAGCCACCCGTTTTTTGCCGGGCGTGAAAAATAGTGGTGGCTGAAAGCCTGAAAATACCCGGCCGGCTACCGTCAGATTCTTGCCCGGCCGGCCAAACCGGCAGGTGTGAAACTAGCCTTAGATTTGGGAGGGGTGCGTCCAAACTTAAATCTAAATTGCAGTGTAAAAACAAAGCTGTCAGTATTTACCCTGCATGCAAAAATAAATAAATGTACAGTATTTGCACATGCAGCGCTAAATGATTTGCGCAGGCGCACCGTTACTTGCTCTTTCTTAAACTTTACTCCCAACTGTGAATCAGGCCCATAATTTGCTCATTTCTTTGGAGGTCCTTTAGGAATATGCTTAAATTAGTCCTGCGGCGCAAAATGACGCTTCTGACACCTGTTACCTGATACCTAAAGACAATGCACCCAATTTTTTTTTTTGTGGAAGCACAAGAATTGTGTGACAAGATGGTAGAATCTGCTATAGTGCAGAAGTCTGCATCCCGTGCTGTCCGGATTGGGTTGTTTCTTGCTGAATGTGCACACACGTGGATTTTGCGTAACAAATGAAGACATTTTTTCTTCAGTATAAACTTGACCGGTCTATGTATCATTATCTTTTTGCAGCAAAATAAATTATTTTATTGTCACAAAATAAATTAAGGAAACTGAGCATCCAGTACTACTGTAACTGGCAGCAGCAGCAAGAGGACTCTTATTATTTTGCCAGCCAGTCAGCAGTTTTTGGAAAAAAAAAATCTAAAGTAAAAAGTGTTAAAATGAAAAATAAATTATTTTAATGTACTTTTAAAACAAAAAAGTTTTATTTTTTCAAAGTAAGCCTTTTTAGCTCTCCCGTTCACCCCACCCACTAAAGATTAACCTTAACGTGTATGTGTGTGTACATAAGTTATGGAATGGCCAAATATTATCTGTAAAGCGCTGCTAAATATGTATGTACTATTTAAATAACTATTAAATAAATAAGAGGACTACTGCGAGCATTCTTAAATATGCTTAGCTATCACTGGTGGCAGCTGGCAAAAGCTTGAAAAAGATCCGAACGGACGGATCGAAACGCGTTGGTTATCGGACTCTGGCTATAAGACTTTTTTATTATTGGACTATTGGACGTATTAACCTGTTTGGAGAAGATAGTGGATTCCGGACTTCACTATCATAACTTATCAGGTCGTGATTCTTTATTTTATGTTTTATGTCTTGTCTTTTGCAATAAAACTACTGTTTAGCTACATATATCATCCTTTTCCTTTACATGATGAGGATGTATGGCTGAATGATGAAAAATGGAAGGGACAATGAATGACATCTAAAAAGAAACCACTACGTGCACTGTTAGCGTACACTGAATGTGAGTAAGGTACGCGTTATTATACAAAGTGGGAAGATAAAGATACTCAGATATATACAGACTCACACCTTGTCATGTGAGTCTGGTACGCAAAATATCTACGATATTCTGATCTAAAATCAGATCTAAAAGTTGATATATTTATTCTTTTATTTTTATTAAGAATTGTTTTTTATATGTTCTCTCCACATATGCATCATATGGAGCCCTCTGTGATTGTTTGAAATTGCACAAAAGGACTGTGGGCGATAAAGACAATTAAGACACCTTTAAAAGAATTAAGTATTGTTTTAATATTCCATACCACCTTTAATTTTATATCCAGAGCCATCTAAGGGCACAATAAGATTTTTATTGTACTGCATTTTTGAGTTTAGTGAAACTCTTGTTTTGTGCCTATAGGGGCTGCAGGTGTTGCGCACCATATACGTGGCCTTTCTTTTCTTGCAGCCGGCAAAAACTGTTGCCGGCGATACCTGTATATAGCTTTTTCCAACTGCGGGGCTTGTTAAATAGGGAGAGGTCCAAGCTCCAGCAAAGAAAAAAGGGTATAGCCAGATATTGGGCTCTTGTCCTTATGATACATAGACCCAGGGGTGGATACAGGTCAAAGGACCCTGTTCGTTTTATGCCTTTAAAATAAAAAAAATTCTATTGGCAGCAAATATGTAACAGCAAGCATGGTGTACGAGCAGCTCTGCCTCCTGAGCTCTGCTAGGCAGGCGTCCTGGCATACTTGCCAACTATCCCTGATTGTCAGGGAGACTCCCTGAAATAGAAGCAATCTCCCTGACTCTCTTAAGGTCTAGCAATCTCCCTGATTGCACATTACCCCCATTATGAAGTTGTTATAGATATATATAAAAAAAACATAGATATATATACATTCAAATAGGATCATTAGTACAATTTCCCTGTATTGGTTATAAGGCACAAATATCCCTATGGCTACATGCATTTTCTGAAAGGTATCAGTGTGTTTTCATCAACAAATGGATGCTTCTAACTGCTTTGAGGCTCACTTAAAACTGGATGTAAATTAATTTAATGTCACGCTTCTCAGATGTAGCAGTACACGCCCACTTTAACGTGCACTCATAGGTGCTGCTTTCACAGTCTCCCTGAAAACCTTTTTCAAAAGTAGGTAAGTATGCTTCCTGGCTGATCGTAAGTTGCGAATGTGGCCTCATGTCACATTGCCCAGCAATGCATACTAAGGGGTATATTTACTAAAGTGCGGGTTTTTACAAGTGGATATGTTGCCCATAGCAACCAATCAGATTCTAGCTATTATCTTCTAGAATTTATTTTATTTATTTATTAACAGTTTCTTATATAGCGCAGCATATTCCGTTGCGCTTTACAATTGGAAACATTGATAGAACAAAACAGGGTAATAACAGACAGACATAGAGGTAAGAGGGCCCTGCTTGCAAGCTTACAATCTATAGGATGTACTAGATAAATGATAAGTTGAATCTGAGTGGTTGCTGTGGGCAACATCTCCACTTCTAAAAACTCTCACTTTAGTAAATATACTCCTTACTATGAAGAGGAGCCGCCGGACATGGAGCAGTCAGCGTAGCGAGCTCTGCAAACACCCGCCAAGAGACAAAGAGGAGAGAGTCATGGAAATGACATAACCCTCTAAGGGGTCTATTTACTAAGCAGCGTTATGAGACAGAGTGAAAAGTGATAAGTCTGTGATAAGGTGCCAGCCAATCAGCACCCAACTGTCATCTCACAGGCTGTGTTTGAAAAATGACAGTTGGGAGCTGATTGGTTGGCACGTTATCACAGACTTATCACTTTTCACTCTGTCTCATAACACTGCTTAGTACATAGACCCCTAAATCTTCTTTATCGGGATCTGACCGGAGACAGTCATAGAAATGCAATTGCATGTTACTGGTAAGGGAGATATAGAATGGATAAGGGAGATAGAGAGATGCCAGCTGCTGCCCATGTACTGGGCCCTTACTATAAAGTAAGAATAGGGGCACCATTAATTCTATAATAAAAAGCTGTAAAAAAAAAAAAAAAGAGAGCATTTTTTTCTTTAATTTGAGCTAACTTTTTAAATCATCCATAACGGTTGGACTGTGAGTGGAATGTATGAATCTGAGATATGTGTTCAGAAACAACTTTTACTTCTCATGTGTGACACTATAACGCATACACCTGTGCGTATAGGAAAGCCACATTTTAAATTACTGGCATTGTGCAATATGCGAGTCAGAGCATGCCAGGCGCCCAGGGATGCAGACACTCATTATTGCATTATTAGTTTCGCAGCGAGTAGTATGGATGTGCAGTGAGGCATATTGTCACAGATAGTAGCATACAGGAACCATTGTTTCTGCCGCTAGTAAAATCGCGGCAGCAGCTGTACAGTGACTTCGGTAATGGCCACCTGAAAACCGTTTCATACTTATCATATTTTATCTTGGCGTCAACAAGGTGTATAGTGGGTCCTGGGAAGTTTTGTGCCTGTTGTAGTTTTATTGTATAATGCTGCGGCATAATTGGCTCCTATGTACAGTAGCTGGGTGCTTATTTTTTTACCACTGCAAAGGCAAGGCTTACCATGCTGAGCCTTTAAACTCATGAATTACACAGGTTCAAATATATTTATATATACTATATATATATATATATATATATATATATACACACATATATATAATTCTAAGACGGTGGCACAATGATTAGCTTCCTGTCTCAGCACATAAATTCTGGGTTAGATTCCCCCTTAGGCCCTATCGGTTATCCCTATGTACTCTGGCTTCCTACCACAATCCAGAAAACTTACTTGTAGGTTAATTGGTTTCTGACAAAATAAATAAATAAATAACCCTAGTGCAGTGGTTCTCAACCCATACTTACCTACTTTGCCTCAATCCTCCCAGGGAGAGGCCCGGAGAGGAGAAGCAGTTGGGCATTGATGGTGGCGGAGGTAGATGGTTTGCATTATTAAGCCCCGTCCCTCGCAGTAAAAATGCTGCGATTACATCCTATTGAAATAGGGGCGGGGCCAAATAACACAATTTGTTTAGAATCGCGTCATTAGCTCCACCCCCTACACTCGGACGGCCATTCCCTGAGAAAGTTTTCCCCATCCTGCCAACTTACCTTTGAAGTGGACATGATGCGGGAGGAGAACCTACTCTTCTCGGGGTGCGGGAGGGTTACACACGAAATCGAAAGCCTCCCGCAGATCTCGGGAGAGTAGGCAAGTATGTCTCAACCTCAACTCACAACTTATCCCAGGACAGGTCATGTTTTGAGGATTTGTGGAAGCAGATAGTTACTGTCCTAGCAAAACAGAGAAACAGAGACCATGCAGCAGCAGAATAGAAGGGAGAGGGAGAGAGAGTAACTAGGGGGAGACGGGGCAGAAAGGGACGATGAGGGGGGAGAGAGAGACAGAGAGATAGGGGTAAGGGGAGAGAGAGGATAGAGGGGACTAGAGGACATGTGGAGAAAGAGGTGGGAGAGATAGAGAAAGAGACAAAGGGGAAGGAGGAGACCAGAGAAAGAGTGATGGAAGGTGGGGGAAGACAAGAAGAAAACCTCCTGGCAACACAAAAGCTATCGACCTAGCAAATGACGGGCAGAAAATATTAGGAAAATATATTGATGTAACAAAATACTCGTAAAATAACATGATATGATACAGTTATTAAATACAGTCTGCGTCTAGGTGAAAAAAAATGAAATACTCTAAAAGGTACTGCAAGTAATAGGAGAAGGAATCTAATGCGAGCTGTACATCTACGTGCCAATTCCCCATTTTGCTGATGCCCATCTGTTCTGTTGATGGCGGACTAGGATGATCATACATTTGTTGGGGGATCGGCAAAATACTACATGTTGGCAATCCACGACTTGCCAATTCTGATAATTTTTGGGTTAGAATGGCGAACTGAGATTGGCCAACGAGTTGGATTTTCCCGATCGCCTGAACCAGACATTGGCAGAATGGGGAATTGCCCGATAGCTGCCAGAAGTATGGGACCCATAACTGAATACCTAAAAAAAACTACATCCAAAAGTTGCAACTAGTACATTGGAATGTAATGTAAAGTTTGAACCACTGTGAAATGAAAAGCAAAGATGAAAATTTCCAAACAAACTTTCAGTAGAGCTCACATGTCTGTCTATGTAAGTTTGAAATGCATACTGCTGGTATCTGCGGTACACATTACAGAGTGGAAGATAATAGTGTTAGTGTCACTTCCTTCTTATAAGATAAGCAGGTGTCTCAGACACGGCAATCCCGGAATCTCTTCCAGACACCTTCTTATCATGTAAGAGGATAGTGATTCTAACCCAATTAACTTATCGTAGGTCAGTGCCACAGTCAAATGTCTCCAAATAACCCTTAGAGGGTTATTCTAGAAAACACACAAAAATTATCTATGTACTCCCAGTTAGCAGTACATAGTAATGCATTCCCCTTTGGTCGCCCCACTAAATGATCGGTGCCTCACAGGTAGAATAGCTGTAACCGTAATAGTCACATATATGTATAGTAAATGTGAATTCCATGCTCATTTAAGAGCAGGAGGAACTTAAAATAGTACATACTGCATTTCAGGCACACATACTGTACTCTTTCAAGATGACCTCCGAGAGATCCAGAGAAGCAGAGGTCCAGGTGGGAAGAGCAAGGGCGTGTGGTGCCATAAAACACATTACCGCATCCCTACCCTTATGAAATAATGTTGCGAATTGCAATATTACACAGGGGAAGGGGTGAAGGTGGGTCAAAAATGACGCAGTTCACAGGAAGAACCTTGGGAAAACTCCCTCAAATTCGACAGTCTCATGGAAATCCTGGCAGAGTAGACAAGTATGATTTAAGTGTGTTCTGCTCTAGTTTTAACCACTTTGTAAACAGCTTAGCAATGTTAGTTTTTGGACAGTTTTGTGCATTTGTGAAAATGAACATATATAGGGGGAGCGTTATCAAATCTTGGAGAGAGAAAAAAGTGGAGAAATTGCTCATAGCAAACCAATCAGCTTCTGTCATTTTTCCAGCATAGCCAGTAAAATGATAGTTAGAAGCTGATTGGTTGCTATGGGCAACTTCTCCACTTTATTTCTCTCAAAGGGCGGAATTCAATTTTCTCCAGCCCCTATCGCACCCGACGGAGCTATTCTATTCTTGCTCCTGTCGGGCGCGATCAGCTGCCAAGCGCTACACTGCAGCTCGCAGCCCCAGGGGGATGAGAGCTGAAATGTGCGAAAAGTGACATGTTTGGGCGCCCAAACATCACTTTTCGCGATCGCTCCCAGCACTTTGGTCGGGTTTAGTTGCTTTACGCGGCTAAACCTTACCTCTATGGGCGCGATCAGCGTGAAATTCTGGCACAATTGAATAGCGGCCCGCGATCTCCTGTCACTTTAGACGGGAGATGCGGGCCGCAAAATCAATTGAATTCCGCCCAAAATATGAGAAGTCTCCCCCATAATGTCCTGATGTGACACAATTCTCCCAGGGCAGCATTAGTTTTGATCACTTGGCCCCTTAGAATCTTGAAAATTTAAAGTATAAGGGGGAGATTTATCAAATCTTGGAGAGAGATAAAATACCAACCAATCAACTTCTGTCATTTTACAGGTTGTGCTATAAAAAGGACAGAAGCTATTTGGTTGCTATGAGCAACTTCCTCATTTTATCTCTTTCAAGATTTTATAATAATTTTACCACTGATTTCTGGAATAACACCATTATGCAAGTATTAGCTGCTTTCAACACTACATGAAGTGTGGGATGGATTTAGATCACATGGATGTTTTCGTTTTCAGGTTTATTTATTAAATGGAGAAAAGCTTTTTGCCAGAGACAGGTATTTGAATTTCGCTCTATGGGATAAGGGATAAGGGTGCAGATGTATGAAGCTCTGGGAAGTGATGAAGTGGAGAGTGATAAACGACCAACCAATCAGCTCCTAACTGTCATTTTTAAAACACAGCCTGTAACATGACAGGAGCTGTGTGGTTGGTTGTTTAGCACTCTGCACTTTATCACTTTCTAGAGCTTCATACATCTGCCCCAAGATGTGATAGTTTCCCAGTACAAAGCACAGGAAATACTATATAACAAAGATCACAGCAGTACTAGTACCACCACAATACTTGTTCTAGTTTTCCTTTCCAAGGAAATGTATATATTTAATTTATTTTCATTTGAATGAAGTATTTTTTTGAGTCGCACATTGTATTAAAATATTTATAATATAATTGTTTTAATTATTAGTGGAACTAAAATTCCATCTATTACATAGCGCTAGTCAGTGCCGCAACAGAGATTAAGTGCGTTCTGTGCCGGCCCTGCCCCTTAGCACCCGTTGAGCTGGAGGGTCCTGAGGACGCACCAGATCAGCTGCACTCTCTGCAGGGTGCCTGTCTGCAGCGTCTATTGTACTCGTCGGCGGGGCCGCAGCAGTGATCCTGGCTGCAGGTTGCAGTTCTAGGCACCCTGCTAGCCAGAAGCAAGGGCTGTGGGGCGGCGATGGTGCCTCCCACAGAGCTCTGTACAGCGGTAATGGTCGCGCACCCCTAGTTACGGGCCATGTCGTTAGTGCTGAACATGTGACAGGGTACAAGTAAGTGTGTTTAAACTAGAGTGGAGGTCCTGGTGGAAAGTGCGGTGATTTGCACCATTGTAGCCCGTTTTATTGTTTTTCTTCTAGAATACTGTTCAGTTTAGCCTAGTTTATGCCTAAAATTAATAATGAGGGCTAGGGGACATCAGAATACGAGCTGTATCTATTACTGTTATTATTGCTGTTATTTCTGTGTTTGAGAATTTGTAGTACATTAGTGGTCATCATGATCATTTCAATCATCTCATTCTGCAGAACAACATTTTGTTTTGCATGATGATGCATCCACTTATGGCTTCAACAAGGAACATGATTCCCCTCCCCTCCTCTCATTGGACAGTGGACACTCTAAGGGATATATGTTTATTTTTAGAAGTGGAGTTGATGCCCATAGCAACCAATCAGATACAACTTATCATTTATCTAGCACCTTCTAGAAGATAATAGCTAGAATCTCATTGGTTGCTATGGGCAACATATCCACTTTTAAAAAGCTGCACCTTAGTAAATATGTCTAGCTTTGTACTAATGATTTTATTTAGAAGTACTGGGAGGTTTATTTGTCTGGCTATTGAGAAACAAGTGAAATGTACAAATCAGGGGACAATTACTATATCTTGTTTCTATGTGTAACATTTATATAGCATTTTTATATCACCATTTCCTTGTAAAAGTTATTTTATATCACCCTAAAAACTCTCACTTTAGTAAATATACCCCCTACTCTCCAGTACCCATTTGGCCAGCAAATTCATTTGCTTACCAGTAAAACATGGTACATTTCCAGAAAAGTAGACACATTGGGCCAAATATAATAGGGTGAGAGTTTAGAAAATGTGAGATTTTAGCAGTAAATTCTCACATTGGTCGAGTTTTATCTTCAAAATGGGAAAATATCTGGATGAGAGTTTAAATTGTGAGAGTTTTGAGTCTGAAAAACATGCGAGCTTGCTCTGTTTCTTTGTTCTCGGACTCTATTGAGTTTAAAAAGTGTGAGACTCTCATTTACTAAACTCTCACCCTATTACATTTGGCCCATTATCTTACAATGTAGCGTTTGCTCTGTAGATTTGAACTATTACGTTTATAAATGACCGTCAAGAGTGTCTATTGTAACATTAATTTATCACAAACAACCAACTCAATTAGAAATTTGACTTCCATTTATTTCATTCTAGAAGCATACTAGTACTGTTTATGTGGAGAATATTGTGAATATCCTTTCCTACATGATTAATAGTTGTCTCAGACACATAAATCCGGGAATCTTATGATTGCATTAGTTACATTTTTAATGAGTTTTTGAAATAAAACCAGTCCAGCAATTTAAACAGGGTAATTGAAAGGGACTGACCAAAAAACGAGAAAACAAAAGGAGGGGTCGGTAAAGGATCAACACGGTGGAAAACAGAGCAATGAACTATTCACATAAGAAAATCTCAAGAGTCATTTACCAATCACAGAAGAATATGCAGATGAGCATAATTTTAATCACGCACAAGTGTGTATCTTTATCCACCTGGCACCTACATAAGTGCACACTAGTGGAATATTTTGAATGCAGTAGTTCTAATGCTTGGGCCCAATTATCCCTCAAAATAAGTAACTAAGAAATTGTCAGGAAAGTCATGACTCTGCTGATATCTCACTTTTACCTGCTCTCATCAATGATTTACAGTAGGGGGAGATTTACCAAAGCTTCTAACTATCACTTTACAGGTTGTGTTTGAAAGTTTAAGAGCTGATTGGTTGGTACCAGTGGTGGCTCCAGAGGTGGGGTTGCAGCGCAGTCCAAATTTCAAATAGGGGAACCACACCAACTACCATTTCAAACGCTGCCAAATGTAGATGGCTGTGACTCACTGGCAGTTGATGTGGCTCCCCTATTTGAATTTTGGACTGTACTGCAGCCCCACCCCTGGAGCCGCCATTGGTTGGTACTTTATTGCTCTGTAAGCTTTGATAAATGTCCCCCTTAGTGAGTGGGAGAGGAGGGGAGTAGTGCTCTGGCTGCACACACCCCTCCTATCTAGTGGGCACAGCAACCGTCGTAAGGCCAGAAATGCTGCTCCATCACAGCTAAAGTTATTTTAGGACCCATGACCTGGATTCGGAAGCCTTGTGCACTGCACGCCATACATCCATGGTAAATACAATTTGCACACTATGCGCAACTATTTTCAATATTACAGGACCTCCATACATTTGAATGTTTTTATCAGATTAGTGCTTTTTTCGTGCACAAAAAAAGTACATTTCTCTGCCACCTCCTAGAAGGTGTAAGAATCAAGCAATAGCATGGGACTAAAGGTTCTGCGGTTAAACTAACGTGCGCGAATGTGCACTCTGCACCCATTAAAGCTGATTTAAATATCTCAACAAACAACATAAAATCTAATTTTAGCAGATTATAGTCTTGTGCGTCAAGACGCAGATGCGACAAAAGACACCTCTGTGTATGACTCTGAACCAGGCCCCATGTGTGGTTAGGGCGGCATTTTCCATGGAAGAAATATAAGTTTATATTTTAAAACACGTGTGGAGTTGTTTTCTGCATTGTAAAGATATTTTTATTCATTGGGATCAGAGAAATCCAGCAAGCCACAGAATTGGTTGGATTTTGACTCAGAGGTTTCAAATCAATGTGTGAGTCACAATGCAGGCAGCACATTTACAGGGAACTCTTCGTGAAGTGTAACTGCTAAAAATAATAACGCTTGCCATATACTAACCAACTAGCTGGATGGTTGGAAGTAGAATCTGCTGATTTGTGGTAGCAAATGATAGTCGGCCGTTTGCTCCCACATGCTGGAAAACGTCTGAAAATGGTTGGCCCAGCTGGTAGGAGAAATCGATATATCTCCCATCTAGTTGGACTATAATTATTTTAGTTTAGGGAGAAAAGTTGGATATTTTCCCCACAACTAAATGATTTTAACAGAAACAAGTGGACACTTTGTCTGCCTACTCCTGATCCTGGCGCTGGCATACTCTGCTGGACTAGTGTCCGCCTACTTCAGTGAAGTCAGAAACATTCAGGTGGAGAGAAGTGGGCTGGTCTGATGAAAAAGTTGGTTCAGTGTATGGAGGGATCACGTACGGCATCCTGATGGTCAGCATATCGATGGTCGGAATGCCGGCAGCGGAATCCCCACGGTGAAAATGCTGGCGAATTTTGGTAAGTATTCTATGGCTAACCCTAACCCACCTCTACTGTAGCCTAACCCTAATTGTCCTCCCTCGCAGCCTAACCAAAACCCTCCCCTTCGGCAATCTAATCCTCCCCTCCCGCAGCCTAACCCTCCCCTCCCGCAACTTAACCTTAACTCTAATACTTACCGTTTAAAGTTGTTGGTATTTTGACCAGTCAGGATCCCGCAGCCGCTATAATGCGCGTTGGAATTCTGACTGTTGGGATGCCGACTACTTCCCGTATGGAGAACTGTTTTAGACTGACAGTTGGTTAGTTGGATGATAGGTTGGTCAGTGTATGGCCAGCTTTACTGAACTCAATGGAAACACGTAGGGGTGCTTCACAGAAGTTGACAGCTGGGGAATAAAATTAAAACCTAATTAATTCCATGTTGGCGGTGGCCATACAAATTAATTAAAGAAGCTTTCTGCAGTATATAGCCATCCTGAGGTTGTGTTGAGGGAAGTTCTTAATGTGACTACCAGATTTATCATCTAACTGCTAAAACCTTTACAGTATGTATACTGTGCTACAGCGCCATATGGGTAGCTTGAAGATCATCTTTAGAGACTTCCTCATGTTCACCAGAATCCAAAATTTACATTACACTCCACAAACATCATTATATCAGTACATGCCAGGATCAGTAGATACCAGATGTGCTGTATGGGATGTAGTCGGCATCCCGGTGTGCAGGATGCCGACGGTCTAAATACCGGCACCGAAATCCCGACAGGTCGGGATCCCGGCACCAGTATCGCGACTGTCGGTTTCCCGAAGGTAAGTATCAGGGTGTTAAGGGGAGGTTAGTGTTGGGTTCGGGGTTAGGGTTAGGCACTAGGGGGAGGGTTAGGGTTAGGCACCGGGTAGGGAGGGTTAGGATTAGGGTGCAGGGAGGGGGAGGTTAGGTTTAGGCACCGAGAAGGGGGTATTAGGTTTAGGGTGCGGGGTTAGGGTAGGGGTTAGGGTAGGGGTTAGGAAATCACTTACCGTTAGTTGCTATGGGTGTCGGGATTCTGGCTGTCAGGATGCCGCTGTTGGTATTCTGACCAGCGACATCCCGACAGCCAGGATTTCATACCCAACCCGTGCAGTATAAATGGCGATACACGCTGTGCTCTGTGTTTAACAGCATTACAGGGGGCACTACAAATGTATTAGCTTAGGGTGTCCGGAATCCTTAAACAAGCCCTGCCAGAGATTAAGAAAAAAGTTCAGTGGTAGGTGTTTATGAAAATTGTGCATGGAAACTGCTGAAGTCAGAAAGATTAATTTTGAATTATTCTGAAGATATCTTCATCACAAAGCAATTTTACTTTTTGTTTGTGCATAGGGGAAATATTATAATTAGATCACTAAAGAAAAAAGCTTAGATAAAATAATTCAAATCATCCAAAAAAATGGAATGAATTTAGGGTAATCAACAAATCATGTTCCTATCCTCACACGGCTACTACAGTACTTCAACTTTTACTGGTGATTTCAGCAGTTTGATAATGGTGTCTGAATGACCTTTAAACCAGTCTGATGAGCATTCAAATACTCTCCAATTATCTTTAAAGTAACCTAATCTCTCATGGGTATGAAATGAATAAGGTGCTTTATCTCAGATCAGATGATGCCAGTTTTCTAGTACAATTTAAATGAGCATCTGATTGGTAGTACCCGGTCTCCTCCCCTCTCGCCGCCTCTGCCAACAGGGTGTGGCACCTGGCTCGCCCTCCAGTATGAGAAACCTTTTGGTGATCCAACCGCCCACCATCCCATACTCCAGGCTCTGTTTCCTCTTTTCCAAATCCTGCTCCCTCCAGTAACCATATTATATGGAACTATCAGAAATTTCCAGGAACTTTCTATAGATGTATGACCAAGTACAGGCAAACAATTGTTAATATTCTAAACTGCTGTCATATCACTACAAGGAAATATTATACCAAGACAATACAGCAGTCCCACTTGCTACCTTTTTTTTAGTCTGGCAACTTGATATCCTCAGCCGAAGCCAAAAATGAATTTCAATTCACTCTATACAAGAAAAGAGTCTTAATTATCTTTTTCCCCATTCAGCCTTATTCTTAGTCCCAGGGGATTAATTTAATTTATATTTCTAATTAGCCTACCTGAATCTGAATTTGACTTTTCAGCAGCATTATGTTTCGACGACAAATGAAAAACTCCGTCCAATAAACAAAATGTTTTTATTAGGTTATAGCACTCTGCAGGAAATTACTTTGAATTAATTTTATGTTTTTAGTTTAATGAAGGCTGTTTACAGATGTAGCAACTTTAAATTGATATTCAAGGCATCACATTCCTTTCACTTCAGTGGCACGTGATATGTTAAATGGTAATTTAAAGTTTTCTACATCTATACTTGAGTCATATGTTTAAGTAGCAAATGTCAGACTGTTTTGTAGTTAAGCATAAACTAATCCCTGAACCGAAAACACAAGAGTACAATGCTCATTATTTGTAATATATTAAATATAAAATGTGCCTTTCATAAGATTTAAGAGATTCTTCCAATATATACAAACTGCCCTTATCTCACACTGGTATATTGGTGGGAATCCTTCTCTTAGGACCACTTAAAGATATACAAACGAGAGCACGATTACGACATTGCTGTCGTCCTCTCATTTGTATATCTAGTGATGTGCCTAGACTGAACGTTCACTCGTTCAGTCCGGGCACATCCCTCATCCCCGCACATGCTAAACCTGACGAGATCATCAGGTTGACCAGCATGTGCGGGCGATGTCGGATGTCGGAAGCGACCAGCGGGTACGCGCATCGCTGGTCGCTTCAGACCAAAACATGCCCGATGCATGCACGATGCATGTGCGATTTGCTAGCGACTGCACGATAACGACATCGTTATCGTGCAATCACTTGATTAAATTGCTAAGTGGATACCCCCTTAACAGTACTGATTCTACTAAGGAACCTCTGCTAACTCACTGATGTAACAATTTCTGAGAGTAATAGGAGGGAGGATTCCAACACATGGACTAAAATGAGAGCTGTTTCCTAACTGAGTGAGTGTGGGTCACCCAATATGAAACCATCTAGTGTCCTATAAAGAGGATCCCTCCAAGACAATCTTTATCTTTGACATCCATTCCAGCATATGGAGAGGGTGACCAGAAGATCAATAACGATTAAGTCTTAAGTTATTGTTGTATTGTAGGCTTTTTGTATGAGCAATGTAACTGTGGGCCTGATTCAGATTTGTACGCGGTGGTTTACGTACAAATCCGATGGTTCTTGGTCCTGTGTGATCCCCGCAGTCCTCACTTAGCTGCAGCATAATTGACATGTTGTGGCGTTTAGAGGGTGGCGACAGATATTACCTGTTTCCATTTCCATCTCACTACTCCAATAACACATTAATCCTTCACCTCTATAGTAATGCATTCCCTTCCTCACTGCTATAGTAAGCCATTACCCTCCATCACCTGTGTACTAAATCATTCCACTCCCTCACCTCTGTAGTAACACATTTGTCTCCCTTGCTTTGTCGTGACACATTCAACATTCCCCTCCCTCTTCTATGTAGAAATACAATCTCTTCGTCACACCTGTAGTAACACATTACCCTCATTCACACCTGTAGTAACTAATTTACCTCCCTCACCTCTAGAGTAACACATTACTCCCACTCATCCCTGTAGTAAGACATTACCACCCTCCTCCCTGTTGTAACACATTCCCTTCCCTCACCCTGTAGTAACACATTTGACCGTCCCCTCCCTCACCTGTGTAGTAACACATTCCCCTCCCTCACTTGTAAAGTAACATATTCCCCTCCCTCACCTGTGTAGTAACATTCTCTTACCATACCTGTGTAGTAACACATTCCCTTCCCACACCTCTACAGTAACACATTCCCCTCCCTCATCTGTGTACTGTAGTAACAAAGGGCCTGATTCATTATGGATCACTATTGCGATTGCAGCTCCTTAATCGAACGCAGGTTGACTGCGCAAATATGCTAATGAATGCTATCGCAATGCCGTCACACTGCTAGCATAGAGACGCCCACTGCCTCCCACTACTGCTACAGTATCTCACATCCGGAATACATTGCAGTCCTGCGTATAAATCGGGATCATTGAGTAACATTGGCCCCTCAGACACAATTACAGCAGCCCTGACCTTACTTAGAAATTGCTAACCTCATTGCACGCAGTAAACACTCCAACTGCCGGTTATCGCCCACAGTGCCATAACCTGAAGGACGCAGCCCTGCCTGAACATTATTTTAGAGGCACTTACCACCGCTGGCATTATTGGTATACACTCAGGGGGAGGGAAGGGGCGACAGAGAATCAGAGGACTGCGTTGGGCGCTGAGAAACATAGCGCCGGCCTTGATTGAGGTGACAGTTGGTGTTTGAATATTGAACTCTGCTGCAGCCATGATCAGTCAGTCAGGACATTGCACAGGGGGAGGAAACATTTTAGTCCTTTTTAGGAGTCAAATTTTGAAAAAATCCCTTCTTAGTGGACACCTAAGTCGTGGATGGAATATACTCCCCAATTTTCATTAATCTAGGTCCAGGGGTTTGGATGGGCTGGGTCAGTGAGTCAGTCAGTCAGTCAGACATTTGATTTGTACATACGCACTCAAAGGCAGAACTACTGTATTTGCATGGGTTGCATCTGCTACAGTGACCACAGCTGGAATTGTGGCTGTAGCATCTGCACGGCTTTCATCTATTGTAGTTTTACCTTTGAGGAATGTCATAGAAAGTGTGAGAGGGAGCTGGGATGCTGTTGTGCTGGGCCTGTAGGTCTCATATTCGGCATTTCCGGGGCTAGCACAATCACATCCCCCAAACAGAGACTGAACTACAGATGTGTTGGCTGCGATGGCCTACTGGACCAGACTTTCTGCACTCAGCCCCTAAATGGGGTCCGACAGATGTTACGCCCATGCACACACTTGTTCATACACAAATATCACAGAAGTATCTGCTCTAACCATTCCGAAATACATGTACGTTTCATTTCTGTTTTACGTTCAGAATGAGGAGGGTCATCAGGGAATAAAACTTTCTTTTAAAAGCCATATGATAATTAACGTGACTAGTCATACAATGGTGGATATGACAGAAATTCTACATGGCCTTGAGCAAATTACATATAAATGCTCATATATTTGTTCCTCCATCACTGAGAGTCAAAAGGCGATAGACCATCCCGTATCATTTTATTCTCACTGTTCAATTCACAGCCCAAACTGTAATCCACTCCTAAGCCACAAATCCATGTTTTTAAAGCGGTCACACACAGGGGCAAAATCATGGAACAATGATATTCTTCCTAATCATTGCACCGAGTGTAGCAGAGGAAGCTGAATGAGGAGACATCTACAAACAGAACCACAACCAGCAATTTGATTTCATTGCTCCAGTTAGCTAAATTCCCATTAAATGATAAACATCTTTCTATATAGTGCAAAATGTGTTCTTTTCATACAAGCGAATCTTTATTAGACTAACACAAGAGTATCTCCCCAGCTGACCTACTTTTAGCTTATCTTCCTACTCACACTTTATCCAAGTGAAGTCTACTGCTGATCTTAAAGTAGCAGTAATAAATCCGCAATGAATCTGCAACAAAGGAAACATATACTGAAAACGGGAAAGAAACTAAAACCTTGTATAAATGACTATGTTTGTTTGCTAGGAATATGAAGCTTGGGTATAAGGAAGGCTTGTACAGAGGGCCAAGAGACAAATAATTAGCATGAAAAAAAAAATCTGATTTTTTTTTTGATCCTTACAATTTTTAACCCTAATCTGCGGCACTCCAGCTGTTGTGGAATTACAAGTCCCAGCATAATCCATCAGCCGCTGGCACACTGAGTTCTGCAACATTTTGCTCTTATTGTGACCATAATGCATGCTAACATTTCAAGTTAAGGGGCCCGCACATAAGCAATTAGAAAAAAAAACCTGATTCAACGATTCTTTGTTTTTGTTCGGTGATTTCACGATTTCCCCAATCCACCTACTGTATATGCACCCTTACATTGCAGATAGTTTTCAGTGAAATCAGATCATATTCAGCAAGTAACAGATCTGCTAATGGTGAAAGGCTCATAATGGTCGGCAAATCGGCTAATTGTTACCATACACTAGTAATGTATAGCCACGATTGCTTGGTGAAATCCAACATGTTGGACAACCTGAGTTACCGATTTTGATTACTTTTTGGTCAGAATCGGCAATGGGTGAACCCCATACATTGTAGATATATTTACACAATCATCTGCAAAACAGGGCATGCCCCCAACTGATTGCTGACGCATGGGCCCCTTTATTTGGTGGGTTTTATATACAAATTGCAAACCCACTCCACAGCCTTGTTTTGATCACAAAGCAAGCAATAGGAAATAGTTGGCAAAACATTTGCATACACTGAGGACCAGAAGATGAGCTTTTACTTTACATCATAGCTAAACCTTCCACGTACAGTATCCTGGCACAGGGGATGCTGGCACCAGAATCCCGACACATGTCAGAATCCCGGCGCCAGCATCCCGAAGGAAAGTAGCAGGGTTGCAGGGAGGGTTAGGGGTGAGGCACTAAGGGGGGAGGTTTAGGTTTAGGGTGCAGGGAGGGGTAGGTTAGGTTTAGGCACTAGGGGGGGAGGTTAGTTGCAGGCACCGGGGAAGATATTTCTGCACATCGCATCGTCAGCAACATAGCGGCTACACACTGGCCGATGTGGACGATATGTTGGCCCGATCCTATCGTCTAGTGTGTACCCAGCTTTAGGGTAGGAAGTGAGGGAGGGTTAGGATACCTACCGACAGCTATCGGTATCCTAACCTAACCCTGTCGGAATGCCGGTGTAGGGATTTTGACTGCTGGCATCAAGTACCCATCCCCTTTAAAACCACTCTTTTCATTTAATAGAACACTTAAAATATTTGTCCTAAAATACTACTAATATTTAGTCTACTTTATGACAGAAACAATGTAATTTAAGAACACTACATAAAAGAGCAGAAAACCCACATTGTCGATGTACTAAAGAATGAACTGGAAGGGGAGGATGGTAGTGCAACACAATGTGTCAAATGACATTTTTTTTTACTGTAAATAGGTTGCCTATTAGCTTGCAATGGACGTGCATAGCAAATCGTTTTGTACTTGTGGCGATGTGGCGGCTATCTGGAAAGCTCAGTACATTTAAGGGTGCATGCTTCTCTGCAGTCTTAGGAGACACCCGACAAGCTAAAAGCATGCCTAAGAAAAATCACAAGACGTGCCCTGCTTAAATGTGCAAACGGCACTTCTACTCCTTTAAATCTTTCTTTTATTAAAAAATACTTTTTTAATATTTATCCTAAAATACTACAATTTATGTCATGAATTAATGATTTATTAATAGAATGTTTCATGTTTTTTTTTTTCACATGGGCCACTCTGCACTCAGAAATGTATAAAGTATAAAATGAAAACCATTCTCCCCCTGCCCTGACCTGTTGGAGCGTTCAAGTCTTTTTGCAGCTGTGCGCCTCCTATAAATGTGCATTCTCACTTTATTTAAATAATGTCACTCTGCAAACACAAGGTCTCCCTAGTTTATTGTACTGTATGAGTAATGCTGGGTACACACTGGCCATTATATTGGCCGATCGATTGATCAGCCAATATATCTGCTGGCCGTCAGCCAGTGTGTACAGGCGATATGTCTGTGAACGACATATAGCATTGGCTGCGCTGCACAACCAATGGGCAGATATGTCTGCAGACATATCTGTCCATCGGCAAGTGTGTAGAGGTGGTCTGCAGACCACCCGTACATATATAGCGCAGGCGCGGAGAGGGGGGCGGCCGGGCGGGACATGCCCCGACATGCCCCCTGGCCGCCGGGACCCGCGGGCAGAAGCAGATGATGGCCGTTCAGTGTGTATAAACGACCATCATCTGCAGATAATTATATCTGCGGATCATTTGATCTGCAGATATATTGCTATAGTGTGTACCCAGCATAAGCCACATGAAATATTTTTGAAGAGACCTATCTACAGTATGAAATGGTTACCTCCAGCTTTAGAACTATCGCCAGTGGTTATTGCATGAAACGCAATTGCAACTGCATAGGCAGATCGGCCAATTGTTGCGTACTGCGTATGCACCGCACTGCGCATGCGCGGCGATCGCACTGCGATTGCGGACGCACTGTGGAATCCATCTCAGAATGAATGACAAGCCGTGAGCGTTTGGGGGTGGTGAGGGGGAGTGGTTGCAGAAACGCAGGAGTGCCTGTCCGTTTGAACACCATTGCATGGGCGTGCACAAATTAGCCACTGCGATTGCCTACGCAGCTTGAGTACTTACTGTGTGTGACAAGACTTGCAATTACTGAGACAAGTTAGACCTGCTGTAATTGTGCATGAAGGGCTGATGTTCTCCGATGTTACTGATATGTACGCAGGACTGCAATGTATTACGGATGTGAGAAGGCAGTAGTTGGCGTCTCTATGCTGGCTGAGCGGTGACAGACATTAGCATATTTTCGGAGATTCATTGCGTGCGATGCCGATTACGCAGCTTCGATCCATGCTGAACCAGGCCCAGAGATAACAATAAGTGTCTATGTATCCCTATGTGATATAAGTCCACAGGCACAAACAGACTTATCCTCTGTAGATCTGTCTCAGGCAATTTCGCCATACTGAAGGTTAAAGAAAAATGAGAACGTGCTTGGTTGACACAGTTAAATCTTGCTCTACATATTTCAAGAGTGTTCTTCTTTTAAGGGGGCATGATGACAATACTAGAACCAGCTGATTTATACTTGGCTACCATCACAAAATTGGGTTCATTTTCCTCAGTAAACCAGATGCATTTTGCTGTCCTACTTTCTCTTGAAACATAGACTTCAGCAATAAGACACATGCTTTTTATGCTATAAATATAATATCAGAAATTGCTAGCCCTAGGAGATAAAAGCTATATCATTCTTATAAATATTTTAATTCAATGTAAGCCTTCCAGCTATATAGAGATTTAAATCTAACTGACTGAACAAAGTAATCAGTGGGAGAGAAGAACATTAACTTATAATAAGTGAAGCTACTCTGCAGATTATTAGGGGAGTCCGGCATTTTAATGCATACTTGCCTGCTCTCCCGAAATGTCCTGGAGGCTCCTGAATTGTGTGAAGTTCTCCCACACTCCCGGGAGCGCAGACCGGCCTCCTGGATCCCACTCACTTACCAAGTGAAATGGGCAATCTAGAGGCTTGATGACACGATTCGTGGCACATCACGTCAGTGTGTGCCCAGCCCCTCACCCTTAAAAAATGCAAGTGGAAATGTTTGTATATCTAAGAGTTAATGAATAATGTTTTTGAACAAATGTGGGAGTATGAAGGGAGGGGGAGGGCTTTGTGGGATATAACTGTATATGTAGGAGTCAATAAACAACGGTTTGGAGCAAGTGTGTAATATAAATAAATTAGAATGTACTGTATGTAAATTGAGGTAAAAAATATATAAAATAAGAGATAACACTTGTAAAACAGAAAGGGCTATAAGGGAAAAGGCACTTTGGTTACGAGACTGAGGGGTCCATTCAATATGCTAATTAATGGGGGCTGGATGATAATTAGCTATCCAACGCGCTGCAAGCACTATTTATGGAGATGCATTATCTGGATCGCACTAAGGGAGCCTATCTTAGGGTCACTTTTCACTTTCTTTCACTTAGGGAAAGTTTGCAAAGATAACACACTATTGTATATTTTTCTTTCAAATTATATATGTGTGACTACTGGACTGAGGACAAGATTACATAGATTACGTAGAGGATTTAACATCACACAGACACTATCAACTTTCTACCACTATTTAAAAACATTTGCAAGTTGGACTCACATTGGCGCAGATATCACTTATCTGCTTTGTATCTATTCATGTCATTTGCGGAATTAGGCGCTTCCTTTTTGGTATGTGATGGCCAGCCTCTGTTGTGAAGTGCCTTACATATTTTACTCATTATTTTGTAATATAGTCATTGTGGCTGCACCAATTTATGTTTAAAGTGCAAATCTGCGCTCAGATTAATATAAAGAAAAATATTCCTAATGTTGTTATTGACTGTCTGCATGTCCTCTGAAGGGATGCAGTCGGGAAGCCGGCTTCCCGACTGCTTAATCCAGGCGAGGGTTAAATGACAGGCGCCTGGGACCCCGAATAGCCGCTTGGGGTTAGGTGTAGGGGTGGGGTTTCCGGGGGGGAACATAGGGTTAGGCACCCCCCGGGAGGTTAGGTTAGGCACCCCCAGGGGGGGGAATTAGGGTTAGGCGGCAGGGAACGGGGGGTTAGGTTTAGGCACTTAGAGGGGGGATTAGAGTTAGGCACTGGGGGGGAAGGTTAGGGTTTAGGCACCCCTAAGGGAGGGTTAGGGGGTAGAATTAGGTTAGACAATACTTACCTTGGACGATTGGGATTTCCTCCTCTGCCGGGATGCCGCTGTCGGGATTCCAACCGCCGGGCATGGATTCGGCGGCAAATCATACCGATTCCCCTCTGAATGTCCCCTGATCACTGATGTTACGCTCTGCAATGAATCATCTTCCCCAGGCTGCTGACCACTCCTCTGACTGGCAATGTATTGGCATTCTGCTTTTACCACTTCTGCCAGAATGATCAACAGAACCATATGCTGTTTAGAAGAATCATACTTTCTATCAATGTTCACTTGAGACTACAGATACACAGGCAGACAACAACAACACATAATTATTATTATTCTACTGCAAACTAGATTAAAGAGCATCTATCATGATCATAAAATTGTGTACTGACTATATAGTGTTGCCACATACTGGGGGAATGCGGTCATAATCCCGACCGCGGGGATTCCGGCGCTCAGAATGCTGGAGCCGGAATCCCAACATCTGTCAGAATCCAGGCGCCGGCATCCCGACCGCCGGAATCCCGAAAGTAAGTAGCGGGGTTGGGGGGGGGGGTAGCGTTAGGGTTTAGGCAATAGCGGGAGGGTTAGGCCCAGGGGGGGAGGGTTAGGTTTAGGGTGCGAGGAAGGGGAGGTTAGGTTTAGGCACTAGGAGGGAAGATTAGGTTCAGGCACCGGGTGTCCTGTCGAAACTGGTTTAGTGGCTGAGACAGAATCAGTGTAAAATTAGCTTGGAACGACGCCATCTTGCGAATGGTGACAAGACTCCATCTTAAAAATTAGGTTTGCACGACGCCATTTTGCGAATGGCCGCCCAGCGCCATTTTAAGTTACAACTCACGAGCTCAGTACATATGGCAATGTTTTAATAATCCTTTCAGAAACCATACCCTGATGTATCTTAGGACAACCTTGCATAAACAAAATACCATAACAAACACAGTGTTCACGCAGAGTTTAGTAAAACAGCTTCCTGAGAAAAGTAATTAGAAAAACAATACACCAGGATACTGTTTGTGTTTTTGCATGTAAATGGAGAGACCCCACATGTGGACAGGTGTAGCTATGGCAATCGAAATCTGAATGAACAATGGTAAGAAATCTGCTTGAAAAGAACTGACACAGGTATCCTAAAATAGGCAGAAGAGAACTTTTGAATTCACTGTCAGACGGGATGGCACCAGCATTCAGTTGGGGGTCTCCACCCTGTTTGAGTGTGAAGCTCACTGCTCATAACCCTTGCATAGTAGTTTTAAGATAAACATGTGTTGTTGAAAGGGTATGGTATGTGTATATATATGTGTGTATATATATATATATATATATGTTATCCATCATAGATAGACTTACACACTGCACACTCACATAAAAGGTTCCATAGCTTCAAAGTGTAATATTCAAAGCTTATTCATTTATTACTAATGTTGTGAAATAAAGACTATTTAATATCTAAGGTTTAGTACATAATAAGTGTTTGGTGTTGTACTGATCTACTCTGTCTCAACAGCTTTCTGGTATCATCGGTGAGAAGATCGCAACATGCATTCTCAACTTATGGACTGTAGAGAGTTAAAACACTAAAACACTGTACTTTGTAATATTAGCAGCTTAGATTTGCATACAGGGGGAAAAATTAGACAAAAGCCTGTCGAAGGCTGAGCTGTGTCCATTTGAATCGACCTGTTAAATGTCCTGTAACAGATACACCGTGGTGAAGAACCAATGGGATCACAACAAACCTCCCTATTGTATTGCCTATTTCTGTAAGGGTATAAATGTGTGTTCTGACCCCAATCTGGAGTCTTCTTGCTGATGCTGTTGATGGAGGTTTCTTGTTGACGGCGGTAACTGGTCCTACTGCGCGTGCGTATGTATAACTGTACCTTGGGTCTGTATGATTTCTTTGCGCTAAATTGTCTTTAGATCACAGCGTGTAACCTACTGTTTTTATGTTGAATAATATCCTTTGTGCGTTAGAAACACATTTCAAGGTCTGAAGGCTTTTATTTACTGTATGACTAAGTATGCAAATAGCGTCAATTCTAGAAGGTATAGGCAGGATTTAGAAGGTATAGGCAGGAGCGTATAAAGGTTTAGAAGGTACAGGAAAGATTGTACCAAGGTTTAAATACGTTATAACAGTCCGTATCCTAACCCTGTTTGGATGCTGTCATCTGGTTTCTGCACGCCGGGATCACAAGCGCCAGCATACCGTACCCAACCCATACATATTTTATCTTTATTGTCAAAGAAACACAGAGCACATCATTGTCATGAAGCTTACTAGGTGAAAAAAAAAACCCTAAACAGAGGTGTCCTCACTTACACCATATGGCGCGAGACACACGGCACAACTGAGACGTTTCGAGAGGAATAACGTATAATATTTTTCTTTAAATTCTGCCGCTTAGTCACATAGCAGACGCAGTGAAAAGCCACTTACGGTGCACCAGAGACGCTGGACTGTGACTTTAATGGCCCAGCAATTGGTTTTACACATATACAAACTCGTAGATGAAGCACAGCGAAACTCAGTGGGAGGAAAAGTCATGGCCACTTGCATCGGAGCCCTTTTTACATAGATTCTGTCTCAGTCACACAGATGTACAAATGTCGCACATCAAACTGATCAGTCTAAGGGTGCCCACGATTTGGGCATTTTTTACCCGATCTGTCGTTCCAATGTGTCGGAATTGGCCACATCGGGAAAAATATCGCTATGTGTGTGGGCACCCTAAGCTTGCAATGCAGTTCTGTCACTCCCAGTTGTTTCTAAAGATGGGTCGGACTGGCCCACAGGGGTACAGGGGAAACCCCCGGTGGGCCCCACTGTCTGAGGGCCCACCCCTCCTCTAGGAAACAGGTTACAGCCTGTGCTTTTGAATCATACATTATGCATATATTACATTATACTGCACAGGACTATGGTGTATTTCCTACAATGCATTGCTGTTATTAATCTGGTACATTATCATGCATGATCTAGCAGTATGTTATATATTTATTTTTTTAAAGGGGCCCAGACCATGCTCTCTATAATGGTTAGCAATGCCTCTGTGGAGTCTGGCCACACCCCCTCTGAAGGCTGGCCACACCCCTAAGTATGGGCCCCTATCACTGCATTCCCCCGGTGGGCCCTTCATGCCCCAGTCCGACACTGTGTCCGCCTTACACATCTTTGCTGCAGTTGCGCCAAAAAGCCCTCTCGGCGCACCAGGTCCCATGAGACTGCTAGCCCTGGGCAATTTTTTAGCCGAATACGATGCAATGCGACTAGGATGCACCAGGAGACTGTGCTGATTCATTTGATATGTGACACTTCGCCACAGCTTTTTTCATTCCAAGTTCCGTTGTGCTTTACATTTTACAAAAATATCCTGAAAAACATTCAAGATAGATAAAGAATTTTCTCAACCTCTCTTTTTACCCAGGTTCATAAATTATATGAAATCTGTCAAAACAACAATTTAAGGGATAACAAAAAAAAACAGAACGTTGTTGTGGTGAAATTTAGTGAAAATTTTAATTTTGCAGAGGAAATGGCTTTATTTTTATTGTTTGCAGATTTGTAAAGTTCCGTCAATTTAGTCATGCAGTTCTATTTTTGATTTGCCTTTCTGCACTGCATTTGTAAATTCCATTTTCACAGAAATTATACTGTATAGAGCTGGGACAACAACAGTGTCAGTTAATTCTGTTCTGTAGTACAGGTTGAATACCGGGCGGGAACACTTAAGGCCACATTCCGCTGGAGCGATGTGCAAACTTCCACAGCAGTGTTCTCCCCAGAAAATTTTTCCAGCCGGGTGGCATCAAGAAGTAGCCGTGTGGAGGCCTTCACAATAATAAAATGTTTTAAACCCTGACCTTATAATGATTTAAACTTCAAATAACATTTTATATATTAATTCTCCTCTTCTTTTATTAGAGGCTGAGTCGTCGGATTATGAAAAAGCTGCAAAGTCTGTAGGATCTGGTCCTTTTTATACAGCTCCCAGATACTGTGCCCACTTGCAGGCTCACAAAGTGCCGGGTGGTGTACCCACAAAAAACAGCCTGGGGAGAACACTGCACAGCCAGGTGTGGAATGAGAAGACTGTTAAGTGGTACAATTAGAAATCTTTCTCTCACAGAATGATGTTATGCCCATCATAGAGGTAACTTTATTTTGACCTGTTATGTTTAAAAACAAATTTCATCCTTTTTCTGGCAAACCACCAGTTCTACAACACATAGATGTATTTTCTGTGCATGGTGAAAACATCAATCAGCCATTAGGAACGGAATGAGACAAGCTGAGGACAACACATTGTTTCTATATGTACAGTATATTACTTAGGAGTCTTTTCATCATCACTTCAATTCTACAAAAGCAGGTGACAATAGAATATATAGGCAAATTGTGCATATTCTCTTATGCAATATTGTTTACTATTCATATTTGCATTGAATTATATCCAGTTTAATACTGTTATTACATTTGTATCCAACTATTTGTCTTTTTGTAGATCAGGAGCCTGATCAACTCCTAAATCTACTTATAATCTATTTATTTTAATTGTATTTTCGCTATACCATATGAGTAATTTTATATGTATGTTTATGGTGGAATCATATATTATTGCCTGTGTCCCAGCATAAATATTAGAGCGCAGTGAAATTTGTATTTTCTTGTTACAGAAGTAGCAGTGAAGGGGATCGTGGAGACTAATTATTTTCTGATCAGCTGTCTCCGCACCTGAACAATGTTGCATTGTTCCTGTGATTTTGTATCCACTGCTCCTACTCACAGCGAGTTGGAAACTTTATTATCAGGGGCTTCCCTGGCCCCCGATAATTAACGTAATGAATAGGTCCCATAATGTAGCTGAATTATTAAAAGGGAATTCCACATTTTCTTCATTAATATCCCCCAATTTACAACTTATTGTTTATACAATAGCGCTCTTTTAGTAAAATAAGTACTCAATAAAGTTATTTCTAGGTGGAGATTTCTGCTGATATATAGCATGTTTCCAATAATTAGCAAATTGGTGGAAGTACAATGTCTCTTACACCAGCAGTTTGTGACAGACTCAGTAACTGAGTTGACATTTTCGTTTGATTTAATAAAACTAAACAGGCACTTTTGGAAGCTAATAAAAGATTTATTCTGAATTAATATCTAACTACAGTATTAGAACTAAAACAGGAGTGGGTTGGAAAGAGGTGAGACACTAGATGTAGCACTGGTCCCATTAGATTTAAATTGAGAAACCTCAATGAAATAAATAATTGAGTCACTGTTTCTAACCAATTCTTTTCTGAAGTATGGCCTTTTGAAATACATCTCTCTATATATAAAATAGTCACCGGTTTAGGGGTATGCCTGTTCGTTCAGGCTAATCTCTTGAACCACTGGATGGATTTCGATGGGGTTTTCACTATTCTATACAGCATTGGTCGAGGAAGGATTAGATGTATGAACCATTCATTTGTGACAAAAGGGAGCTGAGCAGTGACGATGTTAGTGAAGCAAGTCACGAAAATATTTTTGCACCCAGCTGCTGTATAGGAGCTGGCCAGGGTGCTGAAACAGCAAGAGAGTATCTGAAACTGAGGTTTGGAGTGAAGCAAGTCACAGAAAAAATTTTTGATTTGATGGTGGAAATCATCGAACCTCCACCATCAAATGGTAAAAACACTACCATCTCAACAAATACATCGATGGTTAGTAACCATCAAATTCCAATGTACATCCCTACGATGAACCTAGAGGCGGAATCTGGCCACCAGTCCTCCACCGTGAAGTGCTCTCTCTCCAGCGTGATGGCTCAGCCACATGCCCTCAGTGAAAAGGACGCACGTCCCATGGAAGTCAGCACTGTTCTCAGTCAGGGGCACCACGACAAGGAAGCTCAACAGGAAGCCTAGGAAATACTGGGTACATTGTGCAAAGAGGACATTGCTTATCACCATGTTCGGCAGCTGGGGAGGGGTGCCCCGGGGACATGCTGCTGATAATGCTTACGGTAGCTGCAATATAAATCTCTCAAACATGATCCTCCTGCCCTTCCCAGTACATCCCAGTGGCTGGTCCCCAGCCAGCTGCAGGGCAGCAGCAGTGGGGGCTGTAGTGACACTGGTGAGATGCAGGGTGCTGTGGTGAGATGCTGAGGCCTTTGGTGACATGGTGTAAGTTGTTATGAGATGCAGCGGGCTGTGGAGAGATGAATTTGCTGAGTACCATCAGAAATATATCACCGCTCATGTGTGATGATATGCCACTCATGTTATTTGCACATTTGCGCTGAAGGCAGCCCCCGATGTTATACCTCTGCACATGCCTCTGAGATGCACTGCGCATGTGTCTTGATGTTTACTGCTGGGAGGGCACAGAGTGACGGAGATCCATGCAATTTCTATAAGTGTTTTTGGGTGGTAATGCATAGTGTGCAAGATCCTTTGCTACTCCACGGCACCTGCATGTGGCTTGCAGGTTGCCTGGAATGGTACCCCACAGCCAGTAGTGCTACTGCAGAGCTGCCAGGAGCATCCAAGGGACCACAGGTAGAATGATGCTATTTCCGACTACCAGTGCACCACTCTCACCATGACCCTGTGATAAACATAGGACTGGAAGAGACAGACAATGAAATCACCAGTGAGTGGCACCTTACCTCTCTAATCAATTTTTAAAGAAAGAGGCGTTAACATGATAAAAAGAGACTCTGGGTAGAAGGACTGACGGAAGTACAGTATCCTATGCATGGTGTTCATTATTGGAATAGTTGTTCACCCCAAGCCAAAAGAATTTATAAGCTTCCCATATTGAAGGATTTAAATTGGATATTCTAGGGCTGAATATGTAACTGATAAACTGTGATATGGTTTGTGATTAAATCATCCTTCCATTCAAACCCTATAATATCTTTTAGGGGAGTCAGAGGATAATATTTCAGGACAACAGAATCATATTACATTACTTTGAGATTACTCAGAGATCAAAATGTGTCAAATTTTTTGATGACACTGCGCAGTGAAGCGTGTGGCTTGGAAATGCATAATGGCAGGT
Source organism: Taudactylus pleione (assembly GCA_031769625.1). Taxonomy (NCBI): domain Eukaryota; kingdom Metazoa; phylum Chordata; class Amphibia; order Anura; family Myobatrachidae; genus Taudactylus; species Taudactylus pleione. Next base: position 8,579,662 of record JAUIMM010000138.1, on the reverse strand, counting down.
AATCAGCATATATAAATATATTCCTTGTTCTCTACAGTCAGGCCCTGTATAATGGATTGCATGCCATCACTTTCTGGGGTGCGTCTGAGAAGGAGCCAGTGCACACGGTTTACTGACTCCTCGATGTCTGAAAAGAAGGCTGTTTGCTATATTCTGAAAGAAATCAGGAGAAATGTTATTGTATTATTGGACTTCAGGAATTATCCGCATAAAGAGAGTCATTAAACGTGTTCACAAAAATCTTAACCATGTAATTTAAGGTTGACATTTACAGTACAAATGTAAAGAGCTGGAAGTTAGCACCGAGGGCAGCACCCTTTCCTTGAGTGTGTATAAAATGTGATTAAAGCCTCAAAAGACGACCTTGGGCAAGAAGAGATCAAAACACTATCACAGACTTTGATAGAAAAGTCTATAATTTAAGATGGCGGTGAGCAAACCTAGGGCCTGATTCATCACAGATCGCAATTGCAACAGCGTACGCAGATCGGCCGATGGTGCGTACTGTGCATGCATATACACCGCAGTGCACGTGCGCAGGTTAGCATTGCGATGGCATTTCGATCATGCACGCAGATACACAGTCATCGCAGAGTGAGAGACAGGACATCAGCGTTTGTGGATGGTGAGGGGGGGAGTGGTTGGAGTGGTTGCAGACGTGCCTGTTCGTTTGAACGCTGTTTCCTGGGCGTGCATAAATTAGCCACTGCGACAGCATTCACAGCTTGTGTACTCACTGCATGCGACGAGAGTTGCAATTCCTGAGACAGGTCAGACCTGCTGTCATTCTGCGCGAGGGTGCCGATATTAACGATGTATACGCAGGATTGCAAGGTCTTACGGATGTGAGAAAGCGGTAGTGGGCGCCTCTATGCTAGCAGAGGAGTTAGAGACATTAGTATAGAACTGTGTGCATAATCGCAGCTGTGATCGTAATAGCGATCCGTAATGAATCAGGCCCTTAGATCAATAGGGGCTCCAGAGGGACTGTAGTTGGCATCCCGACAGTCAGGGTGCCAACGGTCACAATACCAACAGCGGAAACCCGACGGTCAAAATCCCAACAGATTGCGGAGGTCAGTATAAGGGTCAGGGGAAGGCCTAGGATTAGGGGGAGGGTTAGGCACTAGGGCAATGGTTAGGCAGCGGGAGGGTTGATCAGGGAAAGGCTGCGGGACGGTAGGGTTAGAGATAGGCTGCAGGAAGTGTGGGTTAGGATTAGGGGGAGGGTTAGGGTAAAGGTTATAATACTTACAAAAATCTGTCAGGATTCTGACCATCGGGATCACATAACTAAGCCCTCCAAAGGGGTATTCCCAATTTAGAAGAGGTATAACTGGTCACTAAAAGGCTAGATGCTACATAATTGGGTCTTCCTGTAAGTTTAGCCCTAGTCTTATCAGGTTCACAGAACAATTCATCTTTAATAGTAATAACAAAGTACAGGTAAAGCATATCCCAGAGTCCAAGAGTTTTGTCAGTGTATCAACTCCTATAGAAGGGGCGTTTCTAGAGAGGAGGGGGCCCATGTGCAGTCTCCGACACGGGCCCCCTCCTCCCTGTACGGCGGCCAGCAGCGCACTGAGCTGTGCACGGTCAGCGCCGGATTTATAAACTCTGGGCTCTAGAGTGCGCCAGAGTCTATAGAGAATGCGCTCATCACCGGGAAAATGGCCACGGCGGCCATTTTCCCTGTACTGCACATGCTGAAACGACAATAAAATGGCCGCGGTGGCCATTTTCCAGTAATTTTTACAGTGCCGGAACCCCGCGCCGACGTGGGACTCCGGAGAGGTAAGTACTTTTATGGGTGCAGGGTGTGCGGTGCGGGGCCCCCCTAGACCCAGGGGCCCGTGTTCCCCGCACACCCTTCACCCATTATAGTTACGCCCCTGTCCTATAGCAAACAGTCCCTTTACAATTCATTAACTGAAAGCATAAATGTGATGAGTTTCTAGCAGCATAAGGTCATATAGAGGGGTTGCAACAGCCACAAGCATGTATATATTTTCACTGAGGTAGAAGAATGGGCAAAGAAGAAAAAAGGTTAGGTGCATTATATATAAAGCAATGACAATCTTCCTTAGTGTACAAAAGTTGTTCACAGAAGATGGTAAAGTTGGATAAATTCAGAAATGAGGAAAACAAATAAATAATAATAAAAACAGGGTTCAATATTGTTATCTAACACAGTGGCTCTTAAACTTGGTCCTCAGGACCCCACACAGTTCACATTTTACATGTCACCTAGCAGGAGCACAGGTGTAGTCATTACTCACTGACACATTTTAAAAGATCCACAGGTGGAGCTAATTATTTAACTTGTGATTATGTGAGGAGACCTGGAAAACACAGAGGCCCTGATTCAGAGCCGGACGCTCTGACAGAGCGCTCGCTCTGAATCAGAGCCTGGCTTTTTTTTTTTTAGAACAGCCTCCTGGCCGCTCGCATAGCTGTGGGTGACCACCCACAGCTATAGCGAGCAGCCAGGAAGATGGTCGCGATGGTCAAGACCATCGCGACCATCGTGCTTGCGATGAGACCCTTGTGGTAGGGTCTCGTTGCCGCAAGCCCTAGAGAGATTTCGGCTCTAACAGAGCCGAAATCTCTGTCACTGACATCACTCGTGATGTCAGTGGGCCCGCCCCCAAACGTAGGCATTCACATGGGAACGCCTCCGTTTGGGCAGCCACTCCCCCGGCCCACCCACCAAAGGGGGCGAGCTGTCACTCAACATCGACAGCTCGCCCCCTTTGTTGCGAGACCCGGAGCGACGGAGTGCCCGAGCACTGGCCCACCATCGACCCGGTTGCGAGCGCACAGCGCTTGCAACCGGGTCTGAATCAGGCCCAGAGTTTGAGAACATGTGGTCTAACAGATCTGGCACACCATTGTGTCTGTGAACCTATAAGCACAAAGTTAGCTGTATATTGTACTGTAGAATGCTTGATGTACAGGGGAACTTGACAACTAAACTTTTTACACTTAAATGAAGGTGCAGGGGTGTATAATCCCCATGATGCTAGAGAACTCGCTGACCATCTCTTCCTACTTGGTGCTGAGAAGGTGCTGAATGTTATACTGAATGTGCAGGCATTCAGCACATCTGGTGCTTTCCTCTAACCCTCTGGCATAAGGCGAAGAAGATACTCTTATCCAAGGGGATAGTGAGTTTGTCATGGACACTGTAGGTAGGATAAAGGTGGAATAAAACCAATGTGATCCTCAGAAAAAATAAGTTTTGCAGTTTTAGCCCCATTTATTTACTTTGGCTCTTTCAGGCATAGAGGCCACTACAGTGGAAAGTTGTTTTTAAGTCATTGGGCTCTATTTACTACAATCCGCATTTGTAATGCAGATTGTAGTGTGATATTACCGACTGAATCCCCATGCGAATTCCGGCAATATCATAGGGATTTACTACAAATCCCTCACAGGCACAGAGCTTGCGAGAAAGCTTTGTCCCTGCGAATCCCATCCGCACACTAGTCAAGGTATTTTTGCCAAAAAATACCATGTCTAGTGCCCACCGCATGTGCTGACCGGCCGCCTCTGCTAGACTCCCCGGCGCTAAGCCCCGCCCCTGTCATTAAAGACCCACCCCACGCGATCGCAGACCCCCCAGCGACCCCCTCTCCCCCCCTCTCCCTTAATTACACTTACCTGCATGATCCGGGCTCTGGTGATGTCTTCCATGTCCTCCGGTCAGGTGACATCCCATACTGCACTGGGACCCGATCACCTGATGACCGGGCCACAGTGCAGCGTGGGAGACCAGCTGACCAAAGAGGAGACATCACCGAAGCCCCGACCACCGGTCCCTGGAGTAAGTTAATTTTTTTTTTTTTTACTTTTTTTTACACTGTATCAGCGTGTGTATAGACCACACAGCTGCTTACTGGGGCCGGCTCCAGGCTCTGCTCTCCCCGTTACAGCAGGGCAGAAGTCCGGTAACAGGGGGAGACCCTGGATAACGCCACCTCCAGGTGGCATTATTATCACAGGGCTTCTCCCGGTATTTTTTCACAATTTATTTTTAGTAACTTTGGCCAGATCACATTTCCCATTACAATTATGGGAAATGCGATCTGCTTACTAAAAATAAGTGATAATTAGGGCTTGGAGTAGAATTTTATGAATTGTATTCCAATTGCCCTGTAGTAACTATAGGTGATACTAAAATAATGTGAAAAGGGTGTGAAAACACCCCTTTTCACTTCATTTTAGTAAAAATTATGTTAATGAATTGAGCCCATAGAAACTCATTTGACATCACTAGTGCATGGTGTCCTCTTTTGTGGACCTCTCCCAAAAGTAGAAAGTATGCCACCTAGCGCCAGCTTTTAATTCCTACAAAACCAATAAGGTCAAATTAGAATGGCAGAGAAAAGTTCACCAGCACTAAGCACTTCAGGGAGTTTTGTAATATCTTTTTACTCAAAGATAGCAGAGCAGGTTAGAAATAAATTCAACAAAATTGACATTTAGGGTATAATATGGTAGATGTTTTGATCAAATACTCAATTTATTTTTCTACAGTTGATGTAAAATCAACACGTCTACCTTCCTTAGTTTTACATTTTGTGCTTTTTATTTTTAAGCCCTGAAGACTATTATTTTATTTTTAAAAAACCTTCCATTAAGTTATCATATTTCATGCATGAAAGGGCTGAGATGACAAGTAACCCTATAAAAAAGGCTTGAAGATTCATTCAAATATTAGCACAGTGGTTCTCAAACTTGGTGCCGTGGCACACTGGGGTTGCAGCGGGGCACTAGCAGTGGTGCCACGGGTTGGTGGTCCAGGACCAAATCAAATGTATGGTCAGTGTGATTGGCAGTCGCCACTGGTTTTTGGTTATCATAAAATATGGGGAGAAACAGAAGAACCTTTTGCTTTATTGGTGCACTGAAAAAAATGCTGATACTCTAGGGTGCAGAGATTCAAGAAAGTTTGGGAACCAATGCATTAGTGTATTTCTAGCAATCTCTATCAGGGAATATCTGCAGACTGGCTCTGTCAAAGTCACTGTGTCCCAGGCCAACACTTGTAGCAGAGGTCTGGAAATCTTCTTACAGCGAGGTTTACGGAGTGCTACACGAAGATTCGATTGCCTCCCACAACTTCCAGGAGAGTAGGTAAGTATGGGTTGACCCATAAGGTAATTCTCTAGTCTCTTCTGCTGCTCCACTGGTAAGGATAGACTCACAATATGCACACGGCTATTCGCAAGCCCCCTAATATATTTTCCTTTCTTAAATACAAGCTTTAAACTAGATATTTGTGTTGCCCAAGCGCGAAATGAAATCTTTTTTGTACCTGTTACCAATTAAAACAAAATTAACTTAACTGTTTTCTTGTTGCATGTGGTAACCTTCTCTGTATAAAATGTAAATTTGTTTATTTTCTAGCCACAAATAATGTTATACCTTTTCATTTTCATCATACAAATATATTAAGAAATAAATTAGGCAAACTAAACATGACATTTAAATGAATACAATTAGGGGTCGATCTCATTATCTGCAAGTCCCCTTGGAGCACGAGCAATACCGCACCTTACGGTAACTCCGGACTCACTGATTTCACAAAGATCAGGTCACGAAGGGGGTGAGATGTGGTGCTATTGCAACAACAACTCGCTACCCTCGCACCTATTACGATCTTCAGGGCGAGTTTGTTTCATGAAACTCACATACAACGTACGAATGCGCGCACCCAAGATATGAGAGATACAATTAGAAATGGCAATTTGTGGTAGTCACAGCGATGGTGTGCGACTTCAACAAAATACAATCTAATACCACTTTTACACTAAGTTTCCCCGTGTGACCCGGTATTTGGACAGATCCCCTTCAGACCATGGCGCCGACCCGGGATATTCCCAGGTCGGCACCATTCATACTGCGCACGGGTGCAGTGGAACTGGTCTGTTAGTGGTTGGAGACAACATCATCTCCAAGCGAGGGACATTCCTGAACGGGAACGACCCGTGTAACACAGCAGTGTAAACGGGTAACCCAGGTCGTCCGATCCTGTAAACAGGATCCAGGTCGGATGACCTGGGTTACCCGTTTACACTGCTGGGTTACACGGGTCGTTCCCGTGTTAAACCCTGCAAACTACCTAGGTTGGATCGCATGGGTCACTCGACTTCGGAATCCAACCCTGGCACCTAGCAGCAACCCGGGTTAACCCGGCAATAACCCGAGTTTTAGCTGTGGTGTAAAAGGGGTATGGGAGATGTGCATGAAAATAAGAGAAACACCTTGGACCCCCAAAAAGTGACAATTGAGATAGTAGTTTCATATAGATGGCTATTAATGGTCATAAATACAGTACAGGAGGTTTTTAAAACGTGTCAAATGGCTGATTTTTGCACTTTTTATAAATAGTGGAAAAATGATAGCAAGCGATTTTCATCAAATTAAAGTCTTTCCAGCATTTTGGGGTACAGAAAAATTAAAGTAAAGTAGTTTTTCAGTGTTTTTATATATGTTTGAAAAAAAATTGGAATAACACTTTTACCTCTCACCTTCACATACTTGTCCCACATCACTTAACCCATTATTGACTTTTTAGAGAAATTATCCTGACAACTAATAAGTCTTTATTGCCCAAATAATGCTATTTAAACCCTTCCAAATGCATTATTATACATTGGGAGGGATGTACCAGAGGTTCGGCTCTGTATTCTGACATTTTTATCTTAAAATAAAGCGTTTCCTTACGTTTTCACCTGCTCAGGTGGATGCACACAAAAAACTTGAATTTCCTATGGAAAATCAAAGCTAGTTTGGAACTGGATTGCAAATGTAATTCGCAATGCCAGTTCACCACGAGAACGGTTGTCGGGACTCTACTCGCACAGAATAGGATCTTTATTTTAAGGTTAAAATGTCGGGACACCGTGCAGAACATATTGGACACCCCTAATGAAGTTTTCATATAGCTTAATTAGTCCAAGAATTACGTCATTTTTGAAGTGTAAAAAAAAATTGCCTCAAATTTCCACAACATTTTTTTTTTTTGCTTTTTCCGTTGTTTTCGTATGATTATAAATGAAAAAAGTTACCTATTTATTATTTTTTCACTTCTTTAAAAAAATGCACAAATCAGCCATTTTACACCATTTAAGTACTTCCAGTACTTTCCTTAGGCCCACGAAACAGCCTGCTGTATGATTCTGCAAAGTTGTCAGTTTTTTGGGGTCCAGGAAGGTCATCCCACTTTTCATGCACTTCTCTTAAATCGCATGTGGCTGACAATTTGCAAACCCTCGCTGCGAGTACCGCGAATAAGCATTTTTAATTGAATTGGAGAATTCTCAGGTGCGTGCATCTGTGCGAAGTCTGCGAGTTTCATGAAACAAACTCACAAATCGCACCTAATTGGTTTGACCCCTATGTGCTAAATTTAGCGTGCTATTACCTCTGCAGCATTTTAGTTTTTGTATTTAAAAAGTAATTTGAAAAAAAAACAAAAAACCAACAACAGTGTTATAAGATGCTTGTCTCTGTAAATTCTGCTCCTGCAGTATTTTCAAAATGTAATTTCTCTAGCATATCCAAGGTACAATGCAGTTCAGGCAGAGAGCTGAACAAACACAAACCCCAGTCAGTGGAAGCTTAGCAACCATCAATAGTCTTTGTCACTGGATGATCTATACCCTCCCCCCAAATACACAAACCCATAGCAAAAAACACCTTCAGCCAAAAAGACCATTTCTAACTGAACTTCACCAAATGTAATTGAAAACAGACACAAGCCAAATGTCATACAGATATATATGTTATACTCTGGGTACAGTAAAGAACAAACAAACAGAAAACCAATATATTTACAAAAAAAACTAACAAAACATATCTGTTAAAACTTTCTAATTCACTGAACCAATGGCTAAGGAACCATACATATCAGGGGGTAAATTTACTAAGATTCGAGATGGTCCTGATTTTCAAGGAGATTAATCTCGCTGGAACTCGCCAAAATTCGGGTGATTTAATCCCTTGTTATTTACCAACAGGCAATTTGAGGCTAAACAAGTTGGCCGATGGTGAAGCAGAACGAGATATCTCTCCCGAGTATCTCGTTTTGCAGGAGATTACTCACCCGAAATTGCAGTGTTTTCTCTCTGCAAATCTCTCCCGAGCTAGCAGCCTGCACTTATCAGTGGCGTGAGGTTCCCCGTATATTTAAAACCAGCCGTGGACCCTTTCTAGCGGGGGACTGATGCCACAGCCAGGGGAGCCCTTTCACTGGGCCCCCCAGCCGCAGCATCAGCCCTGACCGATAGTCAGCCCAGGCCAGGGATCCCTGGGGAGTTGAGTGCCCCTCCAATAAAGGGGTACCCCTCTCCAGGGCACCCCTGGACTAGGCTGATAGCCCAGGGCTATCCCCGCCACCCCTGGGCGGTGGGTGGCGGGTTGATTGTGTTAGTGTATTGTGTAAAAATAAGAATAATTCATACTGTCTTTACAGTGGAACTACAGGACCCAGCAAGCCTCTTCCGCATGCTGGTACTTGGAGAACCACAAGTACCAGCATGCTCGGCATTAAGGGCCCACTGGTATGTGTAGTTCACATGTAAAGAAATGTTTAAAAAACACAACACACTGTAAGTGTCAAGTTTTATTACATACATCCATACACACTAGGGGTGTGCACCGGCCACTTTTCGTGTTTTGTGTTTTGGTTTTGGATCTGGATCTTTCTTCGTGTTTTGGATCTGGATTGGTTTTGCCAACACCACCCTTCCGTGTTTTGGGTTCTGGGTTTTGTGTTTTGGATCTGTATTTTTTTTTTAAAAAGCATAAAAACAGCTAAAATCACAGAATTTGTTGGTTTCTCTGCTCCTATGCTATTATTAACCTCAATAACCTTAATTTCCACTCATTTCCAGTCTATTCTGAACACCTCACACCTCACAATAGTGTTTTCATGTCCAAAAGGTTGCACCGAGGTAGCTGGATGACTATGCTAAGCGACACGAGTGGGCGGCACAAACACGTGACCCATCTAGGAGTGACACTGCAGTGGCAGACAGGATGGCAGTTAGAAAAACTAGGCCCCAAACTGTACATAATGCAAAGAAAAAAAAGAAGTGCAAGATGGAATTGTCCTTGGGCCCTCCCACCCACCCTTATGTTGTATAAACAGGACATGCACACTTTAACAAATCAATCATTTCAGCGCCAGGGTCTGCCACACAACTGTGGCTGAAATGATTGGTTCGTTTGGGCCCCCACAAAACAAGCTGGCAATTAATGTGTCCCTGCACAAACTGGCTCTACGGAGGCAAGATGTCATCCTCATCCTCCTCATCCACCGATTCCTCACCCTCTTCAGTGTGTACATCCTCATCCTCACAAAGTATTAACTCGTCCCCACTTGAATCCACCACCACAGGTCCCTCTGTACCTTCTGGAGGCTGGTCTCCCTGGAAGAGCTGATAATTCATTTTGATGAACATCATCTTCTCCACATTCTGTGGAAGCAACCTCCTACGCCTTTCGCTGACAAGGTTCCCGGCTGCACTAAACACTCTTTCGGAGTACACACTGGAGGGGGGGCAACTCAGGTAAAATAGAGCCAGCTTGTATAGGGGCCTCCAAATTGCCTCTTTTTCCTGCCAGTACAGGTATGGACTGTCTGACATGCCTACTTGGATGCTGTCACCGATGTAATCCTCCACCATTCTGTCAATGGTGACAGTATCATATGCAGTGACAGTAGACATGTCAGAAATTGTTGCCAGGTCCTTCAGTCCGGACCAGATGTCCAAACTTGGTCCTGCCTGCCCTGCATCACCGCCAGCGGGTTGCTTAGGATACCTAAGTTTTTTCCTGGCAGCCCCAGTTGCGGGAGAAAATGAAGAAGGAGCCGTTGACGTGTCACGTTCCGCTTCAGCTGACAGTGTGTTCACCAGCAGGTCTTTGCACCTCTGCAGGCTTGTGTCGGCCGGAAAGAGAGACACCACATAGGCTTTAAACCTAGGATCAAGCACGGTGGCCAAAATGTAGTGGTCTGATTTCAACAGATTGACCACCCTGGAATCCTGGCAAAGCGAATGAAGGGCTTCATCCACAAGTCCCACATGCCGAGCGGAATCGCTCCATCTTAGCTCCTCCTTCACTTTCTCCAGCTGCTTCTGCAAAAGCCTGATGAGGGGAATGACCTGACTCAAGCTGGCTGTGTCTGAACTGACTTCACGTGTGGCAAGTTCGAAGGGCTGGAGAACCTTGCACAACACGGAAATCATTCTCCACTGCGCTTGAGTCAGGTGCATACCCCCTCCTTTGCCTATGTCATAGGTGGATGTATAGGCTTGTATGGCCTTTTGCTGCTCCTCCATCCTCTGAAGCATATAGAGGGTTGAGTTCCACCGCGTCACAACCTCTTGCTTCAGGTGATGGCGGGGCAGGTTCAAGAGTGTTTGCTGGCGCTCCAGTCTTCGGCACGCAGTCGCTGAATGGCGAAAGTGGCCAGAAATTTTTCGGGCCACCCAAAGCGTCTCCTGCACGCCCCTGTCGCTTTTCAGAAAATTCTGCACCACCAAGTTTATTGTGTGAGCAAAACATGGGACGTGCTGGAATTTGCCCAGATGTAATGCCCGCACAATATTGGTGGCGTTGTCAGATATCACAAATCCCCAGGAGAGTCTAAGTGGGGTAAGCTACTGGGCGATGATTTCCCTCAGTTTCTCTAAGAGGTTGTCGGCGGTGTGCCTCTTACTGAAACCGGTGATACACAGCGTAGCCTGCCTTGTAACGAGCTGGTGTTTCTGAGATGCTGCTACTGGTGACGCTGCTGCTGTTGCTGCGTAAGGTGATACATCTACCCAGTGGGCTGTCACAGTCATATAGTCCTTAGTCTGCCCTGTTCCACTTGTCCACATGTCCGTGGTTAAGTGGACATTGTGTACAACGGCATTTTTCAGGACACTGAGGACACTTTTTCTGACGTTTCTGTACAGTCTCGGTATCGCCTGCCTAGTGAAGTGGAATCTAGACGGGATTTGGAACCGGGGACACACTACCTCCATCAATTGTCTAAATCCCACTGCACTAATGGCGGATACCGGACGCACGTCTAACACCAACATAGCAGTCAAGGCCTCAGTTATACGTTTTGCTTCAGGATGACTGCTGTCGTACTTCATCCTCCTCGCTAAGGACTGTTGGAGGGTCAATTGTTTAGTAAAAGTAGTGGTGTTCCTACTTCCTCTCTGGGATGATGAACGACTCCCAGCAGCAGCAACAGCAGCAGCGGCAGCAGTAGGCGTAGCAATGCAGGATCCTCCAGAGGAATCCCGGATAGGAGAGTCAGTCATGCCAGTGACATGGCCTGCAGGACTACTTCCGATCCTGACTAAGGAGGAAATTGACGAGGAGGGAGTTGACGGTGTGGTTTGCAGGCGCTTGGATACAACAGGACAACGGGATTTAGGTGTCCCTGGACTGCTTACGGTCTTAGCCAAAGTTTCTGAACTTGACAGTAACTTTTTATGAACGCGCTGCAGGTGCCGTATAAGGGAGGATGTTCCTAGGTGGTTGACGTCCCTACCCCTACTTATTTCACCTTTACATATGGTACATATGGCAAGACAGTTGTTGTCCGGATTTGGATAGAAATATTGCCAGACCAAAGAGGTGGAATGTTTGGTCTTCTGCCCAGGCATGACCGTGATGGGCTTTTTCATCCCACGGACAACAACTGTCTCCCCCGGAGCCTGATTTAAACAAACCACATCACCATCAGAATCCTCCTCGCCAACTTCCTCCTCAGCGCCAGCTACACCAGTATCCTCATCCTGTTGTACTTCAACAGTGACATCTTCAATTTGCATATCAGCAAGTGGACTGTGGGTGCTCCTTTCAGCACTTGCAGGGGGCGTGCAAATGGTGGAAAGAGCCACCTCTTCCCGTCCAGTGCTGGGAAGGTCAGGCATCGCAACCACCACCACACTTGGACTCTCCTTGGGGATTTGTGATATCTTCTTAGAAAGCACAGTTCTTCGCTGTGCTTTTGCCAGCTTAACTCTTTTGATTTTTTTAGTGGGAGGAGGGCTTCCATCGTCATGTAAAGCTGAACCACTAGTCATGAACATACTAGGGATCGACCTTAGCCGTTCCTTGCCACTCCGTGTCGTAAATGGCATATTGGCAAGTTTACGTTTCTCTTCAGCTGATTTAAATGTCTTTTTCAAGGTCATTTTCCTGAACTTTGCCATTTGGGATTGTATGTGCCCTCTACTATGACATTGGGCATCGGCCTTGGCAGACGACGTTGATGGCATGTTATCGTCTATGTCATGACTAGTGGCAGCAGCTTCAGCACTAGGAGGAAGTGGTTCTTGATCTTTCTCTATTTTATTTTTATCGGAGAAAGTTTGGTCCTCCATTTATGTTATATCGATTTGATATATACGTGCGGCTAAACACAGAAAATAATTTTTTTTTTGGTTTGGACTGGAGTGTACTTTGTGGGTTACAGCACCCTTTAACGGTCAAGCCAGCCGGCCCTTTACTTATGACACAGGCGCACTCTTGGCACTACTTTGTTGATGCATGTGCGGCTACTGCGCACACAATTCACAAACACAGAAAATAATTTTTTTTTGGTTTGGACTGGAGTGTACTTTCGGGGGTTACAGCACCCTTAACGGTCAAGCCAGCCGGCCCTTTACTTATGACACAGGCGCACGCTTGGCACTACTTTGTTGATGCACGTGCGGCTACTGCGCACACAATTCACAAACACAGAAAATAATTTTTTTTTGGTTTGGACTGGAGTGTACTTTCGGGGGTTACAGCACCCTTTAACGGTCAAGCCAGCCGGCCCTTTACTTATGACACAGGCGCACGCTTGGCACTACTTTGTTGATGCACGTGCGGCTACTGCGCACACAATTCACAAACACAGAAAATAATTTTTTTTTTGGTTTGGACTGGAGTGTACTTTGGGGGTTACAGCACCCTTTAACGGTCAAGCCAGCCGGCCCTTTACTTATGACACAGGCGCACGCTTGGCACTACTTTGTTGATGCACGTGCGGCTACTGCGCACACAATTCACAAACACAGAAAATATTTTTTTTTTGGTTTGGACTGGAGTGTACTTTCGGGGGTTACAGCACCCTTTAACGGTCAAGCCAGCCGGCCCTTTACTTATGACACAGGCGCACGCTTGGCACTACTTTGTTGATGCACGTGCGGCTACTGCGCACACAATTCACAAACACAGAAAATAAATTTTTTTTTGGTTTGGACTGGAGTGTACTTTGGGGGTTACAGCACCCTTTAACGGTCAAGCCAGCCGGCCCTTTACTTATGACACAGGCGCACGCTTGGCACTACTTTGTTGATGCACGTGCGGCTACTGCGCACACAATTCACAAACACAGAAAATAAATTTTTTTTTGGTTTGGACTGGAGTGTACTTTGGGGGTTACAGCACCCTTTAACGGTCAAGCCAGCCGGCCCTTTACTTATGACACAGGCGCACGCTTGGCACTACTTTGTTGATGCACGTGCGGCTACTGCGCACACAATTCACAAACACAGAAAATAATTATTTTTTTGGTTTGGACTGGAGTGTACTTTCGGGGGTTACAGCACCCTTTAACGGTCAAGCCAGCCGGCCCTTTACTTATGACACAGGCGCACGCTTGGCACTACTTTGTTGATGCACGTGCGGCTACTGCGCACACAATTCACAAACACAGAAAATAAATTTTTTTTTGGTTTGGACTGGAGTGTACTTTGGGGGTTACAGCACCCTTTAACGGTCAAGCCAGCCGGCCCTTTACTTATGACACAGGCGCACGCTTGGCACTACTTTGTTGATGCACGTGCGGCTACTGCGCACACAATTCACAAACACAGAAAATAAATTTTTTTTTGGTTTGGACTGGAGTGTACTTTGGGGGTTACAGCACCCTTTAACGGTCAAGCCAGCCGGCCCTTTACTTATGACACAGGCGCACGCTTGGCACTACTTTGTTGATGCACGTGCGGCTACTGCGCACACAATTCACAAACTCAGAAAATAATTTTTTTTTTGGTTTGGACTGGAGTGTACTTTCGGGGGTTACAGCACCCTTAACGGTCAAGCCAGCCGGCCCTTTACTTATGACACAGGCGCACGCTTGGCACTACTTTGTTGATGCACGTGCGGCTACTGCGCACACAATTCACAAACACAGAAAATAATTTTTTTTTTGGTTTGGACTGGAGTGTACTTTCGGGGGTTACAGCACCCTTAACGGTCAAGCCAGCCGGCCCTTTACTTATGACACAGGCGCACGCTTGGCACTACTTTGTTGATGCACGTGCGGCTACTGCGCACACAATTCACAAACACAGAAAATAATTTTTTTTTTGGTTTGGACTGGAGTGTACTTTCGGGGGTTACAGCACCCTTTAACGGTCAAGCCAGCCGGCCCTTTACTTATGACACAGGCGCACGCTTGGCACTACTTTGTTGATGCACGTGCGGCTACTGCACACACAATTCACAAACACAGAAAATATATTATTTTTTTAGCACTTGGGGGGAGCACCCCTGATGGACAGAGCACCCCCTGGACAACACTACAGCACCTCTTTAGGACTGGGACACTGCACAGGACTTTGGAGTGGACACAGCCCCTATGGAGAACTGACTGCACAACACAGTCCAGCCAGCCCCTATGGACTTTGAAGTAGTGGACACAGCCCCTATTAACAACAGCAGCACAGCACAACACAGCCAGCCCCTATGGACTTTGAAGTAGTGGACAACAGCAGCACTACACTACACTACACTACACAGCCCTAACTCCCACCCTCCCTCTTCACTGTCCACAGCCGAGTGAGAAAATGGCGCCGACGTGGGTACCTTATATAGGATCCAAAACCCGCGAGACTCGGAAGGCGGGATGATGACGTTTTGCCTCGATTTCAGATCCGAGTCAGGCGGGAAAAGTCGAGCCTGATTCGGATCGGACTCGGATCGGGGGGCTCGGGGGGGTTCGGATTTCAGAAATCCGAACCCGCTCACCCCTAATACACACACATACTTACCTGCTGCCAGATGTTCACGTCCCCTTCTCAACGTAAAGTATCCGTTCGAAATACCTGAAAATAAAAGTCAATACTCACCCTTTTTGATTTGTGTATGTTTCTGACCATCTCACAGCTCAGGGGGTTGAGAGTTTGAAAAGTGATTTTGACACAGAGTTTGCTCCTATCTCACCCGAGCTTGTCATCCCGATTCTTGGTAAATTTGAGAGATGTAGGTTTTAGGTGAAAAGTACTTCCGATTTGGCCCGATGTTGATTTGATTTTAGATTGCTATCCCACCCGAGTTTTACAAGTGAGATGAGAGAAATCTCTCTCTAACTCACCTGACTTTGCCTTTAGTAAATTTGCAAGCAGGAAAAAAATGAATAAATCACCCGAGATGGTCATCTCGACCTATCTCGAATCTTAGTATATTTACCCCCTAGAATCACTCTGACAGCCCACATATAGGGCCTGATTCAGAGATGTATGCAAACCAGAATGGGTATGTAATACTGGCAGTCAGCATGCCTGTGAAAATACCGACAGCGGCATCCCGATGGTCGTGTAAGTATACTTACCCTCCCCCCTTCTCCCCCTAACCCACCCTTCTTGCAGCCTAATCCTTACCCTACCCACCTGCATCCTAACCCTCCCCGTTAGTGCCTAAACCTAACCCTCCCCCCTTGGGGCCTAACCCTAACCCCCCCTAGAGGTGCCTAACATCCCCCACAAAACCCTAACGCTAACTCCGCTATGCTGCCTAAACACTCACCCCCACGCCTAACAGCTAAGGCGCCCCCGACTTACCATGTTTGGGCTGGCGCCTGTCTGTATTCCGGCATCAGGCAGCACAGACGGTGTAATGGTTAGCATTACTGCCTCACAGCACTGAGGTCATTGGTTCAATACCCACTACGGCCCTAACAGTGTGGAGTTTGTATATTCTCTCTGTGGTTGCGTGGGTTTCCTCCGGATACTCCGGTTTCCTCCCACACTCCAAAAATATACTGGTAGGTTAATTGGCTCCTAACAAAATTACCCCGAATGTTTATGTGTGTGTGCATGTGGTAGGGAATATAGATTGTAAGCTCCACTGGGGCAGGGAGGGATGTGAATGGCCGAATATTCTCTATAAAGCACTGTGGAATATGTGTGCACTATATAAATAACTGGTAATAAATAATAATAACAAATTAAGATAGGCGTCGGTATTTAGACGCCTATCTTAAATCGCGTGTCGGGCTTCCACCGTCGTGAATCAGATCGGCGGCATGCGTCCGCTGGTCTGCTAACTACATCCCGTACACAAGCTGATGGTTTATGTACATCTCTGATGTTTTCTGTTCTACACATGTCCAGGACCCGCATCCATCTCTGAATCAGGCCCATATGCCATTAGCATGGTTACCTAGTTTCATACATCAATGGGCAGGGAAAGGCGTATGTCAATGTTAATATCATCATTACAAGCTTGCTCTAACAGCATTTGCTGAGGTATGGGCTTGGTAGGATGTGATTTGTATTCACAACACATCTGAGACCATTCTATTAGAATTACCTGGTCTCCTGGGAATCTGGAATGCATTCCATAGGTGACGGCAAATAATCCCTAAAGATGCGGAGTAGGGATGGCCAGTTAAGGGTCCACCATCGATGGTACCATCTGTGTTTTACATAAATGGTATGAAACCATCGACGGTGAACAATCAATGGTTTGCACCATTGATGACCATCTCCCACACGGTGCTGGCATCGCAGATCCGAGTGCTGCGTCTGAAGACGCGGTATCGGATCACTATCACAATCATCTGAGTAAATCTAAGGCTACTCAGGATGGCCGTCTCATCTCCATAGTCGAGGCCTGTAAATCTGCACCAGGAACATGTAGACCCTGGGCTCGGCTATCCCACAAAACAGGCGACATAGCTCAGTTTTGGGAAACGGCCCGTTGCCACCCCATCCCCGCCCCCATACAGCCAGAGCATGTAAATCAAGCTGCGGCTTGGGGGGCACTGTGAGGGATCTCGCAGTACAAGATCTGCACAGGTGCTGTAAAAGATCCTGTCCATGCACAGAATAAAAACCATTGGGGATGTATGTAAACCATCGTGTTTGCATACATTTCTAAATCAGACCCAATATTTCAAGATGAGGTTTAATATGTATATAGAAGTGATCTTGTAGAGGATTGCATACATTAATTTGAGTAATTTAAATTGGATTCTGGAGGATATGTTGAGCCACTATACCTTGGCAGAAGATCAGTCTTGTCACAGCACTTAGGATGGATTAAAATGGAGACAGATGGGTAAGAGAAAAGCCTGACAGGGAGATAACAGAAAAGATAAGAATTTTGGTTACATCTAGGGTAAGAAAAGCATATATTCTACAAATATCTTCAAGGTGGGGAGAGCAGATGGACGAAGAAATTATTTGAAGACGACAAAAAAGGTGTCTGATATCAGAAGACTGGGTGGGTGTGACAGGATGGCTTACTATGCCACCCTGTCTTTAATCTCGACAGTTTATTTATGGTATTACCATATGTTTTGGGTTCTTTTTACAGTTCATTAACTGGCATTATTGACCACTCGTTCTTTTGCCAGCAAGCAGACACTCACTGACTGAGAGCCTACTACACACTAGTTGCAAGAGAGTAGTCATTGCCACCACCACCAGGCTCATTTAACAGCACCCAGAACCACTTACATTTGAGTGATTGGTATAGCTACTGCAGCACCACTTTGCTGGTGACTTGTAGTCTCCTCCTCCAAACCAATCACTTAGGATCAGAACTGCAGGGTGTGGTTGACTCAGGACCTTGGGTCCAACATAGGACAGCTGGGGAACGGATTTGAGGTTTAGCTGTTATCTGTAGGTCAAATGATTACATGCAGGATCTTCTAAGCAGAATGGTGTTTATTGCTCAGAAGTAGCCATGACAAGGGCCACTGCACATCAATTTGTGATGCTGATGATTCATCCAGTATACAATAGTACATCATGGAATCGCTCACGAGAACCCCAGATTGGGGTGCATATACAGCCGACTGGGGTTATCGTAAACAACCAGCGAGAGTGCGCATCGCTGGTCGTTTTTCACATACACACTAGCCGATATTTTGAACGATTGAACGATAACGATATCGTTATCATTCAATCCTTCATAATCTTGTCTAGTGTGAACGCGGCTTTAGAATCTGGTTGGTTGGTAGTTTAGCATGCTCCAATTTATCACTTTCTAGAGCTTAGTACATCTGCCCCTAAGTGAGATACAGATGTGCCCTCATACACCTGTACTGTTTTATTCAAATTTTGCATAAATTTCTAAATCAGCCCCAATCTTTCAAGATTAGGTTTAAGATGGGCTTGACTCAGAGTTGTATGCTATTGCTAGCGCAGCTACGATCCTGTACGCAGTTGCAGTGCGAAAAAATCCGAGCGATGCTGCATCTTTGTATGCAGTCACTTGGATTTGCGAAGCTGCTAGTGGGCATCTCAATACAGATGTCAGCGGCTGTGACATTTGCATAGGAATCGCTCACGAGAACCCCAGATTGGGGTGCATATACAGCCGACTGGGGTTATCGTAAACAACCAGCGAGAGTGCGCATCGCTGGTCGTTTTTCACATACACACTAGCCGATATTTTGAACGATTGAACGATAACGATATCGTTATCATTCAATCCTTCATAATCTTGTCTAGTGTGAACGCGGCTTTAGAATCTGGTTGGTTGGTAGTTTAGCATGCTCCAATTTATCACTTTCTAGAGCTTAGTACATCTGCCCCTAAGTGAGATACAGATGTGCCCTCATACACCTGTACTGTTTTATTCAAATTTTGCATAAATTTCTAAATCAGCCCAAATCTTTCAAGATTAGGTTTAAGATGGGCCTGACTCAGAGTTGTATGCTATTGCTAGCGCAGCTACGATCCTGTACGCAGTTGCAGTGCGAAAAAATCCGAGCGATGCTGCATCTTTGTATGCAGTCACTTGGATTTGCGAAGCTGCTAGTGGGCATCTCAATACAGATGTCAGCGGCTGTGACATTTGCATATTTTCGTACACAGCCGCTATGTACAAATTTGCAGCTGCGACGGGGTGGACGCAGTTGCATTCACAACTGCGGTTTGGGACGCAGCAGACTTGCATCATAAATCTTCTGAGTAACCTTATGGTGTCTCAGAATGCGCATCTCAACTAAGATACCGGGGCTAATCCAACCGGGGCTAATCCAACCGCGAATTAATATGCAGAGTCTGACTAGGGCACGCCCAGAAAATGGCGGCGACATGCCTACGTTTTTGTAGCCACCCCCCAATACCTCCCCCAAACAAAAATAGTCTACCTGTCGCTCACTTTGAGAATAAATCCACATTGCGTCCGGCGTCTCTAATCAATTACTGCTCGTGCGCAGTGCGGATATGACAAAAGCGCAGTGGCAAAAAAAATCGCTCTATAGCGTCTGACATTGCATCCACTCTTGAATCAGGCCCTTAGAGCTGCGCTCTCTTTTTGTTGCATAGTATATGTTTGGGGGGAGTAGTGGGATTTTTTGCTGTGCTGCTTCTGATAGTAGGTGGAACTTTCTAAATGAAAGCACCACCATCTTGCACCATAAACATATGCAGCTTGGAGCAGCAAAAAATCTATGGACTCTGGGGTCTATGTACTAGTATGTAGACCCCTAAGTAACTGAGGGCCTGATTCAGAGCCGGACGCTCTGAATCAGGGCCGGCCCTCTGATTTTTTAGAACGGCCTCCTGGCCGCTCGCATAGCTGTGGGTGACCACCCACAGCTATAGCGAGCGGCCATGATGATGGTCACGATGGTCAAGACCATCGCGACCATCGGGCTTGCGACGAGACCCTTGTGGTAGGGTCTCGTTGCCGCATGCCCAAGAGTGCTTTCGGCTCTAACACGCCCCCGGCCCACCCACCAAAGGGGGTGTGCTGTCACTCAACATCGACAGCACGCCCCCTTTGGTACGAGACCCGGAGCAACGGTTTGTCCGTCGCTATCCGGGTCTCGCGCACTGGGCCACCATCGACCCGCTTGCGAGAGCATAGCGCTCACGAGCGGGTCTGAATCAGACCCTGAGGTCCAGAGTCTTCATTATTTAGAAAGTTTATAAATGCAGGCTGTAAAGTTTGCAGCAGTGGATGTTTCATTTCATGGAACTGTTTCAAAATGCAGGCCCATTATCATTGAGATATCGATCTTCCCTCAGTCAGGAAGACATTTCAGGCTGATGGATTGACAAAATATGACAATTTGAGATCTAAACTTAAACAGTGCTCAGTTCCTGGCAGTATTCACAGGATGTAATCTTCTGTTCTTGAGTGCAGTTAAACTTTGTTATATAAATGTTATTTTAAACATTTATTATGCCAGTAATAATTTTTAAGAAACCTACATTTGTATGAGGGTAAGATAAAGTTATTTTACCCCTTTACGGTACTTTAATTGACTGGCTTGTAGAAATATTTACTAAATATATAATTCTGGCTTTATTCCTGTTTTTCGTTAATGCATTATACCACCATGGCACAGTTATTTATGATTACTGCCCTTTGCTATAACACAGGTCAACTATGTGCTGTGCGTTAGATATGATTGTATCCAGAGACACATTCTGTTTAATATACAAGGTCAACAAAAATAGATAACTTTGCTTAGTTGTTATACAGGCCTTGGCAACAAACACAGGAAGACACAAAGAAAGCAATGAATTGAGAAAAAGAACAAGGTGGCCATGCATTGATCATAAAACACTGCCTAATTATCCAAAATTGCAATCTACTATATGGTATTACATTTGGAGCCAAACAGACACATCTAAAGTCAAGTTAAGGACTTTGGGGCTGATTCAGACCCGCTCGCAAGCGCACAGTGGGCCTGATTCAGAGCCGGACGCTATTTGCGCTCGCTCGTCCAGAAAAAGGGGCTGGCTATTTAAATTAACCGTTCGCTCTTTGCGGTCTGTTCATGCCTCTATGTCTGAACGAGCGAACGTAATTGTGAAAAAAACGCCCCCTGGCCGCTCGCATTATACGTCATGTCCGCTATTTATTAGATTAATCGAGTACATCGGACGGCGTATGAACTCCTCGCTATTCTTGTGGTTGTTTTTTCCTACCACAATCATGCGAGCAGTTCTAACTATAAAACAACCAAGTGACATGGTCGATGACGCTTCTGTAGTAATTATGCACACCCTTAAAATGACCGTTTGGCACGCCTGCGTTCTGATCTCCACTCCCCGTTTTCAAGCACCTTCCCCTGTTACCACCCACATACGCCTCCTCCTGTCACTCAAAATAGCAGGCATTCGCTATTTAGCGAGCACACGATTTTCGGCCGCACTGACTGGTTCGAAAATGCGTATTAAAATCCATACACATGCGTAGTTGTGCGAACATCGGTCGGAACGAACGAGCGGCCGCTTACGAGCGGCTCTGAATCAGGCCCAGTGCTCACAAGTGCATCGATGTTTTCCCCCTGCGAATGCGCTGCCTCCGGCGTGCGCATGCGCGAGCCCCAGCGAGCGACTGAAGCTCAGTCGCTCCAGGGCTCGCTACAAGACGGGGCGGTTGTTGATGTTGATTGACAGCTCGCCCCGTTTTGTAGGCGGGGAGGGGGGGTGGCTGCACCAACGCAGGCGTTCCCTTAGGAACGCCTGGCATTTGTGGGCGGCCCTACTGACATCATTCGTGATGTCAGTAGTGGACTTCCTGCTCTATTAGAGCAGGGAGTCCACTCGGGCTTGCAAGAGCTGAGACACTACCACAGGGTCTCCTCGCAAGCCCGATGGTCGCGATAATCGTGACCCTATCAAGCCTGCACGCACAACCTGTGGGTGGGCACCCACAGCTTAGTGAACAGGCAGGAGAAAAAAAAAATCCCCACCCTGAATCAGGCCATTTAACTCTACAAAACTACAGGGCAGATTTATCAAACCTTCTAATTTTGACATTTGGGTATGTTGACCATGTGACATCACACAGGGATGGGGCCACAATCGCAGGTGATTACAGCAATGCCCGAAGCATCCTGAAGATGCTTCAGGGAGCTGTAAGGGCAGTGGTGTGACTGTCTGAAGCCTCCCAAAGACGCTCCAGGCAGCACTGCTGCATAGATTCTGGCTGCAGGGTGTCATTCTAGGCACCCTGCTAGCAAGATGAGGCTAGCAGAGAAAAGCTCAGAGGGCCAGACCAAATGATTCTGGGGGCCTTATATGGCCCCCAGGCCTGAGGTTCCCCATCCCTGTACTAGACAAATTACAAATGGTAGTTAGAATCTTATTGGTTGCTATGGTCAACATCTCCAATTGCCCACATTAGAAGGTTTGATAAATCTCCCTCTAAATACAGTATGATGAATAAAAGAGAAGAAGGGACTATGGGCCTGATTCAGATCCACTCGCGAGCGGCTGTCCGCTCGCAAGTGGGTCGATGTTATGCACTGAGCATGCGCACGACGGAGGGAGCTCCGTCGTGCGCATGCGCCAGACGCGACGAGCGAAGGAAAGTCCTTCGCTCGTTGTGTCCGATCAAAGGGGGCGTGCTGTCAATGTTGATTGACAGCACGCCCCCTTTGGTGGGCGTGCCGGGGGCGTGCTTCCCTGACGGGGGCGTTCCCACGGGAACGCCTCCCGTCAGAAGCAGGCCCACTGACATCACTAGTGATGTCAGTGGGAGTGATTTTGGCTCTGATAGAGCCAAAATCACTCCGGAGCTTGCGGTTGAAAACCTCAACCGCAGGCTCCGGCTCGCAAATTCGATGGTTGCGATGGTCTCGACCATCGCGGCCATCACAAAGCACGCTCGTATAGCCTGTGGGTGGTGACCCACAGCTATACGAGCGTCCAGGAGGACGCTCCATGAAAATGGAGCCCGGCCCTCATTCAGAGCGTGCGCTCTGCTCAGAGCGTACGGCTCTGAATGAGGGCCTATGAGCATGATTCCAAAAAATGTGAGAGGTGTGATTAAAGGGGAACTAAACCTCAGAGCTTGGAACCTAATAAGGTGATTCTGCACTGAATCCACAAACCCTTCTGTACAGTAGTTATGTATAGAGACAGGTCCGATGTCTCTGTGGTTAATAGATATGGTAGCGAGAAGTCGGAAACAGCACTGCGCCCTCTTGTCACTGCAGGCCTGATTCAGAGTTGTACGTTATTACACAGCAGCTGCGACTTTGATATGCTAATGCTGCAAGAGTTGTCTTGTGTAAATAAATGCCTCTTGCTGGCTTCTGTGATCCGCTGCTGCATCCGAGTATGCAGCCATAGGATCAATTGCGTGACCATTAGACATCTGAGTAACCCGCAGGGTATTCAGGATGAGCGTGGAATTCACACAGCCGGGGCCAGATAAGCTTCGTTGGATGGGCAAACATGCTCGCATTTCCTGGTACGCTGGCCCTCGCCACCCTTTCCCTGCCCCCAAATAGCTGCAGCATGTCAATCATGCTGCGGCTTATGGGGCACTACGACCGTCATGGCAGACAGAGATCGGCACATGCGCAGTACAGATCCTGCACATGCGCTGCTCGGCCACCATCGGAATTGTAAGTAAGACATTGGATTTGCGAACAGCTCTGAATCAGGCCCCGTGTGATGATTAATGTACATGTTAGGCTTGCGTCTGGTATAACTGTGCATGTGAGAGTGAACATGTGTTAGTAGGGTGTATAGGCAAGCGTGTTATGTAAAACTGTGGTGATCACTAAGGGGTGGGGACAGGGGGAAGAAAAGAAAAGCTACACAAAAGTATGTACAATAGGTGGTAAATCTTATATTTATTCACTGTAGCATTATCAGGGCTAGGCTTTGCCGTTATATATAAACTGTAATTATGTCCAGAGAGCGTGAGCCAGAAATGCAAAATTAGCACCCTTTGTGTATCTCTTCTTTTAGGCCCTATTTATTCATTTTAAGTGGATTTTTTGGAGTGAAGCTCAGTGTAACTAATGCATAATGAGAGGATGATATTTAACTAATGCTTGTGGGTTCTCAAGAGACGGCATATCCCTGTTCCAACTAAGAAACACCTGAGTCCAAAGATACTCAGTATCTGTACTAATAAGGTCTCTATACAAATATCTCAATTTATATCTCTGAGTTTTAAGGAAAGACAACATTGTCTCCAGAGTGCTGGGAGGGAGGCCATTTGCAGTTTGTTATTATTTAGGGACATTACAAAGTGTCTTAACTGCAAGTACATAAGGAAATGTAAATTTGGTGGATTCTGCTTTGGTTGTTGAAAGGACAAAAATACTTCTCCTGGGTAAAACGGGAAGGGTCTGGGATGCCGGCCCGGCATCGGGATCCCGGTGGTCAGAATCCCGATGCCGGCATCCCAACAGGGTTAGGGATACCGACACCTGTCGGTAGGTGTCCTTAACATTATCCAGACCTGGCACAAAGGCAGGATTAATCCAAATTGTAACATATTTAGTTCTTCGATTAGAATGATTATCCTGTTTAGTGATGGAAAGCCAAGCATTATGGGGCCTATTTATCATCACTGAATTTCTACAAAAGCAGGTGAAAATGAAGATTTTCACCTGCAATTGTAGAAGTTAAGCTATTGGGCCATTCATCAAGAAGGTAAAACAGGAGATATCACACATATCTCCTACTTACCTTTCTCTTGTGGAATGGCCTGCTGTCTCCATAGTCCATACACTAGTATGGGGACAGAATTAATCAAGCTCCGAATATATAATATTTTCGGAGCTTGACTGCGGGAGCATTCGCCATCTTCAGATGGCGTTTGCTCCCGCTCGCTGCGAGCAACCCCTTTCGGATCCTTATGCCCCTGACCGGCTCCTTCCGCCGGACATCGGGGCTCTTGTGCATGACCTGTAGGTCACAGAAGTGGCATGGATCAGGAGAATGGCATATCAACGTAACAGGGATAAGAAAGACGCTTATTTGATGTTGAACAAAGGGATGCAATATGCAAGTATTGTCCTTTTCTCAGCATCAAGAGACGTACTGCCTTTCCGCTTAGCACAGCAATGCAGGATGTCTTAGGGGTAAATTTACTAAAGTGAGAGTTTTTAGAAGTGGATATGTTGCCCATAGCAACAAATCAGATTCTACTTAACATTTAACTAGCACCTTCTAGAAGATAATAGCTAGAATGTGATTGGTTGCTATGGGCAGCATCTCCACTTCTAAAAACTCACTTTAGTATATTTACCCCTTGGTGGTATTGGTAGAACCCCTTGGTGGTATTGGTATATGGCTGCTGTAGGTGTCAACGGAATGTGAAATGGAAGATAGTCCACAGACATCCTTCACCAGTATGATGGTTTATTAGTAACAGCAGTAAACACACACATCTCCACTTCTAAAATGCCTCACTTTAGTAAATTTACTCCTTAGTGTTGAACTAATAAGTTCTTGTTCACTTATTATCAGAGCCGTAACTAGACTTTCTGGTGCCCTGTGCCAGAAAGAGCATTGGCGCCCCCCTCATTTTTCAAAGGGACATAACGCACCCAAAAAAGGGGAATGGCCATATGGGGAAGGGCCAGGGAAGAGATAGGGGAGGCCAGGAGATGCTGGGGATGAAATCAGAGGAAGCTACAAGTGAGAATGATAATAAACAGAAATTTGACAGGCCCAAACAGCGCCCCCTGACTTGTGGTGCCCTGTGCGATGGCACCGGCCACACTACCCTAGCTACGGCCCTGCTTATTAAATCTAAGTACTATGTAAGGCACTGCGGAACACTTGTGGCGCCATATAAATAAAGGATAATAATAATAATAATAATAAATGTATAACAAAGAGAGTTGCCCGAGAGGTGTTACAGTAACTCCCCCCACCCGATCTCTGCATTGCCTGTATCACATCAGCCCAGTGCTTATGTGAAAGAGAATGGGTCAGCATATGCGTGAGATCTTGGGAAACTTCAAGATCTCAATCAGGACCAATCGCGCATGTGCAAACACATCAGTAGGTGGTGGCGGGGCTGGTAAGGAACGCGTAGCGCTATCAGATGTATTAGTGAGCAAGCAATATAAAGTAGGGGTTTTTGTTGCTTAGTAAATGTCTATAACGCTTCACTGCAATACTAATAATTTCTCCCTGCCTGACGTGACACTGTGCTGCTATATAGCAGCTAACGGTACTGGGCACAAGAAAAGTGTTACTGTGTGGTGATCACCCTGATCGTTACTGCCTCATGATTGACACTTAAGTAGTGTGTGGGAAGCCGAGTTGTAGGGACCTACCCTTTTGCTCTCTGAGTATGTGTGCTGTAGCTGCCGTGCCTGAAATAACCAAAGCTGCAACTCCTGGCAACACTCCCCATCCCCTGCCCATGGCGACCAGTGGAGTTATGATTGTAAATAAAAAACTGGATTTCCCAGGGCCTCTCCCAAGCCCAGGGAACGTGCCTCATTGCCCCACCCATTATGTCACTGACTGTTAGTATAGTGTCACACTACACATTGTTTCTTCAGAAGATTAATCTTGTTAACTGTTAACAGTGTGATAAAAGCGGAATAGAAGATGCTACTGCCTTGCTCATTAGGAGGAAGATATATATGTAGGTCTCCCATCAATGTAAAAGATATATACTTTCCATTCTGTAAGGGGAATACTGTTTAACCTCCTAGTGCAAGTGGTATAATATTCAATTGAGACAGAGTGGGTAGCATGTCTCCTTTTTACATACAAATAAACATAATAATAAGAGTAATCACAAATCACTTAGATAAGCGATTCATGATTTATTCTTGTGGATATTCACATCTTTATATTGCTGCAAAAGAGTTTACATTCACTGATACTTGACTACTCTCCTGGATACTCTCAAATTTCAAGGAGTTCTCCAGGACTCCGTGGAGAGCAGTGCACCCACCTTCCCTATCAAAGTGAGTGGGACAGGGACTTTTATCACCCGATAACAGTACTGTTATCTGGGATTTCTCTTCGGGACTCATGAGACCCTAAAAGAAATCCCTGTTAAGTGGGGCTAACAGAATAGCCCATGGCGATCAATTAGCCTGCGGTAAATTACAGCAGCTAATTGAATCTCCCCTTAGTGTAAACAACAATGGTAAAGCAACATGTCAACAAATGTATAACAACAACTCTCTATATTAATATTATAGTTTCTGTTAAAAAAAACAGTTTACTCCAATGTTATCACTAATTTCTACATTTGAATAAATAACGATCACAAAAACACAGGTTATGCGCAAAGAATAGCAAATGTCTCAGAATTAGGACATGAAAACTTAACATCCATATTTATTATTATTATTATTATATGGAGCCACAAGGGGTCTGCAGCGCCTTACAAAGTATATAAACAAAAACAGTATGAATAAAACATGAAAAAATTGACTTACAGTACAGAACATTGCAGGAGATGGACATGGTTTATAAACATTGCTGCATCAGCAGTCATAATACCCAAATAAGCAGCAGGGCGGCAGAACCCAAGGGATAGTAAGGTTGGCCATTGGTGGGTTAACCATCGATGGCTGCAATTGATGGTACCATTGCTGGCTGACTTGATGGCATGAAACCATTGGCTGGGAACCATCAATGGTTTCATCCACTGATGGTCATCTCTGCTTTCATTTTTGCCAGACAGCAGGCCAATCGGAAAGTGGGGGCAGTGCTTTGCTTGTTGTGCCGGGGGGTGAAGCTAGGCTCTGCGTCTCGGCACATGGGGGAAAATAAAAACATTGCTTGGCTCTGTGCCATCAATGGCTGAGAACTATTGGATCCGACATGACTGGGGATGCCGAAGTCAGAATCCCGGCAGCCGGCATCCCGACCGTAAGGTGACCGGGGCTAGATAAGTATTAGCCGTGGGGGGGGGGTTAGTTTTTGGCGCCCGGGGGAACTTAGGGTTAGGCTGCGGGAATGGGTAAGTTAGGGTAAGGCTCCAGACAAAGGGGGTTAGGTTTAGTCACCACCGGGGGGGAGGTTAGGGTTAGGCATTAAGGGGGGAGGGTTAGGTTTGGGTACTTACCTGGAGGGTGCAGGGTAGGGGTGGTTAGTATGAGGGTACAAAAAAGGAGGGTTAGGGGGTAAATAGGACAGGGGAATAATACTCACCATTCCCCTGACGGGGATTCCAACCTTCGGGATGCCGCTGTTAGTGTATTGGCAGCCGGCATCTCATCCATCGGTATTTCATACCGATTCCATTTATATGTTAATATTAAATAATAATAATAATAATAATGTTAAGATTGTAAAATACATTTATATTAAACATATTTATAATACCATGTTAAAGCATCTGCACTTTGTACCTTCAAATTTTCAACAGGGGTTTTAGGAAACACCTACAGTAGATTATCTTTTAGGTTTAAATGCATGTCATATGTAGTAATAATATTTATATTTTCATAGTTTAGCAAAAAAAAAAAAAAATAATAATATATATATATATATATATATATAGGCTGCTAGGTAAACGTCATGACCGGCGCAACGGAGGCGCCGCTGCCGGAGGAGGTGATTCAGACGTAGCCAGCTGATGGGACTTGGACCCACGGGGTGGGGGTAAGTGTGATGATATTGGTTTACACATCTATTTAAGTTGGTTTTGTAACACAGTGTGATATGTATGTTTGCTGAGGAAGGGGACTAGATCCCCAAAACGTTGAATAAAGACACCCCAGCAAGGGGGTTTGTATACCATTGATTCATCAGTGATGCCTGTTTGCCCGAATATACAGTATATATATATATATATATATATATATATATATATATATATTGTATATAACATTTTCATCAATTGCAAAGAATGAAAATGTATTGGTCCATAGGTTCTCTTAAATAGCCCAATCAAGTAGCCATCTTGAAATTTTCCACTTGAATTTTAACCAACTGATGGAAACCCCTGGGTTACCCTTTAGGTTAAAATTCATGTCATATGTAATCATAAAAACAACATTTAGACGAGGCAAGGGAAGACTGATAGTGTGATGGCAATTTAATGACTGGTGGCAGTTTCTGAAATAGTATTTTCCAGTATATATTGCATGTCAAAAGCCTTAAATCTGATTTCTGATTTACACAGACAGCAGGAATATTTTGACAGGTATGAAAAGTGTTGAGCAAATATATAGTATATAATATACAAACATGGATAAAGGTCATATTTCTTAGGATACCATTTATCACTTGCAAATACATTTGAAAAATAAATATGCTGTTGATTATTAAAGTGTTTGCTAATACTCTCTGGTGTTGTCTGGCTTTCATTTAAAAATAGCCATAAAAAAGAAAAAAAAAAAGAAAAAGAAAAAAAGACAATAAGACACATGGCAAAAAGGAGAGAGAAGCATAGTATGAGTATTGTGGTAGATCCATTGTTGGAAGCTTCAGTCACTGTGTGGTCATCACAGCTGGAATTCCTGCTACCATAGGAATCATTTGGCTCTTTGGTAAATACATGCTCGGTAGACACTAAAGCACTGGCTGCACATTAAAGTTTTTGTCCATGACAGTTCCTCAGTTTGGTAAAAATGAACCAACTTCATTGTACTTTATCTCCTTTGGGTGCCAACTTACACAAGACCAATCCCAACCCAGGGACGTCATCCTTAGAATGCATTATTCCACCACCAAAGAAGCCATCATGAAAGAAGTCCATAAACTCCATACAATAACCTACGATAATTCCTCCCTACAAGTCTTCCAGGACCTTACCCTGATTACCCTGGCTAAACGCAGGGACTTCAAGCCTATCACTATTATGCTTCATCAGAAGGATATTAAGGATTGTTGGGGCTTTTGGTTAATGGTCTGGCATCAAGGAAAAATGCTCATAGCCAAATCACTTCCTGAAGCTCAATCCCTACTTTCTACATTGGGTCTCACCACAGATGGAGCCGTGACTGCTGCTTTACCTCCACTATCACAGATGTCCTCAAGAGCAAATCCCCGTCAATCCCCACAGTTTGAATGGTCGACCATCCCTGTTTCATCCTCATCACCAACTCCACCCTCCAGGACTTGACATTCTGCACCAGGTTTAATTTATGTTCCTCCACCGTTTTGCAAATGACCCACTGAGGTCTTCCTCCCTCTATTGAGGGATCACTTTTAAGACCTGATTCAGACTCGCTCGCTAAGATGCGTTTGCATGCAGCCAGTCGATTGTTTGCATTCTGTGCATGCGTATGCATCGCAATGCGCGTGTGCGAACCAGTGTGAGCGATCGGGAAGCGTATGCTCGCTGTGCATAGACAGCCCAGCAGAGTGACAGGAGAAGCCATTTGTGGGTGGTGACAGGGGCTGGCCGCTAGAAACAGGGGAGTGGAGGTGCGAACGCGGGCATGCCTGAGCATCTCAACGCTGTTTCAGAGGCGTGGATAATTAAGAGGCAGCGTCATAGTACACATCACTTGGCTGAAATTTACACTGAATCACTCACAGTGCTTGCGGCAGGGTATGGTCAACCACAAGTGCTGCGATTGCATCCAATGGTACTTGATTTTCCCGATGGTTGCATACACTTCCTGGATATGACGTGCGCAAGTGGGCGTCTTAATACAGGCTGGTGGGTTGTCTTTATGGCTCCCCTCCGGCCTCCCTACATTCACATACCTCTCTTAGTATTACTTTGGGTGTGCCATATGTGAACAACCCACTATATTATCTGGTTGCCTGTACTACTACTGTGTTCATTATGTTTCTGTATAAGTTTATTGTCATTCCACCTATTTCAGTCTCTTAGCCTCCCCCCTACATTTCTCCGTAAATTTTTATGCACCCTCTCTTCCTACCTCTTCTCTCCCTCCGCCTGTTGCGCTTTCTGTTTTTAACTTTGTTTTCCAGGGTCCCTCAAGAGGGGCCCCTCTTCCCCTCCCTTCCACACATACAATCCAAATGTTGTACCCTCCTGCTGCACGGCCACGCCTCCTTAGGGCTTTTAGCCCTTTAGCTGACCTATGTGCTTTGTTGCCACATTGTACCCCTTCCCACTGTCAGCACTGTTGGTCCTGGCCTATCTTGCCGAGTAACCATTTTCCCTGTCCCCCCCTCCCGGTCCTCCCCCTGCCCCCATTCCTCTCTTTAACTGACCACACCACATTCTCTCCTACATCCTTCTCCCGCATTCTCTCTTGTTCTTCTGATGACCTTTCATTACGCCCTTTAACCTTTTCTACATTCTTGATTTTAACTGTATATTTATTTTTCTTGATCTTCTGATTTTACATAGACAATTAGATCAGACATTTTCAGGTATTATACAGTATATGTATATTTCTTATCATTATTGTCCTTTTAATTCTCTATGTTATTAGCTTTTACTTGTAATACCACCCAACATGATTTTTATACATCCATGTTTGATACTAAATATGCAATTAGTGTTTACATATGGGAATATTTATTAGAAATGCGATTTTTGATGCTCGTAAGTTTATTCAATATAGACACATCATGCATATCGATGAAAGCTTGTTTATCATCAATGTTTCTGGAGCTTAAATAAGCAGCCCTATGGAACGGAGTCATACCTTTTGAAAAAGTCACGTGAACCATGACTAAACACGTTAAGAACTCCACCCTTTAATTCCACACACACACCGAAGCTGGATGTTTGGCCACCTGGGACATTAAGCGGCACTACCGGATTGCTGTAGCCGGTGAACGTGGAGGCTTACACACCACTGCCAGCGTATACGCCTGGGGCTCAGCAGAGGTAGCAGCAGAGGTAATATATTCCGATTACGCCCAGACGCGTAGTGCGCTGATATCCAACCACAGCACCGTCTAATACACAGAGACTGTGAGTAATTACTATTTTCATTTTTGCCTGCCGACCGCGCTTCTTTTACAACTCACCAAAAGAGTATTCATCAAAACAAACAGGACTCTCCAGTACACAACTGCTGATTTCCTGCTGCAGCATTAATGTACGGTGATTGTGTGTGAGAAAAATATCACTAGGCATTGATTATCTGCCCTCTCTACTACAGCTTTAACCCTTTAAAGGGTGCCAATCATTATTGGGACAGACAGAACAATTAAACCTGCATAATAATTTGCAAGGTGGTGAACAGTTCTTTGGTTAAATTACCCTGGAAGTTGGTGAAAATGTATCTAGCACTCAAGTTTACACACAACGTACCATATTATACCACCACCTGGAGTTTGGGGCTGATTACTGTATTTTAGTGAGCTCAGGGCCTGATTCAGAGATGGACGCTCTGAAAGAGCGCTCGCTCTGAATCAGGGTGTTTTTTTTTTTTTGTGTGGCCTCCTGGCCGCTCGCTTAGCTGTGGGTGACCACCCACAGCTATTGTGAGCGGCCAGGATGATGGTCGCGATGGTCAAGACCATTACACCATCAGGCTTGCGTCGAGACCCTTGTGGTAGGGTTTCGTTGCTGCAAGCCCAAGAGTGCTTTCGGCTCTAACAGAGCCGAAAGCACTCCCACTGACATCACTTGTGATGTCAGTGGGGCCGGCCCCAGACGGTAGGCGTTCCCATGGGAACACCTCCGTCTGGGCAGCCACGCCCCCGCCCCGCCCACCAAAGGGGGCGTGCTGTCACTCAACATCGACAGCACGCCCCCTTTGGTACGAGACTCTAAGAGCCGGAAGCTCTCCCACTGACATCACTGGTGATGTCAGAGGGGCCGCCCACAAATGGCAGGCGTTCGCTTGGAAACGCCTGTTTGTGAAGCCACCCCCCCGCCACACCTACAAAACGGGCGAGCTGTCGATCAACATCGACAGCCGCCCCTTTTGTAGTGAGCCACGGAGAGGGAGAATTTCTCTCTCGCTCCAGGGCTTGCACACGCGCAGTGCGGCCACTGCGCATGCGCAGAACCCACTATCGACCCGCTTGCGAGTGGGTCTGAATCAGGCCCTCATTCTGTTAGGAATAGCACCAAGGGACTATTGAGGCTCTATATGTGGGTTTTCCACATGCAAATGTGACTTGTTTGGCTACATAATGATATATTATGTTGCAATGTTGGGTTGATACAATTTTATTTAATAAATATGTGTTTTTTTATTGTGAATTTTTAGCTATTGCTTCTTTTGCGCAGTTTTATGTATTATGTTTTGTCCATATTCATCTATTTAACCCCCACAGCTGGTTAATTACACTGCTGCATTAGATCTACAATAGTTTACATTTCAGTAGCGCCTTGTTTCTCTTGGTTTCTTTACTTTTTCTACATTCGCCCCTGCACTCTTACTAGCCCACACCCTCCAGTCCGCTGCCCATGGGTGTCCACATCTTATCTTTTAATGTGAAGGGGTTTAATTGCCCCCAGAAATATGAAAGCTTTTGCCTATCTTAAGCTCTGCCAGGGTGTCTTGATCTTCCTACAGGAAACTAATTTTTTGCATTGCTCCCACCCAGAACTAGGTTCCAGAGCCTACCCTGACACCTATCATGCTTGTGATCGTACTGCAAAAAAAGTGGGGTCGCGATCTTATTTGCTCGCCATCTAATCTTTGAACTCACTGATTAATTTGCCGATAAGGAAGGATGCTTTATCTTAGAGGGTAACCTTAACAACAGACTGTGTACTCTAATAAATGTGAAAACATGTTTTTTCCAAGCTAGACCCCATTATCTCATGTTTCTGTTAGGGAGAACTCATTGTTGCTGGGGATTTCAACACGGTTCTAAATAATACCCTAGATAGTTCTGCTCCTGTGCCCACATCTCCTCCTTCTCCGGACTCTTGGCATTTGCGATCCCTTCTCAGCCTCATGAAATCCCAGCACCTTTATGACTCTTGGAGAATCAAGGAACCATCCACTCGTGAGTATACATTCTACTCTCCCCCGCACAATTCATATTCTCGCATCAATATGATCCTGCTCAGCCACGACCTTACTCTCCATCTCCATTCAGCCCAGGTTCACTCTGTCATTTGGTCTGATCATGCTCCCATCTCTATTGACATTTTTGGTCTAATACCCTGCCCTCGCCACATGACTTGGCACCTTAATGATTCTCTACTCCACAACCCAGAGATACTCTCATACATCAGCAAGTTAAACCTAATGGGACCACACAATTAATATTACCCAGTGCCCTATTTTTTAATTTACAAAAGCAGGCTCTGCTAATAATAGTCAAGCTTCCTATTTGATCAGTAAATGTTAACTCCATCTGCATTGTTATGCTGGCTCTGTAAAACACATAGATCTACATAAGCTGAGTCTAAATAACAGCTTTGAAACTTGGTTGGCATTTTACCAGGGTTTTATACTATTTTAAAATGAGGAGTAGAAAGGCTTGGTCGCATCCTGGTAATTTACAGTACTTGTTGACTTATGCAAAACCAAGCTGGATTGTGTAATGTCTATTTTAATAGCAATGGTCTGAAAAGTGTATTTGATTTGATGAGTGTATAAATTAACAGAAGTTCCACACAAGCAAGTGGCAAAGCAAGGTGTATCTTAGCTTTTTTGTTTGTGGTAAGTATGTAAGTACCTTATGCTATGTATTCAGTCCTGGAACATGCGCTCAGGGGTGAATAACACTGTGCAAAGTGGGAATGAGTTGTTCATTTAGAAGCAACACTGAGGTCCATTGACAACATGGAGGGGAAATTGGTGACGCTGAGCAGGCCAGTGTAGAAGGGTTAATACAAGGGCATAGCTACAGTAGGTGCAGGGGTTGTGACTGCTATGGGGCCGGGGCCGCCTCCAGGGTTCAGCCCTCTCCCTGTACCCAGTTACGCGGCACCAGACATCATTGTACTACTAAGTGCATCAGTGAGAACTGGAGAGATGGAGCCGGCCAAGACAGCAGATGTGTCTGCAGCAGCACACTGCAAAGAAAGAGAAAGAAGCCGCTACCCAAGGGGCCCAGGAGGCAAGCGCCTGCCCTGCACTTAGTACAGTGAAAATTTTGCTATGGGCCCCCCTAGGTCTAGTTATGACCCTAGGTTAAAGGGAAGAGTGTCAGGCAGGTTAGTACTAATCGGATTAATCCTAAAATGGTGGTTTCCAAACTTGGTCATCACGCACCCTAGTAGTCCAGATTTTAAGGATATCCATGCTCCTCCACTTTTTTCTCTCATCAGTCTGCTTTCCAACCCTCTGCTTCCTTCCCCCCGCCTTTCCTGTTCCTCCACTCTCAACCACCTCCCTCCCTCCATGGCCTTGCTACCCCACCACTAAGCCACATTCCCTCCTGGTTCTGCCTGTCACCTCCAGGGCTGCCAAGAGAAATTCTGGGCTTGGATACAGCAACATCCTGTGGGACCACAGCATGTTGGGCATGGCTGCACCCATTTGTGGGTGGGTCTAGCATGGCAGATGCACCCACTCACAGGAGCATGGCATAGCACCCAGCAGCTGGAACTAAAGTATTCACTACTGTATTAGGATGGCAGGACAGTCCCATAACAGCTGCATTTTTAGCAGGATGTATGTAGATGCTAAAATGTAACACACAATAATTAAAGTGCTACAACTATATTATGTACATCTCTCATGTAAATAATACATAATCAAAATATATTTTCTGTCATAGATATACAGTAGATGAATGTAGGACTTAATTTTGACATAACATCAGGTCATCTTAAACACACACATTCCACAGCACATATCCTAACCCACTGCTCCATGCTCCTTCCTCACTATTTACCCCATCTGTGTCACCCCTGTCTGTTTGCCCCTCCCCTTTAGAATCTAAGCTTTCACGAGCAGGGCACTCGTCCCTCACGTGCTTCTCCTCCCCCTACTTATAGTATCATTTACTCCTAACTCCCCAATTGGCACCTATCATTTGGTTGCTGAGGCCCTGCTGCTTGTGTTATGCAGTAATGTTTATAAACCACGTCATTGTCCTGTATTGTTTTATATTACTATTAACTGTTTTTCTTGTGTGCTCATGTATGTACTGTGTAAGGTGCTGCGGAACCTTTGTGGTGCCATATAAATAAAGGATAATAATAATTACACCTTTTGTGCACAAGCATGAATGTCCTTAAAGCCTAGACAGTTGGGGTGCCTTGGGGACCAAATTTTGGGAAATCTTTAAGAAATAAATATGTCATATTGGCCATGTCAGCTCAGGAGCAGCATTGGTGTAGTAGGATGCTTCCACTAGTAACCAGGGTAATTAGTGAAAAATAAAGATGGAGAGTAAAGGAGACCAGGCAGATGTTGGTGGTAAGGGATTACAGGGGTGATTTATCAAGGAGTGTAAAAAAGTGAAGAAGTGGATCAGTGGAGAAGTTGCCCAATTATCACGTACTTGCTATAAAATGATAGGTAGAAGCTGATTGGTTGCTGTGGGGAACTTCTCACTTCTCCATTTCTCCACTCTTTTCACTGCTCTGATACATCGCCCCATGCATTCTTAAAAGAATAGACAGTATAATCTGTTACCAGGACCTTATACTGTCTCCTGGGTGCTTGGGTTCAGCCTACTGAAGATCGAGGTAGATTGTTGTGAGGCACCAGAGGTCACTGTACCTGTTAATACCAATAATTAAGTTGGAGGTAGATGGATAGTCCTCAAAAAAACTATTACAGGAAATGAGATCTTATTTCCAACTCAAAGCAAGGACCTAGAAGGGGTATTTTCCCGAAATGCGCCTAAACGAACCCCAAACTCCCCTTTTTACATCAACTTCCCAGACACTTATTTATTGCACTAAGGGCCTGCTTCAGAGATGCACGCCATGCCGATGTCGGATGCAGTGGAGCATTTTTTTTTGCTACTATATATGCACCAAAGCACGGTGTTTGGTGGGGTTACGGGAGGTGGGTGTGGCTAGAACCTTACCCTGCAATATTATTACTTAGTATTGCTTATATTCATGCTACCTGATTATTAGTGTGCATTCTATCTTCCTTGTGTCCACGGGTGCAGGCTGCTCTGTGGTTAATATTACCTTTGTTCTACTACTCCAGTTTTACCTTGAGAACTCCCGCTTTTTGTATGAGCCTAAGTACTGGTGAGTACGTCATACTCTATGTATGGGAACAACGGGTAGTTGATATAGGCAGAAGCTCTCTCCAGAAGTCTAGGGGACTTATAAAAATACAGGGGAGATTCATTACAGCAAGACGGCAGCTGAGTCATTAGTATATTTTCGCACGTCTGTTGTGTACGGGATCGCAGCAGCAATGGGCATTGTGTGCATCTCTAAATCAGGCCCATAAGTTCCTACTGAGTATCTGATATAGGATGGAAGGTGCTGGGTTTTTGGAGTCTGGGAAGACTTTCTCAACTACAGTCTCAATAATAAACAAAAGCTACACCTAAATTGGGAGTGCAGCTGTGCTGGTAAGATATTCAGAAGGCTGGAGGAGATTGTAAACTAGAACTTAGAGGGAGGAATTGAAGCAATCTGCAAGATACTGTAGAAAGGAAACCAGGATTAGTCAAGATAAATGGGCAATGCATCAAATTAAAAGTGGCAGCAAATATATCAAATGTATGGTGACAAGTGTTAATAATCTTCCAAAGTACAATAGTAAATAGAAACACAGAAAACTGACAATAGTATACCACTAAATTAGAATTGTAAGTTGATCCACTGAATACGATTTTTAGGGCATTTTTACTTCAATCCGCATTTAAATGCTATTGTATTGGGATTTTTCGCCTAAATTTGCATTGCAAATTTAGGAAATATTATTTGAATTTCAAAAAAATTACTTGCAGAGACAGAGTTTGTGAGAAAGCTCTTTCCCTGCAAATCCCCTCTGCACGACTCTCACTGTATTTTTTGGAAAATGTGTCCCCCTCCCACTCCTACCTGTCTTCCCAGCCCCCTGCTGCAACCCGGATCCCTGCCTCTTCTCTTGTCCCCACTGACCCCCCGCTCCCTCTGTCCTAGCCCCCTGTCATTGGTGTAGAAAATAAATAAAATAAAACATTCCTGCACCGGATGGCTGATTGGTGATCTCCTCTCTGTGACCCAATGTGTGCCGTCAGCTGAGATGCAGTGAAAGTGCCAGCAGTGAAAGTGACTGCACTCATCAGCTGATCGAGTTACAGTTACAGATCACTGATTAGCCGTCTGGTGCAGGTAAGTTTTATTTTATTTATTTTCTATCGTACACCTCTGTGATCAGCCTGTTGTCTATTTAGACACACTAGGCTGATGACTGGCACCAGCTCCAGGCATTGCTCTGCTTGTCAGATGTCAGGCAGAGCAGATAATGAGTTGGGGAACTGTAGGGAAGCCTGCATAATGCCATCTGAAGTTAGCATTATTATCACAGAGCTTTCTCTTGTATTTTTTTTTACAAACATTAGTAAATTTGATGCAGTTAACATTTCGCATTATAAGTTTGGGAAATGCTAAAAAATATCCAAATTTAAGGGCTTGGAGTAGTTTTATTATGAAAAAGGCTCCAAAAATCCTTTTATACATCAAAGTGATACTAAAAAAAAGTTTAACCAATGAGATGTGTAGCCTCAGCTCATGTACACCATTACATGCTATGTTTCTAACACCGGAGGAGGTACGGTTACGGAATTGGTATGCTCAATAGCCGCCAATTCAAATACCAACAGCAGCATCCCTATAACTGAAGATCCCAACAGGTGTCGTAAGTATACCATCCCTACTTCTCTCCCCCCCTAACCCTCCCTTAGTGGTGCCTAACCCTAACCGCCCCCCTAGTGCCTAACCCTAACCTCCCCTTCCCACACCCTACACTTAACCCTCCCAGGGTTGTGCCTAATCCTAACCCTTCCGGTGGTGCCTAAACCTAACCCCCCTCCGTGTAGCCTAAACGTAACCCTCCCCAGGGGGTGCCTGACCCTAACGCCCCCTAGTGGTGCCTAAACCTAACCTCCCCGCGCGGCTATCACCTAACCTGTCCCAACTTAACTTCATTCGGAATGCCGGCTGTCGGGATTTTGGCGTGGGGCTAAAGATAGGTGTCAGGATTTTGACACCTATCTTTAGTCCTGGGTCGGGCTTCCACTGTCGGGATTCTGACGGCCGGCACTCCGACCGCAGGTAATCTAAGTACATCCCTCGGTTACACCTAATCAAGGTTATTAGCACAGAATAGAAAGATTTACACAAAATAACAAACTGGAGTAGGAAATGGCAAATTAAATCCAATGCAAATAAATACGTCATAGGACATTCTGCAGCAGTGTACGGTGTAACAGTGTTTTGAATGCTCGATTGCAGATGTTCAGAGATATATATCCACTGCCCGGATATTGCTGGCATAAAACAAGGACAGTAAAACACTGAGAGATTTTGGAATAATAAAATGCAAAATTAGGCTACAGTAGCAACACCAAAATGAATTTATAAAATATACTTCTCCCTTCACCATTTTCTTTAAATCCTTATACTAGAGAACTCTATATAACATACTGCAAGACCAGAAATTGCTGCTAGTTATACTAATCTCTTAGGTAGTGTGTGGCGAGAATCATCACCGGATGCTAAAAATATCCCCATGTGAGTAATTAGTTTATGAAAACCATACTCCAGGGCTATCAGACTGCTGGTATGAAAAATATTATCTCTGCTTCCTATTCTCAAAATAACTCATTACATACTGGTCACCTGACTGAACTTTGACGTGATTGCGACTTGCCACAATTAAAGGGTTTAATGTGCAAACCTGATGTCAGCCCCATTCTTGCAGTGTTATACCTACCTACATTATAAATAATATAATAAAAACAACTTCAAATTTAGTATATTAAACTTAAAATGTTAAATCTCCATATAAGTATGGAGTCAAAACAGCACATTCAACATTAACCCTGACTCTACACTACAGTCCACTCAAATGTAAAATATTACACATTATTCCCCACACATCACAAAACAGAGGGCCTGATTCATTATGGATCGCAACTGCGATTGCAATAGCGATTACGCATGCAGTCTCAATGCGAAGTACGCTAATCCTCTGCAATCGCTATGCCGTCGCAGCACTACATAAGGATGCCCACTTTACCTTACACACATCCGTAATCCTTAGCAAGATTGCAAAACCATCGGTACTATCAAGTACCATTGCAACCTTACACACACTTGCACATGCTCTGACCTTACTCAGGAATTGCTAACTTCGTCGCACGCTATGAGCCCTCAAGCTGTGTACGGCATCGCAGTGGATAACATATGCATGCCCATGCAACGGCGTTCAAACGCCCTGGCTTGCCTGCATTTCCCTGTAAACGGCACTTTCTGTCAATAACTCTGCGATGGGTCTGTGTGGTCACTGCAGTCCCAATTGCAGTGGCTGGTTTGCGCACACGCACTGCATGTGCAGTACGCAACAATCGGCCGATTGTGTGCGTAATCGCAGTTGCGATCGGTAATGAAGACCCAGAGTCTAGAGTGCTAAAAGCTCATTCTGCAGCGTGTACAGTAGTAATAAGGTTAATGCATAGCAGGTATTATGCCCAGCAATGCCCCCTATGCAGCACCACGCCCCCCTGCTTGACTGACCTGGCTGCCCCCTCCTGGAGGGGGCTGCCAGAATGTTGGCAAGTCTGGGTTAATGTTATGGGTGAAGCCCTCCAGTGCAAGTGACCTTAAAGAGGGTCTCTCACCTATATTTGGGCAAATGTTTTTTTTTATATTGGGAAAACTACCCTTTAATTACCAAATGTGAGTTTAATAAAATAGCTCTTTTAACAGCAGACAATTAGGCTAATTAGAAGACAGGACATAAAGGGCATATGCCAGACAATATCATCTTCACTGGTGCTCATTACACTTGGCCTTGCCTTAATCCCAGTTTAACGTCAAAATAATTCTAACAGAATTTGAACATTTTGAGAATCAATTTAGTCAATTCTAAATTATTTTAATTAGTGTTGAAATTAAAAGAAATTTGGGCCCCCAGCTTTCTCGTGTCTCATCAATGGCTTGTAACATTGACCTTCACATGGAGTCCACAGGATACACTCAGGAAGCAAAATGCAATTTCTCCAATTCTATCTGCTTTTATATTATCACACTATGATTTGCATGGCAATATGGCATCTTGTGCGCAGGGCCAAATTTATTGTGTTTGGTGATGTGATTAGATAAGAGCAAATCTCTCCTCTATAATTCTGCATGTTACTGCCGGCTTACATTTCTAAGGCAAGATTTATTCATACACACAAAATTCTGAAATGAGATACAATGGGGCCTATGCAGAGTTGAAGGGGCCCCATCCGACCCAACCATGCCTTTTGGTTTTATAGCCATGATCATTGTTGGGGCGTACAGTACTTG
This sequence comes from Taudactylus pleione, assembly GCA_031769625.1. Lineage (NCBI taxonomy): Eukaryota > Metazoa > Chordata > Amphibia > Anura > Myobatrachidae > Taudactylus > Taudactylus pleione. The sequence continues at coordinate 8,538,400 of JAUIMM010000138.1, read as the reverse complement.
TACAAGCTCCATACCTGGTGCAAAATTCATCTGAAAACAGGCGTAATTATGCCTAAGCACAATTCTGCATGGCCTGCAATTCCATCGACATGCCCTCCCTGATAAGCCTACATGCAAACACCCCATTGCCACACAGTTACGCCCCTGAGAAGCAAATGAAGATGCAACTTAAGTGTATACGACATCGGCCGTACTTGTGTACCCTCGGCTCCAGACTGCATGTTCTCCCCGTGCTTGCTTTGGTTTGCTCCCATATTTCAAAAACATACTTGTAGGTTAATTGGATTCTGACAAAAAAAAAGAACCCTAGTGTGTATGTGTGTACATATGGTAGGGATTATAGATTGTAAGCTCCACTGGGGCAGTGCTCCGAAATACGGACCCGATTCAGAAGATTTACGCTAATGCAATTGCAACTGCGATCTCTCACAGATCGCAATTGCGAAAATATGTTAATGTTTTCCAAAGCTTACCCGAGCATAAGGACGCCCACTGCTGCCTTCTCATATCTGTCCGACGACGTGCAACAGCGTAAACATCGGGAACAGTGACACAGATCAGGCAGCCACGCAGCTGCTGAGTCAAAGTCTGACCTTTCTTACACACTGTGTCTTTCCTGACACGCTGAGAGCCCTCATGCTGCAAAGCAGATCACAATGGCTAATTTATGCACAACCGTAACACTGTGTTTAAATGTTCAGACACGCCTGAGTTAAATTAGCCACATCCAAACGCTAGCTACCTGTCGCTCACTTTGCGAGTGAATCCTCTGTGCGAGCATAATCGCAAACCAAATGCTGCGTGTGCATTGCGCAGCTTTTATGCATATGCGATGCCTTAAAATCATTCAATCTGAATAAATATTGGCATTGCGTAAGTCTCTGAATCAGGCCCTATGTGTGCACTATATAAATAACTGAGAATAAATAAATTATAATAAACAAGGCTCTGTTCTTAGCTCTCTGTTTTTCTCACTGCAGGAGAAAGACTTTTCTCATTCAGCCTTCAGTACCATTTGTATGTCAACGACACCCATATTCTACTTCTCCTCCCCTAACATCATTCCTCCTTTGTGCTACTGCATTTAACTTTGCTATCTCTATATGGACGTCCCAATACTACCTAAAGACTAACATTTACAAAACAGAGCTTTTTATCTTTCAAGCTCCCGAAGTCACCAGCTCCCCACAAATCTCTCTCACTGTCTATAAAAACCACAGTTTCCTCTGTCTCCCAAGCCCACTGTGTTAGTGTCACATTTGACTATGCCCTCTGCTTTATTCCCTTGACATCAAGTCTCTCTCCCAGTCCGGTCACAATCACTTTAGTAATATTGCCAGAATTTGCATTTTTCTTTTCACACATTTATTTTTCATTTTTTCTAACACTTTCAACACTAAACAGCCACTCTCACTTACCTAACACTTCACTACTATTTTTTATTTTATTTTGTGTGGTGCACTGGGGTGGTTTGGCTGGGGTGGTGTGGGGGTGCCCCATGCCCCAGACATGAACCCCCATAGTATTAGGGACTTACCCGATGAGGTTACCTTGATGATGGTGGGTAAGCTCATAACTTTAGCCAAATTTATGCCAAAAACCTTGCATATTATGCATAATTATTAATGGTTGTATGGTGCATCTGGTTTCTCTTTTTTCTATGTACAAATTGACTGAGGCACTAATTAAGTCACCTGTGGTCAAGCATGGATATCCTTAAAACCTGGACTGTTAGGGTGCCTTGAGGACCGAGCTTGGGAACCTCTGTAGAAAGTATCACACTCCGGCCCATAAAACCACTTTCTCACCTCTCTGGTGCCTGTCCAATCTAGCACATCGCATATGAGGTCTGTTTATGCTGCTCCTGCCTCGTCTGCTCAGTGTCCTGTCACTGAAAATGGAGATTGCTCTCTGCAGCCCCTTGCTCACAGCGTGTCTTTCCAGCACACAAGCTGCGCGCCAGAGTTCCCTCCTAAACCACAGTATGGGCGCAGCCATGTTGGACTCTGTCACCTGACACTCTTCCTCCACTCAGAGCGCTTCTCCCAGACCAGCTGATCACAGCATCCAATCCCTGGGGATAATAACCTATAAATTCCATTTCCTCCAACCATCGGTCCATCCGATACTTCCATTATTGGTTCCAAACCGACCCAGTACTTTCATTCGTCATCATCGGTTTCAGACCGATCCAGTACTGCAATTCATCACCATCGGTCCCAAACCAATCCAGTACTGCAATCCATCATCATCATCATCATCGGATCCAAACCTACCCAGTACTGCAATTCATCATCATCGGTCCCAAACCAATCCAGTACTGCAATCCATCATCGGTCCCAACCCGATCAAGTTCTTCAATTCATCAACATTGGCCTCAAACCGATCAAGTTCTTCAATTCATCAATATCGGTCTCAAACTGATCCATCTATCAAGCTAGCATCATCAGTACCAATCCGATTCTGCCCATCACTTCAGTATTATATATCCAGTTCCCATTCCGACCTGCTGCTCAATAAAGACGTTTACTTTACTGTCCTTGTCTTCTGGCCCATCGTCCTCTACAGTTCATGTTACTCCACTTCAGCCTCCCACGCCTGTTCCAACCAACTCCTAACCTCAGGCGTGACAGGAAGTTTCCAATTAGCTTAATTAGTCTAATAATTGCATGTCATTATTGCCCCAAAATATTTTTTTTGTTATCTGATGCACCCAAATTTCATGAAACTATTTAAATGCAAAATAATTGTTTATATATTTGTACTTTATTTAATTGGGCTCAAATTACCCTATAGTCACCTTTTTATCTACTTTTTTTGCAATTTTTATTTAATTTACGTTAAATAAAAATTGTACACATCAACCACTTCATGCATTTTAAAGACCATTATATTTTTTGGGGGGTTAGTAATAAACATCATTACTGTTACCTAATACTTGAAAAAAATTTTTTAGGGTGCAGGCGGTTTCCCAATTTTTTTTTTTTTAATTTCCTGCAGGATTTTGCCTGAAAAAAATTCTCAACTGTTTTATTTATCTCGGATAGAGCGGCAATTGTTAGAACGGTAATAGAAAATTGTTTGCAATACCTGCATCAAGGTTTGTGGGAAAAATCTTGCAGCCAATTGAATATGCCCCCTTGTGGTATCCTATAAAAAAATAATAAAATAATAATCTTACTTTCCTGTTAGAGGAAACAATATTTTGGAATTTATGATAAGTGCGTCTTTGTAAAATGTTCAGTAAGTCTACACTGTAAAATATTCAGCAAGACTAATTCTGCATAGTAAACTTCATTTATCTGGACCTGGGTGGTAGCAAGGTCAGCTAGGTGGTGCAGGAAGGGGGGGTGATCTCTTCATAAGGCTACTGCACCATGCTATACAGTGCCGTGATTACAGGAATTGGAAAGTGGGGTCACGATGACGCAATTCGGGAAGTGAAAGAATTGCCCACTCTTCCGGACATCAGGGAAAGGTACCCAAGTTTCATAGAGTAGGCACGTTAACTGTCATTTTGACTTGTAATATGATTCAATAACTCTTCCAAAACAGTAGCCACTTCTGGACAAATTATTATAAGCAATGGTGTTTCCAAAAAAATAACAAAGTATCACTTAGACATGACAGTACCTCTATTTGGGATATAGTTGACAGCAGTCGCCAGAATCCCAACTGCCACATCCCGATGGTAAGTATTAGGGTTACGTGGAGGGTTAGGCTTAGGGTAATGCACTAGGGGGAGGGTTAGGCTGTGGGGGGTTTGGCGTAGGTGGCTGGAGGGGTTTAGGGTTAGGCTGCGGAGGAAAGGTGGGTTAGGGTTAGGCAACTTACATTTGGGCATCGGGATTCTGACTGTCGGGTTGCTGCTGTCAGTATTCTGATCCCTGGCATCCCGACCGCCGGGATCCCGCTCCCAACCGCTCTGTTTGACTAAGCAAGTAGAACCAAAAAACAAATACTACAGCATTAAACACATTTATTGTATTAACGTTATTTATTATACACAAATTAAAACAAAAGCAATAATTCCATCAGTACTTCTTACAAGTGTCCCATCTGGTCATTCTATGTTTATCAGAGTCTATGTAATGCATTTAGATTTAACATTAATAGTTTAATGTCATACTTCCCAGAATTAAGTAATCATCAAGAAAGTAACCAAGCTGAGTCCTAAGAGATTATGTATTATTTAGATTTGGAATAAACAGATTTTCTCTTACCATAGAAAACACAATTGTGTAAGACTAAAGAGATGGGATTGTCTTTCTTCCATAATAATCTTCAGAAGGACAGCATCATAAATCCTCATTTCCTTGTTGCCGGGGAAACACAGCCCCAATTTGTCACAGGGACAAACAGTAACGTATTTCAATGAAACATCAGGTTTAAGGCTAATACCTGACTTCAAAGGGAGCCATGCATACAAAATAAAAATAAGGTTATTGGTAAATCCCAATATAAAGCAGAAACTGAGACATACCACTTTATATTTCTTTTTCTAATCAATTATATGGTTTAGTATTTAGTATACCATGTTAGTATATAGTATACCACGTTAAAGTCTCTTTACACATATAAAATCTCATGTACCATGTAAAACGTTTTAAACCCAAACATGCTATCAGAATACTATTAAGAGTATCAGATGCAGTGTTGCTTTCAGTGTGTTAGTATATATACTGCCCCATGCTTTGTCCCACATAACCTTTTTCCCCCACAAAAGGGCATACTGTAAAAACATTGCATTTAAGTACAGTATGCTGAACCGGGATCCGGTCAATATCCTGACAGTTAGAATCCGACGTTAAGTACTGCGGTTAGGGGGAGGGTTAGGGTTAAGCACTAGGGGGAGGGTTAGGCACTAAGGGGGGAGGGTTAGGTTTAGGGTGCAGGGAGGGGGAGGTTAGGTTTAGCCAATAGGGAGAGAGGATAGATTCAGGCACCGGGGATGGAGGGTTAGTGTAGGGAGAGGGTGAGCGCCAGGATCCCTAGCGCTGGCATCCCGTACCCAACCTTGCTGAACCACTAGAAGAAATCAGCAGTTAGCTATTCAGTGCAATGTGCAGCGGTGAACGCAGTCTGCCCATGAACAGAGGGCACACACATAGTACCTCACTTGGCCTTGATTGCTTGAGCCAAAGTACTGTAAGTACATACAGTAAAGATACACAATGGATATAGTTGGTCACTTGATATCATCACATCTGGCAAACTAACAGTGCCTCCATCTGTGCAGTGATATCATCGCACAGACGTGGGAATTAAGGATGCTGGGAGGGCAGGTCGGCTGTATGAACCCTTAATCTGGCCTCTACAGGTCTCCACTCTCTTATACCCTTTTCAGACAGAGCAAAGGACCTGGTAATTTGCCGGGTCAACCCATGACCTTTTCTGTGTGAACAGGTCAACCTGGGTGAAACTTCCTGGGACTTTGACCCTGGTCACGACCAGGGTCACAGTTCCAGGAGTTGCAACCCGATTTTACTCTTTCACACAGAAGGACCCAGGGTGACATGGCAAATTACCGGATCTAAATGCTTGACCTGGCAACTTTGTCTTATGTCTGAAAGGGGGTACTGGCTTTGGACCGAGAACCGACCCATGCTCCAAAAGCCGGTTCGAAAACCCTGCTTCTGTGTGAAATCGGTATTACACCAAGATGTCTCAAGTATGTTTTCCTTCTTCACTAACTTCATTACCATATTATCAGGGCACTGTATATGTGACACGTAGATTGCATATTACTAATTTATGATTTATATGGGGACACTACAACTGATATGGAGAGATATGGGCTGTTTGTGATATAGATGTAGCAGCATATGGACTGTTTATGAAACACATGCCTGGAAACCACCCCTTACCTGACCTGGCCAGAAGCTCAGATCATGACATAGTAGCATTATTGTATAATATGATTTTACTAGAGCTGTGCTACAACATGCTGCTTAATGGGCGGAACAGAGCTGCTGCGCTTAGGTCGCAAAAAGTCAGTAACTTATTGCCTGTTGTACTTTCCGCCGCATTCGCCTGTTTGGAATGCAAAATTGCGGCATGACCGTCCCCGTGATTCGCCCTATTCAATTACAGAACAGGCAAAAACGCAAATAGGCAAATACATAACAGGCGGAAAGTACTGAATAGAATGGGGGATCAGTGTGTACCCCAAAATAAGACGCACTGACACTGGAAAGCCCTAATAAACTTACTGTGTGTCCTTAAGTTTTGTTAAAAGCTTTCTAGATGCTTTTATGTAAAAGTGGTGAAGAATGATAGAAAATGGTTAAAATAAATAGTCCAGTCAAATTTGGGGTACTTGAAAATGGGTGCTAACATATTTTTGTGTCTCTAAAGTGCACTTTTAAAAAAAGTGAAAAAGCCACCTGCTGCATGCACCTGCAATCCTAAAAACACCTGTCACCATCCAAACAGCTCCCCATGAAACCTATTTTGTTAGTTTTTATCATTGTCCCCCCACTTTTTTTCATTTTCGCACCAAAAATGACACATCTTTTTTGGGGTTTTCTGACGTAATTTATTTGTTTTTGGCTGATTTGTCCTTTGGAGGGGGTGGGAGGGGGGGGGGGGGGGTCCAAAGGGCTCTGAATCATTTCCCCACATATGCACTCCAAAATAAAGATTTTGCACTTTTTTCCGCCTGCCATACAATAGAGAAACTTTTTCACCTGTTTCAGTGCATTGAGTTTCCACTTAGGCGAAAACATCCTGGAATTGAATTTATAGATAAGACACATACAGGCGAAAAATAGCAATAGGCTAAACTTTTTAGCCGATTGTGGCCTTACGCGTCTAATTGAATCCGGCCCCAAGTCTGCTGTGTGTGTAAAGCTGAGCACTCAATCAGCACACTGGACTAGAGAGCAGCTATCAGCATGAATAGACAGACATCTTACCATAAAGTGTGAGAATGTGTGCTTAGAAAGCTCAGTTCTGTCTCCTACTGGTTATATTAACTATGAAGTATTACTTGCACTAGCCACACTTAATCTAAATTCAAGCATTTTCAAACTCCCCTCTAGAAATTCTGTCTGTCTCCAGCTCTACTCGCAGATGCTGGGTGAGGCTGTGCTGAGCCTGCTGGGACATCCCCGAACCATGGCCATGCCTCCTCTCAGCATCAGTGAGGAGAGACGGAGCTGGCTGGGACTAGGGATGGCCATTGGCAAGTTACCAATGATGGTTGCCATCGATGGTACGAAACAATCGACTGTGGGAGAATGCAGAGCCGGCCCTAACCAGTTTGATGCCCTAGGCAAGATTTTGGGTGGGGTGCCTAGCACCATCGCTAGTTCTACCTCTGACCCAGTACCCCTCTCCCAGCACAGAACCCATCAACCAGCAGTACAGATGATAGCAGAAGCCGGCAACATCCATCACCCCTCACCCATTGCAATCCTCATCCACAGAGAGGGACTGGGGAGCAGAGACAGTGGCCTGTAACAAAAATTGCCACTGGAGGAGGGCTGCTGGGCATACCCAGCCACAGCAGCTACTCTTCCCATGGACCTTTGTCTCCCTGCAGACAGGCCCAGGCTACTGGACTGCACAACCAGGGGGGTGGGGGCACCAATGCTCTTGCTGGCACAGGGCACTAAAATGTCTAGTTACAGCTCTGAGCTGCTACCCGATCAGAGCTGAGCTAAGAGCTCCAATCGCGTTAGGACAGCAAGAGCAAAGGTGCGTCCTCTTGTCCCAGTCCCATCATTGCCAGCTGTCAAGCTGAGTTGGCCCTAGGCTTGGGATGCAAGCCCCTAGGCATTTCAAATGCCCTAGGCATTTGCCTAATTTGTCTATGCCTAGGGACAGCTCTCGGAGAATGAGTGCTTAGAAAGCTCAGTTCTATCTCCTACTGGTTAAATTAAGTATGATTACTTGCACTGGCCACACTTAAACTAAATTCAAGCGTTTGGAAATCCCCCTCTAGAAATCCTGGCCGTCTCCGACTCTCCTTGCAAATGCTGGGAGGAGGTGTGGCTGTGTAGAGCTTGCTGGGAACATCCCTGGACCATGACCATCGATGGTACCATTGGAGGATGACATCAATGGTGTGAAACAATCAATTGTGAACCAATGACTGTTTCATCCACTGATGGTCATCCATGTTTTAATACTGACCGGGCAGCGAGCCAATCAGGGAGTGGGGGCAGGGCTTTGTGGGTCATGTCAGGGGAGGCAGGGGGGGCAGAACTAGGCTCTGTGGCCTGACACATAAGGAATAAAAACATTGTGTGGCTCTGTGCCATCTATGGCAGAAAACCATTGGATTTTCACCTTGGCAAAACCATCAGCCATCAGTGGCTAACCATCAATGGTTGTTAACCATCGAAAGTCAATGACCATGCCTAAGGGATAGGTGTCATTGTAGGCAGTGGGGAGGAGATGAAGGCAATGTTAATGTTACTATAAGTCATTTAAAAAGCAAAGTCCAGCTAGAGATCTTTGTTATTCATACACAGAATAGGCACAGTTGGAGCATGAAAAAAAGGGTGAAATCAAAGTTTGCATATATTACAGATTCAAAAGCAATTTGTCTTTATATTTTTTATAATAATGTCACCAACATACACATGGGTATTGCACTTTGTATGAGGCAGACTATATAGCTTGTTAAGTGCTAATCATGCCCTCTTCAAAGGCTGGCCACACTTTTGGAAAACCCCTCTAGTTACCCTAGCTACCTCCTTGCTGATGCTGGGAGGAGTTGTGGCTGTGCTGAGCCTGGTGGGACATCCACGGACCATAGCCATGCCTCTTCTCAGCATCAGTGAGGAGAGATAGAGCTGGCTGGAGCTAGGGATGGCCATCAATAAGTTAACCATCAATGGTACAATTGGGGGATGACATCAATGGTATAAAACTAGGGGTGTACACCGGCCACTTTTCGTGTTTTGTGTTTTGGTTTTGGATCTGAATCTTTCTTCGTGTTTTGGATTTGGATTGGTTTTGCCAAAACCACCCTTCCGTGTTTTGGGTTCTGGGTTTTGTGTTTTGGATCTGTATTTTTTTTAAAAAAAGCATAAAAACAGCTCAAATCACCGAATTTGTGGGGTTTTCTGCTCCTATGCTATTATTAACCTCAATAACCTTAATTTCCACTCATTTCCAGTCTATTCTGAAAACCTCACACCTCACAATAGTGTTTTTATGTCCAAAAGGTTGCACAGAGGTAGCTGGATGACTATGCTAAGCGATACGAGTGGGCGGCACAAACACGTGGCCCATCTAGGAGTGACACTGCAGTGGCAGACAGGATGGCAGTTTGAAAAACTAGGCCCCAAACAGTACATAATGCAAAGAAAAAAAAGAGGTGCAAGATGGAATTGTCCTTGGGTCCTCCCACCTACCCTTATGTTGTATAAACAGGACATGCACACTTTAACAAACCAATCATTTCAGCGCCAGGGTCTGCCACACGACTGTGACTGAAATGATTGGTTTGTTTGGGCCCCCACAAAACAAGCTGGCAATTAATCTGTCCCTGCACAAACTGGCTCTACGGAGGCAAGATGTCGTCCTCATCCTCCTCATCCACCGATTCCTCACCCTCTTCAGTGTTGTGTACATCCTTATCCTCACAGAGTATTAATTTGTCCCCGCTGGAATCCACCACCACAGGTCCCTCTGTATGTACTGGAGGCTGGTCTCCCTGGAAGAGTTGATAATTCATTTTTATGAACATCATCTTCTCCACATTTTGTGGAAGCAACCTCCAACGCCTTTCGCTGACAAGGTTCCCGGCTGCACTAAACACTCTTTCGGAGTACACACTGGAGGGGGGGCAACTCAGGTAAAATAGAGCCAGTTTGTACAGGGGCCTCCAAATTGCCTCTATTTCCTTCCAGTACAGGTACGGACTGTCTGACATGCCTACTTGGATGCTGTCACCGAAGTAATCCTCCACCATTCTGTCAATGGTGACAGTATCATATGCAGTGACAGTAGACATGTCAGAAATTGGTGCCAGGTCCTTCAGTCCGGACCAGATGTCCAAACTTGGTCCTGCCTGCCCTGCATCACCACCAGTGGGTTGCTTAGGATACCTAAGTTTTTTCCTGGCAGCCCCAGTTGCGGGAGAAAATGAAGAAGGAGCTGTTGACGTGTCACGTTCTGCTTCAGCTGACAGTGTTTTCACCAGCAGGTCTTTGCACCTCTGCAGGCTTGTGTCGGCCGGAAAGAGAGACACCACATAGGCTTTAAACCTAGGATCGAGCACGGTGGCCAAAATGTAGTGGTCTGATTTCAACAGATTGACCACCCAGGAATCCTGGCAAAGTGAATGAAGGGCTTCATCCACAAGTCCCACATGCCGAGCGGAATCTCTCCGTCTTAGCTCCTCCATCACTTTCTCTAGCTGCTTCTGCAAAAGCCTGATGAGGGGAATGACCTGACTCAAGCTGGCAGCGTCTGAACTGACTTCACGTGTGGCAAGTTTGAAGGGCTGGAGAACCTTGCACAACACGGAAATCATTCTCCACTGCGCTTGAGTCAGGTGCATACCCCCTCCTTTGTCTATGTCATAGGTGGATGTATAGACTTGAATGGCCTTTTTCTGCTCCTCCATCCTCTGAAGCATATAGAGGGTTGAGTTCCACCCTGTCACAACCTCTTGCTTCAGGTGATGGCGGGGCAGGTTCAAGAGTGTTTGCTGGCGCTCCAGTCTTCGGCACACAGTCGCTGAATGGCGAAAGTGAGCAGAAATTTTTCGGGCCACACAAAGCGTCTCCTGCACGCCCCTGTCGCTTTTCAGAAAATTCTGCACCACCAAATTTATTGTGTGAGCAAAACATGGGACGTGCTGGAATTTGCCCAGATGTAATGCCCACACAATATTGGTGGCGTTGTCAGATATCACAAATCCCCAGGAGAGTGGGGTAAGTCACTGGGCGATGATTTCCCTCAGTTTCTCTAAGAGGTTGTCGGCGGTGTGCCTCTTACTGAAACCGGTGATACACAGCGTAGCCTGCCTTGGAACGAGCTGGTGTTTCTGAGATGCTGCTAATGGTGACGCTGCTGTTGTTGCTGCGTAAGGTGATACATCTACCCAGTGGGCTGTCACAGTCATATAGTCCTTAGTCTGCCCTGTTCCACTTGTCCACATGTCCGTGGTTAAGTGGACATTGGGTACAACCGCATTTTTCAGGACACTGAGGACACTTTTTCTGAAGTTTCTGTACAGTCTCGGTATCGCCTGCCTAGTGAAGTGGAATCTAGAAAGGATTTGGAACCGAAGACATACTACCTCCATCAATTGTCTAAATCCCACTGCACTAATGGCGGATACCGGACGCACGTCTAACACCAACATAGCAGTCAAGGCCTCAGTTATACGTTTTGCTTCAGGATGACTGCTGTCGTACTTCATCCTCCTCACTAAGGACTGTTGAAAGGTCAATTGTTTAGTAAAAGTAGTGGTGTTCCTACTTCCTCTCTGGGATGATGAACGACTTCCAGCAGCAACAGCAGCAGCAGTAGGCGTAGCAATGCAGGATCCACCGGAGGAATCCCGGATAGGGGAGTCAGTCATGCCAGTGACATGGCCTGCAGGACTACTTCCGATCCTGACTAAGGAGAAAATTGACGAGGAGGGAGTTGACGGTGTGGTTTGCAGGAGCTTTGATACAACAGGACAAAGGGATTTAGGTGTCCCTGGACTGCTTACGATCTTAGCCAAAGTTTCTGAACTTGACAGTAACTTTTTATGAATGCGCTGCAGGTGACGTATAAGGGAGGATGTTCCTAGGTGGTTAAAGTCCCTACCCCTACTTATTTCACCTTTACATATGGTACATATGGCAAGACAGTTGTTGTCCGGATTTGGATAGAAATATTGCCAGACCAAAGAGGTGGAATGTTTGGTCTTCTGTCCAGGCATGAACGTGATGGGCTTTTTCATCCCACGGACAACTGTCTCCCCCGGAGCCTGATTTAAACAAACCACATCACCATCAGAATCCTCCTCACCAACTTCCTCCTCAGCGCCAGCTACACCAGTATCCTCATCCTGTTGTACTTCAACAGTGACATCTTCAATTTGCATATCAGCAAGTGGACTGTGGGTGCTCCTTTCAGCACTTGCAGGGGGTGTGCAAATGGTGGAAAGAGCCACCTCTTCCCGTCAAGTGCTGGGAAGGTCAGGCATCGCAACCGCCACCACACTTGGACTATCCTTGGGGATTTGTGATATCTTCTTAGAACGCACAGTTCTTCGCTGTGCTTTTGCCAGCTTAACTGGTTTGATTTTTTTAGCGGGAGGAGGGCTTCCATCGTCATGTGAAGCTGAACCACTAGTCATGAACATAAGGAAAGACCTTAGCCGTTCCTTACCACTCCGTGTCGTAAATGGCATATTGGCAAGTTTACGTTTCTCCTCAGATGATTGAAATGTATTTTTTAAGGTAATTTTCCTGAATTTTGTCATTTGGGATTGTATGTGCCCTCTACTATGACATTGGGCATCGGCCTTGGCAGACGACGTTGATGGCATGTTATCGTCTATGTCATGACTAGTGGCAGCAGCTTCAGCACTAGGAGGAAGTGGTTCTTGACCTTTCCCTATTTTATTTTTATCGGAGAAAGTTTGGTCCTCCATTTATGTTAAATTGATATATACGTGCGGCTAAGGCGCACACAAACACAGAAAATTATTTTTTATTTTTGTTGGAGACTAGTGCACTTTGTGGGTTACACCACCCTTTAAGAAATGTGCCAGTCGGCTCTTTACTTATGGGACACAGTCACACGCTTGGCGCTGCTCCTTTGTTGATGCACGTGCAGCTACAGTGCACACAATTCACAAAGACAGAAAAAAAAGAAGATTTTTTTATTTTTTGTGGAGCGCACTTTGAGGGTTACACCACCCTTTAACAGACAGACGCACGCTTGGCGCTGCTGCTTTGAAGATGCAGTGCAGACAATTCACGTACAGTGCAGACAATTCACAAACACGAAAAAATATATTTTTTAATTTTTTTTGGAGTGCACTTTGGGGGTTACAGCATCCTTTAATGGTCAAGCCAGCCGGCCCTTCACTTATGACACAGGCGCACGCTTGACACTAGTTTGTTGATGCACGTGCGGCTACTGCGCACACAATTCACAAACAGAAAATAATTTATTTTGTTTGGAGTGCACTTTGGGGGTTACAGCACCCTTTAACAGACGAGCCAGCCGGCCCTTCACTTATGACACAGGCGCACGTTTGACACTACTTTGCTGATGCATGTGCGGCTACTGCGCACACAATTCACAAACACAAAAAAATATATATTTTTATTTTTTTTGGAGTGCACTTTGGGGGTTACAGCACCCTTTAACGGACAAGCCAGCCGGCCCTTTACTTATGGGACACAGGCGGACGCTTGGCGCTGCTCCTTTGTTGATGCACGTGCAGCCACAGTGCACACAATTCACAAAGACAGAAAATAATTTTTTATTTTGTTTGGAGTGCACTTTGGGGGTTACAGCACCCTGTAACGGATGAGCCAGTCGGTCCTTTACTTATGACACAGGCGCACGCTTGGCGCTACTTTGTTGATGCACGTGCGGCTACTGCGCACACAATTCACAAACACAGAAAAAATATATTTTTTTGGCACTTGGGGGGAGCACCCCTGATGGACAGGGCACTCCCTGGACAACACTACAGCAACCCTTTAGGAATGGGACACTGCACAGGACTTTGGAGTGGACACAGCCCCTATGGACAACTGACTGCACAACACAGCCCAGCCAGCCCCTATGGACTTTGGAGGAGTGGACACAGCCCCTATGGACAACAGCAGCACAGCACAACACAGACAGCCCCTATGGACTTTGGAGGAGGGAACACAGCCCCTATGGACAACAGCAGCACAGCACAACACAGCCAGCCCCTATGGAGTTTGGAGAAGTGGACACAGCCCCTATGGACAACAGCAGCACAGCACAACACAGCCAGCCCCTATGGACTTTGGAGGAGTGGACACAGCCCCTATGGACAACAGCAGCACAGCACAGCACAACACTACACTGCACTACACTACACAGCCCAGCCAGCCCTAACTCCCACCCTCCCTCTTCACTGTACACAGCCGAGTGAGAAAATGGCGATGACGCGGGTACCTTATATAGAATCCAAAACCCGCGAAACCAGGAAGGCGGGATGATGACGTTTTGCCTCAATTTCAGATCCAAGTCAGGCGGGAAAAGTCGAGCCTGACTCGGATCGGCCTCGGATCAGGGGGGCTCGGGGGGGTTCGGATTTTGGAGAAATCTCTGTTTTAATACTGGCTGGGCAGCAGACCAATCAGGGAGTGAGGTTGGGGTTTTGCCGGAGGTGGAGCTAAGCTCCATGTCCTGGCATTTGGAGGAAAAAAAACATTGCTTGGCTCTATGCCATTAATGGTGGTGAACCACTGGATCTCTGACATTGATGGCAAAACTATCAGCCATCGGTTGTTTCCCATCGATGTTTGTTAGCCATCGATGGTAGATGACCATCCCTAGCTGGCACAGCAGAAGCACACTGCTAAGAAATGAAAAGTTACCCATGGAGCCCAAGGGGTGAGTGCCGGCCTTGCTCTGGTGCACGGCGAGTGAGGGGCCAGTGGAAATGTTGCTTTGGGGCCCCCATGTGTCTTGCTACGCCCCTGGGAATTGTATCGTGAATTATAAACTTGGATACACATACAGTACACACATGAGGAAGTTATTTTTACTATCTATAAAATAGGCAAGGATGTATATTGTACCATCTTATTAAGTTATTTTATATTATGTGTGAGATTGCTATTTACGGTTATGACAGTGAGAAGATATATGATCATAAATGAAGTTCTATATTTGTGTGAAATCCTCCTAATATAAGTATCATGGTCCCTGAAAAGTGTTATGTGTATCGAAGTGTGTATGGTTGTCGATCTCCATCTAGGATATGTACTATGACACATGTATGAATAATACATGGTGATAGATACAAATGCCTAACACAGAGAAGTTGAATCAAGCAGATAAGCAACTATGGATCCATACTTGCCTACCCTCCCGATTTGGTCGGGAGCCTCCCGAAAATCGGGTGCCGCTCCCGGCCTCCCGGGATGGCAGGCAAGTCTCCTGGCTGCCGCTGACCTCTCCTGTCCCACCGCCGACCCCTCCTGTCCCACCGCAAGTCTCCCGGCAGTGAAGGGGGGCGGTGACGCGATTCGCTTCATTTTGGCACCGCCCCCCGCTTCACACTGCCTGTAATATCGGCAGTGTGTAGCGGGGGCGGGGCCAAAATGATGTGCTCGCGTGGCTCCGCCCCCGCCCCGCCCGCAAAAACTTCTCATCTTGCCAGCCCCGCCCCCGTCTGCTGGCCACGCCCCCCAGTAATGCCGATCTGGTTGCTCCCTCCCGGAAGGGGCAGCCAGATAATCGGCATGTATGTATGGATCTAAGGGGATGTAGTTACATTACCGCCGCCCGGAATGCCGAATCGACAGTGTAAGGCCGACGCCTATCTTTAGCCTGATCAAGAAATCCTGAAGGCCGGCATCCTGAACGAAGCTAAGCAAGGTTAGTTAGCACTTAGCCACAGGGGTAAGGGTTAGGTTTAGGCATCCCTGTGGGGACTTGGGTTAGGCACCCCCCCACGAGGTAGGGTTAGGCAAGGGGGAGAGGGGCTAGGGTTAGGCACCCCCAGGGGGAGGTTAGGGTTAGGCACCACTAAGGGAGGGTTAGGGTGAGGGGGGAGAGGGGAGGGTTACTTATGTGCCCCTGTCGGGATATGTCTTCATCGGTGTTGGTATGAGAACTGACGGCTATTCAGCCATCGGTATTTCATACTGATTCCAATATAAGCAAACTGTAAACTACCTTTGTTAGTAGTTAATTAATTAAATTAGGTATTAAATGCAGTTTTTCAAGTATCTTTCTGGTACGCATTATATAATGAATACATGTTCTGCTTCTAAACAAAATACTACACTATATTTGTGTTCTATCTGGCTCTGTTTGAGTCCCTCCTATTAAGGTTTTCCTGATACTTTTGGAGTGCCATATCCATCCTACCATATGGAATCCCAGTAAAAGAACCACAGATAAGCCTTAAAGATTTATTATTCGGTACGCACATATTGTGTGGGGCACGTGCATTTCTCACTTGTAATACTACACTATCAGGCGCATGTCTTTTCCCAATTACACTTCTAGATCTTCTTTGCCCTGATTGCCGTCATGAACCCGGGAAGACTGCTGCCACCTCCACCAGAGGGATTAAAGTGTCACACCTCTTAGCACAATATGGACTTTATTTAAAAAAAACATTCATTGCACAATAGTGCAATACTCTTTTAAGACTCTAACCACTGCGCCTTTGTATACATTTTCTACATATATATATATATATACATACACACACAAATATATATATACATATATACATACTTTTTTTTTAGGTGCATCGAGTACCAAAATATATTTTTGAACAAATATTGATGTCCTCAACAAAAACAAAATAAAGACAGATGATCTGTTGATTACAGCACTTGGGCCGAAATGGAAATCCTTTGAATTCATCCAAGACATGCAAGAGAAGTGATAAAAAATTGTCACTATAGTGTTGCTATGACTACTTTTACCCTTGATAAATGACCCTCTATTTAATTTCCCTGCAGCCAAATCCTTTTCAGGAATGCACGTTCTTAAAGCTGTGACTTGCTGGTGGGGTGAACATGCAAGGAATGTGAAAATGGTTTTTACACTATGGTATCCCAGGTGAATAGATCAGAAACTTTCTTCAGAATGGAAATTATCACCAAGTTTTCAAAGAGATAATGAGACAAAGCAAAAAAAAAACATCAGCTGCAGGAAGGCTATTCTCACAGGAGTACTACTGATGTGCCATTTCAATGTGTATTATTGGCATGAACTGCAAGTTAGAAATATCTCGTTCATTAAGCAGGCCTTAAAGAAGACAGATACCTTGTTACAGCAGGCACACAACAAAAGCCTAGCCTAACACTGTGTGCCGCTGATTTGCCTGGCTTCAAGAGAGAACAAGGAGGCGAAATATGGGTCATTGATTCAAACGGGATGAACGCAACTATCAAGGGAGGTTAAGCAGAAAATGGCGGTAAGTGGTGAAAGAACTCTGTAGCTGACACTTATGTTGGATACACAATTATATATATATAGTTTGTTCAATCGAATAATGATATATTACAAGTGTATCGGCGGGAGGGTGGACCCGTCGTACACAGACCCATGAGGTGAGCACCGCAGCACAGCCAACATATATATCTGTGCGTCTTCATGTGTGTATGGGTGACCTGCCGACTGCCTGAACACTGCCTGCAAGAACCGGCTACACTGACATTACAACTGGGCAGTGTGTACCCACCATTAAACTTAGAGGAGGCAGATATTTTGAATTCAGAAACAATGCTCATGAATCTGCATCTTATATATTGAGCTGTAAACTAGTGAAATGATATTACCATTCCTAAAAACAAATGTCCTGATTAAGAGTTGTATGCAAAACCGACGACACCGGAACTATGGGACTTATATATAAAAATGCATCAATACATTTTTTTCTTATATACATCACTTAAAGGTAACGCTTTGTTATATTGTTCAAGTCAAGATGAAAAAAATAAAAGTCCTATTGCTGTTTTAAACATGCATTTTATTTTTCACCAGTAAGATGGTGTTTTGTGCCTGTATATCTACAGTACATAACTTTTATAGTAACAATTAGGTTAGTGTCCTTTAAGGACAGTTCGCAGATGCAAAGAAGTCAGCAAGCCCAGGAGGCTTTGATTGCTTTCAGTATGGGTCTGGCTAATGCACTGGGGAACCTTTACAGAGAAAGGGTTTACTGTGTATTTATCAATTCCTCAAAGAGGGAAAAAATTGGATTGGATGGATGTGATTCCTGAAGTGAAAGCTAAGCTCAGCATCTGCTCTCAGCCCAGGAGGTACCAAAAGCTTCTTCCTGTAAAATAAGCATATTACGCTGACAGATAAAAGCACAATAGAGTAAATGGAGCTGACATTAACAGCTTAGCAGTTTTAACTCTGTCATAAACTCCTTATGGATCTGGACATACAAACACATACAGTATTAAGCAATATTTCTGCATATAGCAAAATAAAATATTTAAAAGACACAATTATTCTCACAAAGTTTGACCACACGAACCTTATGTACTGTATATAATAATAAAAAGATTCTTATAAAAGGGACACTTTGCGTATCCATACAGTAAGCTACATTGAAAAGCACTTTAAAAGTGAAACTGTTATATAAAAAGATGTTTGCATGTTAGTTGTCAGATAATTGTTCAGTGCTCAGTTACTCGAGAAGAAACTGAAAATAAAAGACTCTATAATTCACCTACTGACGATGTTCTAATGACATTTGCATACCCTCCAACATTTTTCAGTAAGAACTCGGTACAGGGGCGTGGTCACAGATAAAGGGGGGCATGGTCACAGATAAAGCGGGTGTCCACGGGGGTCTTGAGGCAGCTGGCGCTGGCGGGTTTCAAACTTGCAGTATAAGTGTTATACTGCAAGTTCTGTTTACCGGTGCAAGCGTCAAGCCAGACTGTGGAGAACCACAGAGGACAGAGAAGAGCCGGCTGTCACTCAGCAGCGATGCGGGAGTCCTGTGTTCAGTAGCGCTGCTTAAGAAATCAGAAGATTGTACCCACCTGGTACAATCGGTACAGCCCCCTGTTTTCCGGTACAGACCATTAAAAAACGGTACTGTACCGGCTAAAATGGTAGAGTTGGAGGGTATGCATTTGGGCTCCCATGTGTCTTAAGGGCCCTATCCATTTGCCGACTTTCTGCACGATGCGACCATAACCAGGAGGTTTTGGTCAGAACGTGCAGAAAGTTTGCTAGTGGTTAGCCGGCAAGGACCAGTGATGCGCGTGCACGCTGGCTCCTTGCCGACCATGACTATCTCTCCAACATGCCGGTCAACCTGCCGAACAAGAAGCAGAAGCAACACTGAAAAGACGTTCAGTGAACGTCTTTCAGTGCCGCTCAGCACCCGTCGAATTGAAGGTCTGAACGCTAGTCGTTCAGACCTTCAAGTCTATAAATGGATAGGCCCCTTTGGTTACCCCAGGACCTCATCCAATAAGTTTACTTTACATTACTTATTTTCCTATGACTGTTGTCCCTAATTAAAAGTAACAATGTTTATAGGGTCTGATTCAGACCCGCTCGCGATCGCTGAGCGCTCGCAAGCGGGTCGATGGTGCCCTAGTGCGCATGCGCATGAATGAGGGAGCTCCGTCGTGTGCATGCGCGAGACCCGGGGAGCGACGGGTGGGCGTGCCGGGGGCGTGGCTGCCAGATGGAGGCGTTCTCATTCACTGGGAGTGATTTTGGCTCTGATAGAGCCAAAATCACTCCAGGGCTTGCGGTCACTGAGACCCTACCGCAGGGTCTCGTCGCAAGCCCGATGGTCGCGATGGTCTTGACCATCGCGACCATCATCATGGACACTCGCATAAGCTGTGGGTGGTAACCCACAGCTATGCGAGCGTCCAAGAGGCCGCTCCAAGTTTAGGTAGGAGGGCCCTGATTCAGAGCGAGCGCTCTGGTCAGAGCATCCGGCTCTGAATCAGGCCCATAGGCTGCTGCAACAATGTCACATTATTTGAGATGGATGAGGCACTAGGAGAAGAAGCAATATAGTAAGGTCCATCAATTCTTACAGTTATCAGGAGGTAGCTTTTATTTATCTTCTGTAATCATATAATTGCTGCTGTATTATAAATATAATTCCTAACTCCTTTTAATAATGTGAGCATGTCCTTGAATGCAAAAAACATATACAAGTGCGCAGGGCCGTAGAGAGTGGGCCCAGGTACTGTAGGGTACATGGCCTAATCAAGATTGCGTGACCATGCCCCCTGCAAAAAAACAAAACAAAACAGTATGTGCGGAGCAGGGTAGTAAAAATAAAGAAATTAAAACAAGTGGCAGGAAGGGTAACAGGAGATACAAGCCGGATTGGTACACAGGATTCAATAAGACTAGCATGGAAATAAAGCTGGAGCACAAGCAGGAGACCTGATACTCTGGCAACAGCATGGTGCACGAGAGGGTTTAATTAGGTAGGGCTCTTTGAGTTGGGCGCCAAACAGACGTTACAGGTCAGCTGGTACAAAGGTATAAGGAGGCTGCGGTTTCACACACTGGGTCTGATTCAGACCCGCTCGCGAGCGCTGAGCCCTCGCAAGCGGGTCGATGTTGCCCAAGTGCGCATGTGCACGAGGGAGCCGGCTCCATCGAGCGCATGCGCGAGACCCGAATAAAGACGGCCAAGCCGTCATTATGGGTCTCGCACCAAAGGGGGCGTGCTGTCGATGGTGATTGACAGCACGCCCCCTTTGGTGAGCGTGCCGGGGGCGTGGCTGCCCAGACGGAGGCGTTCCCATGGGAACGCCTACAGTCTGGGGCCGGCCCCACTGACATCACTAGTGATGTCAATGGGAGTGCTTTTGGCTCTGATAGAGCCAAAAGCACTCTTTAGCTTGCGGCAGCGAGACCCTACCGCAGGGTCTCGTCGCAAGCCCGATGGTCGCAATGGTCTTGACCACCGCGACCATCATTTTGGCCGCTCGCTATAGCTGTGGGTGGTCACCCACAGCTATGTGAGCGGCCAGGAGGCCGCTCCAAAAAGGAGAAGGGACGGTCCTGATTCAGAGCGAGCGCTCTGTCAGAGCGTCCGGCTCTGAATCAGGGCCACTGACCATCAGAGGGCTCACCAAACACCAACAAACATCAAAGCACGCAAGACACCCCGAGGATAACAGCCAGGACCCACGGTGGCTGCTAGGAAAAGGAGACAGTACACAGACACCCACAGACCCACTGCAACAGAGCAGGGCCGAGGGACCCAACAGATGGCCACCACATCACTGCCACTGGATACAGACAAAATAGACAAAATAGGCAGCCCCCCTCCCAGGGGTAAGCAGCAGCCGCTCCTGATTGGCTGCCGCCCCACGAGTTGTGATTGGCTCACGTCCAGCTCCATATTTCAAATGCCACCTACAGTATGCTCTTTTTTCCTGGCTGAGTGAATGGAACTTACAAATCTCCTTACACATCTTTGCTGCATTCATGCCAAGAAGGCCCTCTCGGCGCGCCAGGTCCAGTGAGACTCTGCTAGTGCCGGGCATCATTTTTGCATCTTTTTTTGCTGAAAATACATCTAAGTCGCACCAGCAGACTGTGCTGAATAATTTGATATGTAACACTTGTTTTATCTGTATGCGACAGAATGTCTGAATCTGTATACGACGCGCCGCAGCTTTTTTCATTCCTAGTTCCATTGTGCTTCATAAACAGACTCAGGTGCACACAGATATATATAAGTGTCACATATCAAATCAATCAGCACAGTCTCTCTGGTGCATCCTAGTCACATCGCACTGCAACTTAGATGCATTTTTGGCGAAAAAAGACCCCAAACGCTAGCAGAGTTGCATGGGACCAGGCATATCGTGCTGCGTTGCATATTGAGGCTAGATGTATGAGGACACATTTGTACCTTCACAACTCCCTAGCCGATTGGGACAATACAGTTATGATTGGGTAGGTAGAACAGAGCCCTCAAATTGGGACTGTCCTAACTGAAAATGGTGGGAGGTAAGGTATGGAGATAGAAGAGAAATAGCTGGTCACAGGAGAATAGCACAGAAGAGGAGAAGGGTTGGAGAAGAGGGGTAGATTTGTGAATCGACAATGTAGAGGTGGTTTTTATGGTCATTATGGGCCTGATTCTGAGGCTGTAGTAAAGCAAAAAAAGAGCATGCAACTGTGCACCTGGACAAACCATGGTACACTGCAAGGGGGGCACATACATTTATATTTTTACAGTGTACATACTGGCTGCTTTTGCATGGACAACTTTGTTTCTACACAGCAATTTAGATTTAGACTTTAGCCATGCCCCCTCTCATATCTAAAGCTGTGTACACGATTACCCATCCCAGCTGCAGACCGGCCATCACGGTGACAGAGCGCCCATTTTGGTAAGTTATACACACTTATCAATCAGCCGCTACATATGTCTGGGCCAACATCACAACTGGGCGGATATTTAAATATGCTTGCCCAATTGAGATGTCAGTGTCAGCAGATCCCTGTACCAGTGTATGGGCGGTCGGTGGGTCGCCAGTACACATAGCCAGATGGCATAAGCACTGGCTGTCCTGCAGTGCTGGATTAAGGGGTGCACAGGGTTAAGGAGGGGCACAGGGTTTGAGTACCCCCGGGCCCCACTCTCTCAGGGGGCTCCCCACCTGTCGCCGACTGCCTTTTATTAATAAAACAACAATAAAGGGAGAGAAGGGCAGTGTAGAGGAATCGGTATGAATTACCGGCGGACGGTTCAAATCCCGACAGCGGCTGCCCGACATGGGGGAAAATCCCGATCGTCCCCAGGTAACCTAACCTCCCCCCCTAACCCTCCTTAGGAGTGCCTAACCCTAACCTTCCCCCCAGTGCCTAACCCTAATCCCCCCTCTAAGTGCCTAAACCTAACCCCCCATTCCCCGCCGTCTAAACCTAAGTCCCCCGGGGGGTGCCTAACCCTATGTCCCCCCGGGGGTGCCTAACCCTAACCCTCCCTTTCCCTAGCCTAACCCTAACCTTAGGGTTAGGCACCACCCCTAAACCTAACCCTCCCCCCCTGTCCGCGCTCGGCGCCCGGCATCACTTCGCTCGGGATGCCGGGCGACGGTCTCCTGGCTTCGGTAAAATGACAGGGGTCTAGATTTAGACGCCTGTCAATTAACCCTCGCCGGGATAAAGCAGTCTGGAAGCCGGCTGTCGGGATTACGTCCGCAGGGTTCCCGACTGCATACCGGTGTAGATGCTGTGCTGCCATTATCAATTTTGGGGGGTCCAAGATGGTCTCCCCACTTTTTCATGCACTGCTCTCACATCGCATTTGGCAGTCAAATCGCAAACCTCAGCTGCGAGGACCTTGAATAGACATTTTTAATTGGATTGGGAATTCTCGGGTGTGCGCATTCGTGCGAAGTCTGCGAGTTTCATGAAACAAACTCGCTACTCGCAATTTGCACCTAACTGGATTTACCCCTTAGACTGAGCTGGCTCCATTAATATTTTTAATAAATGTTGATCATATGTAAGTTTTTATCACTGCGATAATCACAGTTTTGTTAATAGGCTTGAAAGTGAAATATTCTGAAATTAAATTCATATGTCTACACTGAGACACTCATGTGTTTTCTATGTATACAGTTGTGTTTTATATTTTTATTGCATGTAGTATATATTTATTAATATTTGCCATTTTAATTCTCAATATTTTACTTTACTTTACCCTGAACACTTCTTCATTGATTCAGTTATATCTCTTTCACCAATTATTCAATGGTAACAGCTTCTTTGTAGAAAGTATTCAATAGCAACTTAAAATCTGAGCAGGTGTAATCTTTTAAGGGAAAAAAGATGTAATTAAAGAAACATCAATGCTTTATATGTATGTCAAACCAGGCAAAGTAATCTAAAGTATTGATTTTCTTGTGCAGCATAAAGTATGAGAAAACAACATTTTTACCTTCATAAATAGGGCCAGAATCAATTTGAGGCGAAAAGTCAGTTGCTTTTCTGGGGGAAATAGGCGCGTGCCCGCGTATCCCCATATTCAATTTCAAAGAGGCGAAAACGGGACCCGGCAAAAAGGTAAGTAGCGAAAAGTCCTGTCACTTTTGGGGAAATCAGCCTGTCACCCCCCAAAAGGTGCACTAACTTGGGGGATCACTATGGGTACCCCCGAAAAGCCCTGCTAAAGGTATTTGGGATCTTTAAACGGTCTCTACGTGCTTTTATGCGTCTTTGACAAAGTGGTGAAGAATAGCATTTAGCTAAATTTTGGGGGGAAAATAACTAGTCCCATCAAATTTGGGCTACATGAAAATGGGTGCAAGCATATTTTTAAGTCCCTAAAATGAACTTTTAAAATTCATTAAAAATCTGCCTGCCGCAACCAACCGCATTAAACACCTGGGGCATACTTGGGAACCCCTTCACAGTCTATTTCGCTAGTTTAAAAGTTTGTCCCCCAACTTTTTTTTTGTTGCCCCCAAAATGAAAGCACTTTTTTGGGGTGTCCCGTGGAACATTTTAAACATTTTTTTTGACACAGAATACCTTTGTGGGACAGTCCAAGGGGTGCAGGGTATTTTTTTTTAGTTTGTACCCCAAAACCCCAATTCTGCACTTTTTTTGCCACCTATTATATGGTGAAAACTTATCCCTGGATTTTGGCAAAGACTTTTTGCACCTACGAAAAGTCTTTGAAACTGAATACGGGGAAAAGTGAAAACGGTGAAAATGACGGGTTTTTGCAGCCTAATTGAATATGGCCCATAGCCTCCTTAAATTATTTATTCTCATACAAAGAATATATGCAGTGTTTCCAGTCAGGTACATACAGATGTGTCTACATACATATAGCCTCCTTGCATGTTAAACAGCCCTTCTAGTAGAGCCATGACTCGGTAGCGCTGAGCGTCTTTTTGTGCGACTTCTTCCCTTCAAATTCATCGTATTTGCACAGTGATGCGAATAGAACGGACAAGCAGCTTCTGCTGATTAAAATGATATGCGGCTGTGGGTGTATCTGCCTCTGGCAGTGTAATGTAGCGCTTCGTATGCAGATATACCTGCAGTTGCACACAGAATATAAGCATGCTGCATATCATTTTAATCAGCAGAAGCTGCTTGTGCATTCTATGGCTTACCATACTGTCCCTTTAAACCGGGACACTCATGAATTACACAGGTTCTGTGGCTGATTAAAACCAGGTGAAATGCAGGCTTGAAGTCAGCCAGCCACAGAATCTGTGTAATTCATGAGTATCCCAGTTTAAAGGAATAGTATAGTAAGCCTATATATATATATATATATATATATATATATATATAATGATCCTGGACCAAACATGCTCAAATTGGGAGTGTTTGAAAGCATTTGGAACACCTGGGTGCTCCTTGATTCTCATTAGGAATGATTTAAAAAAAGTGTTTCACAGGTGGCTGTTCACAAACGGTGGCAAAGTCGATAGCAACCAATCTGATTCTGTCATACCCCTTTTACACCAAACAAATAACCCGGGTTATTGCCAGGTCGATCCGGGTTGAGGCTCTGTATGAACGGCTCCCAACAAAAAAACCCGGGTCGATTTACCGGACAATCTTACTCGGGTTGAGAGCAGGGTTGAAAACGGGTTGTTCCCGGGTCATGAGGCAGTGTAAATGGGTGCTATCCTGCGTATTTGACCCGGCTAGCTCTGAAAGATGCTGATTGGAGCTTCTGGGGCACTGGCAGATGATGTAACTTGTCAGTGCCCTGCAGAGAGAGACTCACATGAAACCATCGCTTGCCTGCCTAACCTCCTGCACCACAGCAGCCTGACCAGCAGCCACAAAAGCAGGCAGGCACACAGCCTGCCACAGCCAGAACTGCAGCCTGCACCACAGCCTGACCAGCAGCCACAAACGCAGGCTGATACACAGCCTGCCACAGCCAGAACAGCAACCAGTAGCAATGCTGGAAACAGTCCCCACCCCTCTCTTTTGCTGCCTTTTGTGACCATCTTTGTCAGACCTTAAAACAGACCATTTTTAATGACTTCTACAGAGAAAAGCAGGGATTACCCGGGTTCAGTGTAAACGGGGCAAACCCGGGAATAACCCGGGTCGAGTTGCAGTGTTAATGGGGTCTGAAGCAGAGTTCGACCCGGGATTGACCAGTATTAAAATTCCAGGGTCGGACCCGGGATTTTGGTGTAAAAGGGGTATAATTGTTCAAGTATAGTTTAGAATATGAAAGTAATACATGTTTTCCACCAAAAACCCGGGTCCGACCTAGGTTTTTGGACATGGTTCCAACCCAGGTTAGACCCCATTTACACTGCACCTTTGATCTGGGCTACTCCCAGGTCAGCTCTGTTCACACTGAACTCAGGTCTGCCCTGCTAAACCTGTGAGCTCATAAAAAGTGGGAGGTGACTGCTCCACAACCACCAATCAGCTAATTTTAGGCATGACCCAGGTTGAATAACCCGGGTCGCACCATTTACACTGCACCATTACCCGGGTCCATTCTGGGTCCAACCCTGGTAGTTACCTGGGTTGGATTGCTGGGTCACTTGTCCCGGGTTATTTTTCAGGGACCCTTTTACACTGAGCTGCGACCCAGGTAGACCTAGCAATAACCCAGTTTTTTGATCTGGTGTAAAAGGGGTATTAATGTCTCATTGGTTTCTATGGGCAACACCATCTTTTCTACACAGTTAACCCTGAAATTGTTTTAATAAATGTCCACCACATACCATAGTTCTATAGAAGGGTAATCTGTGGCAGCTCTTACCCTTCATGAGGAGGGGGGCTGCTCGCTGTGCTGCTTTCCGGTCCTAGACTGAAGTGGCTGTGAATGCACAATGGATCTGGCAGGCGCTGGAGCATGGCACAAACACCAGCATGACCAGCACTTGCGCACAAGCCCGGCTTCTAGGAACTGCATCAGCTGCAGCCCCTAAGAGCCGAGGAAGCCAGATGTCTAAGCAAGGGAGTGGCTTCCCACTGGAAGCACGCTCTCTGTAAATCACGTTCCGGACTGGCAGCGCCTAGGTAAAAAACAGGAACTGGTAAAGATCCATTTCTGCTTTTTTTATCATCAGTCAAAGTCGAGAAAAGTAAAAAAAAAAAAAATTGTAAATAAAATCTACATGTTCAGTGTCTTAGGTCTTCTGTAAGTAAAAATAACATCAATCCTGAGATTGCATTGACATACAGGTTAAACACATGGGAACTGAATACAGAAGAAATGAAAGTGGTACTCTGTACTTAGTTAATATTATAAACAGTAACATAACCACATATTAAAATATCACTGGACAAATGATTAGAGCATAGAACATAGACATTGAACATTACTGCTTGATAAAACAAAGAAATGTCCAGCACGCTATCCAGGAGGCACCAAGTGTTAGATTCACACATCAGTGTCATTTGGTATAAAAACCTATCCTCTCATCATTTACATTCTCCTCTGCTGTCATCTCTGACTTCCTGTTAAAACACTGCCATCTGTGCAAGGACAGATCTAGAGCCCATTACAAGCAACCAGTGGGAAAGAGACCTAAATCCCTGCTTTGCAAACTATTCCTGGCTCTGTCTGCTCTGATTTTTTGCAGCCGAGACTAGAATATGCCCTCGGTAAGACACAGATAACTATTTCTGAGTTTAGATTGATGCCCTTTTTCTTTACCTTCAGACCTTCATTTCAATTTCTTAGGTCTGCAACAATGGAATTAGAACTACAATATATTGCAGAAAATGAATTATTTGTCCTTTTAATACAGTACCACAATCCGCAATCCACCTCCCATTATGTACTTCACCTTGTATACACCTGCAATAGGACTGTGATTTTAAACCACAGTCCCAGGTCAAATAATCCCCATTGTTACAGCTACATCTATCCTTGTTGCGTCATATGGTGCAAGGCGAGTTGTGCGATTCCTGTGCGGTGCACTTTTTCCTAAATTTTACATTTTAGTTCGCATATAGGGCCTTATTCAGAGATGGACGCAATCGGACTGGGGCATGGAGGGCCCACCAGGAAAATGCAGTGGCAGGGGCTCATGCTTAAGAGGAGTGGTCATCCACCCAAGAGGGTGTGGCCAGCCACCACAGACACTTGACTAACCATTAATCAAATCTTGGTGTACAGTAGTTTCTATAGAAGGGAACCAAGTCCTCATGTTCATCAGTGGTTCTGCTCCTCCAGGCAACTGACCCTCTAATAGAGTAACAATCTATAATTTGAGTTCTGGAACCAGACACCTAGAAGAGGGGGATGGGCCCACAGGCAGTGGGGCCCACCGGCGATTTTCCCCTGTATCCCTGTGGGCCAGTCCAACACTAGACGCAATACCGATATTTACGCAGATTGAGCGATTGTTAGCCACTGTACATGTGCAGAGATTGAATTGCGACTACACCATACTTGCCAACTCTCCCTGATTGTTAGGGAGACTCCCTGAAATAGTAGCAATCTCCCTAACTCCCTGAGTCTAGCAATCTCTCTGATTTCACCCCCATTATGAAGAAGTTATATAAAAGAAAAAAACAAAGATATGTACATTCAAATGGGAACATTAGTATAATGTCTCTGCATTGGTTATAAGGCACAATGATCCCTATGGCTACATGCATTTCTGAAAGTATCAGTGTGTTTTCATTAACACGTAGATTTTGCTAACTGCTTTGGGGTCCATTTACATTTGGATGTAAATCAATGTTATGACACGCCCCTCAGATGTAGTATTACACACCCACCTTACCGCCGCGCTCATAGGTGCTGCTTTCACAATCTCCCTGAATTGCTTTTTAAAAAGTAGGCAAGTATGGACTACACTCGTACACAGGCTTCAATCATAAAGTGAGTCAGCATTTGGGAGAGGTAACAGAAGGTGGTTAGAAAAATGCAGGTGTGTCGGAACCTTTTATATACTGCATTCTGGGCGTCCATAAATTAGCCACTGCACCCAGGGCCTTCTAGACAATCTGGCTCCCAGTGTGAATAGTCAAAAATGTACCCCCCTCCCCCGCCCCGGTTATTTACCAAAAAAATAGTAGCCATCGGCGTGTGCACTTCTGAAAAGGGGGCATGGCTGCACATAAGGGGTGTGGCCTCAAAGGAAAAGACTACCTTACACGTTTACACTCCAGTTTTGCCACAGATTGGCCCACACACAGCTTGCCCGCCTCTAGAAACGGCCATGTCAATAGGACACATGGTCTGCATCAGGCTCCATATACTAATCCCAGATTATAATGGGGGGGATGTACTAAGCATCGCATCCGCGATGCAGTACATACCCTCACTTATCGCATACATATGAGAAATGCAGTAAAACCGCTGAAAACTGCATTTTTGAGCTTAGTACATCCTGCCCATTAAATGGAATGGGGGAGGACAATGGTAAAATGGTGCAGCAACCACTACAGGTGCGCTGTCCTGTGCTGGAAGCCCCTATACAAAATATTATATATTATATATTGCAGCTGCTGTTACTGACATCAGACCAGACCATGCTATGTGCTCTCCTTGCACAGGGCAGCTGTAGCTATAGTGACTGCATATGGATAACACAGGAAGAACAGAGACTGACAGAACACTGTATATTCTGTATAACCGGTACTTACATTCGCCCACCCTCGGAGACAGGTAGCAGCAGTCCTCATCTGTACAATATAAACCGGCAGCAGCATGTGAGCAACTCCGGAGCCATGCTGCAGGGTCCACCTGCTGATGTGGGCATTTAATCATGCACAGTGGTGGGGCCTGGCAGGTGTGCAGGTGTCTGAGGCTGTTACGATGCAGCCGCCCACATATAACTCACACAACCTGCCGAGCAGAGCGCCGACAGGAAGATTTGCTTAGCCGGGCTTCCTTCTGTAGGGCCAGAGCAGCCCATCTGGTGGCCAGTGATTGCACGGCTCGTCTGCCCCTAGAAACGGTCCTGACTGCACTCTTGCTGGCCGCAGGAAAGCCCTCTGCATGTCTGGAGAGCCGCTATGTCAGATTAGACTTACTCAGAAGGCTGATTGCCGCCTGATCTGCATTTGATGTTTGCGGTTTTGTGCATAAGCAGCGGATGCAAGATAATTAGATAATTAGCATATTGCAATCCGTGGGAGATCACAGCTGCGATGGCATTTGCGTCCATCTCTGAATCGGTTCCATAGTGTACATAATACATAATGACCATCAGACATCTGAGTAACCCTCATGATTATGTAACTGTTATATTGATAAGATGACACTGTATTGCACGGAGAACATACAGTATTTCATTGATCCATAAGCGTCGCTACATCAGTTGAGTAAGAATGTGACTTATTTCATAGAGTGATGGGCACAGATGTGGTAACATTGTTAATTCAGCCAAGGGATGCAGGAAGGGTTTAATGATAAAAGAGAATGGATAACAAGGTTAGTCCACGTGTAGGCTGTGTGATTCAGATGTAGTGGGGTGACTGAACTTGTCATATAGAAGGATAACTAGCAATAGATAGATAGATATACAGACAGACAGACAGATAGAATTTTCCAAGATTTTTCACTATTTTAACCTAAACCTAACCCTAAATTTAGCACTAAAATGCTATATCGACATTTTGACTGTCAACATGCATAATGAACATGTCAACATACAGTAACACCCAAGTCTACATTCTGACTGCCGACATTCAGAACATATCGACGTTATGGTGTCAACATTTTGATACCAGTTTGAGGTTCTATTGTCAATATTATTTTTGCGAAGTTCTATTTTTTATACATTTTGCAGAGGAAAAGATGATTTTTCTTACCCTTAGCTGCCCATAATCTACTCTGTCCAGAGCTGGTGCTGCCACTAGGCAAGCCAAGTAATCAGCCTAGAACTAGCACCGGTTCTGGACACAGGACCTGACTTTGTCTATTACTCAATCCAGACATGGAGACACTGCTTATTGTAAGTAATTTGTAGATAAGTTAGGAAAGTCCCCAATACATAGCCATACAGAAGAACACTAATAACTAGTCCAGTTTAAGTACTAAAATATGTAGAACTACTATATGGGGTCTATTTATCACTGAAAAGTATTAATCTTTATTGTCGAATGTCAAGGTGAAAAGAGTTTGGTAAAGATCACAGTCCCCATTGAGAAATATGGCGGTGTCCCCTTTGTAACTGTTTAGTCAGCCAGTCTTACTGTACGTACTCAAATATGTGAAAGCCATTTATCACAACCAAATAAACAAAAATAGTTTCATATTTGAAGAATAAAATTGCAATGTAATTAATAAAAATGACTTATGTGGTTCTTTCGTTTATTATACTGTATATATCTTATGCAAGGTAAAGTTGTTTACCCCATTAAAATGGCTTCATAATGGACTGTGAGTACCAATCAGAAGTCACAATCTAAGTGTCAGATAACATACCCAGGTTTCAGCCAGGGCTGAGACTTGCCACAGATCCCAAGAAAAATGGCTGCACGGTGTAGACCTTGGAGAGGGGACAGAGCTATAATGATACAGATACCATTGCATTTTATTTTTATTACAATACAGAAGAAAGTTAGGTACATGTAAATATACTATAAATACATGTTACATTATACATTTATCATATACTAGCACACAACATTTTGCATATAGTGTAATAAACATAAACACGTAAAAAACAGCTTGGAGGCTGATTTCCGTGTCTCATCCGGGTTGGGAACGTGATGCCAGCGATCAGAATGCCGACGCCGGTATCCTGACTAGGTGAGAATGCCGACACTTGCAGGTAAGTATCCTAACACTAGCCCTAACTCTACCCCTAAAACTAACTCTATGACCCGCAGCCTAAACCTAACCCTCCACCCCCACAGAATAACCCTCCCCCCTGCAGCCTAACCCTGACCCTCCTCCTACTGCCTAAGCCTAAATCTAACTCTTCCCCTAACCTTAATACTTACCGTCAGGATGACGGCGGTCGGGATGCTGACGCCGGGATCCTGACTGGTGACGAGATTCCGGCGCAGGCATTCTAAGCGTCGGCACCCTAACTGCCAGGATTACAATTGCATCTCGTCTCATCACCTGCCGACATAGGACAAAGAGTTCAAACTAAAATGCATGGTCTTCTGCTCAAGTGTGATGGAAGAACCACAACCAAATGTTTTTTAAACTGCAAGCCACAGCAAAGTATCGAGACAGGAGGAAATATATTATTAGACATATAAAGTTCAGTAACGTTTTGGGGTGTACTATTTAAACCATTGGATTTATTCCTTCCTATATGGAAAAAAACAGCTAGTACCTCTGCCTTTTAATATGTTAGTTTTCTTAATAAAATATTAGAAATCGAAAATGAAAACAATATAACAATATTAATTATAGTTATGAGTCAAAAATACGTAAATGAACACACACAGTGGGCACTTCATTGGAGAGATATACAGGCCATGCATTACATGTGGACATTTAAATTGCCTGGCGTTTTCTGATGAGTTTGTATAAACTGTAAAAACTACAGGAAATAGAGAGAATTATTATGCACGCCAACTCTTCGTTTTGACAGCAAAAAGCTTTTGAATACTCAAGTACATCCTAGTACCAAGAGAAACATTTTATAGCTTCTTGTCACTTGATTAAAGTATTAATAATAGCGTAACTACATCCAATTATATGCAATAATGTACACAGTATTGTTCAGGCAAAATTCCATGACCAGTAAAGCTTACATTGCAGTATCTAGGATACGGGAAACAAAATTTGCTTGATTCACAAGTCACAAGGAACTCATAATGAACTGAAAACATGTTCTCAATCAGGACTCTCAGAGGTATTTCATTAAAGTGCATGCACATTTTAACACTGATCTACGGCT
Organism: Taudactylus pleione; assembly: GCA_031769625.1. Lineage (NCBI taxonomy): Eukaryota > Metazoa > Chordata > Amphibia > Anura > Myobatrachidae > Taudactylus > Taudactylus pleione. The sequence goes on along the minus strand of JAUIMM010000138.1, from coordinate 8,505,917 downwards.
TCCGCAGCTTAACCTTCATATCAATAAACACAGGCACCATTGCAAAGAAGTTTGGAGGGCTGTACTATAGCACAAAAAAACACACAAGAAAATAAAACAAAAAAACAAAAAGCAAACAAAATTGTAAAAAAGAAAATGAAAACCAAACAAGAAAAAAAACCAAATATAATAGTTTACATAAACAAAATGTTTACAAAAAATAAATTATCACTAATAACACAGCATGCACTATTTGCCAATTTTAGAAACATTGGGTGAAATTGCTACATGTACAGTATGGGCCAAAAAACAACCACCAATCCCGATAATGACCTATCCGTTATCAATCAAAACTAATGGAAAATGTCGACCGATGACAATGATTTAAGTGTGTATGTGGTCATCAATAATTAAGCCATATGGGACCAAGTTGGGTAAACTTCTAATAATTATTTATTACATTAGTTAATAGGGGAATCTTATAAATTCTACCTTACTATGTTACGGTGATAGAGTGAATAAACACAATTAAAAACATGCAGAATACAACCTTACAGCTAAGGCATGCTTTAACTATTCATACAGCGGTCACTGTAATTTTGTGGCTTGAACCAAAATTCATGAGAAAGCAGCCTATAACTGTTATTAGGTCTATTTATTATGATGCTTAGCAGCAATAGAAAATCTTCTTTACTGTAATTTATCAAAAAACAGTCTCCGGGGCAGCTGAGTGCATAGGCAAACGCAGGGGGGGTTTCCATCTGCCGGGAAACCCCCCTCCCCAGCCCACACCATTGCCACAATAGAAATATAAATATAATAGAATTTTACTAGTGCTGCATGTTCTTGGAATGGTGCCCACATCTAAAATAAAAACATTCAGCTCAGACAGGATGGCCATACTGCTGCATCTAATGGATTACTGTGATCGCTGGTCCTGTATCTGCTGGAATTATGACACACAATATACTTTGTATGGTGCATATTAAAGCTGGTTAAGTGCTAATTATGCCCTCTTCATGGACTGGCCATACTCGCTATAAAATCAAGCATTTGGAAACCCCCCTCTAGTAATCCTGCGTTTGCCACTGGAGTGAGGCTTGTCTCTGTGGCATCACTGGCCAGCAATGGTAGAGTAGTCTCACCGCTTACCAGGCCAGTTAGATTATCGGCTCCTGCACCTGTAGGAAAGGAAGCCCAGAATCAGGCTTCCATTTGCAGAATTATAAAAAAAATAACTTTAAAAAAAAAAGTTACAAATTCTTTATTTTAATAATAGAGCTTTTTTTTTCCAGTGGACACCCCTGACTAAAGGGGCCCATACACTAGTGATGGATGATTGCGTTCCTTCGTTCCTAAGATGCCGGGTTGTGGGATCGGTGAAATCCAACATGTTGGATTTCACTGATTTGCCGATCACAATCAAAATATGATTGTGATTTGCAAATCAGTGAAATTTAACATGGAGAATTTCACCAATCCTCCAACAGATCTCGGAATATAGATGGCCTGCCGCTCGACATTTCTGACCGGTGGATTGCCATTTCCGATCCCATCTCAGGATCCGGTAATCTGTCTGTGTATGGGGGCCTTTGTTCCTTCCTAATGTTAGCAATTGCAGCTGTACATGATATCACAGGTGTCATTGATAAATTGGCTTTCCCATGCTTTGTATGGGAAAACATCATAGAATGGTACATACACACGGGATGACCGTCAGCGATAACAATATCGCTGAACGATCTCCCAGATGTGCTGGATGATCGATATCAATCATCATGCACACCACCAACCTACCAATGATGGCCAGCGAACTGAGATCAACGTTCGCGGGTCCCTATAGTAATCTGGTCGATATCGACCAGTTTGGCCTGCATGCACGGTTCGATGGACGATATCTTTATCGTCCATACATGCCCGCGCATCGCAGGTCGTTGGTGGGTTGGAGGCACCGAAAAGTGCACGGTATGAACGATAACGTTATGATCGATAGCACTATCGTTCATATCGTGCATTTTAATCGCATCATGTGTACGCACCTTTGGTGAAGGTTAAGCCATGTGATAACTGGCAATAGCCTTCACCTGCAGGGAGCCCTTGATTAAGCACAATTGCTGTGCCACAAACACTAATGTCACTTAGTGAAAAGATATGTTGCATGCTAATAATTACAAGTTCATCTCACATGTTGACAAGTTTACTTTAGTAGTAACTTGGGTGATTTACTGGGCTGAATTCAATTCAATGTGAAGATGAATAGCCGAGGGAGGGAGCTCCAGCAGCTATTCAATACAACGCGCTGTGTAATGAGAAATTATAGCCACCAGCACTGCAAAAGAATACCCAATTTTACCAATTATAAAACTAGAAAAGATGTTCCACGCCGCTGTTAATGGTTGCTACCAAAAGAAAAACAAAGAAGACAAAAATAACAGAGCTTGGGAACACCCTGAACATGAATTTGTTTAATAAAAAAAGATTTCAGCTATGTGAAAATATAATTAGATCTGTTTATTCATACTGTATATTGTATATAACAAATAATAAGTTGAATATATAACACACATTCTTTACTAATAAAAACACACATGAATGTGCATATAAAAAACAATCATATAATAGTCAAAATGTTATGATATGTCTCAAAAATGTAACATCAGATATTCAGATATAACCAATCAGATATTCAGATATAACCAATCAGTATCGGTTGATGTTACATACTGACGCAAGGTAGCTGGTTTATCCAAATCACCACAATATTCTGAATCAGCTGAATCGTGGTTTAAAGCTGACATATTAGTTAAAAGGAGATTTTTGTCATCCTCATTATTCAGGATCCTTTATATATACTGTATGTGTGCCGTTTTTCGGGAATTGTTTAAGTCAGAGAATGCCAGTTCTCGCAACATAACCTGGGAGTTTAGGCGCGAGAACCGGCATTCTCTGACTAAAGTGCCGCGCTCGCGGCTGGAAGCGACGCGCTAAGCCGGCAAACAGCTCGGTGTATGGAATAGCTGCGGAAGCTCCCTCCCGTGGCTATTCATCATTCTTCGCATTAAACTGAATTCGGCCCAATGTGTCTTTTTTTGACCAGCTTATGTTTTAAGTTAACCATCTTAAGCAGAAGAAATTTGAGTAGGATAGTCTTACTTTTCTGTAGACAATCATGTTTGGAGTGTTGTCCTCTGGATCTGGAACTCCAACAACACTTGCATCAGAGGACTGAGCCATGATTGGTTTCTCACTGATACTGTAATAATAAACAGAGAACATCAACTGAGACAATTCAAAACAGCAGGTGTACACACCGCAATAAGAAGATGTTCAGAAGGCAAAGGAAAAAACATATGTGTGTCAGGAAACAGTAGTATAATAGCAATAAGAGCCTCCTGTGCACAATTCATCACCATATTCACGAAAAAGATATTATTCAAAGGGTTTCAAGAATATTTAACTAAAAATATGCAGATTCTGGGATAAAAACCCATACTGTCCATACATGTAATAGCTATTGTTAATAATTGTGCTTCATTCCCTGCTGTGAAGGGGAGATACAGCAACAGGTTGCTGATGGGGGAGGGGCCGGGCAGTTTGGGGCCAAAGTGAAGCGGTTGTCATAGAATCATGCCATATCGATCCCTTCCTGTAGACACAGGAATCATGATGCAACATTACGCCGTATGGGGAAGGGTTTCCAAACAAGGGTCGCACTTCCATGACCAGTGAGGAGATGAAGACACAATTTGTCTCAGAAAAAGACATCAGCCTGTCATGTTTTTTTTTACGGTTACACAAATACTCTCTTTTAATGTAGTATAGAGGTGGAATCAGCCCTAGAAAGACTAGGTCCCTCTCCTAGTTATAAGATATGAGTATGTCATGGTTTATTTGGGGGTACTGAGAAACCCCTTGTGTGTGCGCCACTGTCAGGTTCCTGCAATTCATCACACATCCCCCTTTAATGCAGCACACATACTGGAGTACAGACCCCTTGTAATGAAGCACACACTCCTTGCAATGCAACACATATGAGCACACATCTCACTGACTTGGGCACAAATTGTCTGTAATTTATTATACAATTTTGGGTACGTAGTCATTCATGTAGTGATCGTCATGCTGGAGAGCGACGACCATTTTCTTGTCGCACACATCCTCCTTATTCTTCTCCCCAGTAGAGTCAGGGAAATCACCAATAGTTCAGGGCGCCTCCCTGACATTCAGTGTTGGCAAGTGTGATGTAAATAAGCACATAAATGTATACTACCACGAAGTTAAATGATGAGTGATTTGTCATGTTGGCAGGTATTTATAATAAAAAACAAACAAACAGAAAAACAAGGAGGACACTGCCACTTTCCCCAAATTTGGGCCTGACAGTTGCAAACCTCCCAACTGTCCTTATTTCAGTGGGACAGTCACGATTATTGGGCACCGTCGCATCCGCGGGCCGCAGTGTCCAAAGGGCGGGGGCGGGAGTTTTGTGGGTGGGGCACCAGGGGGCATGGCCTATCAGACACAAGACCAGATCCCCTTTTGTGCATGCTCCTTCGACACTCAGAATTAAGCTGAGGTATGAGTGGTAATATTTTCACATGGTGAGCCCTACGAGTACTGAATTAATCCTTTTAATTGCCTCTGTGCTGAAGCGGTAAGGCTAACCTTCCGCTTCACTGAACCAGTCTTGTGGGCTGTGTGCATGCTTGACCAGGCCGGCTAGTTCCACATGCACAGTAGACCTGAAAACTGAAAAATAAAAAATACTTAAAAAATAGAATGCAAATATTCCCCCAAAAAATTAATTCACATGTGAAAATTTTTTTTTTTTTTCATTAATACACTATTTTTCCATTGATTCTTTCTATTATTGTGGCAGTTCTTATACCTCCACAATCTCTGTTAAGTAAGCTTCTCCATGCATCCTACACTGGCGGTGGTCCTTTTATATATAGGTTGAAGCCCTATCTACATCCAAAACACCCATAATTGCAAGATAAAGGTATTTTTGCCCATTAATAGAGCCTTTCATCAAATTTATTTACTTCTTCATGTCTGCGACATATGCTACAATACTGTAAAGAATGCAGACACTGTGAATGTGTATTTTGGAAATGAAGGTGTGGTATGAAAACAAGGTATCTGAATGACATTGCAGCACTCATTATTATTACACAATTTCTATAATTAATTATTTATTCTACACCTATTGAACAGGGAAAAAAGGCAACAATGAATTTGTCAACTAACTAGTTAAGAATTATACACAACACAAAGAAAGCTATGAATAATCACGCCTGCCTGTGCATGCCTGCTAAACTGACAAGTGGTCAGGACCGTGCTGATGTGACTGACTGCAGCATGTTAAGGGATATCCATCTGATTTTTACTTATCCCCTTCATAATTCAAAATGGGATGCAGTTATTACCTACAGCCGGTTGACAAAATCCTGGCGCCCGAATGCCACTACCCGGCCAGAAGACCGGTGCCATAATACCGACAGTAGTGGATATTACGACGCCGGAATCCCAATAGCCGAGATGCCGATCGTAAATATAGCGGGGCTGGTTAGGCCTTAGCCGCGGGAGGGGGGAGGGTTAGGTTTAGGCATCAAGGGAGAGGGGGCTGGGGTAGGGTTAGGCTAGGGGAGGGGGAGATTAGGTACCCCTGGGGGTGGGTTAGGGTTAGGCACCACTGGGGAGAGGGGGGGTTAGGCAATAAGGGGGGAGGATTAGGTTTAGCCAGCAAGGGTGGAGGGTTAGGGTGGGGGGGGGGTTAGTGTTAGGATGCAGGAACAGAGAGCTAGGGGTAGAAGGGAGGAGGGATACCATACTTACCGGGTCCATGGCGGAATCCTGAGCATCGGGATGCCGCTGTCGATATATTGACAGCAGGCATCCCGACTGCCGGGATTTCATACCGATTCCACTTAAAATAGATCACCCTTTCATTAACAAAGTTTAAAATTTGTTTTTTTTATTCATTTTAAGTTTCAAGTTATAACTTTATGACATGGGAGCATATTTAATGTTTATGAATCTGAGGTGATAGCAAAGATTTTATCGCATGGAATTAAATTTAAGAAGAAAAATTAGCAGAGGCAGCTGAGCTGGGGTCCTTCTGTGCAGGCTGCATGGGCAGTGCAGATGGAAGCCAGGACTTGGGATTCCAGTTCTACTTATGTGAAAATTATATTAATAAGAATAAGAATGTAAATATTAAAAAAATTTAAAAAGCCTTCCGCATCCAATTTATGTTGGCGTAATTGTGGGCACGTGGGCTCCCTACTCCATATCTTTTGGTCTTGTCCAGCGTTGTCCGGCCTTTGGACCTCAGTTTTCTCGTTAATTTCTACAGTATTTAATACTCATATACCTCCACATACTTTAACAGCTATATTTCATGTATATCGAGGACATCTTTCCAATCATGACCGTTATGTTATGGGACATGTTCTCATAACAACTAAACTCCTTATAGCCCAACACTGGCGAACATCCTATGTTGCTAATATAGGGGTAGTAGAAACCAAAGTTCAGAGCCATTACGAATTTCAAGTAGCGGGATCCTCGTATTCATCTTCGACCTCTAACCCCTCTACACGTTGGTTTGGGTGGAGTGAGTACTGGGAGACAAAATGGTCAAGTACAAGGAGCGGGGCCCCCTTAACCAACACTTGATGCTGGTGTTGGATTTTTATGTTTAACGAATCCACCATTCTCATTGTAATCTCCTCTTGTACTTGTATTTGTATGTATGTATTTATATGTATTTGTACTCTACTATGTTTAAAATAGTCTACCATGTATACAATTTATGTACCCCCGGTACCCTCTTTTTCTTTTCACTGTTCACTTTTTATTTTGACCCCCAAATTGTTTTTATTTTTTTTCTTTATTTTATATTATACTTTGTATCTAACAATTTGTTATTTTATTATTTGAAAAACTTTTTTTTAAAAAAGTTTTGCATTAAGTTTTACATCTGGACACAAAATGCTTTACTTTAATACTTAAGCATTTTTTTCTTTATTGTCTACATGGTATCTCCATTCTGAGATAGCGATAGTTATTGTAAGCAGGCTTCCCCATGCATTGCAAGAGGAAGCTACAGTATTGCCAGAGACTCCAGTAATGGCTACCAATGGCTTTACAAAATAGGAGAAAATCCCTTTAACATTTAATCTGAACATTTTCCAGTGCATGGTAATACCAAATGTGTGTAATTATATAAGACTTGACTTTATAATCCAGAATCCAAAAGAATACCGTATGCACTTAGTAGGCTCTCAGGTAGCATTGTAATATGCATGCTACGTGCCTGGTTCTGAGTCAGGCGCAATGCCGATGTTCACGTATATTGATGATTTTTCGCAACTGTATGGGCGTTTAAATACCTAAAAATTTGCACAGCGCATTTGTGTTCCACAGTATATGCGCATAGAGTCGCAGGACCAATTGAGCCGCACTGACTAAGGAATGTATTGCGTGCTCCAGGGCGGTGGCTGAATAGACGCATGAATTTATTCCATCTGATGTGTGTTTCGCAGGAGTGGTTGCGCGCTCTAACTCTTAATCGCTTACCATACTCTGACAGAGATTCTGCACTTTGCATGGGGCTGGTGCAAGTCTTGATGGTGTTTTTAATGGTAGTGACTGCGGCTGCACAAAGTAGGCGTCCCAGCACTTGCACAGTCAGGCGCACGCTTTTACACCAGGGGAAGGGCTGATACTAGCATTAGCATAAAGTTGTACACGTGACTATGGTAAAGCATTTGCAGCACCCTGCGACTCAGACCCTTAGAGGGCTCTATGGTAATCTGGGTGTCCCAGCATTCACCTGGCACTATAGGCAGAAGTGCTTATTATTATTATTATTATTATTGCTGCTTTGTAAAACACCACAGTACTCCGCATCACTGGCAACTGAGAAAACAGGACATAAATTAACCAGAGATATGCCTTCTCTTCCGGGGGTTACCCGAAAAATCGGGAGCCTCCGGCGATTCCCAGGAGAGTAGGCATGTATGACTTATGTACATGTTATTTCTTATTTTTTATTTTTTTATTAAATTTGCAAAAATCTCTAAAAAACTTTTTACACATTGTCATTATGGGGTATTGTGTGTAGAATTTTGAGGACAAAAATAAATTTATTCCATTTTGGAATAAGGCTGTAACATAACAAAATGTGGAAAAAGTGAAGCGTTGTGAATACTTTCCGGATGCACAGTACAGTATATGCAGAATATGTGAAGAAATCCTGGTTTTCAAACTTTTAACATGGTAAAATATGAATGTGCCAGTATACATTATTTTTTTATACATGTATTGAAATTGTGTAAAATTTGTTGGTTACTAAATGTTCATAATTAATTTCATTTCATTTAAACATATCTTGATTAATTCTTCTGCCATATCAATACCATTTGTTTTTGTTTTTTAGCGAAGTGCCCCATACTGATTTTTATTGTTCACTTTCTTAATTGAAAGCTTTTTCCAGGGAGTGTCCATGGACTCACATTGGGCTGTTTCAGCTGATTGAGATACAAAAAATTAATTAGCATCTTATTTTTTTAAAAGGTATCAATTACTAGCGCCTGGAAATTTTGGTGTTTCATACAGTAGTTTGTCCTACAGTAGCTTTGCACGTCACAATCTATTATTTTGACATCAGTTGGAATCTTAGAGGAGCCCAGGGCCAGAAGGGACGATGGCCATATGGACCGGTCCAGTGTCAAGCCCAGGCCGAGCAGCTCCGCCACCCAACGCTCTGCTCAACCGGGGATACTGAAAGATGAGGGTGTGCTGTGAGGCCACACCCCCGTGACTCGTGGCATGCCCTTTTGATATATAATATTTTTATATAATACTGAATGAATGAGCAGAATTGGATTGGGACCGATGATGCTGGATTGAGAGCTGGATCGGTTTGAGACTGATATTGATGATTTGAAGAACTTGATGGATTTGATCCGATGTTGAAGAATTGATGAACTTGTTCGGTTTGAGGGCGTGGATTCAGCAAGGATTGCAATTGCAAAGCTGCAAGCAGGCAGCTTTGCGATTGCGATCCTTGCAATAATGCAAATGCAGCAGGAGGTGTTTGACACCTCCTGCTGCATTTGCGATTCCAGCAGGCTGGGATCACCATCGCGACCATTGGTGGTTGATGGTCGCGATGGTGGACGGCGCTGTACAGACGGCCAGCTGAGTAAGCCTCAGCTTATTCAGGCTGGCCGGCTTGCGAGCCCAGCAGACTGTGTGCATCCACGCAGTCCCTGGGCTGGTCACTCCCGGAAAATGTGGCGGACACACCCCGTTTCCGGGAACGCCAGACGACCCTGCCCTTGCCCCTTAAATGCCTCTGCCTGTCAATCAGGCAGAGGCATTCAAGGGCTTGCGTGCGTCTTAGCAGGACCCATTCTGCACACTTGCAGAACGGGTCCTGCGCACGCGCAGATTCCTGATAATTGTGCACTACTGAATCAGGCCCTGAGACCGATGTTGAAGAATTGAACAACTTAATTGATATGAGTCCGATATTAATGAATTGTTGAACTTGATCAGTTGGGGCTGATGCTGATGAATTGAGGAACTTAACTGATAAAAGTCCGATGTTGTTGAATTGATGAACTTGATTGGTTGGGACCAATGTTGATGAATTGATTAACTTGATCGGTTGGGACCGATGTTAATGAATTAAAGAACTTAACTGATGTGAGTCCGATGCTGATGAATTTATGAACTTGGGGCCTGATTCAGACCCACTCGCGAGCGGCTGTCCACTCGCAAGTGGGTCGATGTTATGGACTGAGCATGCGCACGACGGAGGGAGCTCCGTCGTGCGCATGCGCCAGACGCGACGAGCGAAGGAAAGTCCTTCGCTCGTTGTGTCCGATCAAAGGGGGCGTGCTGTCAATGTTGATTGACAGCACGCCCCCTTTGGTGGGCGTGCCGGGGGCGTGCCTCCCTGACGGGGGCGTTCCCACGGGAACGCCTCCCGTCAGAAGCCGGCCCACTGACATCACTAATGATGTCAGTGGGAGTGATTTTGGCTCTGATAGAGCCAAAATCACTCCGGAGCTTGCGGTTGAAAACCTCAACCGCAGGCTCCGGCTCGCAAATTCGATGGTCGAGATGGTCTCGACCATCGCGACCATCACAATGCACGCTCGTATAGCCTGTGGGTGGTGACCCACAGCTATACGAGCGTCCAGGAGGACGCTCCATGAAAATGGAGCCCGGCCCTCATTCAGAGCGTGCGCTCTGCTCAGAGCGTACGGCTCTGAATGAGGGCCTTGATCGGTTGTGACAAATGTTGATGAATTGAGGAACTTAATTAATAAGAGTCCGATGTTGGAAGCATCAGATGAGACCAATGGTTGGAGGTATCACCTGGAACCGATTGTGGTTGTAAGAACAAGTCTCAAGCCACATACACACTAGATGATCTTATGAACGATATGGATGATAACGATATCGTTCAACGATATATCATTCATATCGTTCAGTGAACGACCAATGATGGGGGGCTGATATAGAGAGAGAAAGCCTAAATCTCTTTAGGATTTTCTGCCTTTGATGTAGTACATAGACCACTAAAACTGAAAAAATATCTTTATCACTGTGGGGCCTATTCATCATCACTTAATATTTACAAAAGCAGGTGAAAATGCACATTTTCACCTGCAATGTAAATATGAAGTGTTCGGGCCATTCATCACATAGGTAAAGCAGGAAATATCATAGATATCTCCTACTTACCTTCCTCTTGCGCAATAGCCCGCTGTCCCCATACACTAGTATGGGGACAGAATTCATCAAGCTCCGAAAAGATTATTTTTTCAGAGCTTGATTGCGGTAGCATTCACCATCTTCACATGTCGTTGCTACCGCTACACGCTCCTTCCTTATGTGAAGGACGCCTGGGTCGCGAAGAGGGATCCTTTCGGATCCCTCCGCCCTTTTCGGCTCCTTCCGTTGGACGCCGGGGCTCTTATGCGTATGGTGCGCTGCTCTCGCGAGCAGTGAAAAGAATCACTGCTCCGAAAGGAGCAACGAAGCCACTCGCTGGGACAGCTGATTTTCCAATCAGCTGTCTCAGCGCCGGAGCAATGATGAATTGCTCCGGCGTCCGCCGCGAGTCAGTGTGTTAATTATCGGGGTCCGTTCGGACCTCAATAATTAACATCTTGAATAGGCCCCTGTATCACTTATAAAGTATTGTTGCTCAAACTGTGTTTCTCATTTTGTAGGTCAATGTTCCAGCTACAGGACTGCATCAAGCCTGGAGGAGTGATATCACTAACTTGTCGAACATAGGGCCTGATTCAGACCCGTTCGCAAGCAGCCGCTCGCTCGTACGCGGCCGATGTTATGCATTTGCGCATGCGTATACATCGCAAAGCACGTGCGCAACTAGTTTGAGCGATCGGGAGGAGCTCGTGAGTGACAGGAGAGGCTGTTTGTGGGTGGTAACAGGGGCAGGCCAGTAGTAACGGGGGAGTGGAGGTGCGGACGCAGGCGTGCCTGAGTGTTTCAATGCCGTTTCAGAGGCATGCATAATTAAAAGGCAGCGTCACAGTACACGTCACCTGATTGATTCTTACACAGAACTGCTCGCAGTGCTTGTAGTAGGGTACAGTCAACCACAATCGCTGCGGTCTGTTCCGATGGTTCCCAATATACCGATGGTTGTATATACTTCCTGGAGATGACGTACGCTAGTGGGCGGCTAACAGGCTGGTGGGCGTCTATAAAAACAATGTGATCGCTCGCTAAGACATAGTGGGTGTGCTTATGCTTTGCCGTGCGATCACCTGCCTTGACGTCACTTAGCTGAATTTGCATACGCTGGGAGTGAGCGGCCGCATCTAGCGAACGGGTCTGAATCAGGCCCATAGTTAGAATTAGGATTATGTATGTAGAAATATAAAATCAAAATATTGATTTTCAACTTAGACAATTTTAGCTTTATTATCTTGGGCTATGCACTAAGTGATACTTTTAGCAACATTACTCATTTATCCGTAGTGCATTTTGTGTATAGTTTTCAGAACCATTTAGGCAAAGTTAATACACTTAATATTGCTGCATTTAAACAGAAATAGAAATTCAATGGTTCCTATGTCAGCAAAAATTAGTTAATGGATATTTTGTACATGAAGCCAAATTACTTGTAAAATTGCAATGAATTCCCTTATTGATCAATACAGTAAATGTATGTTCTTATATCAGCAAATATATATATTCTGTCAGAGGACATTCGCTACACTTAGATCTAAAGCAAGAAGATGCATAAAAGCCCAAAATGTCAAATTTGTATATGCTTGTTACTAGCGGCGGATTGGGAACGACACTGGCCTATGAACACGGACAGATATATCAAATGGAGATAAAGCTTTTGATAGAGAAATTGTTTTCCCAGCGACAAGGCTTCTTTCTCGCTGGCGGTAGGCAATTTCTGAAGCTCTCCATAAATAGCTTACCCATGCAGCGGCTATGTTCTGCATGGGATATCTACAAAATGCAAAGTAGTCCCATTGGCCAAACATAGCTAGGTTAAGTGAAAAAATGTAACTGTTCATTCCACCTTGTACACCTTTAAGTGCAAAAAGCTGCAACACCATAATGTCTTTTTAGTTTTAGCTTCATCAACAAATTTCTATGGTCTGCTGAGGAGACCATAGACCAGGAGTGGGGAACCTTTATTCTGCCGAGGGCCATTTTGATATATATAACAGTATTCACGGGCCGATGCAGACCATGCCCCCTCCGTGTGATGTCACACGAGGGTGGGGCCACAATCGCCGGTGATTATAGCAATGCCCGAAGATGTAAGGGCAGCGGTGTCACAGTCTGAAGCATCCTAAGGACGCCCCAGGCGGCACTGCTGCATAGATTCTGGCTGCCATGTGCCATTCTAGGTACCTTGCTAGCCAGATAAGGCTAGCAGAAAAAAGCTAGACCAGATGATTCATGGGGACTTGTGCGACCCCCGGGCCTGAGGTTTCCCCATCCCTGCCATAGGCTAATAAAATGAGTCTAGTAAATATGAAGCAAGGCTCAAACTAAATATATATACTAAAAAAAGCAAATTAAATACAAATACATAAATATGCTGAATGCCTGAAAAACAACCTTTACGGCATATATTGTTACGCATTCAGTCCATCCAAAGACGGTGTTGCACATAGGCCCTCATTCAGAGCCACTCGCTAGCGGCAGTACGCTCGTTCCGAGCGATGTTCGCACATCTGCGCATGCGTACGGATCGTTATACGCATGCGCGAACCAGTCAGTGCGGCCGAAATTCATGTGCTCGCAAAATAGCGAATGCCTGCTATTTTGAGTGACAGAATGAGGCGTTTGTGGGTGGTAACAGGGGAAGGTGCTTGAAAATGGGGAGTGGAGATCCGAACGCAGGCGTGCTTAAAGGTCAAAACGGGCGTTTTAAGGGTGTGCATAATTAATACAGCAGCGTCATTGACCACGTCACTGGGTTATTTTATAGCCAGAACTGCTCGCAAAATTGTGGTAGCAAAAACCAACCACAAGAATAGCGAGCAGTTCATACGCTGGTCGATGTACTCGATTAATCTAATAAATAGCGGACATGACGTATGGTGCGAGCGGCCAGGGGGCGTTTTTAACAAATAAACGAGCGTATGTTTTGCTCGCTCGTTCAGACTTAGAGGTGTGAACAGACTGCAATTTGCGAACGGATCATTTGAATAGCCACCCCTTGTTTTTGAACGAGCGAGCGCAAATAGCGACCGGCTCTGAATCAGGGCCATAGCCAGGGGTCAGGGTAGGAAAAAATATGCCAACAAATAAAACAGTTTTCCTTAATGAATATATTTAAATAGTAGTATTTTTTACCTACATTGAATTTGCTATTGGAAGCCCAAGTCTGGGCATTCAGTACAGTGCGCATATAAGAACCGGCAAAGCCAGGTCATTTATGTGCAGAGAGTACCAGGAATGGCTGGGGAAGCAGTAACACTCTTTTCATTACTGCCAGCCAGTATCGCCAGGCAGCCCAGTAGCACTCAGCTGCCCTAACAACTTGCTAATACAGGTTGAGTCTCCGATATCCAAAACACTTGGGAATACGGGTATTTTGGATATCAGAATATTCCGTATTTTGGAATATTTGTATATCATAATGAAATATCTTGGGAATGGGACCCAAATCTAAACAAACACAGAATGCATTTATGTGTTATATACACCTTATATACATAGCCTGAAGGTAATTTTATACAGTATTTTCAATAATTTTGTGGCTCAAACAAAGTTTGTGTACATATATGAAATTTACTTATGTTTCATATACACCTTATACTCAAAGCCTGAAGGTAAATTTATACAATATTTTTAATAATTTTGTGCTTTAAACAGTTTGTGTACATTGAATTATCAAAAACAAAGGTTTTACTATCTCAGTCATGCTAAAAAAATTCTGTATTTCGGAATATTTGGATATGGCAGACTCAACCTGCAGTAAATTGGTCTGAAAAATATTTTCTATATCTGTTAGACTGTAAGTGGTAATAGAAAATCTTTTTATTGCATACTATTGAGAAATATGGGCCTATTGATCAAAAAATATTTGCAGCTACAAGCATACTAAGGAACCACTGAATGTATGTATGGGGGACCACAGAAGATATTGGAGATATCTGCTGCAGTTCCCCATTACTGCAAATGCAGTCACTATAGGTTTCTATGGGGCTGCTAAAATGCCAAATTTACCACAGTAGCTAACACCATCTTCAGACATCCCAGTGACCATAATATAGTACACACCGAATTCCTGTGACCACCTACAGCACAGACAGAATCAGTTGCCTCCATTCAGCACAGACCGAATTGCAGTTGCTACCCACCATAGCGGTTACCGAGTACACAGATTGTATAACATGGGGCCACGACCTAACCACCATTATTATATTACATTTAATATAGCATGGTCCCCAGGCTGAGTGTGATACCTGAGGCACCACCACAACCACTCAGTGCCATGCAGACCTTGCTGACCATATACAGTACACCAGGGTGCATAAAAGAGAGGGTGCTTGCACTGTGCACAGGAGCCAGCGCTTACCCAAGTGCAGGGTCAGGTTGCTGGAATGTGGGTATTGGATCTTGGCCAGCATGGTCTGCCCCTGCCACCAGATAGAGTATGCCTGTTTGTTGTAGTTGTGAGGTACTCAGCACACATTAGGGAGGACTCCTCGGACAGTGGGGAGGAAGCTGCAGGTGTTGGTGCCACCACGGTCACATTAATAGCAGCGTTGACAAACTCGGTTGCTGATCAGAGGAGGCTTGAGCCGGACCCTGGTACCTGCATCTGAACATTCCCTCCTCCTCTGTAGAATTTCCAGGCACTGCAGTCCCCTTTCAGTCTACCGTGCCCGGCTCGGCGTGAAGGTGTTGTTATTATTAGGAGACCTCAGATTGACTGCCGGTAAGAGACCCTATCCAGGGATACTGCGTTTGTGCCCTATTGTCGCTACCTGCTGACTCCTGACATTTGGGCTTATTCAGGTAGATTCCACCTATCCATTTTATTGGGCCCTCTACATTTACATATACAGCTTGTTCATAGGAACAGGGGGACGCGGCTGATGCTGGCACGGACTTATCCTCAGAGTCCTCTCGCCATCTCTTCCAAGGCACCTGTTTCTACACACTCACTGCATTCAGATAGCTCTCTGACAAGCCCAAAGCATTCTCCTAGGGGCCTCCTAATTGGGAACTGTTAATTGCTCACTCATGAGCCACTGAGCTGCATAATATCACTCTCTACACAGCAGAGATGTGACCTCCTTTATGATGGGATAATATCCTTTATGTCTCCTATCACCCAAACATATTAATGGCCTAACTTCTACTCAACATAGTGGAGTTGTCATTTTTGTGATACTATACATTATTTACTGATTTTATTTTCTTTAAATACCTTAACTTTAATATGGGCCCTAAGAAGTTTAAAGTGTCTGAATCTGTCTCCAAGGTTACCTTCTTCAAACCCTCTCCTCGGCCCACTAAAACTAAAGTCCCTGGGGTGCCTATTTCCCCAAAGGTTACACCTGCCTCTCCATCTATTGTGAACTACTCTCCTACTCAGGTTGAAGCTGCTCAGAGTTCTCCTAATGATTGTGACACCCTCACGGTAGGCACTATGAAAAAGCTACTATCACAATTTAAGGAGGAAGTAGCAGCAGCTTTCCGCGCCACTCTTCAAGCATGTCAGCAATCCATAGATGAACTAGGTGGGAGGATAGACCATCTTGAAACTAAAATGGAGGAGGTGGTTGGGTCGACCTTATAGTATACGAGTTCCTGCAAGCTAAAGTTGCAGCTCCGGGAGGCAAGGTTGAAGATTTGGAAGACAGATCATGACGTAATAATATTACATTGCGAGGAGTCCCAGAAACCATTTCGAACAGTAGCCTTCATGACTTTGTGATTGATATTTCTAAGAATCTTCTACCTAATATCCAGTTAGCTAACCTTCTCATTGACCATATATATATCAGCTTCCAAAGGCCGGGAATGCCCCGGCTGGGGTTTCTAGAGATGTGTTGATGAGGATGCACTACTTTCATATTAAAAAAGCATTGCTGAAAACTGCTAGACCTTCAGAGGAGCCAGTCGATACCCTCAATGAACTTCAGGTTTTCGGTGACTTATCTCAAGCGACACTGGCCAAACATGGATCTTTTTATTCGATTACAAGTGCCCTTAAGAAAGCTAATATTCTTTATCGTTGGGGTTTTCCTACCAAGTTATTACTGTCTCATAATGGCTCCACTATTTCAATTACTAACCTGGAAGAGGGGTGGAATGCTCTCTCTGGGTGGAACATTGCAGGAACTTCCTCAAGTTCATCGCCTGACCATGGTCTTCAGCGAGATTGGTCCACAGCAGTCTCTCAGCCATAAGTACCATTATTGCTCAAAATGTTTTTGATTGCTGCACTACATTTATTATAAATGTTTTCTTTTCTCCTTTAAGTGTTTAAGGTGTTCAAGTTTATTTTGAACAGCCTTCATATTTCTGCTTGAATAGTTTCACCTATGGCATTTGCAGGCTAAGTTGTTTTTCATTTCTTCATTTGTTCTGAATGACATTTCTTATTTCAATTTTCTGTGATGTATTATGTTCTATGCTGCCCAGTTGCTAGGCTTATTAATATCACATTGTGCATCACACCTATGTAACTTAATGTACAGGCAGCCTAGCACTCCAGTTTATTGCGCTATATTATATTATGCTATAGTTTGCAAATATACGGGTGATGCAGGACTGGCCACTACCCACTGCTACTTTTTCTTAAGGGTCGTCACCTTATGGCGATGCTTTCTGATCCCAAGAGGAGACATTTTAGTTTCTCCTTTTTATAGTTTGCTCATATGTTACCCTTGTACCCCTTTGATTGCCCTTACCTTACCAGGTTTGCATCACAACTATATATCCTTAATGTATTGGTCCATGTAAACTGCCCTTTTATTTTCTGCAATGGTGAATATTATATCAATCAATGTGAAAGGAGTGAATTCCCCACAGAAGAGATGGCTAGTTTTAGCTTAAGGGCCTTATTGTTGTGGTTTAAGAAACCCATTTTTAACAGTTGGCCCCACCACTCTTTGGTAACACTAGATTTCCTTATTGTTACACAGCCAATGGTCCTAATAAGAAAGCTGGGGTGGCCATTCTTATATCTAAGCAATGTTCATTTTCAGTGATATTACAACATGCTGATTCTGATGAGAGGCACTTAATTTTATTGGGTCATCTGGGGCATGTTAAAGTCACTCTAGTCTCATGTTTTGCACCCAATACTAAGCAGCTGTCCTTTTGTAGGAAGTTGACACTTCAGAAACACTCCAGAGGAGCAGTGTTGATCCTTGGAGACTTTAATATGGTTTTAGACCCTGTGATGGATAGATCCCGTTTGACTGTTTCTCGCTCAAGTCAGCCCCAAGAATTTGCTAAATGTTTTCATCAGTTATTAGCAGAATATGATTTATTTGATGTGTGGAGAACTAAGCACCCCACAGTGATGGACTTTTCCTTTTACTCGCATGTACATAGATCCTACTCTAGGATTGATTTACCACTGTGAGATACAGTAAGTAAACTCTATCCTCCATTAGTAAAATTGATATACTCCCTATGACATGGCCAAATCACTCTCCTCTTTTTTTTATATGGAATTTAGATGCTAGGAGAGTTGTCCCGGGCCCGTAGAGGTTGGGTAACTATATCCTGTCTCAGCCAGAGGCTCACCAAGCCATACAGGCTAATACTAATACTAATAACCCTGAGGAGACCTCCACATTTCATTTTTGGTCTCCTTAAAAGCAGTTGTGAGAGGTTCGGTGATTCAGGCTGCAGCTAAATTTAAGATGGATTATAAACAGTGTTATGAACAAGGGGAAATTGAAGCTGCTAGGCTGGAGGCGGCTCATAAAGCTGATCCTTCTAACAAAACACTGTTTTAACAGCTTCTCAAGACTCAGGAGAAGGTGAATTTACTCTCGCTTCAAGCGATTCAGTTGAAATTAGCGCGTCTTAACCAGAAAGTTTGTTTTTGGCAACCGGATTAGCTGCTTGCTGGCTCGTAAATTGAGAGGACGGCAAGCAAGAGAGCGAGCACAGACAGTCTAAACCTCTAGTGGAGCAAAGGTATCTGACCCAGTTGAGATTGCAAATACGTTTGCTAATTATTACTCACAATTGTACAACCTTAAAGATGACCCCAACACTCCTTAGCCAACTGAAGTTAATATTGAGACATTTTAAACGACCTCTCTCTTCCTTCTTTAGACTCAGAGACTTGTTTTTCCCTTAATTCTCCTTGGTCATTGGAAAAGGTGGAAATAGCTATACATTATTTGCCACTGGACAAGGTGCCTAAACCAGATGGTTATCCTTCTAACTTTTATAAGACTTTTAAAACTGATCTGGCTCCAGTGTTTCTGTTTGTGTTTAATGAAGACTAAACAGTTCCTGAAGTAGATGTTAGAGGTGCAAATTGTAGCTATCCCTAAATTGGGTAAAGATCCTACATCTGTGCACATTTTTTGCCCTATTGCTTTGTTGAATACTGATGTCAAATTATTTGCTAAATTAGTAGCTAATTGTCTGTGCAGTCTTCTACCTGCTATTATTAAACCTGACCAGGTGGGGTTTGTGTTGGAAGTCTAGATTACTTAGATATTTAGGTGTTAACTTGGCTAGAGACTGTGACATCATTGACTGTAATTATGGCCTTCTCATGAAGGCTTTTGAGGGGCTTACTAAGAAGTGGATGATGGATGAGGTGTCTTGGCTGGGCCGGATTCCTGCAGCCAAAATGGTACTTCTTCCCAAACTCATTTATCTCTTCCGTACCATACCTACACCCCTACCTAAGCCTATTTGTAACAAATTTTGTCAGGTCCTTATACAATATATTTGGAAGGGAAATAAACCTAAAATAACAAGGGGCACTCTTTCCCTTCCTAAGATTCCTGGAGTAGCCTTTCCTGATCTTGAAATATACCACTCTACCTGTCACCTTAGTCAAGTTAGGGATTGGTTTTGAACTTGAATTGCGAAAACCTTGGGTAGTCGTAGAAAGAGAATTTATGTGCCCTTTTCCTCTCCCTGATATTTTTTGACTGCCTCCATCTGCCGTCCCCTCTCGTTCTGGTCTTTGCAAGGCAGATAAAATTACATTATTAGCTTGGCATAAATTTGTATCTTCCAGTAAGGAGATATATTTACTCTCTCTAGCTCTGTCCCTAAGAACTGTAGCTAATTCGATTCCAGATTTGCAATTAGAATCATGGACCAGTGAGCGATATCCTCTTAGAGAACAGCTTGGCATCCTTCTCTTACATCTAAACACATTACGGTCTTATGAAGCAATATTTTTATAAATATCTACAAAATGCAACATTGGATGCAGAGTTGCCTCCTCTCGCCACTTAGGAAACCGTCCTTTCCTGTGTTACTACTAGCTCATTTGCGATCCTTTAATCATAAAGCTGGTATTTCTTGATGGTACCAATATCAAATATTGGAAAGTAAAAAGGGGAAATTGCCATCCCAGTTTAAGTGTGAGAGGGACCTATCTAGGGTCCTTTCTGAGGAGTAGTGGGATATTATATTTCACTCTTGTTTTACAATTTGCAGTGCAGGCCAATCTGAAGATTCTGGGAACGACACCATGCTTGTGGATGAGGCGAGGTTTTGACATATCGGGTGGTCGTACACCAGACTGTATAGTGTGTACGGACCGCGCAATATATCATTCGGTCACATCGTGCGTCGCTGGGTACACACATCGTTTAATGTGTACACAGCTTAACTCTCTCCTTGGGCATCTTTTCTTACCAGCTCCAATATTCTATGAAGAGGGCTAGTGAAGAGAGATAACTTGGCACCATGTAAGCGAATTGAGGAGGTTCAAATAGCGGTTCTCAGTTTCATGTGCTCCCTATACACAAAAACATAAACATATAGGCTACATTTTGTAATGGATGGTTTAAACCTGTATACACTTTGGCATATTGCAGGTTTTATTTTGGGAAATAAAGGGCTTCAAAAAAACTAGTTAAAATCGAGCTGTTCGTGCATTTTTGGTAATTTTGTAGTTATTACCGCAATGAATTGGAGAACATTCTTTTCTCAAAGTAGACCAGCAGCAAAATGATTAGCTATCAATTCAGTGTGGACATCTATTGCATGAGAAGGTGATGACTTTGGTTGTATTAAGCTGTTATACTCTCTAGTTTTAAGGCCCAAATACCTCAGCTTATCCTACAATTTAGCAGGTCCGCTAAGCACCCAATTCACTGGCAGAGTTGGCACTACAAACATGTGGTTAAATTTGCCATGTCCAGCTGTTCAGCATTCGGACAGGATTTTTACTGAGTCCATTTACATAATTGAATGATGGCTGAATTACCATTAAGTCATATCGACATCACATTGATAAACACTTCATTGGGATCAGTATTCTTTTTGGGCTAGAGCATGATGTGCTTTTGCAGTTAATTAGACTTAATAAGTCTTATGTGGCCTAATTAGTGGTCAAAGTTGAAGCAAGTATGAATGTCAAGTACTGTATCAATGGATTTTCTTACTTGAATAACAGCAAAAATTCTTATACTATCTGTTTACCATAAAGGTTAAAATACACGGTATCAATCATATTACACAGTGCTGTATGCAATATATATATATATATATATATATATATATATATTGTGGCAAGATCAGGGTAACGGTGCAGTTTCCTGGGGTAAACGATTGCACTTGTTATGCAGCAGCCAAGTAGTAGTACACTGGTCCAGGGACTTGGTACAAGTGTCCACAGCTAGTTTTATCAACAGCACATAAACAAACTGTAAAAGTAAATCCTGATCTGTCCGGCACTAACTAAACAAAATGATTCCCTCTCTTAAAGTGGAAGGACCTAACCCTCTCACAAAACAGATGTCTATAGCACAGCACTTACATTCAGTAATCACAGTGTCTCTCAACAGCTCTCTGACCTGTTCTCCAGGTGGGATGTAGTCAGAATACAGGCTCCAGAACACCCAACAACTGACATCCCAATGGTATTAGGTATAGGGTGGTACAGTTAGGTTTAGGGGTTAAGCACTAGGGGGCGTGTTAGGGTTAGGCTGTGGAAGCGGGGGGTTAGTAGGATGCGGGAGCGGAGGGTTAGGCTGCTAGAAAGATGGGTTAGATTTAGGGGGAGGGATAGGATACTTACCTAATCCTGGGCCTTATTCAGATTTGGAAATAGAGGAAGAAAGAGCAAGTAACTGTGCATCTTGGTGAAACCATGCTGCACTGCAGGTGGGGCAAATTTTAAATGTGCAGAGACATTATGATTTGGGAGGGATGTGTCCAAACTAAAATCTAAATTGCAGTGTAAAAAGAAAGCTGTCCAACATTTGTCGGCTACATGCACAAGCAGCCAGTCGGTATTTTGATGTCGGCATCCCGTACACAAGCCCCCCAGGCAGTGAGAGCCTGACTACAGAGACTGACACAACCATTATCAGCAAGACAGAAGCTAAAAACCTTGGGCATATATCTCCCCTTGATAAGGGGCTCTATTTTAGGGTGGAAATGGTAAAAAAGGTGCACGAACAGACACTCGGCACTACCGAGTCACACGGCTGTCACACACGTTATGTGTAACGCGACTTGAAGCGCATGGATAGATGAATGCTGACACATCTGTATATATATATATATATATATATATATATATATATAAATCCAGAGAGCTCCACACTCACGTCGTTATTAAAACATTGCTGGGGTCACTACCTAAAAAAAGGACCAAATTAGCCCTTGTAAAGATAAAAATAAGTCTCAAGGGTGCACTCACCAGTCTTCTTGAAAATTCTAATTTATTTCATGCCAGCAGCAGAAGAAATTTACAGTATTACAGCTTTATTGATGTTGTAATGCTGCAAATTTCTTCTGCTGGTATAAAATAAATTAGAAAATTAGAATTTTTAAGGAGACTGGTGAGTGCACCCTTGAGACACATATATATATATATATATATATATATATAGAGGGAGAGAGAGAGAGAGAGAGAGAGAGAGAGAGAGAGAGAGAGAGAGAGAGAGAGAGAGAGAGAGAGAGAGAGAGAGAGTCAGGAATTAACCTACCATTAAATTTTTGGTCTCGGGCAGGAAACTTGAGCACCCAGAAGACCACACATAAACAACACTGCAGACAGACTGAGCCCTAGTTGCTTTGAGTCAGCAAGGGACCATTGTGCTGCCCCAAAAGGCAAAGAACGTTTATTACTCTACTTTTAAGTTAGACGGAAGTAGTGAAGTGCAAGGAAATATGCAGTTTCCTCTACATTCAAAACAATGACTGTAAGTAGATTTCATGGATGAAATTACAGTAAAGTTCTATAAAGTTCTTCTATATCACTGGGATGTGAGCAAAGGCTAAAATGTTATGCCCGCTTTCACTACAACCATGATAAAGGGGTTTTGATACAAAAAGTCACATACCCACAAATCCAGTTATTATACTACGAGAGCTAAGAAAAACACTCACTGCAGACCAACTATAGTCCATGCACTGAACACAAATGTCTAGTATGCCAAATACAATATTATACACAGAGAAAGAAAGAGACAATATTGAATGTCTCTAGCCAACAAGAAATAATAAAATATAACTTCCAAAAATACCCCAAAACACAGAAAAATAATTAAAAATGAATTAAAAATTTAGGTGCAAGAAACAATTTTTTTTATGATATTGCACACTGGTTTCTGGGATTTTTAGAAATACATTTCATAATCACAGAACAAGTGCATTACTTCTAGAAACTTTTCTGACTTCCATTTGAGAGATTCTCACTAATTTTCCACTGTTGGGCTTTCTTCCTACAGATTCTTTGAAGCAGACTTTCAATTTCAGGTCAGACATGATCAAAGCCATTGTAAAATCAAAGATGCGTGGAAACCCTGTTAAAACAGTTAGCTGCCTCCGAGAGAACAGGATTAGCTGGTTGGCAGTTCCTCAAGCAGTCCCTAATCTGTTCTGGAGTAAACTTTTGGCACAAGACTGACTGTGAGCACTTATAAATGCATAAGTATGTGGCCGTACAGATTGTCAGTGCTATAGGACACTCTCTGTGACAATCTTAGTATTATTTTCCTGATCTGTTGAAGAAATGACAGGAAAAGTACAAGTGGCAAACCATCATTTTTGTATCTTTTTGTGTATTCCCTTAAGTAAGGTTTGCAGAACTGGGAGTGATATTTTAAAATAGGAGTGTGTTAAATGGATTTCCTTATGTATTTAGCATTGCCCCAGCATTTACATAGATGTTGGCCATCTGTCATTTACCTTGAGCGCTGCTTGGTTAGACAATAGACAATGTTGCTACTGTATGGGCAACTTCTCTACTGGTCCACTTCTCGCTTTAAACTGCTTGATGCATATCCCCAATTGTATTGTGGATTGAAAACCCACTGCTGCGCATGTCACAGGTGGTGGGCTATGCTGTTCTTGGTGACATGCAGGACTCGACTCAAGGAACTAGGGATGTGCGCCGGACCATTTTTGATGGATTTGGATTTGGTTCTAATTCGTCGTCCGACTTTGGATTTGGATTTGGATTTGCCAAACTGCAGTGACTGGCTTTGGATTTGGATTTTTTTTACAAAAATTGACAAAAAAAGCTAAAATCACATAAATTGGTCCTTTTTTTCTTCTTAGAGTATCATTAACCTCAATAACATTAATTTCCAGTAATTTATAGTCAATTTAGACCACCTCACAGCTTATAATATTGTTTTCAATATTATTGGCCAAAAGTTGCAGTGAGCTGGTTGGTTACTAAGCGACAAAGCAGAGGCGCAGCCGCACAGACACCACAATTTTAAACACATCTATGACACATTGCCACACAGCAGTGGCAGAAATGAAAAGTAGTGCACCCACCCAGTGGGGTACGGCCAGCAGAGTTACAGTACTTGTTACATAGTGGGCTACGGCCCAATGAGTCACAGTGCACAATCTTATTCACATTCCATCACATAGAGCCCCTGATTCACATTACACCATAAAGTAGCATCTGTTATTTATGTTACGACACACAGTAGTGCCCCTTTTACCCAATGCCCACAGTAGTGACCCTTTTACACAATGCCCATAGTAGTGACCCTTTTACACAATGCCCACAGTAGTGACCCTTTTACACAATGCCCACAGTAGTGACCCTTATACACAAAGCCCACAGTAGTAATGCCCCTTATACAATGCCCACAGTAGTAGTGCCACTTATACAATGCCCCCAGCAGTGGTGTCCCTTACACAATTGCCCCAGTAGTGGTGCCCCCTATGCAGTCCCCTTAGTAGTAGCATGCCCCCAGTAGTATGCCCCCCAGTAGCAGTGTCCCCATTAGTAGGCCCCCAGTAGTAGTGCCCCCATTAGCAGGTCCCCAGTAGTAGTTCCCCCATTAGCATGCCTCAAGTAGTATGCCCCCCAGTAGTAGTGCCCCAGTAGTAGTGCCCCCATTAACATGCCTCCATTAGTAGTGCCCCCATTAACATGCCCCCAGTAGTGGTATGCCCCCCATTAGCAGGCCCCCAGTAGTAGTATGCCCCCCCTCAGCAGGCCCCCAGTAGTAGCATGCCCCCCATTAGCAGGCCCCCAGTAGTAGTATGTCCCCCCTTAGCAGGCCTCCAGTAGTAGTATGCCCCCCCTTAGCAGGCCCCCAGTAGTAGTATGCCCCCCCAGCAGGCCCCCAGTAGTAGTATGCACCCATTAGCAGGCCCCCAGTAGTAGTATGCCCCCCCTTAGCAGGCCCCCAGTAGTAGAATGCCCCCTTAGCAGGCCTCCAGTAGTAGCAGTGCCCCCCCCTTAACAGGCCTCCAGTAGTAGTATGTCCCCCCTTAGCAGGCCCCCAGTAGTAGTATACCCCCCATTAATGCCCCCTTACACACACACATAAAAAAAAAAAAAAACTTACCTGAATCCCCGCTCCCGCCGCCGTCCGCTCTGCTCTGCTGTCACGCGCTGAGGAGGGAGCCATAAGACGGAGCTCATGAGTGAGCTCCAACCGGCTCCCTCCGTGCAGCAGCCAATGAGAGTCTGTGTGACTCTCATTGGCTGCTATTACAAACACACAGCTGCCGCTGGCGGCTGTGTGTGTTTGATCTGTGTAGGGCAGACCACTATCACAGCGGTCTGCCCTACACTAGAGGAGCCCTGACGTCGGATTCTCTCACAAGAATCCGACATCAGGAGGCTGCGGCTCGGCCTCGAACAGGGATCCGAATCAGGCAGGGAACGCTGTTCGGGTGGACTCGGATCCCCAATGTTCGGAGCGGTTCGGATTCCACAGAATCCGAACCGCTCATCTCTACAAGGAACAATACCTTCCGCTGGCTCCGGTGGGATCCGTGCACTGACTGTGAATACAGAGACTCTAGCACCTATCTCTCTTGTCTGGGCACATGCTGTGACGGAGGGAGAGCAGGCTGGCAAATAATATGGGTGAATGGTTCTCTTGCTCACATGCTCCAAAATGTCACATTGTCTAGTTTGCAGTTGAGGCAGAGAGTCTGATAAACCACAGAGCAGTACTGACAGAGTAGCCCTCAGAGCCCAGGTCAATGGCACTGTGGGTAAAGGGACTTTTTATCCTGGAAGTGCAACTTTAATAAAACTAGAACAAGAAAGTAAGAGACTGACACATTACAACTACAACTTGCATATCAATAAGTTATTTCTCAGGTGCTAACTAGGTATTTTAATACCACAAAATAATTGACTAATGTTTTTTGTTGGGCAATCCTCCTTACTCAATAATGAGCTATTTGCAAATAAGGGAATGTCCATTCCATAGAAAAGAGAAATAGTGGAGCACTGTATTCAAGCAGAGATCATCAGTGAATTACTGGCAGCTGACACAAGGGGATTCCTGCCTAGATACCCCCCAAAAAAACAAGAAAAAGAGTAAAAAATGTGTCTGTGCCTGAGATCACTGAGACATTTAGACAAACCAAGGATAATAATTAAAAGGAAGTTATTAATACAGTAACAACAATTAATCTTACTAATAGCTATTATATTAAAAAATAATACTTGTCTGCTCAGATTTGAAAAAGCAAATATTTCTCTCCCTCTGAATGAATGACCGTGTCTCCGCAATGAATGTGCGGCCACTCACCACTTGAATTAAATCAATCCTGGATGTGAGCCAGAGTCACGGAAGGTGAGTGCAGCTCAGCCGTTATGGTCCTGAGCAAGATAGGCAGACAACCGGGAATCGGCTGCCAGGTAGATATCAGCCAGAATAAAAACCGTGGTTGCTGGTCTTGTATGTGACTGCAACAGTGTGATGCGGATGGCCGCGGGGGGCATACAGCCCAGGCAACTTGACTCGGCTGATTGAAATAGACTGTGGTGGATGGACAAGAGCGGCAGCGAAGTCCATAATGCTGTGTTCTGTATTCACACACTCCAGTGTGTTCTCTGTCCAGATAATGGCCCTCAGCAGAACAGCACAAAGACATGTATGCCCTATGGATGGTTTTAATATGTACTTCCTGCCAAAGGGAGGAGTGGAGAATTTTCAAAGTCTTTCCGTATGTTTCAATAATATGTTAGGAGAAACTACTTGTGGTATTTCTAAAGACCATCTCTGAGCACAGCTTTTCCATAGGACCTCTGCGGAATCAGAAAGCAAGTAAGGATACAAATATCTTGTTTTGTAATGCATGACATTTGAAACATTAAAAAAGGGTCTTAAAATATCAGCATCACCCTCCTTCAGACAGTATAAAATTATGAGATTTGCAAATACATATAGAACTCATTAATAGAAAGCAAATATTTGGATTTCAGATCCTGGAAAGAGTACAATAAACCCCCAGGATCAAACACGTCTCAATAGCAGCTACACCCCTCACCCCCATGCAAGATATTTAGCTTTTTATAAACCAGGAATGAAGATAGGATTACCCCAAACTGTGTTGTCCGGAGATATAGGGGCATATTTAATTAGGTGCGAGACGTCCCATACTTTTCGCATGCCAGACTTTTTGCCGACATCGCTGGTTTTCAGTGCGAAAAAGTAACGCACTCGTCCCCGCTTATCCCTGTATTCAATTAGCAATCGACGAAAACGGGACCCGGCAAAACTGTAACATTGCTTTCTATATGTGAAAAGTACTGTCAGATTTGGGGAAATCAGCCTGACACCCCCCAAAAGATGCACTGACATTGGGGATCTCTATAGATACCCCAGAATAGCCCTCCTGAAGGTATTTGGGGTACTTACATGATCTCAATAGCTGCTATTTAACATCTTTGCATAAGTGGTGAAAAATAGCATTTAGAAGTTTTTTTGCAGAAAATAAGTAGCCCCAGCAAATTTGGGGTACATGAAAATGGGTGCAAGCATATTTTAAAGTTGCTAAATCGAACTTTTAAAAAAACTTTAAAAATCCACCTGCCGCAACCACCTGCAAACTTAAAAACACCTGGGGCATACTTGGGGGCCCCTCTCTAGTCTATTTCTCTAGTTTTTAAGTTTGTCCCCCAACTTTGGACTCTTTCGTCCCCAAAATGACAAAAGTACTTTTTTTGGGTGATCTAAAGTATTTTTTAAACTTTTTTTGATGCAGTTTACCTTTAGGGGACTTTTTTCGACACCTATTCATAGGCAAAACTTTTTACTGGCTCCATTGCATTGTGTTTGTGCAACGGCGAAAAGTCAATGTCCCAATATTTATGCACCTGACTGTATGTACTATATATATATATATATATATATATATATATATATATATATTACCACAGTGTCCTGGTGATATGTTAATTCCTAGAATGGACACACAGTGAATCCAATTTGACTTTACAAATTACAGAATAAAAGAATAAAGTAGCATAACATACAATCCTAAAAAGTAGTATTAGATGTATATATAAAAACATTAGCCATAAAAATAAAGCAAGAAATAAAATAAAAATGTGTACTAATTTTGAAGTTGCAACGCGTTTTGCAGACAGGTTTGCTTCCTCAGGCAGTCAATCAGGTAGGTACTTGTCTGCGAAATATATTGCAACTACAAAATTACTAAGATTTTTTTTTATGAAGTCCTGACTATGGTATAGCGATGAAACGTGTTGAGGCAATTCTCCTTTCTTGGTTCTTGGGACCTTCTATTCCATTGGCTGTGTTGTTCCTGATACTCAGATAAGCTCAATTTGCACTAATCTATTGGGCATCACTTTAATGTATATTTAAAATATATGTTTTGCTATATTGTGTAATAAATATTTTAAAACATATTACACTATATCATAATTTTTTTCATATACAGTCAGGTCCATAAATATTGGGACATTGACAGAATTTTCATATTTTGGCCTCTATTCACCACCACAATGGCTTTGAGATTAAACAAACAAGATGTGATTTAACTGCAGACTTTCAGATTTAATTTGAGGGTAATTACATCCAAATCAGGTGAACGGTGTAGGAATTACAAGGGTTTCTATATGTGCCTCCCACTTTTTAAGGGGCCAAAAGTAATGGGACAAACTAAACAATCCTAAATCTAACTTTCACTTTTTAATACTTTGTTGCAAATCCTTTGCAGGCAATTACAGCCTGAAGTCTGGAACGCATAGACATAACCAGACGCTGGGTTTCATCCCTGGTGATGCTTTGCCAGGCCTCTACTGCAAATGTCTTCAGTTCCTGCTTGTTCTTGGGGCATTTTCCCTTCAGTTTTGTCTTCATCAAGTGAAATGCATGCTCAATCGGATTCAGGTCAGGGGATTGACTTGGCCATTGCATAACATTCCACTTTTTAGCCTTAAAAAACGCTTTGGTTGCTTTTGCAATATGCTTCGGGTCTTTGTCCATCTGCACTGTGAAGCACCGTCCAATGAGTTCTGAAGCATTTGACTGAATATGAGCATATAATATTGCCCGAAACACTTCAGAATTTATTCTGCTGCTTTTGTCAGCAGTCACATCATCAATAAATACAAGGGAACCAGTTCCATTGGCAGCCATACATGCCCACGCCATGACACTACCACCACCATGCTTCACTGATGAGGTGGTATGTTTTGGATCATGAGCAGTTCATTTCCTTCTCTTCTCTTCCCATCACTCTGGTACAAGTTGATCTTTGCCTCATCTGTCCATAGGATGTTGTTCCAGAACTGTAATGGATGTTTTAGATGTTGTTTGGCAAACTCTATTATGGTCTTCCTGTTTTTGTGGCTCACCAATGGTTTGCATCTTGTGGTGAAACCTCTATATTCACTCTTGTGAAGTCTTCTCTTGATTGTTGACTTTGCACATATACATCTACCTCCTGGAGAGTGTTCTTGATTTGGCCAACTGTTGTGAAGGGGTTTTTCTTCACCAGGGAAATAATTCTTCTATCATCCACCACAGTTGTTTTCCGTGGTCTTCCAGGTCTTTTGGTGTTGCTGAGCTCTCCGGTGCGTTCTTTCTTTTTAAGAGTGTTCCAAACAGTTGATTTGGCCACATCTATCTCTCTGATGGGTTTGTTTTGATTTTTCAGCCTAATGATGGCTTGCTTCACTGATAGTGACAGCTCTTTGGATCTCATATTGAGAGTTGACAGCAACTGATTCCAAATGCAAATGTCACACCTAGAATCAACTCCAGACCTTTTACCTGCTTAATTGATAATGAAATAACGAGGGAATAGCCCACACCTGTCCATGAAATAGCTTTTGAGTTGATAGTCCCATTACTTTTGGCCCCTTAAAAAGAGGGAGGCACATATTGAAACTGTTGTAATTCCTGCACCGTTCACCCGATTTGGATGTGATTACCCTCAAATTAAATCTGAAAGTCTGCAGTTAAAGCACATCTTGTTTGTGTCATTTCAAAACCATTGTGGTGGTAAATAGAGGCCAAAATCTGAAAATGCTGTCAATGTCCCAATATATATGGACCTGACTGTATATGAATTGGAGCTCCTAAAAAGAAAAGGTTTTGCAGTGGGAATTCGCAATCACAAGTGAGATAGAACCTATATGACACTTGTGTGTTTGATATCGCTTATTTATTTGCTGCGTACGTGTATGTGTGTATATCATACCTGCTGACTTTCTGGCTGCTTCTTCCGGGAGGGAGCAGCCAGATCGGCAGGACGGGGTGGGGGTGGCCGGGACAAGGGGGGAGTGGCCGGGCGCGTGACAGCACTTGTGGGCGTGGCGGGGGCGGGGTCACTCGTTCGTGTCAGTTTGGACCCGCCCCTGCTACACAATGCCGATAAATCGCAGCGAATCGCGTTACCGGCCCCCCCGCTGCGGGGGTTGCAGGGGTTATTGTGTGGAGGATAGGAGGAGTGGGCGGCAGCCGGGAGAATTGCCTGCCTTCCCGGGAGGTCGGGAGCGGCACCCGATATGGTGTATATATATATATTTATTTTTTTTTCTCTCTGAGGAAGTTTGTCTTCAAATGAAATGTGTTGGTTGATCCTGTAGAACCTCACCAAGGAAGAATCTGTACCGATGTTACAGTCAACAGCAGACTCAAAAGAACTTGGATTCTGTTAATATTAAATATGGTGGACCAGAACTCCTGAAAGAGGTTTGCATCACGAGCATCAATGGTTCAAGTAAGCTTATCATTTATATCGAAGTATGCATAATACTTACCTTGAATTTACCAAGATTTGGGATTTTAATTACTTTTACTACACTATAAGCGACTTCCTGTTTTATTGCTATATATATGATAGATAGATAGATAGATAGATAGATAGATAGATAGATAGATAGATAGATAGATAGATAGATAGATAGATAGATAGATAGATAGATAGATAGATAGAGGGGTCTACTCTATTCATTAATACTTAAATATCCTTGGAGGTAATTAGGTTTAGAATTTGCATGGAGTTCTACCTAATTACCAGAGGAATTCATCATTCCTCTTCTCCATAAGAATCTATTCCGAAAAGCTGTAATTTTTGCGATGAAATAGAGCAGGCAGGAAAAGTATCTAACTTACCGCAGCTGTAATCAGTGCTGCGCATGCGCCGTTATGTTCACAAAAGCGGCACATGCGCAACACTAATTACAGCTGTGGTATTTGAATATAAAAAATAATTTCAAAGTTCCCGCACCCCCCACCTACCTGGCCGGCTGGGCTGCAGCCGTGGACTCTGACCTCCTGGTCTGCAGCGGCTACCAGCGGACAGGACAGCAGGAAGTGGGGGCTGTAGACTTTTTTTTTTTTTAAAACTTCACTATGTTCTCCCTGCTGCAATGTTGCTGCTGCTCTCCCCTCTGTTCCCCGGGGGCACTTATAAGTGCAATTAATTGAAGAAGCACTTACAGGTTTCACCGGGGAACAGAAGGGGAGGCGCTGCCCGGCATCAGCAGCATTGTGGCGGGGAGAATACACATCCGGAGCCTGAGTAGGGACCAGGGAGCGATGGAGGGAGCCGAAGGTGGACCTGCCCAGCTGAAAGCAGGTAAGTATAAGCCTTACGGGGGCTGTACGCCACTTGAGAATGGCATACAGTAACACCATCAAATTCCGACATTTTCGGAATTTGATGAATAGCCTAATTTCTACATCCCTATACTAATGTATGGGGAGTGTGCAAATGAACGCAGACGGACTTAACCAGGATATATCTCCATTGTTAAGTGTGTTAATGAATACTAAAAAACGGTAATTAAGGAGAAATGTCCTTAAAACCGTTATTTTAGTGTTGATGAATAGGCCCCATAGTCCCTTCAGATTAAAGGTTCCGTGTATACGGGAAGTACAGTAGTATGTTAAGCACACATGTCTGCGGCTTCTCAGAATGTTCATTCATTTTGTTTTTTTATTCAAAAAGCTCTTATGCTGGATAGTCAGCTTTAGTGATAGACAACTGGTTTCCAGGCGTTTCGCCAGTGAGTAGTGAAGAGCAGCCCATTCCGGCTTTGAAAGGCTCCTTTATAAAAGCTCCCATTTTTGGCAGCGGATTCCACATCTCTCAGATATTTTTTTTGCATCACTATCTGACACTGGTTGGCTGCCAGGCAAACAGATCATTTGCTGTAACTGTATGAGTTTTGTTTTCTATGTGTGTATGAGTCGAACGTGTTTATTCTTTTTATATCCTTAGTGCAGGCAGAAATATTATATTCATAAGTGTTACACACCTGACTAGCAGCAAGAGTGACTGCAACCTCTCATTTTATGAGAAAGCAGCAGAGCTCTCTCACAATAACGAGCGAAGCACAAGTGGGAATAAGCTACACTACAATCATCTGAGCTCTATAATTTAGTGTACTATATCAGAGACCAACAAAACAAGGTACCAAACTTTATACACTTTTACCATTTTTCGGGTGAAAAAAAGCTACACGTTGCATTTAAACTAAAGAGAATATTACATAAACAAATAGAGTTGTATGCAAATTGTTTGGGCACTCCTGGTAAAATAGCATGGTTTCACTGAAACGGCCGTTAACTTAACCTCTGCAGAGTACAACCTTAATCAATGCATATGTTTCACTTTGTAGTCAATTAATATTAGATGACTTTAACACATTGAGAAATAAATGTACCGTATATACTCGAGTATAAGTCGACCCGAATATAAGCCGAGGTACCTAATTTTACCACGAAAAACTGGGAAAACTTATTGACTCGAGTATAAGCCTAGGGTGGGAAATGCAGCAGCTACTGGTAGTAATCCCCCCCTGGTACTGTCCCCAGTAGTAATCCCCCCCTGGTAGTGCCCCCAGTAGTAATATCCCCCCCTGGTAGTGCCCCCAGTAGTAATATCCCCCCCTGGTAGTGCCCCCAGTAGTAATACCCCCCCTGGTAGTGCCCCAGTAGCAATATCCCCCCCTGGTAGTTCCCCCAGTATTAATCCCCCCCCTGGTAGTGCCCCCAGTAGCAATATCCCCCCCCTGGTAGTGCCCCCAGTATTAACCCCCCCTGGTAGTGCCCCCAGTAGCAACATCCCCCCCTGGTAGTGCTCCCAGTATTAATCCCCCCCCCCTGGTAGTGCCCCCAGTAGCAATATCCCCCCCTGGTAGTGCCCCCAGTATTAACCCCCCTGGTAGTGCCCCTAGTAGCAACATCCCCCCTGGTAGTGCCCCCAGTATTCCCCCCCTCCCTGGTAGTGCCCCCAGTAGCAACATCCCCCCCTGGTAGTTCCCCCATTATTAATCCCCCCCATCTGGTAGTGCCCCCAGTAGCGATATCCCCCCCCCTGGTAGTACCCCCCCCAGTAGAAAGAAATGTAAAAAAAAAAAAAACACTTACCTGTAACCCCGCTCCTGGTCCCGACGCTGCTACAGGCTCCTCCGCCGCTTCGCATAATGGGAGAGACATCGTCATGACGACGTCTCTCCCATTACCCACTGCGGGAGCCGGAAGATGGCTCCCGCAGTGGGAGCAGCAGTAGCCGCTGAGAGTCTGACAGACTCTCAGCGGCTGCTGATTATACCAAACACATAGCTGCCGGCTCCGGCGGCTGTGTGTTTGGCAATGTGTAGTGCTGACCGAACTCCGTCCGGTCAGCGCTACACACGCGGTGCAGGCTGTGTCACAGTGACACAGCCTGCACCGCGGCCCGCATGGTACGCTACTCAGCAGCGTACCATGCGGGCATGACTCGAGTATAAGCCGAGGGGGTGCTTTTTCAGCACAAAAAATGTGCTGAAAAACTCGGCTTATACTCGAGTATATACGGTATATAAAACAGTAAATGTGGCACATGTTTCAACTGTTGCGTGAGGTTTTTTTTTCCCACTCTTCCTTTCAGATCTCTTATAGATCAGAAATATTGTTAGGCCTTCTTAGGCACGGCATGTTGGACATCTCTCTGCAAACTGTCAATAATATTTAAGTTTGAGGACTGTGAAGGCCGTTATAAAAAGTGTAGTGTAAAATTTAATCTTTCATTCTAAAGTATCATTTGGATCACTTCCTTGCTGAAATATCCAACCTCTGTTCAGATGGGATGTAATTATGACCGCCGCTCTCAATACCGACATCCGAATCCCGACAAGAGGCTTAAGATAAGCGTCGAAATACCAGCGCCTATCTTAATCCCGACGCCGGAATGCTGAAGCACACCAGTCCGAGTGAGGTAAGTCAGGGTCGACCTTAGAGTTAGCCCCGTGGGGGAGGGTTTAGGGAGAATCCCTGAAATAGCAGCAATCTTCTTGATCTAGCAAAATCCCTGATTGCACTTTACCCTTATTATATAGCTGCATCTCACACCTGAGCACCGGCTTCCGCCTCCCACAGTGTGCAGTGCACTATGGGAGAGACATCATGACAGGGGGCATTACTACTGGTGGCATGACTAATGGGGGCATTGCATAGGGGGCACTGCATAAGGGGCACCACTCCTGGGGGACTACTACTTGGGGCACTGCATAAAGGGCACGACTACTGTGGGCTCGGCATAAGGGGCACTACCACTGTGGGCACTGCATAAGGGGCACCACTACTGGGGGTATTGCATAAGGGGCACTACTGCTGTGGGCATTGCATAAGAGGCACTACTACTGTGAGCACTAAAGCCCTCATTCAGAGGCGGTCGCAAGAAGCAAGCGCTCGCTCTGAATGAGGGTGCCCGCTTGAATTTTCAAGTGCGGCCTCCTGGTCGCTAGCTAAGCTGTGGGTTACCACCCAGAGCTTTAGCGACTGACCAGGTTGATGGTCGTGATGGTCAAGACTATCGCGACCATCGGGGTTTGCGACGAGACCCTAAGGTTGGGTCTCGGCAACCGCAAGCCCCAGGGAGCTTCCTGCTCTGATTGAGCAGGAAGCTCCCCACTGACATCACTGCTGATGTCAGTGCGGCCGCCCACAAAACGCCTCAGTTTGTGAAACCACCCCCCCGCCATGCCTAGAAAACGGGGCGAGCTGTCGATCAACATCGACAGCCATCCCTTTTGTAGTGAGCTCCGGAGCGAGAGAGTTTCTCTCTTGCTCCGGGGCTTGACCACGTGCAGTGCGGCCGCTGCGCGTGCGCAGGGCCTAAACATCGACCCGGTTGCGAATGCTCAACACTTGCGACCAGGTCTGAATGAGGTCCTATGTGTATTAGGGGCACTACTACTGTGGGCATAATGTATAAGGGGCTCTACTGTGAGCATTGTGTAAAAGGAGCATTGCTGTGTGTCATAACATGAATAAGGGATAGTACTATGTAGTGTAATGTGAATCAGGGGCATTATGGCCCTGATTCAGAGCCAGATGCTCTGACAGACCACCCACAGCTATAGCGAGCGGCCAAAATGATGGTCGCAATGGTCAAGACCATCGCAACCATCGGGCTTGCGACGAGACCCTTGTGGTAGGGTCTCGTCTGCCGCAAGCCCTGGAGTGCTTTTGGCTCTGTCAGAGCCAAAAGCACTCCCACTGACATCACTAGTGATGTCAGTGGGGCCGACCCCAGACGGTAGGCGTTCCCATGGGAACGCTTCCGTCTGGGCAGCCACGCCCCCAGCACGCCCACCAAAGGGGGCGTGCTGTCAATCACCATCGACAGCACGCCCCCTTTGGTGCGAGACCCATAGCGACGGCTTGGCCGTCGTTATTCGGGTCTCGCGCATGCGCATGACGGAGCCGGCTCTGTCATGCGCATGCGCACTTGGCCAACATCGACCCGCTTGCGAGCGCTCAGCGCTCGCGAGCGGGTCTGAATCAGGCTCTATGTGCAGTAAAATGTGGATAAGATTGCGCAATTGATGAGTAATATTTCATGTGGGTGCCTATATGTGTTTTTATTTTCCTGTGGGTGTATATTGTGTGTTTTTTTTTCGTGTTTGTGTCTGTGTTTTTCTTTTCATGTGGAGCCCTTGGGCCCCATTTCATAATGAGACATAACCCCTTTTGCACTCAGTAAGGGGGTTTATGCCCTCCTTTCAGTATTTAACAAACAGCGCTAAGCTTAACTTATCGCTGTTTGTCAATCATGACAAGATCCATACGGTCCCCATTGCGCATACCCCCATTTCATCCATATTTAATAGGGGTCCCCACATGCTTGTTGCCCAAGGGTCTCCACAGACCTTAATCCGGCCCTGATACTTGCCAACTCTCCCTGATTGTCAGGGAGACTCCCTGAAATAGCAGCAATCTCCTTGATCTAGCAATTTCCCTGATTGCACTTTACCCTTATTATATAGCTTTTATATACTTGGGAAAAAAAATAAATAAGAGATAAATACATTCAAAAGGTAATCAGTGCCATTTCCCTGCATTGGCTATAAGGCACAATGATCCCTGTGGCTACATGTATTTTCATATAAGCTTTCATGTGGCCACTTATATGGAACCACTTGTAAAACACAATACATGAAAATACCTGAAAACGGGATGTAGCGAATATGACGTCGATATACCACCGCCAGAAACCCTCCACCCAGCAAAATGCAGACGCCTCTATCCCGAATGGGATCAGGATACGGGGTCGGCATCCCTGCTGCCTGGATCCCAAACGTAGGATTCGGGTATATATTTGCTTTAGCCCGGGGAAGGGGGCGTTAGGTTTAGGGACCCCTGGGGGGAAATTAGGGTTAGGCACCCCCCCAGGGAGGGTTAGGCTGTGGGGAGGGGGGAGTTATTGTTAGGCACCACTGGGGGGAGGTTAGGGTTAGGCACCCCCAAGGGATGATAGGGTTAGGCACCACTAAGGGAGGGTTAGGGGAGGGAGAGAGGAGGGTACGGTTACTTTCCTTCAGCTGTCTGGATTCTGCACAGTTGGACTGGCAGTGTCCGGATTTGAACCGGCAACTAGTCAGCCGCCAGTATTTCATACCCAACCCCTGAAATGTATCAGTGTGCTTTCATCAAAAAGTAGATCTTACTGACTGCTTTGGGGCTCATTTACATTTGAATGCAAGTCAATTTTATGGCACACCTCTCAGATGTAGCAGCACACACCCACTTTACTGCCACGCTCAAAGGTGTTGCTTCCACAATCTCCCTGAAATACTTTTTCAAAAGTAGGCAAGTATGCTTCAATCTTCTGCAGTGATATGTTGGTTCTGCTTTGCATATTTGACTAGTTAATGAGCATCTCCACCACAGATTTCCTGGATATTCCCTACAATTCCTCTTAAATTTCATCTCTCAGTTTCTTACAGTAGGAATTCCAATATATATATTTTCCCCTGATTTGTAGCTGTCAGTTATCCTTATTTTCTAGCTCTCCATCAACTGCTTAGAGGTGACCATGGAGACTAAAGGTACCTTCACACTAGACGATGTGCTCACGATGCGATAACGTGAGCTATTTCCCTTGAACTCTCCCGGCAGCTCCCTGGCACTCCAGGACACGATATGGTGCTAAAAAGTGTCCAATCTGACTTAAGATCTATCTCGCACAAAATCTATCTATTGCACAAAATCGTGTATGAGATTGGCAAAACTTACCTGCAGTAGGCAAAATCTGAAGATGCAATGTACAGTACGACCAGCGGGTACGCTTATTATCATCGCGATCATGAGTGGTCACTCACGATTTGGACATATTTTACACGATTTGACGTTCCGATGCATCGAAATCGGGCGAATCATGTAAAATATTGTATAGTGTGTAGGCACCTTAAGGGGTAAATTTACTAAGCTGAGAGTTTGGGAGAGTTTGCAAACTCTGGAGAGTTTGGGCATTTTTTCCCACTCTCAAATTTACTAATGTCAAACTCGGGAGAGAGAGATCTGCTTTGCTATGGGAAAATACTGGAGAGTTAGCAAACGCTCTTCAATTCACCATTGGCAAAACTCGAGAACCTTTTTTCACTGGTGAAGATAGGATTCTGGAATTTACCAAGCAGAGAATTTCTAAACTCTCATGAGAGGAAAAAACTCTCCTGTAAAAACTCGTGAAAAAATATGCCTGCCTGTGATCTGAGAGTTTGGTAGAAACATACACAGATCGCTGTGATCCATGTATGTTTCTGCCTGTAAATATAGAAAAAATAAATAAATATCAGAAAAAAAATGACATAGGGTCCCCCCCCCAAAGCCTAACCAGCCCCAGGCTTGCCAGCCAGTCCTGGTTTCTAAAATTATGAGGAACAAAATGTGTAGGGTTCCACCGTAATTTAGAAACCAACACCAGGCTGCAAGGCCAGTCCTGGTTTTAAATATATGGGTGAAAAAATTGCTTAGGGTCCCCCCTATATTTAAAACCAGCACCAGACCCAAAACGGCCGGGCTGTATAGCGATATCGATGATAGCGATATCGTCCATCGGCCGTGCATGCAGGCCAACTTGCTCGATATCGAGCAGGTTACCTTAGGGAGCCGTGATCGTTGATCGCGGGTCGCTATAATCGTTGGTAAGTTGGTGGTGTGCTGGATGATCGATATCGATCATCCAGCACACCAGGAGGGTGTAGGATGATCAGACAATGATATTATCGCTGTCTGAATGCTATGTGTGTATGCACCATTTGATTAGCCATTAAAGTTACCACAGGATCCATTAGTGAGCCCAAGAAGTACAGTACAGTATGGTATGGTTGATATAAAGCAAGCACAGATGTAACTTTGTGATTCTGTCTGATGTTCTGGAACTTTAATCAAGTATGTCTATTGTACTGTAGATTATTGTGTAATCTACAATAATAACAGTACAATGCCTTATTCAGAGTTGGACGCAAATCCTGCCGTGACTGCGATTCCTTATGCAGACTTGCGAACAAACAGGCTTATGACTTAGCTGAGGTCTTGTGCACAGAGACGGGCCTCCGGCGTCTCACATCCGTCACTTACGTACAAAAGCGAAAATATCAGATACATTGGTTGCACATCGATCTCACATGGAACCTCTGAGTAAGTCTATGCTGTCTCAGAATTAGCATCTCACCTAAGAATGGGAATTTGAAGTGCCTGTGTTTTTCTAGCCACCCACTGTTGCCTTCCCCAAAAGCTGACCATCTGTCACTCGCTTTGCAAATAGTGCCTCTCTGCGACCACCATCACAAACCAAACACCGCGTATGCGCAGTACGGCTTTAACGCATGCATCACCCGGCCGGTAACCTTGGCATTGTGTAGTGGAGGCGGGGCCACAATGATACGATCACGCAGTCACGCCCCCACTCCGCTGTGTTTACTTTACTAATATTCACCAAGTACCATAGGGAATATGGGAGGCAGGTGTAGGTGGTTATATGGTGGCGCTATCAATGCCCTCTATGGCACTGGTCACACCCCCACAGCACTAAACACGCCCACACACCACTGGCACTACATTCACTGCTTCTAACAGCAGACCTTTCATAATTGTCAGCCCCAGTCCAATGTGGTCCTTAATCTGACCCTGAGTCTATTCTTCCAGTCAAGTGTATATCCTTCCACAGCAAGGACTGTTTAATTTGGGTCTGAGGAGGCTGAAATTGCAACACAAATTAATAACAGAGGGCCTGATTCAGCAAGGATCGCTATTCTGCTAATACGCACGCAACGCAGTTGCTAATATCAGCGGTAATATGCAGATTATTGCATTCGCATTGTGTTTGCAGCCTTACATAAGAACTTTAGCAATATAGCAAAATAATCGGTAACATTGAGTAACATCGAACCCATACACACACTTGCACAAGCCCAGACCTTACTCAGATTTTGCTAACTTCCATGCACGCTATGAGACCTCAGACTGTGTATGGCATCGCAGTGGCTAACTTGACCCCCCCCCCTCACACACACGTTACCATCCACAAACGGCACTTCCTGTCAATCAGTCTACGATGGGTCTGCGTAGCCGCTGCAATCAGTCCCTATTGCAGCGTCCAGTTCCCGCATGCGCAGTGCGAAACAATCGTCGGATTGCGTGCATATTCGCAGTTGCGTACTGTAGTAAATCCTGCTCAGAGTCTACAATTTCTTCCCAACTGTCTCCTGTAATGTCCTAACACAGTGTTTCATATTGGTCTTGAACGTACATCCCCAGGCTTGTTCCCATCAGCGGTCAGCTGCATCTCACTCTGGTCACTCTCTCGGAGCGAGTGAGAATATGAATGTCGGCAAGTATGTGTTAAGGTCGCCTTCAGAATCACAAATTAGTAGCACATGTAGATCTTTTAAAATGTTAGACAATAATTACCACACCTATGGTGCAGTTAGATCATATGGAAAACATGTGCTGTTAGGGTGCCATGAGAACTGAATTGGAGAAACACTCCCCTAACGTGTCACAGTGGAATATTTAATGGTCCAGACCACAGGACGAATTCAAATGTGTTTCATCAGGGGGTCAGAATATTCCTGACAAAAACATCTAATAAAAAAATATGTGTCTTGCAATCTACGAGCAATTAATCTTGTATGTTATGATACAAATCAAATTAACATTCTGTTTTTCACAATAATCAAAGAGATCTCGGTCTCAAACAAATAACTACACTATGTTTAGAGATTGAGTCGATAAACTTCACAACAAACTGAACAGTACTATCTGACAGGAAATAAAGGTACTTACACTGAATGGGAAAAAGAGACTGAGGACCTTATTCAGAGGCGGCCGTTCGGTCTACGACCGCACGGCCGCCTCGATGTTTGGCCAGTGCGCATGCGCACGAGGGAGCCGGCTCCTTCGTGCGCATGCGTGAGACCCGCTACGACAGACAGCGCCGGTCGTAGCGGGTCTCTTTCCAAAGGGGGCGAGCTGTCGATGTTGATTGACAGCTCGCCCCGTTTGGAAGGCGGGCCGGGGGGGTGGCAGCCCAAACGGAGGCGTTCCCATGGGAACGCCTACCGTTTGGGGGGGCCCCACTGACATCACTAGTGATGTCAGTGGAGAGCTTCCGGCTCTGACAGAGCCAGAAGCTCTCCGGGGCTTACGACAAGTGAGACCCTACCCTAGGGTCTCGTCGTAAGCCCCGATGGTCGCGATGGTCTCTGACCATCGTGACCATCACCCGAGCGGTCGTTAGAGCTGTGGGTGTAGACCCACAGCCTAACGACCGAAACAGAGGCGGACGATCAGGATGCAAGCGGCCGCCCAGTTTCTGAGCGACCGCTTGCATCCTCCGACCGCCTCTGAATGAGGGCCTGATTTACTAAAAATGTCTTAAAAACAGTCAAAATGCAAATTTATACAAAACAGAGTAAGCTTAATACAGTATTAGGCACAGTGTAGTATTTGGTAATTTAGTATATATTTCAGTAGCAGCAGATAGGGTCGGATTTAGGGTGGAGGCGACAGGGGAGATCGCCCATGGGCCCCCACACAGGGTCAGTCTGACTTTATAATTGCAGGGAACAGTTCCCGGACGGGGCTGCCGCAGCGCTGTGTTGTGCATGCAGAGTACATACAGCGCAGAGTGGCTCCCAAATCCCTTCATCAGCGTCACCTGACATATTACATCCATGGCGCTGATGAGGGGACTCGGGAGCCGCTCTCAGTCTGCGCTGTATACACTGTGCATGCAGAACACAGAGCCAGAAGCATTCAAGTGTAGCCGACCAAGGGAGGTGAGTATTTGGAGGCACGTGGTGGGGGTGGGGATGGCACTGTTTAGCAAACAGAGGGTCAATGTGCGGCATACAGAGAAAGCACTGTGGGGCATACAGAGAGAGCTCCAAATTGGTGGCGTAGTGGTCAGCATTGTTGCTTTACAATTCTTGGGTCTTCTAAGGTCTCTACCAAGGTAGAGTTTGTATGTCCCTCTATGTTTCTCTGGATTTCCTCCAAAACAAATACAGATGTGCCCACATACATCTATCCTCTGTGCGCTACAAGTAATGTTATACTGTAGCGCCAGGCTGTTTAACGCGCATAGATGTATGTGGACATATTTGTATTGGTAGGTTGTCTGACTTCAAACAAAATGGACCCTAGTAGGCGTGTTTGTCTGGGTGTGCATGAATAGTAGAGGATTTAGATCGTAAAGTCCAATGGTACAGATGTGAATGATTAAATAAAGAAAAATAAATAGAAACCTGGGCAAATGGCTATGCTGACCATTACTTACACATAGAGGGCATGATTCTGAGTAGAACACAAGTTGCAATGTGCAGCTGATTTCAATGATTTCAGTACGTTCACTTTTGCTGGTGCATACGCAAAGTAGCTGTCCAGTTACCGTACAGAAGACACCATTACATGGGCGGAGCGAATCAAACACGGAGCGTCAGTGAGTTCATATTATAAGAGGAATAAAGAGAAGGTTGAGAGCATGCTTCCAACATAACCTGCATCAACATCTCACTGACTTACAGCTATAGCTTAAGGAGATTGTCCGGTTCCTTTACGTACAGTATGGGACTCCTAAGTGAAACTTAAGAAAATTTATGATGCCTCATATATTTTCTTCAAAGGAAGCCCCCTGTAGTTGGACCTGCATGGAATAAGAATTTTTACACTATATACCAATATCTAATACTTGGTCACAAGGCCAAACCTTAAGATATGTGTCAATGAGATCCCCTAATCACTTAGTGTTCCCCCTAGACTGCAGGCAGGGCAGGGTGCGTGCCCCAGAAAATGGGACGTGGCCGGTTGGGGAGGGGGCATGTTCTTGGGACATGCCTCCTATTTGTCACACTTGGGGGCTTCCCCCAAGCTCTCCTCTCACAGTGAATAGATGTCATGAGCATGCGCACGGTGTCTAATCATCCGGCGGTGATTGGTCACCACAACTTTTACGACCCGCGGCACACTGAAGCCCATGGGTGGGAAAGGCTCAGGGCATGCTGTTTTAGCTGGGCGCCGCTAAAACATTTAAAATCGGGCCGGGTTCGGTGCCCTGCTAAGATACTAGACACATCGGCAGTTCAAATAAGTCAGTGAGGGAAGTGTCAATTAAATCAAATTGAATTTTAGGTTTAATAATATTACATTACACACTGCCACACTGCAAAAAAACTTTAATAAAACTAATTATTATTTAATCAATTGTATATTGTGCACTGAATCTGTACTGCCAAAAGCATTCATGAAGGTAATTATCATGTACATATCATTACATCACTACTGCCAAGAGCATTAATAAAGGCAATTATCTTTACCTAATATTATATTAGGCACTGCATTATCATTGCCAACATTAAAGTTTGTAAAAATACACAATTGTATACAATTTAAATAAGGCCCCTGCTTATTTATTCGTTCCAAATGGTCTTCCCATACAATTGACTGCTCAATCAGTGAGAGCATCAGATCTGCAGAAAAGGTGTACAATGCAGAATGTGCAAGACAAATCGGAATGTGGTATATTAGTGTGTGCCACACCTACAATATTTGAAGCTTTCAAGCATGACACTGTCACACTTGTATCTGAAATGAGCCACAGGCAATATATCCTGCCAGTGTTAATCTTGTGTTTGAAAACACACCACTGGTTAAAGGCATACTTGCCTACTTTTGGAAAAGCATTCCAGGGAGATTGTGAAAGCAGCACCTATGAGGTGGCAGTAATGTGGGCGTTTACTGCTACATCTGAGAGGCGTGTCAGAAAATTTACTTACATCCGAATCCAAAAGCTGTCAGTAATATTTACT
This sequence comes from Taudactylus pleione, assembly GCA_031769625.1. Lineage (NCBI taxonomy): Eukaryota > Metazoa > Chordata > Amphibia > Anura > Myobatrachidae > Taudactylus > Taudactylus pleione. The sequence continues at coordinate 8,461,894 of JAUIMM010000138.1, read as the reverse complement.
TGTTGATGAAAAAAAACACAATGATACTTTTCAGATAATGTATGTAGCCATAGGGATCATTGGCCCTCATTCAGAGCCGTACGCTCTGAGCAGAGCGCACGCTCTGCATGAGGGCCGGGCTCCATTTTCATGGAGCGTCCTCCTGGACGCTCGTATAGCTGTGGGTCACCACCCACAGGCTATACGAGCGTGCATTTTGATGGCCGCGATGGTCGTGACCATCGCGACCATCGAAATTGCGAACCGGAGCCTGCGGTTGAGGTTTTCAACCGCAAGCTCCGGAGTGATTTTGGCTCTCTCAGAGCCAAAATCACTCCCACTGACATCACTAGTGATGTCAGTGGGCCGGCTTCTGACGGGAGGCGTTCCCGTGGGAACGCCCCCGTCAGGGAGGCACGCCCCCGGCACGCCCACCAAAGGGGGCGTGCTGTCAATCAACATTGACAGCACGCCCCCTTTGATCGGACACAACGAGCGAAGGAAAGTCCTTCGCTCGTCGTGTCTGGCGCATGCGCACGACGGAGCTCCCTCCGTCGTGCGCATGCTCAGTGCAGACCATCGACCCACTTGCGAGCGGACAGCCGCTCGCGAGTGGGTCTGAATCAGGCCCATTGTCTCTTATAACCAATGCAGGGTAATGATACTAAAGATCCAATTTGTATGTGTATATATATATATATCTGTATATATATATATATATATATATATATATATATATAAACAGCTTCACAATGGGAGTAAGATGCAATCAGGGAGATTGCTATTATTTCAGGGAGTCTCCCTAACCATCAGGGAGAGTTGGCAAGTATAGTTAATAGGGACAAATGTCTTGTTGGAATAGTAGACTTTCAGGTTGCCTAATGGATAGGCACCTTAACACTGCACTACTGTGCACAACGCTGGTGCTGAAATACTCGTCAGAAAGCATAACCTATCATACCATGGGGCCTATTCATCATCACTTATTTTTCACAAAAGCAGGTGAAAATTAACATTTAAGTGTAAGGGTCATTCATTAAGTTCCGAAAAATATTTTTTTTTCGGAACTTGATGGTGTTACTGAATGCCCCCTGATAATCTTCACAGGCTGCTGTTTACACGGCAGCCCATGAAGATATACAAGGCAGCAGCTGCAGCAGAGGGATCTTTTTGGATCCCTCTTGCTGTAACTCTCTCCTTACCTCTGGCGGATCTGTCTGGTTCCCCAAGCAATTCCGTCCTCTGCTGCTCCTGCAGGGGCACCGGAGGACTGTGGCAGTGGGGGCGAGGTGTACATACAGTGGCACAGCAGTAGGATGGAGTGACCACCGGCGAAGAAGGTGGAGAGTGGGGAGCGTCAGAAATGTCCGGCGGTGGAAAGGCGGCCACGGAGTCACAGACACTGGGGGAGGACTTACACAGAGAAGCAGTGGGACGGACACCAGCGAGGAAGGGGGAGAGCAGTAGTAACGTCTGGCGAGGGAAGGGCAGCTGCGGGTGGAGAGACACCAGGCCCGGGGAGGATTTACATACAGCGGCAGTGACGGCTGCGGGGGGAAGGGGTTTTGAGCTGGGAGGAACACTGGCTGTGGAAGGGGGAAAGTGGTAAGAGCACGCAGGGGTGGAGGTCTATGAGAAAGGAGACACAGGGCAGTGACTGCTGGCTGGGAGAGGTGAGACACGGGCAGGGAATGCGGGCTGGAAGCGGAGGCAGCATAGCTAAAAGAGGAAAGTATCACAATTCCGAAAAACTGAGGGCCTGATTCAGCAAGGATCGCTATTCTGCAAATACTAACGCTACGCAGTTGCTAATATAAGCGGTGAAATACAAATGTTTGCAATCGCATTGCGATCACAGCCTAACATAAGGATGCCTACTTCCCCTTACACACATCCGTATACTTTGGCAACATAGCGAATTAATCGGTAACATCGAGTAACATTGGACCCATATGCACAGTTAAGGCAGGTCAGACCTCACTCAGGAATTGCTTACTTCAGTGCACGCTGTGAGAACTCAGGCTGTGTTTGGTAGCGCAGTGGATAATTTATGCACGCCCCTGCAACGGCATTGAAACGCAATGGCATGCCTGCGTTTGCCCGACCCCCCTCCGTCACCACTTACAAACGGCCCTTCCTATCAAACACTATGCTCTGGTCTGTGTAGCCTCTGCAGATGCAGTTCCCATCGCAATTGCTAGTTTGCAAAAGCGCACTGTGATACATATGCATGCGCAGTGCAAATTAATCGACCAATTGCGTGCATATTAACAAATGCGTTCCTTGCTGAATCAGGCCCTGACTCTGCACAAAAAGCAGTTTTTTGGAAGTGATACTTTAGACAAGGAGGCATGATGAATGCCTCCGAACGGTTGTTTGAACTCGCAGCGAGTTCAAAACATAATTATTACTAATGATAATTATGTAAAGATGAATAGGCCCCCATGTGACGAAGGGGTATGGCAGACAAAGATTCAAACAATCGCCTTTTACAAGGTGCAGTTGTAGTCGGCTAACATAAAACCATGCAATGTTTTTCTAATCATCCAATGTTTGTGTGCGTTTTACTAGTGACTTCGCAAGGGAGCAATTTTGAATTTAGGGTGATAGCCTTTTTTTCTTTGAGGTCTTATAAGATTGCCTTGTAGACCTCAACACGAAAAGATGTCATTTTGACGTGACACGCAAAAGGGCCACGTAAAGTTGTCCATGAGAGAAACCAGTCTCCACTTAGGTCAACTTCAACCATGTTAAGTGACTGTCCCTGTGCTGTATTTACTGTCATGCCAAAGCAGACTCTTACCAGGAATTGAACTTGTTTGGAATGAAAGTATAGTTTTTCACATAAATGAAATAGGAACGGTAAAAAAGTAGAAAACTGAAATTTTGTATCAGTAAACAGGGCTTACATCAATTTTTCTGGAGTAACCGGATAATATGTATTAATCTCTACATGGTACGAAATGAAGTCCATTGCTGTGATATATCTTAACGGTTTAGACAGTGTAAGCCAAGAAAGCACTTGGACGTCCGTTTTTTTATTGACTTGCTTCACTAAAATTGTCACTGCTCGGCTTCCTTATGTCATACATTAATGTTTCATACACCTAAACCATCCTCCACAAATGCTCCATAGAATAGTGAGAACTGCATCCAAATCTGTCCAGTGGTTCCCGAGATTAGCCCGAACAAACAGACAGATGCCTACCAGGAACTTTATTTTATACTATGTATAGATGAGCCTGATTCTGTTGGACGCAGTGGAATGATGTTTTGTGCATACGTCCAGAGATGTAGCGTGGAGCCATGGTGCCCAGCGCAATTGCATACCACGCTGTGCCAGTGTGGTACAGGGAGGGACTCTTAACAGCTTTAGCATAAAGACGCAGAGACGCAGCCGCAACTGCATCTGTGTCCGTCTCAGATTGAGCCCCAATATGACATAAACCACAATGTATCCACCTTGACAGTTGTCACCAAAACAGGCTCGTGGTAGCAGTGTAATAGTGTAAAATGTATTTTAGTGGCATTCACTGGATTCCCAGTAGACCAATATGCTAATGTTGAAAGATATTTGAAAATTGTTGACAATTTGTCTGATTCAGATTTGGGAAAAGAATAAGATAAAGCAAGTAACCGTAACTGTGTAGCTGGCCAAACCGCGTTGCAATGCAAGGAGTGCAAATACATACTGTACATTTCTTTGCATGCGTAGTAATTACTAACTGCTTTTGCACGTACAGTAGTTCAAAAATGTTGACAGCTTTATTGTTACACTGCAATTTAGATCTCAGTCCCTGATTCAACAGCGATCGCAAATACAACTAGGTACGCAGATCAAGCGATTGTTTGCCATTGCGCATGCGTATAAGCTGCACTGAGGATTCAATCGCAGAGTGAGTGACAGGCTGTCAGTGTTTGGGGGTAGTGATGGGGGAGTGCAAAAATTAGCCATGCAATTGCAAACGCAGCTTGAGAGCCCACTGTGGGCCTGATTCAGAGTTGGGAATAGAGAGAGATATCTCTCTCAACTGATCATCTAGGTGACACCATGCTGTACTGCAGGTGGGGCAGATTTAAAATGTGCAGAGAGATTTAGATTTGGGAGGGAGATGTCCAAACTGACATCTAAATTGTAGAGTAATAATAAAGCTGTGCAGTATTTGTGGGCTACATGTAAAAGCAGCCAGTATTTACCCTACATGCAATTTTTTTTTATGTATTTACATCCCTTGCATTGCAACATGGTTTGTCCAAGTACACAGTTAAGTGCTATCTCTCTCTCTATTCCAAACTCTGAATCAGGCCCTGTGTGCAAACAGACTTGCAGTGTCTGTGGCTAGTCAGACCTGGTGTAAATGCTGCGTTAGGGGTCGATCCTGGGGCAGGAGGAAGGTGCCGGTGGGTGCCGAAACAGCTGTCGGGCTTCCTCTCACGATGCTGCTATATCGGTTCACGCTGTATGGTCACTGATAAGTACCCTTTGGATATGCACTACCTAGCACTATTTGGCACTTTTAGTGAACTGATATGATGTTGTTTCTGACGATTTTTTGATATGGAATTAAACTTTTTTTTTTTTCTTGCATTGAACATTGGTGTGCTGGTGTACCAATTCTGGTTCCTTCTCTATATGCTCTATATGACCAAGCACCCAGCACTTTAAATATATGTTTGAGTGTGCAGGACTTGCAAAATATTCTATATATATATATATATATATAAAAAAAAAAATATATATATATATATATATATATATAAAACACAAAACTTATCCGCCACTCCACCTGTGCAAAGTCATTTTCACCTGAGGGGCTAAATGAGTACGAAGAGGGGGGCGCAGGCATAAGTATGTATATTGTGACACAGTTAGGTTAGGGGGTCCCTCTCCTGGGCTGTATACACTGTGCATGCAGAACACAGAGCCAGAAGCATTCAAGTGTAGCCGACCAAGGGAGGTGAGTATTTGGAGGCACGTGGTGGGGGTGGGGATGGCACTGTTTAGCAAACAGAGGGTCAATGTGCGGCATACAGAGAAAGCACTGTGGGGCATACAGAGAGAGCTCCAAATTGGTGGCGTAGTGGTCAGCATTGTTGCTTTACAATTCTTGGGTCTTCTAAGGTCTCTACCAAGGTAGAGTTTGTATGTCCCTCTATGTTTCTCTGGATTTCCTCCAAAACAAATACAGATGTGCCCACATACATCTATCCTCTGTGCGCTACAAGTAATGTTATACTGTAGCGCCAGGCTGTTTAACGCGCATAGATGTATGTGGACATATTTGTATTGGTAGGTTGTCTGACTTCAAACAAAATGGACCCTAGTAGGCGTGTTTGTCTGGGTGTGCATGAATAGTAGAGGATTTAGATCGTAAAGTCCAATGGTACAGATGTGAATGATTAAATAAAGAAAAATAAATAGAAACCTGGGCAAATGGCTATGCTGACCATTACTTACACATAGAGGGCATGATTCTGAGTAGAACACAAGTTGCAATGTGCAGCTGATTTCAATGATTTCAGTACGTTCACTTTTGCTGGTGCATACGCAAAGTAGCTGTCCAGTTACCGTACAGAAGACACCATTACATGGGCGGAGCGAATCAAACACGGAGCGTCAGTGAGTTCATATTATAAGAGGAATAAAGAGAAGGTTGAGAGCATGCTTCCAACATAACCTGCATCAACATCTCACTGACTTACAGCTATAGCTTAAGGAGATTGTCCGGTTCCTTTACGTACAGTATGGGACTCCTAAGTGAAACTTAAGAAAATTTATGATGCCTCATATATTTTCTTCAAAGGAAGCCCCCTGTAGTTGGACCTGCATGGAATAAGAATTTTTACACTATATACCAATATCTAATACTTGGTCACAAGGCCAAACCTTAAGATATGTGTCAATGAGATCCCCTAATCACTTAGTGTTCCCCCTAGACTGCAGGCAGGGCAGGGTGCGTGCCCCAGAAAATGGGACGTGGCCGGTTGGGGAGGGGGCATGTTCTTGGGACATGCCTCCTATTTGTCACACTTGGGGGCTTCCCCCAAGCTCTCCTCTCACAGTGAATAGATGTCATGAGCATGCGCACGGTGTCTAATCATCCGGCGGTGATTGGTCACCACAACTTTTACGACCCGCGGCACACTGAAGCCCATGGGTGGGAAAGGCTCAGGGCATGCTGTTTTAGCTGGGCGCCGCTAAAACATTTAAAATCGGGCCGGGTTCGGTGCCCTGCTAAGATACTAGACACATCGGCAGTTCAAATAAGTCAGTGAGGGAAGTGTCAATTAAATCAAATTGAATTTTAGGTTTAATAATATTACATTACACACTGCCACACTGCAAAAAAACTTTAATAAAACTAATTATTATTTAATCAATTGTATATTGTGCACTGAATCTGTACTGCCAAAAGCATTCATGAAGGTAATTATCATGTACATATCATTACATCACTACTGCCAAGAGCATTAATAAAGGCAATTATCTTTACCTAATATTATATTAGGCACTGCATTATCATTGCCAACATTAAAGTTTGTAAAAATACACAATTGTATACAATTTAAATAAGGCCCCTGCTTATTTATTCGTTCCAAATGGTCTTCCCATACAATTGACTGCTCAATCAGTGAGAGCATCAGATCTGCAGAAAAGGTGTACAATGCAGAATGTGCAAGACAAATCGGAATGTGGTATATTAGTGTGTGCCACACCTACAATATTTGAAGCTTTCAAGCATGACACTGTCACACTTGTATCTGAAATGAGCCACAGGCAATATATCCTGCCAGTGTTAATCTTGTGTTTGAAAACACACCACTGGTTAAAGGCATACTTGCCTACTTTTGGAAAAGCATTCCAGGGAGATTGTGAAAGCAGCACCTATGAGGTGGCAGTAATGTGGGCGTTTACTGCTACATCTGAGAGGCGTGTCAGAAAATTTACTTACATCCGAATCCAAAAGCTGTCAGTAATATTTACTTGTTGATGAAAAAAAACACAATGATACTTTTCAGATAATGCATGTAGCCATAGGGATCATTGGCCCTCATTCAGAGCCGTACGCTCTGAGCAGAGCGCACGCTCTGCATGAGGGCCGGGCTCCATTTTCATGGAGCGTCCTCCTGGACGCTCGTATAGCTGTGGGTCACCACCCACAGGCTATACGAGCGTGCATTTTGATGGCCGCGATGGTCGTGACCATCGCGACCATCGAAATTGCGAACCGGAGCCTGCGGTTGAGGTTTTCAACCGCAAGCTCCGGAGTGATTTTGGCTCTCTCAGAGCCAAAATCACTCCCACTGACATCACTAGTGATGTCAGTGGGCCGGCTTCTGACGGGAGGCGTTCCCGTGGGAACGCCCCCGTCAGGGAGGCACGCCCCCGGCACGCCCACCAAAGGGGGCGTGCTGTCAATCAACATTGACAGCACGCCCCCTTTGATCGGACACAACGAGCGAAGGAAAGTCCTTCGCTCGTCGTGTCTGGCGCATGCGCACGACGGAGCTCCCTCCGTCGTGCGCATGCTCAGTGCAGACCATCGACCCACTTGCGAGCGGACAGCCGCTCGCGAGTGGGTCTGAATCAGGCCCATTGTCTCTTATAACCAATGCAGGGTAATGATACTAAAGATCCAATTTGTATGTGTATATATATATATATCTGTATATATATATATATATATATATATATATATATAAACAGCTTCACAATGGGAGTAAGATGCAATCAGGGAGATTGCTATTATTTCAGGGAGTCTCCCTAACCATCAGGGAGAGTTGGCAAGTATAGTTAATAGGGACAAATGTCTTGTTGGAATAATAGACTTTCAGGTTGCCTAATGGATAGGCACCTTAACACTGCACTACTGTGCACAACGCTGGTGCTGAAATACTCGTCAGAAAGCATAACCTATCATACCATGGGGGCCTATTCATCATCACTTATTTTTCACAAAAGCAGGTGAAAATTAACATTTAAGTGTAAGGGTCATTCATTAAGTTCCGAAAAATATTTTTTTTCGGAACTTGATGGTGTTACTGAATGCCCCCTGATAATCTTCACAGGCTGCTGTTTACACGGCAGCCCATGAAGATATACAAGGCAGCAGCTGCAGCAGAGGGATCTTTTTGGATCCCTCTTGCTGTAACTCTCTCCTTACCTCTGGCGATCTGTCTGGTTCCCCAAGCAATTCCGTCCTCTGCTGCTCCTGCAGGGGCACCGGAGGACTGTGGCAGTGGGGGCGAGGTGTACATACAGTGGCACAGCATTAGGATGGAGTGACCACCGGCGAAGAAGGTGGAGAGTGGGGAGCGTCAGAAATGTCCGGCGGTGGAAAGGCGGCCACGGAGTCACAGACACTGGGGAGGACTTACACAGAGAAGCAGTGGGACGGACACCAGCGAGGAAGGGGGAGAGCAGTAGTAACGTCTGGCGAGGGAAGGGCAGCTGCGGGTGGAGAGACACCAGGCCCGGGGAGGATTTACATACAGCGGCAGTGACGGCTGCGGGGGGAAGGGGTTTTGAGCTGGGAGGAACACTGGCTGTGGAAGGGGGAAAGTGGTAAGAGCACGCAGGGGTGGAGGTCTATGAGAAAGGAGACACAGGGCAGTGACTGCTGGCTGGGAGAGGTGAGACACGGGCAGGGAATGCGGGCTGGAAGCGGAGGCAGCATAGCTAAAAGAGGAAAGTATCACAATTCCGAAAAACTGAGGGCCTGATTCAGCAAGGATCGCTATTCTGCAAATACTAACGCTACGCAGTTGCTAATATCAGCGGTGAAATACAAATGTTTGCAATCGCATTGCGATCACAGCCTAACATAAGGATGCCTACTTCCCCCTTACACACATCCGTATACTTTGGCAACATAGCGAATTAATCGGTAACATCGAGTAACATTGGACCCATATGCACAGTTAAGGCAGGTCAGACCTCACTCAGGAATTGCTTACTTCAGTGCACGCTGTGAGAACTCAGGCTGTGTTTGGTAGCGCAGTGGATAATTTATGCACGCCCCTGCAACGGCATTGAAACGCAATGGCATGCCTGCGTTTGCCCGACCCCCCTCCGTCACCACTTACAAACGGCCCTTCCTATCAAACACTATGCTCTGGTCTGTGTAGCCTCTGCAGATGCAGTTCCCATCGCAATTGCTAGTTTGCAAAAGCGCACTGTGATACATATGCATGCGCAGTGCAAATTAATCGACCAATTGCGTGCATATTAACAAATGCGTTCCTTGCTGAATCAGGCCCTGACTCTGCACAAAAAGCAGTTTTTTGGAAGTGATACTTTAGACAAGGAGGCATGATGAATGCCTCCGAACGGTTGTTTGAACTCGCAGCGAGTTCAAAACATAATTATTACTAATGATAATTATGTAAAGATGAATAGGCCCCCATGTGACAGAAGGGGTATGGCAGACAAAGATTCAAACAATCGCCTTTTACAAGGTGCAGTTGTAGTCGGCTAACATAAAACCATGCAATGTTTTTCTAATCATCCAATGTTTGTGTGCGTTTTACTAGTGACTTCGCAAGGGAGCAATTTTGAATTTAGGGTGATAGCCTTTTTTTCTTTGAGGTCTTATAAGATTGCCTTGTAGACCTCAACACGAAAAGATGTCATTTTGACGTGACACGCAAAAGGGCCACGTAAAGTTGTCCATGAGAGAAACCAGTCTCCACTTAGGTCAACTTCAACCATGTTAAGTGACTGTCCCTGTGCTGTATTTACTGTCATGCCAAAGCAGACTCTTACCAGGAATTGAACTTGTTTGGAATGAAAGTATAGTTTTTCACATAAATGAAATAGGAACGGTAAAAAAGTAGAAAACTGAAATTTTGTATCAGTAAACAGGGCTTACATCAATTTTTCTGGAGTAACCGGATAATATGTATTAATCTCTACATGGTACGAAATGAAGTCCATTGCTGTGATATATCTTAACGGTTTAGACAGTGTAAGCCAAGAAAGCACTTGGACGTCCGTTTTTTTATTGACTTGCTTCACTAAAATTGTCACTGCTCGGCTTCCTTATGTCATACATTAATGTTTCATACACCTAAACCATCCTCCACAAATGCTCCATAGAATAGTGAGAACTGCATCCAAATCTGTCCAGTGGTTCCCGAGATTAGCCCGAACAAACAGACAGATGCCTACCAGGAACTTTATTTTATACTATGTATAGATGAGCCTGATTCTGTTGGACGCAGTGGAATGATGTTTTGTGCATACGTCCAGAGATGTAGCGTGGAGCCATGGTGCCCAGCGCAATTGCATACCACGCTGTGCCAGTGTGGTACAGGGAGGGACTCTTAACAGCTTTAGCATAAAGACGCAGAGACGCAGCCGCAACTGCATCTGTGTCCGTCTCAGATTGAGCCCCAATATGACATAAACCACAATGTATCCACCTTGACAGTTGTCACCAAAACAGGCTCGTGGTAGCAGTGTAATAGTGTAAAATGTATTTTAGTGGCATTCACTGGATTCCCAGTAGACCAATATGCTAATGTTGAAAGATATTTGAAAATTGTTGACAATTTGTCTGATTCAGATTTGGGAAAAGAATAAGATAAAGCAAGTAACCGTAACTGTGTAGCTGGCCAAACCGCGTTGCAATGCAAGGAGTGCAAATACATACTGTACATTTCTTAGCATGCGTAGTAATTACTAACTGCTTTTGCACGTACAGTAGTTCAAAAATGTTGACAGCTTTATTGTTACACTGCAATTTAGATCTCAGTCCCTGATTCAACAGCGATCGCAAATACAACTAGGTACGCAGATCAAGCGATTGTTTGCCATTGCGCATGCGTATAAGCTGCACTGAGGATTCAATCGCAGAGTGAGTGACAGGCTGTCAGTGTTTGGGGGAAGTGATGGGGGAGTGCAAAAATTAGCCATGCAATTGCAAACGCAGCTTGAGAGCCCACTGTGGGCCTGATTCAGAGTTGGGAATAGAGAGAGATATCTCTCTCAACTGATCATCTAGGTGACACCATGCTGTACTGCAGGTGGGGCAGATTTAAAATGTGCAGAGAGATTTAGATTTGGGAGGGAGATGTCCAAACTGACATCTAAATTGTAGAGTAATAATAAAGCTGTGCAGTATTTGTGGGCTACATGTAAAAGCAGCCAGTATTTACCCTACATGCAATTTTTTTTTATGTATTTACATCCCTTGCATTGCAACATGGTTTGTCCAAGTACACAGTTAAGTGCTATCTCTCTCTCTATTCCAAACTCTGAATCAGGCCCTGTGTGCAAACAGACTTGCAGTGTCTGTGGCTAGTCAGACCTGGTGTAAATGCTGCGTTAGGGGTCGATCCTGGGGCAGGAGGAAGGTGCCGGTGGGTGCCGAAACAGCTGTCGGGCTTCCTCTCACGATGCTGCTATATCGGTTCACGCTGTATGGTCACTGATAAGTACCCTTTGGATATGCACTACCTAGCACTATTTGGCACTTTTAGTGAACTGATATGATGTTGTTTCTGACGATTTTTTGATATGGAATTAAACTTTTTTTTTTTCTTGCATTGAACATTGGTGTGCTGGTGTACCAATTCTGGTTCCTTCTCTATATGCTCTATATGACCAAGCACCCAGCACTTTAAATATATGTTTGAGTGTGCAGGACTTGCAAAATATTCTATATATATATATATATATATATTAGGGGTGTGCACCGGACACTTTTCGTGTTTTGTGTTTTGGTTTTGGATCTGGATCTTTCTTCGTGTTTTGGATCTGGATTGGTTTTGCCAAAACCACCCTTCCGTGTTTTGGGTTCTGGGTTTTGTGTTTTGGATCTGGATTTTTTCTTAAAAAATAAAAAAAACCCGCTAAAATCACATAAATGGGCCTTTTTTTGTTCCTACGCTATTAATAACCCCAATAACATTAATTTCCACTCATTTCCACTCTATTCTGAACACCTCACACCTCACAATATTGTTTTTAGGCCAAAAGGTTGTACCGAGGAAGCTGGATGACTATGCTAAGCGACACAAGGGGGCGGCACAAACACGTGGCCCATCTAGGAGTGGCACTGCAGTGGCAGACAGGAAGCCAATCAGCGTTATGGTGCCCATTTGCATGTAGCACGAACCCGGGAGATCCGTGCTACATGCATCTGTGTGATTGGCACAGAGCAATGACAGGTCCGTGAGACCCGTCTGTGCTGCTGTGGTAAAAAAAAAAAAAAAAAACCTGTGTAAAAAAAGAAAAAAATGGCGTGCACCCCCCCAAAAAAGAGCAACCAGCCCCGGGCATTAGTAACCCAGTGCTGGGTGTGCTTAAATACAGGGGACAAACGACGTAGGGGTCCCCTGTACTTAAGCACAACCAGCACCGGGCTAGTCAGAACCAGCGCTGGTTGCCAAAATACGGGGGACAAACGACGTAGGGGTCCCCTGTATTCTGCGCAACCAGCTCTGGGCTCTGATCCGGTCCTGGTTCTGGAAATATAGGGGACAAAAAATGAGTAGGGTTCCCCTGTATGTTCCAGAACCAGCACTGGACTTTTTCTAGCGGGGGGCTGATGCCACAGCCAGGGGAGCCCTTTCACCGGGCCCCCCAGCCGCAGCATCAACCCTGACCGCTAGTCAGCCCAGGCCGGGGATCCCTGGAGAGCTGGGGACCCCCCCAATAAAGGGGTCACCCTCTCCAGGGCACCCCAGGCCCAGGCTGATAGCCCGGGGCTATCCCCGCCACCCCTGGTGGCGGTGGGTGGCGGGTTGATTGTGTGGTGTGGTGTAAATAAAGAATATCAAACATTGTCTTTACAAGTAGAACTGCAAGTCCCAGCTAGCCTGCCCCGCATGCTGGTACTTGGAGAACCACAAGTACCAGCATGCAGGGCATTAAGGGCCCACTAGTACCTGTAGTTCACCTGTAAAAAAAATGTTTAAAAAAACACAGGACACACACACCGTGACAGTATAAGTTTATTAAACATACATACACACACACACATGTACACATACTCACCTATGTAACCTGTAGCATCGGTCCACTTGTCCGGTAAAGTATCCCTAGGGGACCTGTGAAAAAAAACATACTCACCATCTCCTATGCGAGGTTCTGTCCTCTTCGTTCCAAAGTAGGCATCCCCGGACTTGGCAAAAAAAAAAAAACGAAAACGCGATCCACGAACTTAGTACCGTTCTATAGAACGGTACTTCCCGAATGAGAGCTTAGCGGCGGGGTATCACCATGGAAACCCCGCTGCTAAGCGTTCATTGGCTGAGAGAGGTCATCTCCCGTCTCTCAGCCAATGAACGGCTCCCTCCATTGTAGTCAATGGTGGGAACCGCAGGGTAAACTTTAATAACCTTGCGGCTCCCACCATTGACTACAATGGAGGGAGCCGTTCATTGGCTGAGAGACGGGAGATGACCTCTCTCAGCCAATGAACGCTTAGCAGCGGGGTTTCCATGGTGATACCCCGCCGCTAAGCTCTCATTCGGGAAGTACCGTTCTATAGAACGGTACTAAGTTCGTGGATCGCGTTTTCGTTTTTTTTTTTTGCCAAGTCCGGGGATGCCTACTTTGGAACGAAGAGGACAGAACCTCGCATAGGAGATGGTGAGTATGTTTTTTTTCACAGGTCCCCTATGGATACTTTACCGGACAAGTGGACCGATGCTACAGGGTTACATAGGTGAGTATGTGTACATGTGTGTGTGTGTGTGTGTGTGTGTATGTATGTTTAATAAACTTATACTGTCACGGTGTGTGTGTCCTGTGTTTTTTTTAAACATTTTTTTACAGGTGAACTACAGGTACTAGTGGGCCCTTAATGCCCTGCATGCTGGTACTTGTGGTTCTCCAAGTACCAGCATGCAGGGCAGGCTTGCTGGGACTTGCAGTTCTACTTGTAAAGACAATGTTTGATATTCTTTATTTACACCACACCACACAATCAACCCGCCACCCACCGCCACCAGGGGTGGCGGGGATAGCCCCGGGCTATCAGCCTGGGCCTGGGGTGCCCTGGAGAGGGTGACCCCTTTATTGGGGGGGTCCCCAGCTCTCCAGGGATCCCCGGCCTGGGCTGACTAGCGGTCAGGGCTGATGCTGTGGCTGGGGCGCCCGGTGAAAGGGCTCCCCTGGCTGTGGCATCAGCCCCCCGCTAGAAAAAGTCCAGTGCTGGTTCTGGAACATACAGGGGAACCCTACTCATTTTTTTCCCCTGTATTTCCAGAACCAGGACCGGATCAGAGCCCAGAGCTGGTTGCGCAGAATACGGGGGACCCCTACGTCGTTTGTCCCCCGTATTTTGGCAACCAGCTCTGGTTCTGACTAGCCCGGTGCTGGTTGTGTTTAAGTACAGGGGACCCCTATGTCGTTTGTCCCCTGTATTTAAGCACACCCAGCACTGGGTCACTAATGCCCGGGGCTGGTTGCTCTTTTTTTGGGGGGGGGGCACGCCATTTTTTTCTCTTTTTACACAGGTTTTTTTTTTTTTATTTACCACAGCAGCACAGACGGGTCTCACGGACCCGTTAGTGCTCTGTGTCAATGACACAGATGCAAGTAGCACGGATCTCCTGGTCCGTGCGTGCATCTGTGTCATTGAAATACACAGCAGCACAGACGGGTCTCACTGACCCATCTGTGCTCTGTGTCACTGTCAATCACACAGATGCATGTAGCACGGATCTCACGAGTCCGTGCTACATGCAAATGAGCACCATAATGCTGATTGGCTGAGAGCCGTGACAGACGGCTCTGTCAGCCAATCAGCACTTTGCCCATTAAAGGCAAAGGCATTTTTTTTTAAATGGCCGCTCGAGGCAAAACCTCGAGATCCGACAGCAGATCTCGAGGTTTTGCCTCGGGAGAGGGATCCGGGGCAGACAGGGAGATCCGAGCTTGGGCTCGGATCGCCCCGGATCCCCGAAGTTCGGGTGGGTTCGGTTCTCAGGGAACCGAACCCGCTCATCCCTAATATATATATATATATATATATATATATAAAACACAAAACTTATCCGCCACTCCACCTGTGCAAAGTCATTTTCACCTGAGGGGCTAAATGAGTACGAAGAGGGGGGCGCAGGCATAAGTATGTATATTGTGACACAGTTAGGTTAGGGGGTCCCTCTCCTGGGTAGAGGACTCCTTCCTTACACACACACACAGCAGCAGGGAAGCAGCACACCAGTCTGGATGCAAGTACAAGCTGGTCGGCGCCAGTCTTTATTGTACAATGTCAGCAATAACACAAAGAAAACATAAACGTAAATCCTAGCCCTGTCGGGGCACTAACTTCACAGGTAGTTCCCTCACTACCAGAACCTGGCAGGGCCTAATGCCCTCGCCAGCAACAAAGCACAGCACAGTACTCACAGATAGGTTTTCCAAGTGTCTCTGAGCAAACTCCCTGTCTGCTCTCCCAGGTGAGACAAGCAGCCCTAAACAAACTAGGCTTATATTGGCCACTCTCAGGTGGAAAACTAACAATCCTGTTACCAGGCTGCGAGAACCAAAACCTGGAGTGGTCGTGGGTGGAGCCCTCCCTCTCCTCTCACCCACAACCCCCAGGTCCCAAACCGGCTTTTCAAAAAGCCGAAACTCAAGCCTGCTACACTGCACACTTTCTCCTGGGGGTTTAAAACACAAAAGACAGGAATCTGGGACAAATGTACCTGCCACAGACCACTTTACCAGTGATCCTATCACATATCCCCCCCCTTTGTTTCGACCTGTGGGGCGGAACAACTGAAGCCCCCAAACAATGAACGCGTGACAACACGTCAGCATTGGCCAGCTGGCTTCCTGGCCTGTGTTCCACTGAAAATTTAAAAGTTTGTAACGCCAAGAACCATCTTGTAATTCTCGCATTACTGTCCTTATTTTCAGACATCCACTTCAGAGGGGCATGGTCAGTGATCAATTTGAACTTTCTTCCGACCAAGTAGTACCTGAGAGCCTCTAACGCCCACTTTATGGCCAACGCCTCCTTCTCCACTGTGGCATAGTTTCTCTCATGTACATTCAACTTTCTGCTAAGATAGAAAATAGGGTGTTCCTCATCCTCCTTGTTCTGGGACAGGACCGCTCCTATACCTACTTCTGATGCATCGGTTTGTACTATGAATTACCTTTCAAAATTAGGAGTCATCAGGACTGGTTGGGAACACAACGCTACTTTCAACTCCTGCCTCAGGACTCCATTCTACCATGACTTTTCGTTTGCCTTTGGTCAGGTCAGTCAGTGGGACTGCCATGGTGGCAAAGTTGGGTATAAACCTCCTGTAGTACCCCGTAATTCCCAAGAAGGCTCTCACCTGCTTCTTATTCAGAGGCCGTGGCCAGTTTTGTATGGCATCAACTTTATTGGGCTGAGGCTTTATCAGGCCTCTGCCAATGGTGTATCCCAGATATTTTACTTCCTCCATGCCTAGACAACACTTTTTTGGGTTGGCTGTCAAACCTGCCTTATAGATGGAGTCCAACACTGCTTGCACCCTGGGTAAGTGAGACTGCCAATCAGGACTATGAACGACCACGTCATCCAGATAAGCAGCCGCATACCGTCTATGGGGCCTTAGAATCCTGTCCATCATTCTTTGGAAGGTAGCAGGTGCCCCATGTAGCCCGAAGGGCAACATCTTGTACTGAAACAAGCCCTCTGGCGCTGAAAAAGCTGTCTTTTGTTTGGCGCTCTCGGTTAACGGTACTTGCCAATACCCTTTGGTTAGGTCAAGAGTGGTTAAATACCTTGCTGTCCCTAGTCTCTCAATCAGTTCATCCACACTTGGCATCGGGTAGGCATCGAATTTTGAAACACTGTTCAACTTTCGGAAGTCATTGCAGAAACGCACACTCCCGTCGGGCTTTGGAATCAACACAATGGGACTTGACCATTCACTATGTGATTCTTCAATAACCCCTAACTCTAGCATATTTTTAATTTCTTTCGACACCGATTCTCTTTGTGCTTCTGGTAACCTATAGGGCTTTAGATTAACTTTAACCCCTGGGTCAGTGATGATGTCATGTTTAATGACCAAGGTTTTCCCAGGTACGTCAGAGAACAGCACCCTATTTCTTTTCAGAAACTCCTTGACCTCTTGTTGTTGAATTGCCGACAGGGTTTTTGCCACTGTCACTTCGGGAACTAAGGGCCCTGGACTTACTGGAGGGTCTCGGACGGCCGACAGTACCGTTCTATCTTTCCAGGGCTTTAACAGATTTATATGGTATATCTGTTCCGGCTTTCTTTTCCCCGGCTGGTAAACTTTGTAATTGACCTGCCCCACTCTTTCTAAGATTTCAAAGGGCCCTTGCCATTTAGCCAAAAGTTTATTTTCCACAGTGGGAACCAATACTAACACTCTGTCCCCAGGAGCAAAGCTGCGTAACCGAGCATTGCGGTTGTATACCCTCTGCTGTGCCTGTTGAGCCTGTTCCAGGTGCTCTCTCACTATCGGCACTACCGCAGCAATTCTCTCCTGCATTTGAGAAACATACTCAATCACCGTTTTGTAAGGACTAGACTGCCCCTCCCATGTCTCTTTGGCAATGTCTAGTAACCCCCTTGGGTGTCTCCCATACAACAAGTCGAAGGGTGAAAACCCGGTGGAGGACTGGGGAACTTCTCTTATGGCCAACAATAAATACGGCAATAAGTAGTCCCAATCCCTACCATCCTTGTCGACCACTTTCCTAAGCATGTGTTTTAACGTCTTGTTAAGCCTCTCGACCAGCCCATCGGTTTGGGGGTGATAAACCGAAGTTCTTAACTGTTCGATTTTGAACAAACTGCATAACTCTTTCATGACTTTGGACATAAACGGTGTACCCTGGTCAGTTAGTATCTCCTTAGGTATACCCAGCCTGCTAAAGACATGAACTAGCTCTCTGGCAATGGTCTTGGTTGACATATTGCGCAACGGGATCGCTTCCGGTTACCTGGTAGCATAATCCATTATGACCAGAATATACTGGTGTCCCCTGGCAGACTTCATTAAGGGTCCAACCAAATCCATCGCTATTCTTTCAAACGGCACCTCTATGATAGGCAATGGAACTAGTGGACCCTTAAAATGTGGCCTGGGAGCACCTCTAAATCAGGCAGATGATCACCTGGCCCAACAACACTTCCCACCTCAATGGGAGGCACATCAGTTGGCGGGCCACCGTCACGTTCCGCATTCTCTAGTTCGCCAACCATGGTAGAGAAAAGGAATAACTCTGACTCAGAAGAAACTCCCTCCTCCACTACATCGACAACCTTCTCAAATGGATCGGGGTTGTTCATCTCTGGAACAAAACGGCTTTCCCACAACTTCCAGAAGTAAGCAAAGTCTCTCCCCAATATTGCATCGTACACCAGACCATGCACCAAACCCACAGAAACTATAGCAGAGCCACATGGTGTCTCGATGTTCACCTCGGCCGTAACATAATATCGAGTATCCCCATCTATGCAGGTCACACCAACAGTTTTCCCTGTATGCCTCAAGGGGTTCACCAGCTCAGCTTTTATAAGTGTCACCAAGCTACCCGAGTCTAACAGTGCCTCTACGCGGTTGCCATCTACAGTG
This sequence comes from Taudactylus pleione, assembly GCA_031769625.1. Classification (NCBI taxonomy): domain Eukaryota; kingdom Metazoa; phylum Chordata; class Amphibia; order Anura; family Myobatrachidae; genus Taudactylus; species Taudactylus pleione. The sequence continues at coordinate 8,443,345 of JAUIMM010000138.1, read as the reverse complement.
AGTACACACATGTGCTTATCAGTCTCAGCCTGCCGGTCAGCCGTACAGGCTATCTGTGCAAAGAAAGACCCCCTGCGGTAGACATGAGCAGTATCACATTGCATAGGTTCAGTTGTAAGTGCACAATTAGCGGCAATATGGCCGAAGCCACCACATCGGAAACACTGAGTCATATTAATGTCTAGTCGTTTACGGGGCAAGAACCTTCCCGGCCTGGCAGGCCTGTCTCCAGGTTCTACACCCTCAGTCTTAGGTACATTCCACCGCCCAGCACCCTTCTCCCCTGGAACAGTCTTACCAGTGTCTCTGGGAGTTCGCCGGTGCGCCATCGGGGCTCGGTGGGGCATACTCATCAGCTCCTCAGCCGCCACGTACCTCTCCACCAGCTCGACCAACTGGTACACGGACTTAGGGTCTGCATGGCTCACCCACTTGCGCAGAGTCACAGGTAATGATCGCAGGTACCGGTCCATCACGACCCTTTCCACGATCTGTGGTCCCGTCAGCGTCTCGGGCTGTAGCCATTTTGAGGACAGATGGACGAGGTCATGCATCTGTGAACATGGAGGCTTGTCCTTATGGAACTCCCAGCGGTGGACCCGTTGGGCACGAACAAAGGTGGTGACTCCCAAGCGAGTTAGGATCTCCTCTTTTTAGTTTTTTATAGTCCTTGGCATCAGCCAGGCATAAGTCGAAATAGGCCTTTTGTGGCTCCCCAGACAAAAAATGTGCCACCAGACTTGCCCACTGCTCCTTGGGCCAACTCTCCCTTTCGGCCGTTCTTTCAAACGCGGTGAGATAGGCCTCCACATCATCGCCCGAAGTCATCTTTTGGAGGAAGTGACTGGCTCGTACGGAGTGAGTGGGGGTGGGAGGACCAGTAGCAACATCTCTGGGCCGGGCGAGCAGGTGCTGTACCACCTCTTTTATGGCCTGGCAAGTTTCCTTGATGGCGACCTGTTGTTGCCTCTGGGCTGTCTCCAAGGCCAACAGTTGCACCCTGGTGGATTCCTGCTGAGCTCTGGTAGATTCCTGCTGAAGTTTGTTTGTCTCCTGCTGAGCTGCTGTAGCTTGGAGCAAGGCCTTAATAATGTCCTCCATTTTGTCCTGGGGTGTAGGTTGGAAGCTGAACCTTGCCTCTCTGAGCATTGGCTGATGCCTCCTCTATGGGACTCCAAGGACACAGCGTTATTTCCACACTTACAAATTGGGTGTCTGTCCCTTTAATTTTTAAATGGAAAGTTTTCCTCTTGCTGCAACTTCAGTGTGTGTGGATGCCCGCATTCTCCACCATATTGTGACACAGTTAGGTTAGGGGGTCCCTCTCCTGGGTAGAGGACTCCTTCCTTACACACACACACAGCAGCAGGGAAGCAGCACACCAGTCTTTATTGTACAATGTCAGCAATAACACAAAGAAAACATAAACGTAAATCCTAGCCCTGTCGGGGCACTAACTTCACAGGTAGTTCCCTCACTACCAGAACCTGGCTGGGCCTAATGCCCTCGCCAGCAACAAAGCACAGCACAGTACTCACAGATAGGTTTTCCAAGTGTCTCTGAGCAAACTCCCTGTCTGCTCTCCCAGGTGAGACAATCAGCCCTAAACAAACTAGGCTTATATTGGCCACTCTCAGGTGGAAAACTAACAATCCTGTTACCAGGCTGCGAGAACCAAAACCTGGAGTGGTCGTGGGTGGAGCCCTCCCTCTCCTCTCACCCACAACCCCCAGGTCCCAAACCGGCTTTTCAAAAAGCCGAAACTCAAGCCTGCTACACTGCAGACTTTCTCCTGGGGGTTTAAAACACAAAAGACAGGAATCTGGGACAAATGTACCTGCCACAGACCACTTTACCAGTGATCCTATCACAATATATACACTCACATATATATACACAGTATATATATTGTGATAGGGACACTGGTAAAGTGGTCAGTGGTAGATACATTTGTCCTAGGTTTTTGACCTATGTGTTCTAAAAAACCCCAGGAGAAAGTATGCAGTGAATCAGATTTGAGTGTTGGCTTTTTGAAAAGCCGGTTTGGGACCTGGGGGTGTGGATGTGAGGAGAGGGAGGGCTCCATCCACACGCCACTCCAGGTTTTGGCCGTTTTGGCCTGTTAGCAGACTCATTAGGGTCTGCACCTGGAACTGGCTGATATAGGCTGTGTGTGATTGTAAGCTAGGTCTCTCATACCTCGGAGAGCAAGCAGACTGGCTGGCTCAGAGACACTTGGTGAAAAACTACCTGTAAGTCTTGTGCATACGCTTGTGTTGATGGTGGAGGAAGTAGGCCCCCACTATTTTTTTAGAGAGGGAACCACTTGTCTAGTTAGCGCCCAGATGGGCTAGCGTTTACTTTTATGTTTTGTTTTCCTTTTATGTTGCACACTAAAGACTGGTAGCGACCAGCTAGTACGAGACCCCAGACTGGTGTTCTATTTTCCCGGCTGCTGTGTGTGTGAAGAGGGAGTCCATCTACCCCAGGAGAGGGACCCCTAATCCGGTTGTGTTACAATATATATATATATATATATATATATATATATATACACACACACACACACTATATATATAAATACAGTATCAGGGACGTAACTAGAACTTGGCCTTAGCCAATGAGCGGCTCCTCCATGTGGGTCCCAGCCAATGAGCGGCCGCTAATGGAAGCCGCCGCTGATTGGCTGTCGGCCCGGACACTAAAGTCATAAGCGATACTGTAACACCATGCTGATGCATGTTGTTACATAGTGTCCGCCCACCTAATAGGATTTTCTGCGGAGAACATCGAGGGACAAAAGGTGAGTATTGGCTTTTTTTCCAGATAATTCCAATGGATACTTTGCGTTGAGAAGGGGACGTGAACATCTGGCAGCAGGTAAGTATGTGTGTGTATGTATATATGTAAGTAATAAAACTTTATTCTTACGGCGTGTTGTGTTTTTTTAAACATTTCTTTACATGTGAACTACACATACCAGTGGGCCCTTAATGCCCCGCATGCTGGTACTTGTAGGTCTTCAAGTACCAGCATGCGGGGGAGGCTTGCTGGGACCTTTAGTTCCACTGTAAAGACAATGTTGTTAATTCTAATTTTACACTACACCTACACTATCAAACCACCACCCACCGCCCAGGAGTGGCGGGGATAGCCCCGGGCTATCAGCCTAGGGCCGGGGTACCCTGGAGAGGGGTACACCTTTATTGGAGGGGTCCTCAACTCCCCAGGGATCCCTGGCCTGGGTTGACTAGCGGTCAGGACTGATACTGCGGCTGGGGGGCCCGGTGAAAGGGCATCCCTGGCTGTGGCATCAGCCCCCTGCTAGAAAGTGTCCAGGGCTGGTTTTAAATATATACGTGGAAACTCAGGTCATTTTTTTTCTACGTATATTTAAAGCCAGCTCTGTCCCTGCTGCCTGGTGCTGGTTCTTACAGTGTAACCCTACACATTTTTTCCCCTGTAAATTTAAGAACCAGGACAGGCTGGCAAGTCCGGGGTTGGTTAGTCTTTTGGGGGGGGACCTCACGTAATTTTTTTCACAAAATTAAATGAAAATTAACAAGAAATTAAAAAAAAAGATTTGTGTATATTTCAGGAAAAAACTTGCAGATCTGGAGGTGAGTGTTTAAAACGTCAATTTGGCAGTGAGTTTGCAGGCATCTCACCCGAGATTCTAATCTCGATTCTTGGTAAATTTGCGAGATGCATTTTTTAGGTGAAAAGTATTTCAGATTTTGGCCAATGGTGATAAGATTCGAGTTTGCTAACTCGCCCGAGTTTTACGAGTGAAATTAGAGAAATTGCTCTGTAACTTACCCGACTTTGCCTATAGTAAATTTGCGAGATGAAAAACATGCCTAAACTCACCCGAGATTGTCATCTCGACCAAACTTGATTCTTAGTAAATTTAACCCTAGTACTTACCTTTGGGATCCTGGCGGTCGGGATACTGATGCTGGTATTCTTGTGTCGGGATTCCAGCGTCATCATTCTGACCGCCGGAATCCCAGTGGTCGGGATTCTGACCACATCCCGACAAGATAGTAGTCAGTAAATCTAGCAGCAACTAGTCTATATTTTTGTGGGACCCTTAGAAACCCAGGTAAACTAATTGTCCTTTATCCACAATTAATTTACCTTTGGGGGCTCTGATTAATAATGAAAGCATAGCCTGGCAGCTGGTATTTCATGGGTGTAGGTCAATGCTGCTGCAGTGAGGTGGTGTTGACTTACTAGCCAAAATAAGTTCTTCTGTGGGAGTTATTATGAGTAGTGGCAGTATTCAATAATCTTTACTCCCATTCCTGAGTGAGAAACAGAGAAGAATAAAGAAGTTTGGCCTAGTATGTAGTCTAGAGGTTACTCAGGTCCTCATACAACACCGAACCAACACCATTTAAGTAATGCATTTAAGATTGTCAAGTAAATGGAAGGTGTCCCTTTATTTGCACCATAATCATGACAGTTCACTAAAGCAGCTTGCAATTGCAAGCTAGCAGGCCTAATTTCCACTGAGGTACTCCAGTGGCAGGGTAGGTATTGGTGACCAATGTGGGGCTATACAGACACCATTTGAGAGGCTGTAAGATCATGCTGATTCAGACATGCAGTGGGAGAGACCAACCTAGGGGTGCACAACATGACTTTCTAAGATGTTGCCGACATTCTCTTGTCTGCAGGGGCACAACAAGGAGGACAGTGTGGACAACTAATAGAAAACATACTCTGAGCAATGCAAACCTTTTCGTAAAGGGAATGAGTTAGCAATTACTTTGTGGCAGAGTAGAGATTAGAGGAAGAAAGCTGAGATGTTCAAGATTGAAAGAACAAAAGTGATTAACCCTTGGAAGGAGGAGTCACTTCACTGGTATCTACACAGTAATTATGGAAATGGTTATTTTGGAATGAATACCTGACGCAGGGATGCAAGTACAAGTGTTTTGGAGGTCTGACATTGTGGTGGCTGGCCAAAAGAGAGTAGTTAAATGCTACTCATTCTTGTGAATGGGGTCTGGACGTCTGATATGGAGCCGATGCAGCAGCAGCCTAGGCCTTATTCATGCCTAGGAGAGATTGATGTCCCAGCAGAGGATATGGGACAAGCAATGGACCCAGTGTGGATGCTGCTTCATTCATTCATTCATTACTTCTATGTTATATTATTCTCTATAATGGATGTGCAAGTTTCACAATGCATTTTTATGTTGAACCAACCTGTAATTAAACATTAAATACCCAATGAATAAGAATGCTTTGCGGATTACATTAAATCCTGTTTTCAGTCTGAGCACAGCTCACATTTAAATAATTGTTTTGCCTATGTGTGTCTATGGGGCCTATTCGTTATCCTGTATGGGGTGGTTACACATGTGGAAACGTTAGTTCCCGCATGTTTTAACAGAACCATTTATTACTAGGAAAACCAGCAAACTCCTGGTGGGAGGGTCTGGGGTTGGGAAGAGGGATCCAATCGGATCACTTCGCCACCTTGCCAATTGTGCCCTGCGGCTGTGCGGATGCATTAACTCAGGTCACGCATATGCAGAAGGCCGGATCGGTAGGGGTAAGTATCACTGCTACTCCTGTAGCAGTGTTAAAGATCACGGAGATACCTGCTTTTAAAAGAAGCCGCCCACCCAGGAGCAATACTGAATTGCTCCAGTAATTGAATATCCATAGCTGGAACTCGCGGCGAGTTGGATACTAAATCATGGGAGGCCATTTGGCCCTATTGATGAATAGGACCCTATATGTAATTATTCATGTAGCTTTATTATACACATTTAAATATAGCTGACATTATTTCATCTCCATCTAATTCTAGTTCTGAAAGGATATCCGAGTTGCGATTAGACTTCTTCACGTTTCAGAACACAGATCTTCGGACAGTAAACATCAATGTGCACTCTACTACTTAACTATTAAGATTCATTAATCATGTGTCAATCTAATAGTATATGAATAGCAATTTAACATCTGCTACAACAGAAATGCGGTTCATATTAATGCCATGCAGACAGCTCTCCTAATATATAAACTCCATATTTCTTGTTGCTTCAAAGATGCTTTACCACTTCACAGTGCAAGCAGCCAGCCCTGCAATATGCTCCACTACATTAAGATCTATTTCATAGAAAATGAAAATCTACTTCAACTTATGCATGAAAAGCATAACTTGGCAGGGAGGTTGTTCCAAACATCTTGGAGAACTAACCACAGATCTTCTGTGGATGTAGGCTTGCTCAAATCTCTCTTCATGTAATGCCAGACAGACTCGATGTTAAGATGAGGGCTCTGTGGGGGGCCATATCATCACTTCCAGGGCTCCTTATTCTTCTTTACGCTGAAGATGGTACTTAATGACATTGGCTGTATGTGTGGGGTCCTTGTCCTGATGTTATTGCATGATGATAAGTACCTGCCTGTATTTCTCAGCATTGAGGACACAATTAATACTGACCAAATCCCCAACTCCATTTGCTGAGATGCAGCCCAAACTTGCAAGGAACCTCCACCATGCTTCACTGTTGTCTGTACTGCTCTCCAGCCCTTCGGCGAACAAACTGCCTTCTGTTACAGACAAATATTTCAAATATTGACTCATCAGTCCAGAGCCCCTGCTGCCATTTTTCTGCACCACAGTTCCTATGTTTTCCTGAATTGTTGAATCGCTTGGCCTTGTTTCCATATTGAAGGTATGGCTTTTTGGGCGCAATTCTTCCATGACGACCACTTCTGGCCACACATCTTCGAGCATTAGATGGGTGTATCTGGGTCCCACTGGTTTCTGCCAGTTCTGAGCTGATGGCACTGTTGGACATCTTCTGATTTCGAAGGGAAGCATGATGTGTCTTTCATCTGATGCACTAAATTTCCTTGGCCGACCACTGCGTCTACGGTACTCAACGTTGCCCGTTTCTGTGTGCTTCTACAAAAGAGCTTGAACAGCACATCTTGAAACCCCAGTCTGCTTTGAAATCTTTGCCTGGGAGACACCTTGTTGATGCAGTATAACTACCTTGTGTCTTGTTGCTGTGCTCAGTCTTGCCATGATGTATGACCCGTGACATGAAACGGTGTCCACAACCTCACCTTTGTAGCAGAGTTTGGCTGTTGCTCACCCAGTTTTAAGCTTCCTACACAGCTGTTTTTGTTTCAGTTAATGACTGAGGACCTCATTCAGAGTCGGTCGAAGCGGCCGCACGGTCGTACGGGAAAAGGGGCCGGATATGCAAATGATTCCCTCGCAAGTTGCGTCCCTAAGTTCGGATCGGTAGCTGGCCGACCAAGGGGAGGAAGCGGCCTGAATTCAAAAATATACGCCCCCTTCTCATACGCATTGCACGTCATCTTCGGCCATATAAGGATTAATCGAGACCATCGGGAACCATCAGAACTGGTCGTAGAGCTTAAGGTTGACCATACCCTCTCTTAAACTCTACGATCATGTCAGTGTAAAATCCTCCCATGTCACATGTGCCATGACGCTACTTTGTTAATTATGCACTCCCATAAAACGCTGTTCGCATAATTAGGCACGCCTGCGTCCGGATCTCCACTCCCCCGTTTTCAAGCACCTTCCCGTTACCACCCACAAACGCCTCCATCTGTCACTCAAACTGCCGACCTGGCTGTGTTCAAGGAGAGAGAAATTTCTGATCGTAGCGGCTAGTTTTCGCACGCGCATTGCGAACATTACGCATGCGCAGTATAGCAAACATCGGTGGCGTACGACCGTGCGGCCGATTCGACCGACTCTGAATGAGGTCCTGTGTTTCAACCTACATATGAAAATGATGATCACCTGTTTGGTATGATTGGTTAATCATACACCTGACTATAATCCTACTAAATCCCTGATTTTGTGCAAGTGCACCTAGAAGAATTTATGCTGTTTTGAAGGCAAAGGGTGATCACACCAAATATTGATTTGATTTAGATTACTCTTCTGTTCATTCACTTTGCATTTTGTTAATTGATAAAAATAAACTATTAACACTTCTATTTTTGAAAGCATTCTTACTTTGCAGCATTTTTACCACCCCTGCCTAAAACATTTGGGGCGATCCGAGGCGCCCCTCGGATCTCTCCTCCTGCCCCGGATCCCTAATCGAGGCAAAACCTCACGATCCTCTTGTCAGATCACGAGGTTTTGCCTCGAGCGGCCATTTTTAAAAATGCCTTTACCTTCAATGGGCAAAGCGCTGATTGGCTGACAGAGCCATCTGTCACGGCTCTCAGCCAATCAGCGTTATGGTGTCCATTTGCGTGTAGCACGGACCCGGGAGATCCGTGCTACTTGCATCTGTGTCATTGACACTGAGCACGGATGGGTCAGTGAGACCCGTCTGTGCTGCCACGGTAAAAAAAATAAAAAATATCGTAGGCTTGCGCAAGTATAGGCTGGTGCAAATTCACACTGAGCAGCGGAACATCATCAACGCTCACTACCCACCTTCCAGCAATGTGGTGTAATAGCAAACTTTACCTGGTGTGTTCTCCAACAGTGACAACACTCTATGCTCCTCTGGCCCCTCCATCCCCCTGATCAAGCAGCAGCAGGAGGTGGCTGTGCAGCCTGTATAAATGGCCACTGAATGAATACCAGGGCTTGTAGCATAGGGAGGCTTTGTAGTCCCAGCCAAGTTTTGCCTATAGTGTTAGAGAGGCAGCACATGACCGGGACTACAGAGACCATATGCTGCGGGCCCCGGTATTCTTTTGCGACCATTTCAGCGACCCTGCTGGTGCCTCCCACACTCTTGGCGCCCAGAGGGGCAAACACTTCCAATGACTCTGGGAGTTACGCAACAAGCGGCATTGATGATGATTATGTGTAGCAAACCAAGCAACGGATGGGGGCAGGTGGACTGCAAGATGCCTAAACAGTGCATACTGATGAATATATGCATTTATTATCATGAACGCAATGTGAGAGCAAATATAGACAAATCATGTTCGCAACTAAACCAGGCCCACTGTGCTGGTGAATACAGTACTTTCACAGAGATAAAACATCACAGTAAATGTATTAGTTGTAATGCTGGGTTAATTACTACCAGAGTCTAAATTACTGTGTCTGTAGAAATAACAGTGGATAGAATGAGAGATTTTCAGTTATAGAGAGCAAATAAAGATGGTAAGGGAGTAAAAACATACATACATACAAACATGACTAAGCAAGCAGAAAGACAATATGATCAGTTTCACCTCCTAACACGTTTCTAAGAGGCCTACTTATTCATCAGTGCTATTTTAGTACCCAACTCGCTGCAAGTAGCAGCAGTGGATACTAAAACACTGGAGTAATTTAACATTGCTCCGGTGCAGAGACAGCTGAACCGAAGATCAGCTGACCCCGCAATCCCTATCACTGCTACCTTGGTAGTCTAAAGGTACCTACACACTTGATGATATTTTACACGATTCGCCCGATTTTGACGCATCAGAACAACAAATCGTGTAAAATATCTCCAAATCGTGAGTGTCCACTCACAATCATGATGCCGATGCGCGTACCCTTAACTCAGCAGTGCTAGTGCGCATATGTGAGCTGGGGTTCACGCATGCGTATGAAGAAGCCAGCTTCCAGCGGAGGGATCCAAAAAGGGACAGAGGAACCTGAAAGGATCCATTTTCACAATCCGGACCTCCTTCCTATAGAAAAGAGCGGTATCTGGGAACCAGTGCCAAGATGGCAAAGGTTCCCGCTGTCAAGCTCTGAAAAACATCTCAAGCATGATCAGTGGAAAAAGGATGCACCTGAGCTCAATTTTGAGCTTCATGGCAAAGGCTGTGAATGTTTATGTACATGTGATTTCTTAGGTTTTTTTTAATTAAATTTGCAAAAATTTCAAAAAACCTTTTTACACGTTGCCATTATGGGGTATTGTGAGTAGAATTTTGAGGACAAAAATGAATTTATTCCATTTTGGAACAAGGCTGTAACATAACAAAATGTGGAAAAAGTGAAGCACTGTAAATACTTTCCGGATGCACTGTATACTGCACCTGCAACTTGTGTTTAAAGTGCCTGGTTCTCACCATGCTATAAGATGTCATGGGATGAGTTGGAGCAGAAGCCACGTCAGTCATTAATCTGCATGATGATGATGGCGGCATCTGGATGGGAGCCAACACCACACTAGGGCGTTAAACCCTTTGTAAAAGCTCCTGGACTGATTCCAGAATTCTGATCTGTCACCATAGCCCCAACACTGCATGATCAGTCCCCTGCAGCTCCTGGAAATGATTTAAATGCCTAAAACTTATAATAATGTGACAATGCTGAAACAGTGAGAAGACTTTTTCAGCTAAATCTATTTGGCTCATTGCAATATCTGTCCAGATTTGCCGCTTTCAGACATTTGTGACTTGTTGGCCCCATTCACCAAATATTTGGAGCATAATTTATGTCCCCTGAAGATATGGACAACCTTGTCCTGTCCCAATGGGGGACATTAAATTCCCAGCATGGTGATGTAGCTCCTGGGATAAGTGCAGGGAATTATTCAATTGCCCGCATCGCACCCTACACTTAAGTCAGGAGATGCCCGGGGCTTAGTCACGCTAAACTGCATTTTCCAACTTAAGTGCCGGGCACGATGCTGTTACTGCATGTTATGCTGCACCGAGGCAGTAGTCAAGTCGGATTTTTGCCTGCACCTCAGGAGGGTGCCAGCTGAAATCCTCTAGTAGTGGATTTACAGACCGGCCAATTGAATAGCTCCGGGTACTCATCCCGAGAGCTACATCACTGTGCTGGGAATTGAATTGCCCCCAATAATGTGTCCAATAAACGGCCCTGTTCTACTTTTGTATATGGCTTGTTTTCTCCTTAGGCCGTTAGTCAAAAAATACAGAAAAATAAGATTATCTATGAAAAATATAAGATATAACACACTCACACCCCCAGGCATTAATTACTAACACCTTAGCAGTGACCAGACATACACTCTCCCCTCCTGCATTCACTACTAACACCTTAGTAGCACCCAGACACACAATCTCTCTCCCCCTGCTAACACCCCAGAAGAAGCACCCAGGCACACACTCTCTCCACCTGCATGCCTGAATTCACTGCCAACACCCCAGCAGCAGCACCCAGGCACACACTCTCTCCACCTGCATGCCTGAATTCACTGCCAACACCTCAGCAGCAGCACCCAGGCACACACTCTCTCCACCTGCATGCCTGAATTCACTGCCAACACCCCAGCAGCAGCACCCAGGCACACACTCCTCCTCCAATTAACTACCAACACCCCAGCACACAAATACTACTTGTTGTTGATTAGGGTCTTCCATTCTTGCTATTTGCTGCTCTCGCCCAGCAAAAGCAGAGGCTGCCGGGGTGAAGAGCCAACAAAGGAGGCAGAAGCCATGCATTTAACAGCAATTTTATTGTGTGTAATTAATTTTTTGCTAGTGTAGGAACTTGCAGTGATTGGGAATCCTTGATGACGGGCTGCATGCTTAAATGTTTTAATGAAATTATAAACAAAATCCCCCCGCTTTTATTTGCTAGATACAACCCGATTTGCGGACACATCCACAGTGTAACTGGGTTCCGGATGAAAGGTCAACAGTAAAAACTTCGACAAGCAATAGGTCGACACCAGATGGTCGACAGTCAATAGGTTGACCTATTGTACCTGTCGACTTACAGACACGTCGACATTTTCTGCATCGACTTTTGCACATAATTGAAGAAAAAAACAAAACACAGGTGTGGGAGCGCTAACAATATATCATAGAATGAATCTAATGGAATTTTGTAAATAGATAAATACACATTTAATAATACAAATACACAAATATGAATCAAAAAGAATTCTGTACATGAATAACGGATAAAAATAAAAAATAAATGCGCATGTTGTCCTAATGGAAAAAAAATATCATAACAGATAAAAAGACAAATACTGAATGATGAATAAAACAATAAGTCCTCGAGATGGATACAAAAGTGCTGTATGCAGCGGAGATATTGAAGCAAAAATAATCTAAGTGATAGTCCAGAATCCAAATAGCCAGATACTGTTATAAAAATAAAGCCAAGTGAACGTGCTGGATATTTCCAGTGGCTTACCCGTTCGATGCAGTTTATAATGTGGGTATTTGGTAGCAAAGGATCTGGGTGAAGTCTCTGCTCGTGAGTCTCGGCAAGGAGAGCAGCTGATTGCGGAGTCTCGTAGTGTAGATAAGCGGTGCGGCTCTGTGACACCGAGCGGCTGGTAAGTTTGCCGCTCTTGCAGCTAGCGACGTCTCGCTAAGCTGTTATTAGCAGTCTGGAGTCATCTCTTAGTTAGCCGTGGCATGTGGAGCCGAAATCAGTAAGATTTGAACAGGGCATATGTAGAGAAAAGCCACTGGTTGGTATAATAACCGCTTCTTGGGGCAAGCTTCTTAGCCGTGGTCAGTGGGACCTCTCTGTTGAAAGTCCAACGGGTACCTATGCCGGAGAACCTTGAAATCTCGTAATAATTCTTCTCCAATTTCTCTTGATCTGAGGCTCACATTTTCATACTGAAGACATTCACACAGAAAAGACTCTGCATCTCTAAGAAGACTGATAGCGTCCAGCGGTATAGCCAAACTATTGACGGTAGACCATTTGGTGTCGACCTATATAGTGTCTACCTTTTTATTGTCAATCTAATGAACCATACCCAGTGACTGAGAGCGAAATGTACTAAGCATCGCATCCGCCCTCCTGACTTCGGGTACATACCGCGGTATGTACCAAGAATATCGCAAAGGACAGCTCTCCCGATAAGAGCTGTCCTTTGCGTTGGCCCGGACAGAGTGACTTCCAGGTTTAATACCCAGAAGTCACTCTGGTCTCCTTCTGCACATGCGGGCCGCGGGGGTGATGGGAGGGATCCGATCGGATCCCTCCCAGCCTGGAGCATCTCGATAAGAAGCCCAACTCAACTGTGTCTTACAAACTAAGCAAAAACAACAAAACAAACAAAAAACCTATCTGCAAAAAACCTTCATCCTACAATTGAAAAAAAGTACAGTGCAGAGCTCATCTAGCAAACTCGCAGCGTACTGGTTAAGTTTAATATATACAGTATTAGGTCTCTAGGGGGCCTATTTATTAAAAATAAATTGTGGAATATCCCTGCAAACAGCCATTTTCAGGGGGTACTCGCAAATATTAAGGATTCCTTGAATGTACCATGGAGGGTCCCTCCATTTTCGACAGCAGAAGCAGGTCTATAGGGTTTCAATAGGGCCTGCTAGGCTGTCAGATTTACCAAGCTTTTCCCCGGCAGTTAATGCCATCTTCACATAGCATTAGCCGCTGTAGCCTATGGGCTGCACTTGGAACAAATTACCAGGAGAGGGTTCCATAACAACCCTCCCCGGCAATGGCCGCTGCACAATGAGTGGTCAGCAGACAACTCATGCGCAGTAGCGCTGCAGGGTCCCGGAAAAAGAGTGTAATAATCATATTAGTGATCATTTCACTTCTGACACTTCCAGTAACTGAGCCTCTGACTTAATTGTCATTTCTTATCACCGCTATTTGTGGCAATAAGCAGGAGCGCCGAGAGGGGGGGGAGAGAGCGGGTACTAATTACCCGGGCCCAGGCTTGCTTGAAGGGCCCGGCGGGCTCCCAGAGACCAGCGTTGCTCCCCCCCTCCCCTTTACATCACAGCAGCCCAGCACATGCTGCTGTGTGCTGGGCTGCACTGGGAGACTGCTTAGCAGCCGCAGCAGTCTCCTATGCGTGTGGGGGGAGCAATCACACTGAATGCGCCTCACACTGGCTATGCGCCGGGCAGAGGGGGCTCACAGCCCCCCTCTCCCCAGAAGCAGCTCTGCAAAAGTATTATCTTTATTTATTTATTTTGCCTAAAGGGATGTGGCCACGCCTCCAGCGATTAGGCCATGCCCCCTTTTACCTGGGCTCTTCTGGGCGCCTGGCAATAAGACATTATCACGTCTAAAACCCAATAATTGATAAATATGCCCTAAATTTGATAAGGGGAATCAACAAATGTATTATGCTGTTATTTCCAATAGAATTGAGCCTTAGCTCACCTTTCATGCTACAGATGAGAAAGCAAAATGCCTGGGGCCTTGAAAAACATAGGGAAATTGTTTAGCGCACATCACTGATAATCCATCATGCATTTCCAATATCAGATTGACGGCAACACAGAAACATAATTATAGTTTGTGCTTGATAAGTAATATGACAGAAAGCAGAGTACAGGAAGAAAAGCTTTAGGTCCCTAGGAAGCTATATTACTCATCACACAAGTACTGTATACCTGAGCATGCAGAACAATCCATAGCTCTCTCCACTTGCATCAATAAATCAATTATTTACTAGAATGTTAATTGAACATTTCTTTATTTACATACACTAAGCGCAAAGGGTGATTATAGAGTTTTGTGTTTAGATGATGACTAAGGCGTTGTCTATTTTGAACGCATATTTTGTTCTTGTTATATGTAATCTGTAATATAAATATTATAAAACAAATAAAGTGGAATAGAGCCTTGTAATTCAGGTTGTATCTCTTTAGCCGGCAGTACTTATTTCATTTGATACTAATATCTGGATGTGCAGTGTCGTATGTACTAATGTACATACGAGTGCAGGGTACGTGCTACGTGGTGGGACACTGCACATGGGCCCCCCTGTGCTTTTATACACCTCGGTGAATGTGCTTCACCTTCAAATAATCTGGTGCATTCCACACTAGGGGATTATCTACAGAGTATATATATAAAAAAAACAAAGATCATTTACAAATGTGCAGTCTGGTCAGGGCCAGATTAGGAAAAGGGCAGATAGGACTACAGCAACCAGGCCTCCACATAAAAATAGGTCCATCACCATGATAGCCACACAGCTGGCCATAAATCATCATATTAAAATTTCATTTCTATTTTCCTCACAAAATTATGCAAATTTTCTGCTTTTACATATTTAGGGAGTCATTGGGGCTGATAATGTAGAGGGTGAACACGCCCACATGGCACTGGCCACACCCACACAGCACTTATCATAGCTCCTCCACTTCTCACTATAGGACCAACAATTATTTTTGAATTCCAGGCCCACGTGGCCATTACTCGGGCCCTGACCCTGCTATATTCTTTGTGTGTGTGAATCAGGCGACTTCAAAGTGCATTTCTAACCCACATCTCGCTCTTTGGAACCTCCCTTCTAAATTCTATCTGTGGCTAGTTTTGCAGGGTAGTGGATGCTCCAAAAAAATGTGCAAGAGATAAAGCAGCATTGCTAACTAGTGTGTCACCGCATTGAACCTGACATGATCATATTTAGACCTTGGAAAAGTTGGTCTGAAATGTAATCGGGTGTCTATAAAACTAGGCTTTTAAAGGACATTTGGTCATTTTTGTACCCTGGTGTCCTCCCTGGTGAGGACCATCCCTGTTGGCTCATATGGATCTGACGTTGCAATATATACGGCAGCACATGGCCTACCAGATGAAAAGCTTTGACATATAATACAGTGGCGGATGGAGAATATGACCCTTTCCTAAAAGAAAGTGACAATTTCCAGAGTCCATTTGGTAAAACATGCATTTATTAACACCTTTTTGTCTCATCTTACACTCTAGATCAGGGGTTCCCAACCACGGTCCTCAAGGCACACTAACAGACCAGGTTTTAAGTATAGCCATAGTTGAGCACAGGTGACTTCATTAGTACCTTAGTTATTTTGATTTAACCATCTGTGCTGAAGCATGGATATCACTAAAACCAGGACTGTTAGTGTGCCTTGAGGACCGAGGTTGGGAATCACTGCTCTAGATGGTGGTAATACTATATAAGCATGTTTATGAACTTAAAACAGAAAAATATATGCTGTATTCAGTCTGATAAATGCTTATTCAAGCACTGGAATTTTCTTTCATTTGAAAAATAAAACATGGTATTTTCATTACTAGAGAGATAGTAACAGCATTATAAATAACATCAAGACATCTAAATATTCCATTCTATACACTAGGGAAATATATATTTGCAGAGATGAACCAGTGCACTGGAAAAAAACCCACAATTACATGCATTATACATGTTTATTAAAATGCTAAAATGTGAGCATGAGTGCCGTAAGATTCATGCAATTCAGTCATAATAAACCCACAGGAGCTGATAATACAAAAATAGAACCAAGCGTATGATGAATATAATGTCCAAATTGATAATGAAATATGAACATGACAGGTAGAAATATATAAATACTTGTTAATAGGCAGATTCTTGCTTTCCGCTCCATACAAACTATATAAAGCAAAGGACATTATTTGCAAATGCTTAAACGATAGATCACATTGTATCTGTTATACACAATGTGGACAGAGAAACACAGAACAGACCTAGGTTCTGGTTGACAGACTCTAGGGTCTGGTTGGTCATCTGGCCTTAGTCTTTAACTTCAGATTAAAACTGTTGTGTTTTTTAGTCCAAACTATCCAGGAACATTCGACTAAAATGGATTTTTAAATTGACGGAAATTCAACAAGGTCGACACAAACTCAAAAAAACACACACAAAAAACTGGTTATTTCAGTCTCTGTAATATGACCCTAAACAAAAAAAATGTAATCCTTGAATTTTGCATGACAACCACAACCCAACAGAGAACTTATTTTTGGTAAAATAACAAAAATAACAACACAAATTGTTGGACACAAAGTATCAGATATATAAACAAGTCTCCACCTATTAATCACACACACCACAGTGACCAAAGCAATACACCTGACACACATACAACTGGTCGCAAATTCAAAGAAACCTCAGTATGAGTAATATAGTAGTGCACTTGTTTTTGTACTGATATGACTATCTACCAAAGATAATGCTAATTCATACATTCAAATAAAAATATATTAACTATACAACATAGCAGCTGTAATATCAACACATTAAAAGCCAAAACCAAATATTAAAATCCAAATCTAGACCGGTCTATAACGCAATGCAGAGGTTTGAACAAATCAACACAAATATAAACACAGGTATATTATACTGTCCATGCATCAAGATAACAGTAACCTAAAGAAAATCATGCAAGAGACCCTACACAAACCAGCTCAGAAATATAATCTATAATAGACAGAAATAGTACACATCAGCAGACCAACAACATCACAAAAACCTCTCAGTAACCTAAACATATAAATTTCAGTCCAACACAAACCTTGCATGATCATTTACACAAGCCTTCGTGGATATAGAGGGCGAGCCTGTTACAATATGGCACTACTTTAGCACACCAAACAGTAGCCAGTTAACATAAATCAGTGAAGTACCCCCCGACCCCCACCCCCTGTAATTTTACCTGAAATGTACCTGTTCGTCAGTTATCTACCAATAACATTAAACAGGGTATACAATGTGCTCAATACAAAACAAATTGTGTATACTGACACATAGAAGAACCACACTCCAGGAATGTAAATCACAAAGTGTTTTAAAAACATGAACAAGCTGTAAATACAAACTGACTTTATTGTAATATATCTAAAATGATATAATAATAGGAAGATTACACTTAAAATGTGTCATTATGTCCCAAACAATCCAGATTTGTGGTAAAAACAAAAACCCCAAAACATGGAATCACATCACAAACAGCAGGTTGCTATAAGTGGTCCAATACTGTACACCCTCAGAACAGGCTCCCTTCCCACAGAAGATATTTATTCATCAATCCACTATTCTGATGCACACAATAATGTCACCTAAACACATAAACACACTAAACATCCACCCCCAAACCTCAGCCATCATCCCGACACCCATCCACACACAGTATAGTAAAGCTAAACCATTGACATAATGAAACATTCCTATATGATACTGTGGTAGATAATCCAGCAAATGCAACACATGATTGGAATGTGACCTAAAATAGCATGCATTAAAGCAAAATGACTGGGGTACAGTATAACCCCCCCCCCCAAAAAAAAAAAAATAGGACAAAGCAGCACTGTCATACCCCTGGGATGCACAAATTCCAGCACAGGCAGCACCCCCTCCTGGCATTTGTGTGGCTGCCATGGTGTTTAGGATTTGGTTGTGCTCTATATATTGGGGATGGAGGAGAAAGGGGGAGTGTGGATTAACAATGGCAGAGAAATAAAATGATAAGCACAGCGCTGCAGCCAGGAGAGAAATGCAATATGAGGAAGCTGTGATCCTGGGGTGTGATACATTGTAACCTAGTATAGGACCAGCTGGGATTACCTTAGCAACCAGAGAATCCGCTTCTCCTCCTCCTCCTCCTCCAGCTGCTTCCTCGGCTTTCTCTGATTTCCCTGTCACAGGCTGCAGGGAACCCGGTGCATGGTTCCAATGACACCTGAGGGGCAAGCCCAATACCTGCTCAGTCCGAGGAGGGTGGTGGGAAGGAAGCCTGAGGGTCCCCCGGAGACAGGTCCATCCCTGTGTGAGCTGATGAGGATGGATGGGAATAAACAGGACAAGCTGCTACTTCCCACCTCCTCCTCCTCCCGCTCCTGCTCAGAGGATGCTGCAGTAGACGGAGCGCCCCCTGACGGGGAGATGAGGTGGTGAGCCGCGGCGGGAGCGCGCATCTGGTGGGGAACGGGAACGCCCCTCATTCACCAACCACCCGAGCTCCTCTCAGTACCGGCAGCGGCAGGTGCGCCCCGCAGTGACGTCGTGTGGGTAATGCTGCTTACAGGATGGGCTGCCATCATGCTGGTACTGTACTATGAGTTTAGAGTAGATCTGCTTCATGTCACTAAATATTTTATTGATACACTGTTTAAAATAGTGCAATATTTGTGTTTTAAGTCCATTTTTGTTACAATTTTGGAGTGAGACACATGGTCAGATGGCAGCAAGGGAATGACTGCTGGTTACATTTATTTAGGCTTCCCATCAGTGGCAAACGCAGGATTTCTAGAGGGGGGTTTCCAAATGCCTGATTTTAGAGTGAATGTGGCCAGTCCATGAAGAGGGCAGAATTAGTATTCAACCAGTTTTAAATATGCGTCATACAAAGTGTATTGTGTATCATAATTCCAGCATATACAGGACCAGCGATCACAATAAGCCATTATATGTAGCAGTAGGCCATCCTTCCTGAGCTGGATGTATTTATTTTAGATGTGGGCACCATTCCAGAGCATGGGAGCAAGTCCGGGAGTCTGGAGGAGCAGCAGAAGGACCTAGCACTGCCCTGGACATATATGTACATATTGGGGTCTATAGCAGTGCATCCCTAATAGTGCATGTTTTCCAGATCTCCTAGTTGGCGCACAAGTTATTTATTACTGTCTGATACATGTTAAAAGATCCATAGGTGTTGCTAATTATTTCATTTGTGATACTGAGAAGAACATGCAACACTAGCAAAATTCTATTATATTACTCTTTCTACTGTGGTCATGTGTGTGCTGGGGAGGGGGGTTTCCAGGCAGACGGAAACCCCCCCTGCGTTTGCCTATGCCCATGTCATCCCTTTAATTCGGGACAAGCATGAATTACACCGATTCTGTGGCCGGGCTGGCTTCAAGTCTCCAGTTAATCTGCCACTGAACTTGTGTAATTCACGTGTCCCAAATTAAAGGGATGTTATGGCAAAACTACATTTAGTGCCGTATTCAATTTGATGGTGAAAAGTCTGAGGTCGGACTTATCACCATCATCGCTGGTTTATCAGGGATAAAGTATCGGGTGCGTGCCCGCTTTAGCCCCGTATTCAATTAGGATCCGGCGAAAACGGGACCCGGCGGAAAGGTAATATAGAAAAATCCAGGGAATTTTCGGGAAATGTTCTTGGCACCCCCCTAAAGTTGTCCAGACATGGATCACTATGGGCGTTCCCATTTTTTGCCTGCTGAAGGAAGTCGGGGGTTTTACTAGCCACGGCAGGTGCATAAATGCGGCTTTAGAAGAAGGGGTGAAGAATAGCATTTAGATTATTTTTTTAAAAATAATAACTATTTCCATCAAATTTGGGGTACATGAAAATGGGTGCAAGCATATTTTTAATTCTTCAAAAATACACCTGCCGCTACCACCCGCAATGAAGAAAACACCTGCCGCATACTTGGGAACCCCTCTAGAATCAATTTTGCTATTTTAGGTTTTTGTCCCCCATATCTTTTTTTTTAACCCCAAAATGAAACTTAATTTTTTTGGGGTGTCCCGATTTTTTTTAAAAACTTTTTTCTGACATACATTACTTTTAGGGGACATTCCCAGGGTTGCAGGCTATATTTTTAAAGCCTGCACCCCTAAACCCCAATTCTGCACTTTTTTCGTCACCTATTCAGTGGAGAAAAGTTATCTCCGTTTTTTTACAAAGACTTTTCGCACCGGCGAAAAGTCTTTGAAATTGAATAAGGGGATAATTAAAACAGGCGAAAATTATCGCCGATAATGGGTTTTCGCTCCAAATTGAATACGGACCATAGTCTAAAAAAAACGTGTACTTTTCTGGAAAAAAATAAGATATGTTTTCAGTGGTCTGAAATTGAGACATCTAGTTACATAGGGCGTGATTCTGAGGCACACGCAGAAGCGCAGGCAGCAGCGTATATTGGTGGTCGCCCGTCTGCGGCTTTATGCCAATGCCGCTACAAACGCCATCCCTCGTGTACATCCCTGCGGCGAATGTGCAAAGACTGAGACGCCCACTATCAGAATTGGAGATCTAGTCATTCGGATTGTTGCACCCTTAAGGTGCGTACACACTAGACAATGTGCTCACAATGCAATATCGTGAGCTATTTCCCTTAAACTCTCTTTGGCAGCTCCCCGGTTCTCCAGCACACGATATGCTGCTAAAAAGTGTCCAATCTGACTAAAGATCTATCTTGCACAAAATCTATCTATTGCACTAAATTGTGTATGAGATTGGCAAATCTTACCTGCAGTAGGCAAGATCTGAAGATGCAATGTACGACCAGCAGGTACGCACATCGACATCGTGATCATGAGTGGATACTCATGATTTGGACATATTTTGCACGATTTGACATTTCGATGCGTCGAAATCGGGCGAATCGTGTAAAATATCATCTAATATCACCTTTAAACGCCACCATCGGTCGCATCATCGAAATTTGCACCAACCCTATGGCAGGTGCAGTTTCTCCTTGTGACTATGGCCTCCTGTATCTGTGTGGTGTACGCATTTCACTGACATGCCCGCGACACTCCTATAACACGCCCACTGAACAGGCCATTTTTGTGCGCATTTCTATCCGACACCCAGGAACGCCTGTCACTTTTCTGATACTGTGCATCTCAATTGCAACAGCACCATTGTGCGTACACTCTGTGTAACCCATGCACTTTAGGGGTTTTTAGAAATCTTCACGCATGTTGCAAAACAATTGCTCAACTATGTGAACTCAGAATCAGGTCCAAGCAGTGAAAAGAATGGAGAAATGGACCAATAGATGAGTTGCCCATATCAACCAATCAGCTTCTACCTACCATTTTATAGAATGTACTTGATAAATGCTACCTCACAGCTGATTGGTTGCTATGTGAAACTTCTCTACTCACTTCAGTGTGACCAACACACCAGCTGATTAAGACAGGTCTGTAGAGGAGGAGGTACTGAGTCTGACAGAGTGCCTGACGTATCTAATGCCGATATTTATGCAGACCGAGCGATTGTTTGCCATCGCAAATGCGTGTCAGCCGCACTGTGCACGTGCAGCGTTTTTGTTGCAATTGTGTCCGCAAAGAGGATCCATTCGCAAAGTGAGTGACAGGTAATCAGCAGTTGGGGAAGTTAACAGTGGGGTGGCTAGGCAAACACCGTTTAATTGGCGTGCATAAATTAGTCATTGTGGTCGCCTATGCAGCATGAGAGCTCTCTGCGTGTCATGAAAGCTGCAGTGTTTGCGGCTGGTCAGAATTGCCGCATATGCTGCATGGCTGCCCAATTTGCATCAATGTTACCGATGTTTACACCGTTGTAAGTTGTCGGACGGATATAAGAAGGCAGCAGTGGGCGTCCCTATGCTCGGGTAAACTTTGGGAAAATTTGCATATTTTCACAGCTGTCTTGCGTTTCAAAATTGCAGATGCAATGGTATTAGCGTACATCTCTGAATCGAGACCAAAGAGTAAATATAAGAGACAGAAAGAGAAGAAGACAGGCAGGACAGAGAGCAACAGGAGAGTGACAGGGGGAAACAGCATTACGAGAGGCAGGGCGTGGCCTAATTATCATAGGCCACACCCCTTAAATGGCGTTATTTGGGGGCCTCCCACTTAGGCTGTGGGCGAGCCCAGCACTACGTCAGTAGCTGGGCTGCCACCAGCTCTTTCCCTGCACTGAAAGGATGCCTCGCGCATGTGCGCAGCATCCATTCTTCTACGGGGCCAGTCATCCGACTGCCCATGGGACACTTCGTCCCACGAATGGAACAGCGGGGCAGAGCCCGAAAAACGGGACTGTCCCGCTGAAATCGGGAATGGCTGGGAGGGGTGCGCCCTCTATGGTCGAACATGCCTCGAGCCGGCCCTACGGAGAAGGGGGTATATATAGAGTGTAGCAGGAGAAAAGTGGGGAGTAGAAATAGACAAAATAGGATAGAAAAAAGTCAAGGGGGTATATTTACTGAGAGTTTTTAGAAGTGGAGATGTTGCCCATAGCAACCAATCAGATTCTACTTAACATTTATCTAGCACCTTCTAGAAGATAATAGCTAGAATCTGATTGGTTGCTATGGGCAACATCTCCACTTCTAAAAACTCTCACTTTAGTAAATATACCCCAAGGAGTGTCAGGTAGAGAAAGAGAAACTGACAGAGTGGAAAAAGAGAGAGAGAGAGGAGGAAGAGATAGCATGGAAAGACAGATATGAAGTAAGAGAAGGAGGAGGGGGGGGCTCAGACAAAGTTGGGGACGGCTACTAGTATTTTAAAAAGCTATAATCTATCCCACATTTATTTTATTTTTTTTTGTCAAACATTCTATTTAAAATATGGCAAGATATAAAATAGCAGTCATGTATGCACATTATGTTATATAGCTGCCATAAAGGGGCCTATCCATTAGACGACTTTTTGAACGATCCGACCAAAATCATGTTCGCAGATAGGAGGTCAGTCTCCTGCACTGAATGACGTTCAGTGAACGCCGTTCAGTGCGGGCACCACATCTAGGCGACCTGAAGGACTGAACACCTAGTCGTTCAGTTTTTCAGGTCGCCTAATGGATAGGCCCCTTAACACATCAATCTGCACTTCAGAGGCACAAAAAATACAATGAGCCAAGGGCCTGATTCAGAGCCGGACGCTATTTGCGCTCGCTCGTCCAGAAAAAGGGGGTGGCTATTTAAATTAACCGTTCGCTCTTTGCGGTCTGTTCACGCCTCTATGTCTGAACGAGCGAACAAAACATGCGAACGTAATTTTGAAAAAAACGCCCCCTGGCCGCTCGCATCATACGTCATGTCCGCTATTTATTAGATTAATCGAGTACATCGGACGGCGTATGAACTGCTCGCTATTCTTGTGGTTGGTTTTTCCTACCACAATCATGCGAGCAGTTCTGATTATAAAACAACCAAGTGACGTGGTCGATGACGCTGCTTTATTAATTATGCACACCCTTAAAACGCCCGTTTTGACCTTTAAGCACGCCTGCGTTCAGATCTCCACTCCCCGTTTTCAAGCACCTTCCCCTGTTACCACCCACATACGCCTCACTCTGTCACTCAAAATAGCAGGCATTCGCTATTTAGCGAGCACACGATTTTCGGCCGCACTGACTGGTTCGCGCATACGTATTACAATCCGTACGCATGCGCAGTTGGGCGAACATCGCTCGGAACGAACGAGCGGCCGCTTACGAGCGGCTCTGAATCAGGCCCCAAGTGCATTAAACTTGCCAGGGTTAAGTGAAACAATGAGACAAAAAATTTAGTCAAATATTATTGTGGTCAGAATCTAGGCAGGAGAATCACAGCGGAATAACCCTGTAAGATGGCAGTCTTGGACATAACTAGAATACAAGGTGAACTGACGAGATATTGCATTTGGTGCAACACAGAGCAGGGTCACTCATACATAATCAGTAGAAGCACTTACTGCCCAATTGTAGCTGACAATAAGAGGGAAGCCATGATGAGCATTCATTCACTGGATAGATTGCAAGGTACAATAGGAAAATTAATATTTAAAAAAAATAAAAAAAAATTGAAATGAACCACTATAAAAATCGGTCACTGGTGTCTATGACCGTTCTCATTGCACCCTGCGAGCAAATTGGATGTGCTTGGGCATTATACAGTAGCACTGTAACCCTTTTGACATGGATATGGTTTGAAGAGGTGTCTTCAAACCAACAATATATGGTCCACTGCTCCCTCTGCAGTGCACCAATAGCAGGCACTATTACAATATTTTGCTCTGCGTGGTCTCCATGATCGCAGTGGTGCATTTGCGCACTGTGATGCATATGCCAGCAATAGCGATTCGCAAAGAATCAGGCCCATAATCTGTAGATCATCAGCAATCATATAGACAACTAGCTGGAATACCCGACATTCCTTGGTTGAAGACTGGACCCTGAAGTACACCTGCAGCCTTTATTTGCTTACATTGTCCTCGCCTATAACCCCATTCCATTGATCCTGAAAAAGACCCCACTGTTTGCTAACATACATGCAAACTGGCGTAACTTCCGTTGGTGCAAGGGGTGCGGCTGCTATGGTGCCCGAGCTTCCTCTAAGGCCTGCCGCTCCCCCTGCACCCAGTCATGCACACAAGCTGGGCCGGTCCAGTCAGGGCTGCTGTGGGGAGCCCAGGTGGACCGGTGTTGATTTGGTGCCAGGCAGACGAGAGACAGCGCCACTTGTCGTGAAGCAATCAGCACTTGTGGATCAATAGCCAATAAGTAGTGGCAGCTCCTCATTGGCTGCTAGTCCGCAAGTTCCGATTGGCTTGCGTCCGTCGCCACATTTAAATTGCATTAGCGCTGTCTGTCCATGTCTGCCGCTGCCTACCGGTGCAACAGCTGTAATTAGCTGGCGTCCTGGCCCCAAATCCACACAAGAGGCTGCTGGAGGGACACGGGGAGGTGAGTTGCTGGGGGATCATAATGTGGCATAATGTGTAAGGGGCACTACTATTGTGTGGAATAATGTGTTATTTGGGGCACTACTACTATGTGGCATAATCTGTAATGGGCATTACTGTGTGGTATAATGTATAAGGGTATTACTGTGTAGTGTAAGGGGCATTACTGCGTGACATAATGTATAAGGGGCATTACTGTGTAGTGTAAGGGGCATTACTGTGTGACATAATGTATAAGGGGCATTACTGCTGCGTGGCATAATGTGTATAAGGGGTACTACTGTGTGGCATAAACTGAATGGACTCTGAGCCTGATTCAGACCCACTCGTGAGTGCACAGCACTCACAAGCGGGTCGATGGTCCCCCACTGCGCATGCGCACGCCAAAGCCGGCTCCGGCGTGCACATGCACGAGCCCCGGCCAGCGATGGGCACTCCGTCGCTACAGGTCTCGCACCAAAGTGGGGCAGCTGTCGATGGTAATTGACAGCTTGCCCCGTTTTGGAGGCGGGCAGGGGGGGTGGCTGGGCAAACGGAGGCGTTCCTGCAGGAATGCCTGCCGTTTGTGGGCAGCCCTACTGACATCACTCGTGATATCAGTAGGTGGACTTCCTGCACTATTAGAGCAGGAAGTCCACTGGAGCTTGCGGCCACGAGACCCTACCACAAGGGTCTCGTTGCAAGACCGATGGTTGCGATGGTCTTGACCATCGGGACCATCACTTGGCCGCTTGCATAAGCTGTGGGTGGTCACCCACAGCTATGTGAGCGGCCAGGAGGCCATCTTTTAAAAAAAAAAGGGACGCCCTGATTCAGAGCGAGCGCTCTCAAAGAGCGTCCAGCTCTGAATCAGGCCCTCTGTGCGGGGGCAAATTATTGTGTTTTTTCCTCTGGGAGGGGGCCTTTTACAATCTTGCTATGTGGCCTCCAAAGTTCTAGTTACACACTTGCATGCAAACACAGAGGGCTGACTAATATATATGGTCACTTTAAGAAGGACTAACTCTGGATTTAATATGAACTTGCTCAGACTGTGAGGTTAAAAGGATACTTTTGTAGCTTTCACACAGGCTTTTGGCAGACTGTTAATTTCCACTTGAGCCAGCCTATGTAATTTAAGAGTGTCACCATTTTTACGGATTGTGTAACAGTGTGTGGCCCTGACGAAGTTCAAACCTAGGCAAAAATCTAATCCTGGCCAAACTACACACCCATGCCAAATTTGGTGGAGCTGGGTCCAAAACTCTGGCTGTGCATAAAGGACAAACAGACAGACAGAGGGGCACGCTTTCTTGTGCTTATTATATAGATAATATAAAAATATAGTTTAAAAAGACAAAAAACAATAATAGAAAGAGCTTTATCCAACAAACATATTCTGCAACTTAGTGAATTAGAATACATTTTTAGGTAGAAGTACACCTCTGCAGTAGATATAGAATTTATTATTCCACAGGTTCTCAAACTCGGGGTCTCATTCAGACCCGCTCGCGAGCGCTGTACGCTCGCAAGCGGGTCGATGTTACCCAAATGCGCATGCACACGACGGAGGTGCCTCCGTCGTGCGCATGTGCGAGACCCGGCGAGCGACGGGGAAGCCGTCGCTCGGGGTCTCGCACCAAAGGGGGCGTGCTGTCGATGGTGAGTGACAGCACGCCCCCTTTGGTGGCTGTGCCGGGGGCGTGGCTACCCAGACGGAGGCGTTCCCATGGGAACGCCTGATGTCTGGGTCCGGCCCCACTGACATCACTAGTGATGTCAGTGGGAGTGTTTTTGGCTCTGATAGAGCCAAAAGCACTCCGGGCTTGTGGCAGATGAGACCCTACCACCAGGGTCTCGTTGCAAGCCCGATGGTCGTGATGGTCTTGACCATCGCGATCATCTGTTTGGCAACTCGCATAAGCTGTGGGTGGTTACCCACAGCTATGCCAGCGGCCAGAAGGCCGCTCCATTTTAAGCTAGGCCAGCCCTGATTCAGAGCGAGCGCTCTGGTCAGAGCGTCCGGCTCTGAATCAGGCTCTCGGTCCTCAGGACCCCAAACAGTGCATGCTTTCCAGGTCTCCTCACTGAATCACAAGTGACATTATTAGCTCCACCTGTGGATCTTTTAAAATGTGTCAGTGAGTAATGAATAGAGCTGTGCACCTCTTGGGTGACCTGGAAACTGTGAACTGTGGGCCTGATTCAGAGCTGTTCGCAAAGAGCGAGCGCTCGCTCTGAATCAGGGCGGCTGCATGTTTTTTTAAAACCTGTCTACTGGCCGCTCGCTAAGCTGTGGGTGACCACCCACAGCTTTTGTGAGTGGTCAGGTGATGGTCGCGATGGTCACAACCATCGCGACCATCGGGTTTGCGACGAGACTCTTGTGGTAGGGTCTTGTCTGCCGCAAGCCCCAGTGAGCTTCCAGCTCTAATAGAGCCAAAAGCTCACTACTGACATCACTCGTGATGTTAGTAGGGCCGCTCACAAACGCCTCCATTTGTTCAGCCATCCCCCCTCCCCGCCTACAAAACGGGATGAGCTGTCGATCAACATCGACAGCCGCCCCGTTTGTAGCGAGCCCCGGAGCGAGAGAATTTCTCTCTCACTCCGGGGCTTGCGCATGGCGTGCGCAATGCCCCACCATCGACCCATTTGCGAGCGCATAACGCTTGCGAGCGGGTCTGAATCAGGCCCTGTGTGGGGTCCTGAGGACCGAGTTTGAGAACCACTGTATTATTCCATAAAGGAGATAATCATAGTCACTCCAAAAAACAGTTCCTGGATGATTAAAGATGGAATTCAATCATATGAAGCAACCACTAATTCATCACAGGTAAATCCCCAGAGGAATCCATGTAGAAACCATGGATTCAGTGTGGATAATTGTTTATATAGAATTCATCCAGAGGTCATATTCATACCAAGGATATCATCTGAATAATTTTACTGACAAAATGAATTGTACATTTGTAGCCACTGATGGTGGTCAGGCAAAATTTGAGCCCATATAAGAAGAAAAGTCAAAATTAACATATAAAGAGCTTTGAAATGCTGTTTAACAACTTTTAAATGTGTAGAGAAAGATTTGATTGTAGGCCAACTACCCTTACTACGCTCTTGTATATCATTGGGCTGCTTTTTTATTGTCTATGTGTGTGCTGATGATATACAATGTATTACAAATTGTGGGCCTGATTCAGCAAGGATTTGCAGTAGCAAAGACGCACGCAATTGGTCAATTAATTTGCATTGCGCATGCATCGCAGTGCGCAAACTAGCAATTGCAATGGGAACTGCGTTTGCAGAGGCTACGCAGACCCAGAGCACATTGATTGACAGGAAGTACCTTTTGTGGGTGGTGGTCAGGTGAACGCAGGCGCGCCAGTGCTTTGCAACACCGTTGCAGGGGCATGCATAAATTATCCACTGCAATACCATACGCAGCCAGAGGCCTCATAGCGTTTGCCTAAGTTGGCAATTCCTGAGTGAGGTCTGACCTGCCTTAACTGTGCGTTTGGGTCTGATGTTACACGATGTTACAGATTGTTTTGCTATATTGCCCAAGTATACGGAGGTGTGTAAGGGTAAGTGGGCGTCTTTATGTTAGGCTGTGATCGCAATGTGATTGCATACATTTGCATTTCACCGCTGATATTAGCAACTGTGGTGCGTTCTAGCCGAATAGGGATCCTTGCTGAATCAGGCCCTGTGTCAATAAATGGTTAAAATGTTTTCATATCTTACATTTGAGAGCTGAATATTCTTAAAGCACTTTACTGCACTCCTTGTGGTGGTGAATAAAGTTATGTTCTTCATCCTTTATTCTAATATGTTAAGTTGTAGTTAATTAGTGGATGTGGCTCATACTTACCTAGTCTTCCATAACATCCAGGAGTCTCCTGACTTTTTTACAGGGCAATTCAATTAGGAGCGAAAAGTCAGTTTTTGTGATAATTTCGCACTGATGACGTCATTTTCGCTGGTTTTGGTTTTACACCGTATTCAATTTCAAAGAATTTTCACAGGTTCGAAAAGTCTTTGAAAAAAAACGGGGATAACTTTTCACCACTGAATAGGTGGCGAAAAAAAGTGCAGAATTGGGGTTTAAGGGTGCAGGCTTAAAAACATTAACCTGCATCCCTGGGAATGTCATTTTAAAATAAACTGTGTCAAAAAAAGTTAAAAAAAATAGGGACACCCCAGAAAAAATCTTGAAAATTTGGTGTGGAAAAAAAAAAAGCGATAAAGTGTTTAAAAATAGGGAAATAGGTTCAGGGGTATTCTGTAAGTATGCGGCAGGTGTATTCTAGAATAGGCTATTAGCGGCAGGTGCATATTTGCAGAATATTTAAATAAATACTTTAGTGACTTAAAAATATGATAGTACCCATTTTCATGTACCCCACATTTGATGGGACCACTTAAAAAAACGAAAAAAAAAACCTAAGTGCTCTTCTGAATCACTTCTTCAATGTCGGGAAAAAAACACCTGCAGCCGCTATTTAAATCCCCGACTTTCATTTGCAGGCTAAAACGGGGGTACCCATAGTGATCCCCCATGTTTTTACAGCTTTGGGGGGCTCCTACAATTTATTCCAGGAAAATTTTGTTTATTTTGCCGATCCTACATCTTTCGCATTCAATACATTTTTTGCATAAAGTTAAACTTCTGCCATTGTGCAACATCTCTGCAGCTTTGGCAATGTTGACATCTGTAACCGCGGTGGATGGTCTCCCAGAACGCACTTCGGCAGTCACTTGGTATTACCCTCTTTGATGTGCTTCCACAACCGAAATACTGCAGCACGGCTAATTGTTTCTCCACCGTATGCTTTCCGTAACATTTCATGAGTTTCATTTACACTTTTTCCAAGTTTAACACAAAATTCAATCACACATCTCTGATGTAATCTTGCAGTCCTCCTCATCTGCCATGACAAAACGTAAGAAGATCTTCCACTCACTGTGGCCAACTAAAGACCACTACGGCAGTCCAACCGCAGGTTCAGACACATCCATGTATGAGCTTCACATTAACCAGCATAGCGTTGCCATGTCTACCTATGGGACAGAAAAACAGGCAGGCTCATTACTTTTCAACCAGCCCTCGTATATGTATACTAGCTGATGTACCCAGGTAGACCTTAGACCCGAGTAGACCTTAAATTAGGGGTGGGAAATAAGTATCTCCCCAGCTGTTGTAGAACTACACATCCCAGCATGCCCTGCCACAATTATGCTATTTGACTATGCTAAAGTTTGCATGGCATGCTGTGATGAGTAGTTTAGCAACAGCTGGATGGCCGCTTATTCCAAAACTCTGTCTTAGATATTTACTGTTTTTATTTCCATCTCACCACTCCAGTAACACATTAATCCCTCACATCTATAGTAATGCATCCCCTCCCTCACTGCTATAGTAAGACATTACCCTCCCTCACCTGTGTATTAACACATTCTATTCCCTCACCTCTGTAGTAACACATCCTCGCTCACCTCTTTAATAACACATTTCCCTTCCTTGCCTATGTTGTAACACATTTGACATTCCCCTCCTTCACCTGTGTAGGAATACAATCCCTCCCTCACACCTGTAGTAATACATTACCCTCACTCACACCTGTAGTACCTTATTTCCCTCCCTTACCTCTGGATGAACATATTACCCCTACTCACCCCTGTAGTAACACATATCCCTCCTTCCCTCATATGTAACACATTCGACATTTTCCCTCCCTGACTGGTGTAGAAATACAATCAATCCCTCACAACTGTAGTAACACATTACCCTCACTCACACCTGTAGTAACTTAATCCCTTCCCTTACCTCTGGAGTAACACATTACCCCTGCTCACCCCTGTAGTAACCCATGTTGTAATGCATTCCCTTCCCTCACCCCATAGTAACACATTTGACATTCCCCTCCCTCACCTGTGTAGTATCACATTCCCCTCCCATACCTGTGTAGCAACACACTTCCTTGACTTTGTGCTGGTGTACCTAGAAGAATTAATGCTGTTTTGCAGGCAAAGGGTGGTCACACCAAGTATTGACTTGATTTGGATTTCTCCTCTGTTCATGCACTTTGCATTTCGTTAATTGATAAAATAAAAACTATTAACACTTCTATTTTTGAAAGCATTCCTACTTTGCAGCATTTTTTTGCACAGTACTGTGTTATATTTATATAATTATATATTTATATATATATATATATACACATACAAATACATACATATACATAGGCAAACTCAGGGGGGTTTCCGGTTGCCTGGAAACCCCCCACCCCAGCCCACAACATGACCACAATAGAAATAGTAATATAATAGAATATTACTAATGCTGCATGTTATTCTAAGTATCACAAATGAAATAAATAGCACCACCTGTGGATCTTTTAACATGTGTCAGCCAGTAATAAATACACCTGTGCATCAACTAGGAGATCTAGAAAACATGCACTGTTAGGGGTGCACTGCTATAGACCATCAATAGGGTTAATTATTAATACCATATGCTGTAATAATACACTATCCAGTGCAAAACAAGACCAATATGAACACATATGTCCAGGGCAGTGCTAGGTTCTTCTGCTGCTCCCCCAGACTCCCGAACTTGCTTCCATACTCTGGAATGGTGCCCACATCTGAAACAAAAACATTCAGCTCAGACAGGATGGCCCTACTGCTGTATTTAATGGCTTATTGTGATCACTGATGCTGTATATCAGGGCTCCACAAATTTTTGTAAAATCTAGGAGCCATCTTAAAAGTTTAGGAGCCAGACTATCGTTCATTACCAAAATTATGAAAGCTTGTATAGACCACCACACATGCCCTTTCAGTGCCCCTCAACCTAGTAGTAAGTCCTGTGTAATAGTGCCCCCAGTAGTAAGCCTCTTGTAATAGTGCCCACAGTAGGAAGCCCCCCATAATAGTGCC
Organism: Taudactylus pleione; assembly: GCA_031769625.1. Lineage (NCBI taxonomy): Eukaryota > Metazoa > Chordata > Amphibia > Anura > Myobatrachidae > Taudactylus > Taudactylus pleione. The sequence goes on along the minus strand of JAUIMM010000138.1, from coordinate 8,411,336 downwards.
CCTTTTAAAAGTGCCCCCAGTAGTAAGTTCCCTGTAATAGCGGGCCTGATTCAGACCCGCTCGCGAGCGCTATGCGCTCGCAAGTGGGTCGATGGTGGCACAGTGCTCATGTGCACGATGGAGCCGGCTCCGTCGTGTGCATGTGCGAGACCCAGATAGCAAGGTACTGTGCCTGAGCTGGCCCGATCAGGGAACCAGAGGGTGAAAGGGGTGAGAGCCCCTTCACAGGCGTGGTTCCCGGTTGGGCTGAACAGGGTGAACCTTCTCCCTCCCTTTACAAGGAGCGCAAGGAAGATACTGTGACTAAGCTATCCCGATCAGGAAACAAGAGGGTGAACGGGGTGAGAGCCCCTTCGCAGGCATGGTTCCCGGGTGGGCTGAACAGGGTGAACCTTCTCCCTCTCTTTACCAGGAGCGCGAGGGACATACTGTGACTGAGCTGTCCCGATCAGGGAACCAGAGGGTGACAGGGGAGAGAGACCCTTCGCAAGCGTGGTTCCTGGGTGGGCTAAACAGGGTGAACCTTCTCCCTCCCTTTACCAGGAACGCGAGGGAGATACTGTGACTGAGCTGGCCCAATCAGGGAACCAAACGGTGACCAGGGTGAAAGCCCCATCGCAGGCATGGTTCACGGGTGGGCTGAACAGGGTGAACCTTCTCCCTCCCTTTACCAGGAACGCGAGGGAGATACTGTGACTGAGCTGGCCCGATCAGGGAACCAAACGGTGACCAGGGTGAAAGACCCATCGCAGGCATGGTTCACGGGTGGGCTGAACAGGGTGAACCTTCTCCCTCCCTTTACCAGGAGCGCGAGGGAGATACTGTGACAAAGCTGGCCCGATCCGGGAACCAGAGGGTGACCGGGGTGAAAGCCCCATCGTAGGTGTGATTCCCGGGTGGGCTGAACAGGGCGAACCTTCTCCCTCCCTTTACCAGGAGCGCGAGGGAGATACTGTGATTGAGATGGCCTGATCAGGGAACCAGAGGGTGACCAGGGTGAGAGCCCCTTCGCAGGCATGGTTCCCGGGTGGGCTGAACAGGGCGAACCTTCACCCTCCCTTTACCAGGAGCACGAGGGAGATACTGTGACTGAGCTGGCCCGATCAGGGAACCAGAGGGTGACCGGGGTGTGAGCCCCTTCACAGGCGTGGTTCCCGGGTGGGCTGAACAGGGCGAACCTTCTCTCTCTCTTTACCAGGAGCACGAGGGAGATACTGTGACTGAGCTGGCCCAATCAGGGAACCAGAGGGTGACCGGGGTGAGAGCCCCTTCCCAGGCGTGGTTCCCGGTTGGTCTGAACAGGGTGAACCTTCTCCCTCCCTTTACAAGGAGTGCAAGGGAGATACTGTGACTAAGCTATCCCGATCAGGGAACCAGAGAGTGACCAGGGTGAGAGCCCCTTTGCAAGCGTGGTTCCTGGGTGGGCTGAACAGGGCGAACCTTCAGACCGGAGTGAAAACTCCTTCGCTGCATGGTTCCCGGGTGGGCTGAACAGGGCGAACCTTCTCCCTCCCTTTACCTGGAGCGCAAGGGAGATACTGTGCCTGAGCTGGCCCGATCAGGGAACCAGAGGGTGAAAGGGGTGAGAGCCCCTTCACGGGCGTGGTTCCCGGTTGGGCTGAACAGGGTGAACCTTCTCCCTCCCTTTACAAGGAGCGCAAGGAAGATACTGTGACTAAGCTATCCCGATCAGGAAACAAGAGGGTGAACGGGGTGAGAGCCCCTTCGCAGGCATGGTTCCCGGGTGGGCTGAACAGGGCAAACCTTCTCCCTCTCTTTACCAGGAGCGCGAGGGACATGCTGTGACTGAGCTGTCCCGATCAGGGAACCAGAGGGTGAGAGCGGTGAGAGACCCTTCGCAGGTGTGGTTCCCGGGTGGGCTGAACAGGGTGAACCTTCTCCCTCCCTTTACCTGGAGCGCAAGGGAGATACTGTGACTGAGCTGGCCCGATCAGTGAACCAGAGGGTGACCAAGATGAGAGCCTCTTCGCAGGCATGGATAACGGGTGGGCTGAACAGGGCGAACCTTCTGCCCCCCTTTACCAGGAGCGCGAGTGTGATACTGTAACTGAGCTGGCCCGATCAGGGAACCAGAGGGTGACCGGGGTGAAATCCCCATCGTAGGTGTGGTTCCCTTGTGGGCTGAACAGGGCGAACCTTCTCCCTCCCTTTACCTGGAGCGCAAGGGAGATACTGTGACTGAGGTGGCCCGATAAGTGAACCAGAGGGTCACCAGGATGAGAGCCCCTTTGCAGGCATGGTTCCCGGGTGGGCTGAACAGGGTGAACATTCTCCCTCCCTTTACCAGGAGCGTGAGGAAGATACTCTGACTGAGCTGGCCCGATCAGGGAACCAGAGGGTGACCGGAGTGAGAGCCCCTTTGCAGGCGTGGATCCCGGGTGGGCTGAACAGGGTGAACCTTCTCGCTTACCTTTACCAGGAGCGCGAGGGAGATACTGTGACTGAGCTGGCCCGATCAGGGAACCAGAGGGTGAGCAGGGTGAGAGTCCCTTCGCAGGTGTGGTTCCCGGGTGGGCTGAACAGGGTGAACCTTCTCCCTTTACCAGGAGGGTGAGGGAGATACTGTGAATGCGGTGGCCCGATCAGGGAACCAGAAGATCACTGGTATGAAAGCTCCATCGCAGGCTTGGTTCCTGGGTGGGCTGAACAGAGCGAACCTTCTCCCTCACTTTACCAGGAACGCGAGCGAGATACTATGACTGAGCTGGCCCGATCAGGGAACCAGAGGGTGACTGGGGTGAAAGCCCCATCGTAGGTGTGGTTCCCCTGTGGGCTGAACAGGGCGAACCTTCTCCCTCCCTTTACCTGGAGCGCAAGGGAGATACTGTGACTGAGGTGGCCCGATCAGGGAACCAGAGGGTGACTGGGGTGAGAGCCCCATTGCATGCGTGGTTCCTGGGTGGGCTGAACAGGACAAACCTTCTCTCTATCTTTACCAGTTGCGCGAGGGAGATACTGTGACTGAGCTGGCCTGATCAGGGACGCAGAGTGTGACCCGGTTGAGAGCCCCTTCGCAGGCGTGGTTCCCTGGTGGGCTGAACAAGGTGAACCTTCTCCCTTCCTTTACCAGGAGCACAAGGGTGATATTGTGACTGAGCTGGCCCGATCAGGGAACCAGAGGGTGAGCAGGGTGAGAGTCCCTTCGCAGGTGTGGTTCCCGGGTGGGCTGAACAGGGCGAACCTTCCTCCCTTTACCAGGAGGGGGAGGGAGATACTGTGAATGCGCTGGCCCGATCAGGGAACCAGAGGGTGACCATGGTGGGAGCCCCTTTGCAGGCGTGGTTCCCGGGTGGGCTGAACAGGGCAAACCTTCTCCCTCCCTTTACCTGGAGCGCGAGGGAGATACTGTGACTGAGCTGGCCCGATCAGGGAACCAGAGGGTGACTAGGGTGAAATCCCCATTGCAGGCGTGGTTACCGGGTGGGCTGCACAGGGTGAACCTTCTCCCTCCCTTTACCAGGAGCATGAGTGAGATACTGTGATTGAGCTGGCCCGATCAGGGAACCAGTGGGTGACAGGGGTGAGAGCCCCTTCGCAGGCATGGTTCCTGGGTGGGCTGAACAGGACAAACCTTCTCTCTATCTTTACCAGTTGCGCGAGGGAGATACTGTGACTGAGCTGGCCTGATCAGGGACGCAGAGTGTGACCCGGTTGAGAGCCCCTTCGCAGGCGTGGTTCCCTGGTGGGCTGAACAAGGTGAACCTTCTCCCTTCCTTTACCAGGAGCACGAGGGTGATATTGTGACAGAGCTGGCCCGATCAGGGAACCAGAGGGTGACTGAGGTGAGAGCCCCATCGCATGCGTGGTTCCCAAGTGGGCTGAACAGGGTGACACTTCTCCCTCCGTTTACCAGGAACACAAGGGAGATACTGTGACTGAGCTGGCCCGATCAGGGAACCAGAGGGTGACCGGGGTGAGAGCCCCTTTGCAGGTGTGGTTCCTGGGTTGGCTGAACAGGATGAACCTTCTCCTTCCCATTACCAGGAGTACGAGGGAGATACTGTGACAAAGCTGGCCCGATCAGGGAACCAGAAGGTGACCGGGGTGAGAGCCCCTTCGCTGGCATGGTTCCTGGGTGGGCTGAACAGAGCGAACCTTCTCCCTCACTTTACCAGGAGCGCGAGGGAGATACTGTGAGTGAGCTTGCCTGATCAGGGAACCAGAGGGTGAAAGGGGTGAGAGCCCCTTTGCAGGCGTGGTTCCTCGGTGGGCTGAACAGGGCGAACATTCTCCCTCCTTTTACCAGGAGTGCAAGGGAGATACTGTGATGAGCTGGCCCGATCAGGGAACCAGAGGGTGACCGGGATGAGAGCCCCTTCGCAGGCATGGTTACTGGGTGGGCTGAACAGGGCGAACCTTCTCCCTCCCTTTACAAGGAGCGCAAGGGAGATACTGTGACTGAGCTGGCCCGATCAAGGAACCAGAGGGTGACGAGGTGAGAGCCCCATTGCATGGGTGGTTCCTGGGTGGGCTGAACAGGTCGAACCTTCTCCCTCCCTTTACCAGAAGCACGAGGGAGATACTGTGACTGAGCTTGCCCGATCAGGGAACCAGAGGGTGGCCAGGGTGAGAGCCCCTTCGCAGGCATGGTTCCCAGGTGGGCTCAACAGGGCGAACCTTCTCCCTCCCTTTACCAGGAGCGCGAGGGAGATACTGTGACTGAGTTGGCCTGATCAGGGAACCAGAGGGTGACCAGGGTGAGAGCCCTTTTGCAGGCGTGGTTCCCGGGTGGGCTGAACAGGGCGAACCTTCTCCCTCCCTTTACCAGGAGCGCGAGGGAGATACTGTGACTGTACTGGCCCAATCAGGGAACCAGAGGGTGACTGGGATGAAATCCCCATCGCAGGCGTGGTTACCGGGTGGGCTGCACAGGGCAAACCTTCTCTATATCTTTACCAGGAGCGCGAGGGAGATACTGTGACTGAGCTGGCCTGATCAGGGAACCAGAGGGTGACCCGGTTGAGAGCCCCTTCGCAGACGTGGTTCCCTGGTGGGCTGAACAAGGTGAACCTTCTCCCTTCCTTTACCAGGAGCACGAGGGAGATATTGTGACAGAGCTGGCCTGATCAGGGAACCAGAGGGTCACCGGGGTGAGAGCCACTTTGCAGGCGTGGTTCCTAGGTGGGCTGAACAAGGTGAACCTTCTCCCTCCCTTTACCAGGAGTATGAGGGAGATACTGTGACAGAGCTGGCCCGATCAGGGAACCAGAAGGTGACTGGGGTGAGAGCCCCATCGCATGCATGGTTCCCAAGTGGCCTGAAAAGGGTGACCCTTCTCCCTCCCTTTACCAGGAACACGAGGGAGATACTGTGACTGAGCTGGCCCGATCAGGGAACCAGAGGGTGACCGGGGTGAGAGCCCCTTTGCATGTGTGGTTCCCGGGTGGGCTGAACAGGATGAACCTTCTCCCTCCCTTTACCAGGAGTACGAGGGAGATACTGTGACAAAGCTGGCCCGATCAGGGAACCAGAAGGTGACCGGGGTGAGAGCCCCTTCGCAGGCATGGTTCCTGGGTGGGCTGAACAGGGCGAACCTTCTCCCTCCCTTTACCAGGAGCGCAAGGGAGATACTGTGACTGAGCTGGCCCGATCAAGGAACCAGAGGGTGACCGAGGTGAGAGCCCCATTGCATGGGTGGTTCCCAAGTGGGCTGAACAGGTCGAACCTTCTCCCTCCCTTTACCAGAAGCACGAGGGAGATACTGTGACTGAGCTGGACCGGTCAGGGAACCAGAGGGTGAACGGGGTGAGAGCCCCTTTGCTGGTGTGGTTCCCGGGTGGGCGGAACAGGGTGAACCTTCTCCCTCCCTTTACCAGGAGCGCGAGGGAGATACTGTGACAAAGCTGGCCCGATCAGGAAACCAGATGGTGACCGGGGTGAAAGTCCCATCGCAGGTGTGGTTCCCGGGTGGGCTGAACAGGGGGCGAACCTTCTCCCTCCCTTTATGAGGAGCACGAGGGAGATACTGTGACAAAGCTGGCCCGATCAGGGAACCAGAGGGTGGCCAGGGTGAGAGCCCCTTCGCAGGCATGGTTCCCAGGTGGGCTCAACAGGGCGAACCTTCTCCCTCCCTTTACCAGGAGCGCGAGGGAGATACTGTGACTGAGTTGGCCTGATCAGGGAACCAGAGGGTGACCAGGGTGAGAGCCCTTTTGCAGGCGTGGTTCCCGGGTGGGCTGAACAGGGCGAACCTTCTACCTCCCTTTACCAGGAGCACGAGGGAGATACTGTGACTGTACTGGCCCGATCAGGGAACCAGAGGGTGACTGGGGTGAAATCCCCATCGCAGGCGTGGTTACCGGGTGGGCTGCACAGGGCAAACCTTCTCTCTATCTTTACCAGGAGCGCGAGGGAGATACTGTGACTGAGCTGGCCTGATCACGGAACCAGAGGGTGACCCGGTTGAGAGCCCCTTCGCAGACGTGGTTCCCTGGTGGGCTGAACAAGGTGAACCTTCTCCCTTCCTTTACCAGGAGCACGAGGGAGATATTGTGACACAGCTGGCCCGATCAGGGAACCAGAGGGTCACCGGGGTGAGAGCCCCTTTGCAGGCGTGGTTCCTAGGTGGGCTGAACAAGGTGAACCTTCTCCCTCCCTTTACCAGGAGTATGAGGGAGATACTGTGACTGAGCTGGCCCAATCAGGGAACCAGAGGATGACCGGGGTGAGAGCCCCTTTGCCGGTGTGGTTCCCGGGTGGGCTGAACAGTGTGAACCTTCTCCCTCTCTTTACCAGGAGCGCGAGGGAGATACAGAGTCAAAGCTGGCCCGATCAGGGAACCAGAGGGTGACCGGGGTGAAAGTCCCATCGCAGGTGTGGTTCCCGGGTGGGCTGAACAGGGTGAACCTTCTCCCTCCCTTTACCAGGAGCGCGAGGGAGATACTGTGACTGAGCTGGCCTGATCAGGGAACCTGAGGGTGACCGGGGTGAGAGCCCCTTCGCAGGCGTGCTTACCGGGTGGGCTGAACAGGGCGAACCTTCTCCCTCCCTTTACCAGGAGCGCAAGAGAGATAGTGTGACAGAGCTGGCCCGATCAGGGAACCAGAGAGTGACAGGTGTGAGAGTCCCTTCGCAGGTGTGGTTCCCGGGTGAGCTGAACAGGGTAAACCTTCTCTCTATCTTTACCAGGAGCACGAGGGAGATACTGTGACTGAGCTGGCCTGATCAGGGAACCAGAGGGTGACCCGGTTGAGAGCCCCTTTGCAGTTGTGGTTCCCTGGTGGGCAGAACAGAGTGGACCTTCTCCCTCCCTTTACCAGGAGTGCAAGGGAGATATTGTGACTGAGCTGGCCCAATCAGGGAACCAGAGGGTGACCGGGGTGAGAGCCCCTTAGCAGGCGTGGTTCCCGGGTTTGCTGAACAGGGTGAATCTTCTCCCTCCCTTTACCAGGAGCGCGTGGGAAATACTGTGACTGAGCTGGCCCGATCAGGGAACCAGAGGGTGACCGAGGTGAGAGCCCCTTTGCAGGTGTGGTTCCCGGTTGGTCTGAACAGGGCAAACCTTCTTCCTCCCTTTACCAGGAGCGCAAGGCAGATACTGTGACTGAGCTGGCCCAATCAGGAAACCAGAGGGTGACCGAGGTGATAGCCCATTCGAAGGCGTGGTTCCCAGGTGGGCTAAACAGGGTGAACCTTCTCCCTCCCTTCACCAGGAGCGCGAGGGAGATACTGTGACTGAGCTGGAGTGATCAGGGAACCAGAGGGTGACCGGGTGAGAGCCCCCTCCGCCAGTGCGGGAGCCCCGTTGGTCTCACAGCCAGGCTGAACGGGGACGACCCTTCCCTTATCCCTTCCCTGTGGCACACTGCCACCCAGTGGCAGACAGGGGAACTCCAACCTCCGGAAGTCGCGTTGAGGTTTTCAAAAAGGGCCCGATGCCGGGACCCAGTTCCAGGAGGCTGGGTAAAATCCGCCGGTGCTCCGCAAAAGGTGGCGCGCAGCAGTGAAATGGTGACATCCGGGGGAATTCCTCAGGCGGATTCACAGGTGGTGAAAAGGTGAGAGAGAGAGAGAGCCAGGAAGAGATCTGTGGGGGCGAGGCATCCCGGCCAGGGCTCCAGGAGAGCATGGTAGATTATGTGAGTGAGGCTTCTGGGCCAGGGCTCCAGGAGAGCATGAGAAATTCTGCGAATGGGGTGGCCCGGCCAGGGCTCCAGGAGAGCATGGGAGATTCTGCAAGGGAGGTGTTCTGGTCAGGGCTCCAAGAGAGCATGGGAGATTCTGTGAGCGAGGTGTCATGATCAGGGCTCCAGGAGAGCATGGGAGATTCTGCGAGCAACGCAGCCTGGCCAGGGATCCAGGAGAGCTTTGGAGATTCTGCGAGCGAGGCATCCCAGCCCAGGCTCCTGGAGAGCATGGGAGATTCTGCAAGCGAGTGATCCCTGCCCGGGCTCAAGGAGAGCATGGGAGATTCTGCGAGCAACGCAGCCTGGCGAGGGCTCCAGAAGAGTATTGGAGATTCTGTGAGCGAGGCATCCCTGCCTGTGCTCCAGGAGAGCATGGGAGATTCTGTGAGTGAGGCATCCCTGTTTAAGCTCCAGGAGAGCATGGAAGATTCTGCGAGCGAGGCATCCCTGCCCGGGCTCCAGGAGAGCATGGGAGTTTGTGCCAGCGTGGCATCTCTGCCCGGGCTCCAGGAGAGCATGGGAGATTGTGCGAGCAAGGCGTCCCTGTTTGAGCTCCAGGAGAGCATGTCAGATTCTGCGAGTGAGGCATCCTTGCCAGGGCTCCAGGAGAGCATGGGAGATTGAGCGAGTGAGGCATCCCTGCCCTGGGTCCAGGAGAGCATGGGAGATTCTGCGAGCAATGCAGCCTGGCCAGGGCTCCAGGAGTGCATGGGAGATTCTGCGAGCAGGGCGTCCCAGCCATGGCTCCAGGAGAGCATGGGAGATGCTGCGAGCAATGCAGCCTGGCCAGGGCTCCAGGAGAGGATGGGAGATTCTGTGAGCGAGGCGTCCTGGCCAGGGCTCTAGGAATGCATGGAATATGCTGCTAGCAATGCAAAGGATGCTGCGAGCAATGCAGACTGGCCTGGGCTCCAGGAGAGCAAGGGAGATTCTGCGAGCGAGGTGTCCCTGCCCGGGCTCCAGGAGAGCATGGGAGATTCTGCGAGCAAGGTGTCCCTGCCCGGGGTCCTTGACAGCATGGGAGATTCTGCTAGCGAGACGTCATGACGATAGCTCCTGGAGAGCATGGGAGATTATGGGAGGGAGGTGTCCCAGCCAGGGCTCCAGGAGAGCATGGGAGATATTGCGTGTGAATCTTCCCAGCCAGGGCTCCAGGATAGCATGGGAGATTCTGCGAGTGAGGCGTCCCAGCCAGGGCTCCAATAGAGCATGAGAGATTCTGTGAGCGAGGTGTCCATGCCCGGGCTTCAGGAGAGCATGGGAGATTCTGCGAGCGAGTAGTCCCAGCCAGGGCTCCAGGAGAGCATGGGAGATTCTGCGAGCGATGCAGCCTTGCAAGGGCTACAGGAGAGTATGAGAGATTCTATGAGTGAGGTGTCCTTGCCCGGGCTCCAGGAGAGCATGGGAGATTCGGGAGCGGGGTGTCCCTGCCCGGGCTCCAGGAGAGCATTGGAGATTCTGTGAGCGAGGCATCCCTGCCCAGGCTCCAGGAGAGCATGGGAGATTCTGCGAGCGAGGCTTCCCAGCCAGGGCTACAGGAGAGCATGGGAGATTCTACGAGCGAGGCATCCCGGTGAGGGCTCCAGGAGAGCATGGCAGATTCCGTGAGCGATGCGTCACGGCCAGGGCTCCAGGAGAGCATGGGAGATTCTGTGAGGGACGTGTCCCGGCCAGTGCTCCAGGAGAGCATAGGAGATTCTGCGAGCGAGGCTTCCCGGCCAGGGCTCCAGGAAAGCATGGGAGATTCTGTGAGCGGGGCGTCCCAGCCATGGCTCCAAGAGAGGTTGGGATATTCTGCGAACGGGGCGGCCCGGCCAGGGCTCCAGGAGAGCATGGGAGATTCTTCAACGGAGGTATCCCTGCCAGGGCTCCAGGAGAGCCTGTGATATTCTACGAGCAATGCAGCTAGGCCAGGGTTCCACGACAGCATAGGAGATTCTGCGAGTGGGGCATCCCTGCCCGGGCTCCAGTAGAGCAAGGGAGATGCTGCGAGCAATGCAGCTAGGCCAGGGTTCCAGGAGAGCATAGGAGATTCTGTAAGCGAGGCATCCCTGCCCAGGCTCCTGGAGAGCATGGGAGATTCTGCGAGCGAGGTGTCCCTGCCTGGTGTCCTTGAGAGCATGGGAGATTCTGCTAGCGAGGCATCACGATGATGGCTCCTGGAGAGCATGGGAGATTCTGCGAGGGAGGTGTCCCGGCCAGGGCTCCAGGAGAGCATGGGAGATTCTGCGAGTGAGGCTTCCCGGCCAGGGGTACAGGAAAGCATGGGAGATTCTGTGAGCGATGCAGCCAGGCCAGGGCTCCAGGAGTGCATGGGAGATTCCGCGTGCGGGGCGTCCCAGCCATGTTTCCAGGAGAGCATTGGAGATTCTGCGAATGGGGCGGCCCGGCCAGGGCTCCAGGAGAGCATAGGAGATTCTTCAAGGGAGGTATCCCTGCCAGGGCCCCAGGAGAGCATGGGAGATTTTGCGAAAGAGGCTTCCCGGCCAGGGCTCCAGGAAAGCATGGGATATTCTGCGAGTGATGCAGCTAGGCCAGGGTTCCAGGAGAGCATAGGAGATTCTGCAAGGGAGGTTTCCCTGCAAGGGCTCCAGGAGAGCATGGGAGATTCTGCGAGCTAGGTGTCCCTGCCCGGTGTCCTTGAGAGCATGGGAGGTTCTGCTAGGGAGGTATCCCTGCCTGGGCTGCAGGAGAGCATGAGAGATTCAGCGAGGGAGGTGTCCCGGCCAGGGCTCCAGGAGAGCATGGGAGATTCTGTGAGGGAGGCGTCCCGGCCAGGGCTCCAGGAGAGCATGGGAGATTCTCTGAATGGGGCAGCCTGGCCAGGGCTCCAGGAGAGCATGGGAGATTCTGCAAGTGAGGTGGCCTGGAGAGGGAACCAGGAGCACAAGGGAGATACTGCGACTGAGCTGGCCGATTGGGGAACCAGAGGGTGACCGGGGTGGGAACCCCTTCGCAGTTGTGGTTCCCGGGTGGGCTGAACAGGGTGAATCTTCTCCCTCCCTTTACCAGGAGCACAAGGGAAATACTGTGCCTGGCGGTGAGACCAACGGGGCTCCAGGAGAGGATGGGAGATTCTTCGAGCGAGGCGTCCCGGCCAGGGCTCCAGGAGAGAATGAGAGATTCTGCTAGTGAGGTGGCTCGGAGAGGGAACCAGGAGCACAAGAGAGATACTGTGACTGAGCTGGCCCGATCAGGGAACCAGAGGGTGACCGGGTTGAGAGCCCCTTTGCAGGCATGGTTCCTGGGTGGGCTGAACAAGGCGAACCTTCTCCCTCACTTTACCAGGAGCATGAGGGAGATACTGTGGGAGCTGGCCTGATCAGGAAACCAGAGAGCGCCCCTGGCAAACCAAGGGGTCCAAGCACCCCCCTCCAATGACTGATTTTACTGGAAAAAAAACTAACACACACTGGGGGTAGTTTAATTCACACACATGTAGAAAGAGGGAGAATATTTTTTCTATTTCCCCTTTTAATATATATATATATATATATATATATATATATACATATATCTTTTATAAACTTACTCTATTGTACCCACTATTTATTAATTTATTTATGCAAAAAAACCACAGGAAAATATTGAGTCAAAAACAAACAAAATGCATTATGGGTAAAATAATTTACATATATTTAAATAGAGCTGTCTATACTGCATTATGCTTTTTAACAACTCCACCATATAATTCACTAAGATGACAACCCACATAACAATAAAGACTGTCCATGTCCATGTCCATGTCTATGTCTATGTCTATGTCTATGTCTATGTCTATGTCTATGTCTATGTGGTCCTATTCCCCCAACATGACAGTATCCACAACCTACAAGGATCATGGCTAAACTCTCAATGTGAGGAAAAATAAATTTACTATACTTACACTGGGGGTAGTTCAATTTACATGCCTGTAGAAATAGGGAGACTATATATATATATATATATATATATATATATATATTTATTTGTATATTTTTTTCAGTTAGAACACATACTACATGCAATTAACTGTTTATTAATTTCTATATGTCAACAACACAGGGAAAGACGGCATCAATAACACACAAGATGCATTGTGGACAAGATAATTTGCATATATGCAAATTACCTTGCGAACAGAGCCTTGTGATTGATGTGGCACTCTTCTCCTGCATGATTGGCATATGGGAATCAGTGAGTGGTGATTGGTATATGGTGGGTATTGTGAGGGAAGAGATATATTAGGAAAAAGAAAAAAAAATGTAGTCTCTCTAATTTTAAATGTTTCTGATATAAAGGGACATATAAGCATGATACACATCAACAGTCAATGGAGGACACTGGTAAGAGTGGAGCGGATGGAATAATTTGCTGCTGACTGTGGAACACTGGTAAGAGAAGACAACCAGACCAGACCAGGCCATCTAGGCCAGTAGGAAGATATGCTCCTACCAGAGGGTGACCATGGTAAGAGCTCCTTTGCAGGCGTGGTTCCCAGTTGGGCTGAACAGAGCATACCTTGTCCCTCCCTTTACCAGGAGCACTGTGACTGGTGGTGAGACCAACGGGGCTCCAGGAGAGCATGGGAGATTCTGTGAGCACCTCGCCTCGTCCCTGACCGGGCTCCAGGAGAGCCTGGGAGATTCTGCGAGTGAGGCATTCTGGCTAGTGCTCCAGGAGAGGCAGATAGGGGAAATGCAACCTACGGAAGTCCCGATGAGGTTTTGAAAATGGGCCCGATGCCGGGACACAGTTCCAGGTGGCCGGGTAAAATCCGGCGGTGACCTGCAAAAAGTGGCGCGCAGCAGCAATGCCGTGACGTCTGGGGGAATTCCTCGGGCGGATTCACAAATGGCAAAGAGGTGAGAGAGAGAGCCAGGAAGAGATCCGTGCGGGCGAGGTGTCCCAGCCAGGGCTCCAGGAAAGCATGCGAGATTCTGTGAGCAACACAGCCTGGCCAGGGCTCCAGGAGCGCAAGGGAGATTCTGTGAGTGAGGCATCCTTGCCCGGGCTCCAGGAGAGCATGGGAGATTGGGCGAGCGAGGCATCCCAGCCCGGGCTCCAGGAGAGCATGGGAGAATCTGCAAGCAAGGCATCCCTGCCCGGGCTCCAGGAGAGCATGGGAGATTCTGCGAGCGAGGCATCCCTGTTTAAGCTCCAGGAGAGCATGGAAGATTCTGCGAGCGAGGCATCCCTGCCCGGGCTCCAGGAGAGCATGGGAGTTTGTGCGAGCGTGGCATCTCTGCCCGGGCTCCAGGAGAGCATGGGAGATTGTGCGAGCAAGGCGTCCCTGTTTGAGCTCCAGGAGAGCATGGCAGATTCTGCGAGTGAGGCATCCTTGCCAGGGCTCCAGGAGAGCATGGGAGATTGAGCGAGTGAGGCATCCCTGCCCTGGGTCCAGGAGAGCATGGGAGATTCTGCGAGCAATGCAGCCTGACCAAGGCTCCAGGAGAGCATGGAAGATTCTGCGAGCAATGCAGCCTGGCCAAGGCTCCAGGAGAGCATGGGAGAATCTGCGAGCGAGGCGTCCCTGCCCGGGCTCCAGGAGAGCATGGGAGATTGTGCGAGCGAGGCATCCCTTCCCGGGCTCCAGGAGAGCATGGGAGATTGTGCGAGTGTGGCATCCCTGCCCGAGCTCCAGGAGAGCATGGGAGATTGTGCGAGTGATACATCCTTGCCAGGGCTCCAGGAGTGCATGGGAGATTCCACGTGCGGGGCATCCCAGCCATGTTTCCAGGAGAGCATTGGAGATTCTGCGAACGAGGCATCCATGCCCGGGCTCCTGGAGAGCATGGGAGATTGTGCGAGCGAGGCATCCCTGCCAGGGCCCCAGGAGAGCATGGGAGATTTTGCGAGAGAGGCTTCCCAGCCAGGGCTCCAGGAAAGCATGGGATATTCTGCGAGTGATGCAGCTAGGCCAGGGTTCCAGGAGAGCATAGGAGATTCTGCAAGGGAGGTATCCCTGCAAGGGCTCCAGGAGAGCATGGGAGATTCTGCGAGCTAGGTGTCCCTGCCCGGTGTCCTTGAGAGCATGGGAGGTTCTGCTAGGGAGGTATCCCTGCCTGGGCTGCAGGAGAGCATGGGAGATTCTGTGAGGGAGGCGTCCCGGCCAGGGCTCCAGGAGAGCATGGGAGATTCTCCGAATGGGGCAGCCTGGCCAGGGCTCCAGGAGAGCATGGGAGATTCTGCAAGTGAGGTGGCCTGGAGAGGGAACCAGGAGCACAAGGGAGATACTGCGACTGAGCTGGCCGATTGGGGAACCAGAGGGTGACCGGGGTGGGAACCCCTTCGCAGTTGTGGTTCCCGGGTGGGCTGAACAGGGTGAATCTTCTCCCTCCCTTTACCAGGAGCACAAGGGAAATACTGTGCCTGGCGGTGAGACCAACGGGGCTCCAGGAGAGGATGGGAGATTCTTAGAGCGAGGCGTCCCGGCCAGGGCTCCAGGAGAGAATGAGAGATTCTGCTAGTGAGGTGGCTCGGAGAGGGAAACAGGAGCACAAGAGAGATACTGTGACTGAGCTGGCCCGATCAGGGAACCAGAGGGTGACCGGGTTGAGAGCCCCTTTGCAGGCATGGTTCCTGGGTGGGCTGAACAAGGCGAACCTTCTCCCTCACTTTACCAGGAGCATGAGGGAGATACTGTGGGAGCTGGCCTGATCAGGGAACCAGAGAGCACCCTTTGCAAACCAAGGGGTCCAAGCACCCCCCTCCAATGACTGATTTTACTGGAAAAAAAACTAACACACACTGGGGGTAGTTTAATTCACACACATGTAGAAAGAGGGAGAATATTTTTTCTATTTCCCCTTTTAATATATATATATATCTTACTCTGCGAGCAATGCAGCCTGGCCAAGGCTCCAGGAGAGCATGGGAGATTGTGCGAGCGAGGCATCCCTGCCCGGGCTCCAGGAGAGCATGGGAGATTCTGCGAGTGATACATCCTTGCCCGGGCTCCAGGAGAGCATGGTAGATTCTGCGAGCAATGCAGCCTGCCCAAGGCTCCAGGAGAGCATGGGAGATTGTGCGAGTGTGGCATCCCTGCCCGAGCTCCAGGAGAGCATGGGAGATTGTGCGAGTGATACATCCTTGCCTGGGCTCCAGGAGAGCATGGGAGATTGTGCGAGCAAGGCATCCCTGTTTGAGCTCCAGGAGAGCATGGGAGATTCTGCGAGTGAGGCATCCTTGCCTGGGCTCCAGGAGAGCATGGGAGATTGTGCGAGCGAGGAATCCCTGCCCGGGTTCCAGGAGAGCATGGGAGATTGTGCGAGCGAGGCGTCCCTGTTTAAGCTCCACGAGAGCATGGGAGATTGTGTGAGCGAGGCATCCCTGCCCGGGTTCCGGGAGATTGTGCAAGCGAGGCGTCCCTGTTTAAGCTCCACGAGAGCATGGGAGATTCTGCGAGTGAGGCATCCTTGCCCGGGCTCCAGGAGAGCAAGGGAGATTGTGCGAGCGAGGCATCCCTGCCCGGGCTCCAGGAGAGCATGGGAGATTGTGCGAGCGAGGCATCCCTGCCCGGGCTCCAGGAGAGCATGATAGATTCTGCGAGCGAGGTATTCCGGCCAGACAGGGGAACTGCAACCTCCGGAGGTCCCGATGAGGTTTTGAAAATGGGCCCGATGCCGGGACACAGTTCCAGGAGGTCGGGTAAAATCCGCCGGTGCCCCCGCAAAAAGTGGCGCGCAGCAGCAATGCCGTGACGTCTGGGGGAATTCCTCGGGCGGATTCACAAATGGCAAAGAGGTGAGAGAGAGCCAGGAAGAGATCCGTGCGGGCGAGGTGTCCCAGTCAGGGCTCCAGGAAAGCATGCGAGATTCTGCGAGCAACACAGCCTGGCCAGGGCTCCAGGAGAGCATGGAAGATTCTGCGAGCGAGGCATCCCTGCCCGGGCTCCAGGAGAGCATGGGAGATTCTGCGAGCGAGGCATCCCTGCCCGGGCTCCAGGAGAGCATGGGAGATTCTGCGAGCGAGACATCCCTGTTTAAGCTCCAGGAGAGCATTGGAGATTCTGCAAGCGAGGCATCCCTGTTTAAGCTCCAGGAGAGCATGGGAGATTCTGCAAGCGAGGCATCCCTGTTTAAGCTCCAGGAGAGCATGGAAGATTGTGTGAGTGAGGCATCCCTGCCAGAGTTCCAGGAGAGCATGGGAGATGGTGCGAGCGAGGCATCCATGCCCGGGCTCCAGGAGAGCATGGGAGATTGTGCGAGCGAGACGTCCCTGTTTGAGCTCCAGGAGAGCATGGCAGATTCTGCGAGTGAGGCATCCTTGCCCGGGCTCCAGGAGGGCATGGGAGATTGTGCAAGTGAGGCATCCCTGCCCGGGCTCCAGGAGAGCATGGGAGATTCTGCGAGTGATACATCCTTGCCAGGGCTCCAGGAGTGCATGGGAGATTCCACGTGCGGGGCATCCCAGCCATGTTTCCAGGAGAGCATTGGAGATTCTGCGAACGAGGCATCCATGCCTGGGCTCCTGGAGAGCATGGGAGATTGTGCGAGCGAGGCATCCCTGCCAGGGCCCCAGGAGAGCATGGGAGATTTTGCGAGAGAGGCTTCCCAGCCAGGGCTCCAGGAAAGCATGGGATATTCTGCGAGTGATGCAGCTAGGCCAGGGTTCCAGGAGAGCATAGGAGATTCTGCAAGGGAGGTATCCCTGCAAGGGCTCCAGGAGAGCATGGGAGATTCTGCGAGCTAGGTGTCCCTGCCCGGTGTCCTTGAGAGCATGGGAGGTTCTGCTAGGGAGGTATCCCTGCCTGGGCTGCAGGAGAGCATGGGAGATTCTGTGAGGGAGGCGTCCCGGCCAGGGCTCCAGGAGAGCATGGGAGATTCTCCGAATGGGGCAGCCTGGCCAGGGCTCCAGGAGAGCATGGGAGATTCTGCAAGTGAGGTGGCCTGGAGAGGGAACCAGGAGCACAAGGGAGATACTGCGACTGAGCTGGCCGATTGGGGAACCAGAGGGTGACCGGGGTGGGAACCCCTTCGCAGTTGTGGTTCCCGGGTGGGCTGAACAGGGTGAATCTTCTCCCTCCCTTTACCAGGAGCACAAGGGAAATACTGTGCCTGGCGGTGAGACCAACGGGGCTCCAGGAGAGGATGGGAGATTCTTAGAGCGAGGCGTCCCGGCCAGGGCTCCAGGAGAGAATGAGAGATTCTGCTAGTGAGGTGGCTCGGAGAGGGAAACAGGAGCACAAGAGAGATACTGTGACTGAGCTGGCCCGATCAGGGAACCAGAGGGTGACCGGGTTGAGAGCCCCTTTGCAGGCATGGTTCCTGGGTGGGCTGAACAAGGCGAACCTTCTCCCTCACTTTACCAGGAGCATGAGGGAGATACTGTGGGAGCTGGCCTGATCAGGGAACCAGAGAGCACCCTTTGCAAACCAAGGGGTCCAAGCACCCCCCTCCAATGACTGATTTTACTGGAAAAAAAACTAACACACACTGGGGGTAGTTTAATTCACACACATGTAGAAAGAGGGAGAATATTTTTTCTATTTCCCCTTTTAATATATATATATATCTTACTCTGCGAGCAATGCAGCCTGGCCAAGGCTCCAGGAGAGCATGGGAGATTGTGCGAGCGAGGCATCCCTGCCCGGGCTCCAGGAGAGCATGGGAGATTCTGCGAGTGATACATCCTTGCCCGGGCTCCAGGAGAGCATGGTAGATTCTGCGAGCAATGCAGCCTGCCCAAGGCTCCAGGAGAGCATGGGAGATTGTGCGAGTGTGGCATCCCTGCCCGAGCTCCAGGAGAGCATGGGAGATTGTGCGAGTGATACATCCTTGCCCGGGCTCCAGGAGAGCATGGGAGATTGTGCGAGCAAGGCATCCCTGTTTGAGCTCCAGGAGAGCATGGGAGATTCTGCGAGTGAGGCATCCTTGCCCGGGCTCCAGGAGAGCATGGGAGATTGTGCGAGCGAGGAATCCCTGCCCGGGTTCCAGGAGAGCATGGGAGATTGTGCGAGCGAGGCGTCCCTGTTTAAGCTCCACGAGAGCATGGGAGATTGTGTGAGCGAGGCATCCCTGCCCGGGTTCCGGGAGATTGTGCAAGCGAGGCGTCCCTGTTTAAGCTCCACGAGAGCATGGGAGATTCTGCGAGTGAGGCATCCTTGCCCGGGCTCCAGGAGAGCAAGGGAGATTGTGCGAGCGAGGCATCCCTGCCCGGGCTCCAGGAGAGCATGGGAGATTGTGCGAGCGAGGCATCCCTGCCCGGGCTCCAGGAGAGCATGATAGATTCTGCGAGCGAGGTATTCCGGCCAGACAGGGGAACTGCAACCTCCGGAGGTCCCGATGAGGTTTTGAAAATGGGCCCGATGCCGGGACACAGTTCCAGGAGGTCGGGTAAAATCCGCCGGTGCCCCCGCATAAAGTGGCGCGCAGCAGCAATGCCGTGACGTCTGGGGGAATTCCTCGGGCGGATTCACAAATGGCAAAGAGGTGAGAGAGAGCCAGGAAGAGATCCGTGCGGGCGAGGTGTCCCAGTCAGGGCTCCAGGAAAGCATGCGAGATTCTGCGAGCAACACAGCCTGGCCAGGGCTCCAGGAGAGCATGGAAGATTCTGCGAGCGAGGCATCCCTGCCCGGGCTCCAGGAGAGCATGGGAGATTCTGCGAGCGAGGCATCCCTGCCCGGGCTCCAGGAGAGCATGGGAGATTCTGCGAGCGAGACATCCCTGTTTAAGCTCCAGGAGAGCATTGGAGATTCTGCAAGCGAGGCATCCCTGTTTAAGCTCCAGGAGAGCATGGGAGATTCTGCAAGCGAGGCATCCCTGTTTAAGCTCCAGGAGAGCATGGAAGATTGTGTGAGTGAGGCATCCCTGCCAGAGTTCCAGGAGAGCATGGGAGATGGTGCAAGCGAGGCATCCATGCCCGGGCTCCAGGAGAGCATGGGAGATTGTGCGAGCGAGGCGTCCCTGTTTGAGCTCCAGGAGAGCATGGCAGATTCTGCGAGTGAGGCATCCTTGCCCGGGCTCCAGGAGGGCATGGGAGATTGTGCAAGTGAGGCATCCCTGCCCGGGCTCCAGGAGAGCATGGGAGATTCTGCGAGCAATGCAGCCTGGCAAAGGCTCCAGGAGAGCAAGGGAGATTGTGCGAGCGAGGCATCCATGCCCGGGCTCCAGGAGAGCATGGGAGATTCTGCGAGCAATGCAGCCTGGCCAAGGCTCCAGGAGAGCATGGGAGAATCTGCGAGCGAGGCATCCCTGCCTGGGTTCCAGGAGAACATGGGAGATTGTGTGAGCAAGGCATCCCTGCCCGGGCTCCAGGAGAGCATGGGAGATTGTCCGAGTGAAGCATCCCTGTTTGAGCTCCAGGAGAGCATGGGAGAATCTGCGAGTGAGGCATCCCTGCCCGGGCTCCAGGAGAGCATGGGAGATTGTGCGAGCGAGGCATCCCTGCCTGGGCTCCAGGAGAACATGGGAGATTGTGTGAGCAAGGCATCCCTGCCCGGGCTCCAGGAGAGCATGGGAGATTGTGCGAGCGAGGCATCCCTGCCCGGGCTCCAGGAGAGCATGGGAGATTGTGCGAGTGAAGCATCCCTGTTTAAGCTCCAGGAGAGCATAGAAGATTGTGCGAGCGAGGCGTCCCCGCCAGAGTTCCAGGAGAGCATGGGAGATGGTGCGAGCGAGGCATCCATGCCCGGGCTCCTGGAGAGCATGGGAGATTGTGCGAGCGAGGCATCCCTGCCCGCGCTCCAGGAGAGCATGATAGATTCTGCGAGCGAGGTATTCCGGCCAGACAGAAGAACTGCAACCTCCGGAGGTCCCGATGAGGTTTTGAAAATGGGCCGATGCCGGGACACAGTTCCAGGAGGTCGGGTAAAATCCGCCGGTGCCCCCGCAAAAAGTGGCGCTTAGCAGCAATGCCGTGACGTCTGGGGGAATTCCTCGGGCGGATTCACAAATGGCAAAGAGGTGAGAGAGAGAGCCAGGAAGAGATCCGTGCGGGCGAGGTGTCCCAGCCAGGGCTCCAGGAAAGCATGCGAGATTCTGCGAACAACAGCCTGGCCAGGGCTCCAGGAGAGCATGGAAGATTCTGCGAGCGAGCCATCCCTGCCCGGGCTCCAGGAGAGCATGGGAGATTCTGCGAGCGAGGCATCCCTGCCTGGGCTCCAGGAGAGCATGGGAGATTCTGCGAGCGAGTCATCCCTGTTTAAGCTCCAGGAGAGCATGGGAGATTCTGCAAGCGAGGCATCCCTGTTTAAGCTCCAGGAGAGCATGGGAGATTCTGCAAGCGAGGCATCCCTGTTTAAGCTCCAGGAGAGCATGGAAGATTGTGCGAGCGAGGCGTCCCTGCCAGAGTTCCAGGAGAGCATGGGAGATGGTGCGAGCGAGGCGTCCCTGTTTGAGCTCCAGGAGAGCATGGCAGATTCTGCGAGTGAGGCATCCTTGCCCCGGGCTCCAAGAGGGCATGGGAGATTGTGCAAGCGAGGCATCCCTGCCCGGGCTCCAGGAGAGCATGGGAGATTCTGCGAGCAATGCAGCCTGGCCAAGGCTCCAGGAGAGCATGGGAGATTCTGCGAGCGAGACATCCCTGTTTAAGCTCCAGGAGAGCATTGGAGATTCTGCAAGCGAGGCATCCCTGTTTTAAGCTCCAGGAGAGCATGGGAGATTCTGCAAGCGAGGCATCCCTGTTTAAGCTCCAGGAGAGCATGGAAGATTGTGTGAGTGAGGCATCCCTGCCAGAGTTCCAGGAGAGCATGGGAGATGGTGCGAGCGAGGCGTCCCTGTTTGAGCTCCAGGAGAGCTTGGTAGATTCTGCGAGCGAGGTGTCCCTGCCCGGGCTCCAGGAGAGCATGGGAGATTGTGCGAGTGAGGCATCCCTGCCCGGGCTCCAGGAGAGCATGGGAGAATCTGCGAGCGTGGCATCCCTGCCTGGGCTCCAGGAGAACATGGGAGATTGTGTGAGCGAGGCATCCCTGCCCGGGCTCCAGGAGAGCATGGGAGATTGTGCGAGCGAGGCATCCCTGACCAGGCTCCCGGAGATCATGGGAGATTGTGCGAGCGAAGCATCCCTGTTTAAGCTCCAGGAGAGCATGGAAGATTGTGTGAGCGAGGCGTCCCTGCCAGAGTTCCAGGAGAGCATGGGAGATGGTGCAAGCGAGGCATCCTTGCCCGGGCTCCAGGAGGGCATGGGAGATTGTGCAAGCGAGGCATCCCTGCCCGGGCTCCAGGAGAGCATGGGAGATTCTGCGAGCAATGCAGCCTGGCCAAGGCTCCAGGAGAGCATGGGAGATTGTGCGAGCGAGGCATCCATGCCCGGGCTCCAGGAGAGCATGGGAGATTCTGCGAGCAATGCAGCCTGGCCAAGGCTCCAGGAGAGCATGGGAGATTCTGCAAGCGAGGCATCCCTGTTTAAGAACCAGGAGAGCTTTGTAGATTCTGTGAGCGAGGTGTCCCTGCCCAGGCTCCAGGAGAGCATGGGAGATTGTGCGAGTGAGGAATCCCTGCCTGGGCTCCAGGAGAGCATGGGAGAATCTGCGAGCGAGGCATCTCTGCCTGGGCTACAGGAGAACATGGGAGATTGTGTGAGCAAGGCATCCCTGCCCGGGCTCCAGGAGAGCATGGGAGATTGTGCGAGCGAGGCATCCCTGCCCGGGCTCCAGGAGAGCATGGGAGATTGTGCGAGTGAAGCATCCCTGTTTAAGCTCCAGGAGAGCATGGAAGATTGTGCGAGCGAGGCATCCCCACCAGAGTTCCAGGAGAGCATGGGAGATGGTGCGAGCGAGGCATCCCTGCCCGGGCTACAGGAGAACATGGGAGATTGTGTGAGCAAGGCATCCCTGCCCGGGCTCCAGGAGGGCATGGGAGATTGTGCAAGCGAGGCATCCCTGCCCGGGCTCCAGGAGAGCATGGGAGATTCTGCGAGCAATGCAGCCTGGCCAAGGCTCGAGGAGAGCATGGGAGATTGTGCGAGCGAGGCATCCATGCCCGGGCTCCAGGAGAGCATGGGAGATTGTGCGATCGAGTCATCCCTGTTTGAGCTCCAGGAGAGCATGGGAGATTGTGCGAGCGAGGCATCCCTGCCTGGGCTCCAGGAGAGCATGGGAGATTGTGCGAGCGAGGCATCCCTGTTTGAGCTCCAGGAGAGCATGGGAGATTCTGCGAGTGAGGCATCCTTGCCCGGGCTCCAGGAGAGCATGGGAGATTGTGCGAGCGAGGCATCCCTGCCTGGTCTCCAGGAGAGCATGGGAGACTCTGCGAGCAATGCAGCCTGGCCAAGGCTCCAGGAGAGCATGGAAGATTGTGTGAGAGAGGCATCCCTGCCCGGGCTCCAGGAGAGCATGGGGGATTGTGCGAGCGAGGAATCCCTGCCCGGGTTCCAGGAGAGCATGGGAGATTGTGCGAGCGAGGCGTCCCTGTTTAAGCTCCATGAGAGCATGGGAGATTGTGTGAGCGAGGCATCCCTGCCCGTGTTCCAGGAGATTGTGCAAGCGAGGCGTCCCTGTTTAAGCTCCACGAGAGCATGGGAGTTTCTGCGAGTGAGGCATCCTTGCCCGGGCTCCAGGAGAGCAAGGGAGATTGTGCGAGCGAGGCATCCCCACCAGAGTTCCAGGAGAGCATGGGAGATGGTGCGAGCGAGGCATCCCTGCCCGGGCTACAGGAGAACATGGGAGATTGTGTGAGCAAGGCATCCCTGCCCGGGCTCCAGGAGGGCATGGGAGATTGTGCAAGCGAGGCATCCCTGCCCGGGCTCCAGGAGAGCATGGGAGATTCTGCGAGCAATGCAGCCTGGCCAAGGCTCGAGGAGAGCATGGGAGATTGTGCGAGCGAGGCATCCATGCCCGGGCTCCAGGAGAGCATGGGAGATTGTGCGATCGAGTCATCCCTGTTTGAGCTCCAGGAGAGCATGGGAGAATCTGCGAGCGAGGCATCCCTGCCCGGGCTCCAGGAGAGCATGGGAGATTGTGCGAGCGAGGCATCCCTGCCCGGGCTCCAGGAGAGCATGGGAGATTGTGCGAGCGTGGCATCCCTGCCCGAGCTCCATTAGAGCATGGGAGATTGTGCGAGCGAGGCATCCCTGTTTGAGCTCCAGGAGAGCATGGGAGATTCTGCGAGTGAGGCATCCTTGCCCGGGCTCCAGGAGAGCATGGGAGATTGTGCGAGCGAGGCATCCCTGCCTGGTCTCCAGGAGAGCATGGGAGACTCTGCGAGCAATGCAGCCTGGCCAAGGCTCCAGGAGAGCATGGAAGATTGTGTGAGAGAGGCATCCCTGCCCGGGCTCCAGGAGAGCATGGGGGATTGTGCGAGCGAGGAATCCCTGCCCGGGTTCCAGGAGAGCATGGGAGATTGTGCGAGCGAGGCGTCCCTGTTTAAGCTCCATGAGAGCATGGGAGATTGTGTGAGCGAGGCATCCCTGCCCGTGTTCCAGGAGATTGTGCAAGCGAGGCGTCCCTGTTTAAGCTCCACGAGAGCATGGGAGTTTCTGCGAGTGAGGCATCCTTGCCCGGGCTCCAGGAGAGCAAGGGAGTATGTGCGAGTGAGGTATCCCTGCCCGGGCTCCAGGAGAGCATGGGAGATTGTGCGAGCGAGGCATCCCTGCCCGGGCTCCAGGAGAGCATGATAGATTCTGCGAGCGAGGTATTCCGGCCAGACAGGGGAACTGCAACCTCCGGAGGTCCCGATGAGGTTTTGAAAATGGGCCCGATGCCGGGACACAGTTCCAGGAGGTCGGGTAAAATCCGCCGGTGCCCCCGCAAAAAGTGGCGCGCAGCAGCAATGCCGTGACGTCTGGGGGAATTCCTCGGGCGGATTCACAAATGGCAAAGAGGTGAGAGAGAGCCAGGAAGAGATCCGTGCGGGCGAGGTGTCCCATTCAGGGCTCCAGGAAAGCATGCGAGATTCTGCAAGTGAGGCATCCTTGCCCGGGCTCCAGGAGAGCAAGGGAGATGGTGCGAGCGAGGCATCCATGCCCGGGCTCCAGGAGAGCATGGGAGATTGTGCGAGCGAGGTGTCCCTGTTTGAGCTCCAGGAGAGCATGGCAGATTCTGCGAGTGAGGTATCCTTGCCCGGGATCCAGGAGGGCATGGGAGATTGTGTAAGCGAGGCATCCCTGCCCGGGCTCCAGGAGAGCATGGGAGATTCTGTGAGCAATGCAGCCTGGCCAAGGCTCCAGGAGAGCAAGGGAGATTGTGCGAGCAAAGCATCCATGCCCGGGCTCCAGGAGAGCATGGGAGATTCTGCGAGCAATGCAGCCTGGCCAAGGCTCCAGGAGAGCATGGGAGATTCTGCAAGCGAGGCATCCCTGTTTAAGAACCAGGAGAGCTTGGTAGATTCTGCGAGCGAGGTGTCCCTGCCCAGGCTCCAGGAGAGCATGGGAGATTGTGCGAGCGAGGCATCCCTGCCCGGGCTCCAGGAGAGCATGGGAGAATCTGCGAGCGAGGCATCCCTGCCTGGGCTCCAGGAGAACATGGGAGATTGTGCGAGCAAGGCATCCCTGCCCGGGCTCCAGGAGAGCATGGGAGATTGTGCGAGCGAGGCATCCCTGCCCGGGCTCCAGGAGAGCATGGGAGATTGTGCGAGCGAGGCATCCCTGCCCGGGCTCCAGGAGAGCATGGGAGATTGTGCGAGTGAAGCATCTCTGTTTAAGCTCCAGGAGAGCATGGAAGATTGTGCGAGTGAGGCATCCCCGCCAGAGTTCCAGGAGAGCATGGGAGATGGTGCGAGCGAGGCATCCATGCCCGGGCTCCAGGAGAGCATGGGAGATTGTGCGAGCGAGGCATCCCTGTTTGAGCTCCAGGAGAGCATGGCAGATTCTGCGAGTGAGGCATCCTTGCCCGGGCTCCAGGAGGGCATGGGAGATTGTGCAAGCGAGGCATCCCTGCCCCGGCTCCAGGAGAGCATGGGAGATTCTGCGAGCAATGCAGCCTGGCCAAGGCTCGAGGAGAGCATGGGAGATTGTGCGAGCGAGGCATCCATGCCTGGGCTCCAGGAGAGCATGGGAGATTGTGCGAGCGAGACATCCCTGTTTGAGCTCCAGGAGAGCATGGGAGAATCTGCGAGTGAGGCATCCCTGCATGGTCTCCAGGAGAGCATGGGAGACTCTGCGAGCAATGCAGCCTGGCCAAGGCTCCAGGAGAGCATGGAAGATTGTGTGAGAGAGGCATCCCTGCCCGGCCTCCAGGAGAGCATGGGAGATTGTGAGAGCGAGGAATCCCTGCCCAGGTTCCAGGAGAGCATGGGAGATTGTGCGAGCGAGGCGTCCCTGTTTAAGCTCCACGAGAGCATGGGAGATTGTGTGAGCGAGGCATCCCTGCCCGGGTTCCGTGAGATTGTGCGAGCGAGGCGTCCCTGTTTAAGCTCCAGGAGAGCATGGGAGATTCTGTGAGTGAGGCATCCTTGCCCGGGCTCCAGGAGAGCATGGGAGATTGTGCGAGCAAGGCATCCCTGCCCGGGCTCCAGGAGAGCATGGGAGATTGTGCGAGCGTGGCATCCCTGCCCGAGCTCCAGTAGAGCATGGGAGATTGTGCGAGCGAGGCATCCCTGCCTGGTCTCCAGGAGAGCATGGGAGACTCTGCGAGCAATGCAGCCTGGCCAAGGCTCCAGGAGAGCATGGAAGATTGTGTGAGAGAGGCATCCCTGCCCGGCCTCCAGGAGAGCATGGGAGATTGTGCGAGCGAGGAATCCCTGCCCGGGTTCCAGGAGAGCATGGGAGATTGTGCGAGCGAGGCGTCCCTGTTTAAGCTCCACGAGAGCATGGGAGATTGTGTGAGCGAGGCATCCCTGCCCGGGTTCCGAGAGATTGTGCGAGCGAGGCGTCCCTGTTTAAGCTCCACGAGAGCATGGGAGATTCTGTGAGTGAGGCATCCTTGCCCGGGCTCCAGGAGAGCAAGGGAGATTGTGCGAGTGAGGCATCCCTGCCCGGGCTCCAGGAGAGCATGGGAGATTGTGCGAGCGAGGCATCCCTGCCCGGGCTCCAGGAGAGCATGATAGATTCTGCGAGCGAGGTATTCCGGCCAGACAGGGGAACTGCAACCTCCGGAGGTCCCGATGAGGTTTTGAAAATGGGCCTGATGCCGGGACACAGTTCCAGGAGGTCGGGTAAAATCCGCCGGTGCCCCCGCAAAAAGTGGCGCGCAGCAGCAATGCCGTGATGTCTGGGGGAATTCCTCGGGCGGATTCACAAATGGCAAAGAAGTGAGAGAGAGCCAGGAAGAGATCCGTGCGGGCGAGGTGTCCCAGCCAGGGATCCAGGAAAGCATGCGAGATTCTGCGAGCAACACAGCCTGGCCAGGGCTCCAGGAGAGCATGGAAGATTCTGCGAGCGAGGCATCCCTGCCCGGGCTCCAGGAGAGCATGGGAGATTCTGCGAGCGAGGCATCCCTGCCCGGGCTCCAGGAGAGCATGGGAGATTCTGCGAGCGAGGCATCCCTGTTTAAGCTCCAGGAGAGCATTGGAGATTCTGCAAGTGAGGCATCCCTGTTTTAAGCTCCAGGAGAGCATGGGAGATTCTGCAAGCGAGGCATCCCTGTTTAAGCTCCAGGAGAGCATGGAAGATTGTGCGAGCGAGGCATCCCTGCCAGAGTTCCAGGAGAGCATGGGAGATGGTGTGAGCGAGGCATCCATGCCCGGGCTCCAGGAGAGCATGGGAGATTGTGCGAGCGAGGCGTCCCTGTTTGAGCTCCAAGAGGGCATAGGAGATTGTGCAAGCGAGGCATCCCTGCCCGGGCTCCAGGTGAGCATGGGAGATTCTGCGAGCAATGCAGCCTGGCAAAGGCTCCAGGAGAGCATGGGAGATTGTGCAAGTGAGGCATCCATGCCCGGGCTCCAGGAGAGCATGGGAGATTCTGCGAGCAATGCAGCCTGGCCAAGGCTCCAGGAGAGCATGGGAGATTCTGCAAGCGAGGCATCCCTGTTTAAGCACCAGGAGAGCTTGGTAGATTCTGCGAGCGAGGTGTCCCTGCCCGGGCTCCAGGAGAGCATGGGAGATTGTGCGAGCGAGGCATCCCTGCCTGGGCTCCCGGAGAACATGGGAGAATCTGCGAGCGAGGCATCCCTGCCTGGGCTACAGGAGAACATGGAGATTGTGTGAGCAAGGCATCCCTGCCCGGGCTCCAGGAGAGCATGGGAGATTGTGCGAGCGAGGCATCCCTGCCCGGGCTCCAGGAGAGCATGGGAGATTGTGCGAGCGAGGCATCCCTGCCTGGGCTCCAGGAGAGCATGGGAGATTGTGCGAGTGAAGTATCCCTGTTTAAGCTCCAGGAGAGCATGGAAGATTGTGCGAGCGAGGCGTCCCCGCCTGAGTTCCAGGAGAGCATGGGAGATGGTGCGAGCGAGGCATCCATGCCCGGGCTCCAGGAGAGCATGGGAGATTGTGCGAGCGAGGCATCCCTGTTTGAGCTCCAGGAGAGCATGGCAGATTCTGCGAGTGAGGCATCCTTGCCCGGGCTCCAGGAGGGCATGGGAGATTGTGCAAGCGAGGCATCCCTGCCCGGGCTCCAGGAGAGCATGGGAGATTCTGCGAGCAATGCAGCCTGGCCAAGGCTCGAAGAGAGCATGGGAGATTGTGCGAGCGAGGCATCCATGCCCGGGCTCCAGGAGAGCATGGGAGATTGTGCGAGCGAGGCATCCCTGTTTAAGCTCCAGGAGAGCATTGGAGATTCTGCAAGTGAGGCATCCCTGTTTTAAGCTCCAGGAGAGCATGGGAGATTCTGTGAGCAATGCAGCCTGGCCAAGGCTCCAGGAGAGCAAGGGAGATTGTGCGAGCAAAGCATCCATGCCCGGGCTCCAGGAGAGCATGGGAGATTCTGCGAGCAATGCAGCCTGGCCAAGGCTCCAGGAGAGCATGGGAGATTCTGCAAGCGAGGCATCCCTGTTTAAGAACCAGGAGAGCTTGGTAGATTCTGCGAGCGAGGTGTCCCTGCCCAGGCTCCAGGAGAGCATGGGAGATTGTGCGAGCGAGGCATCCCTGCCCGGGCTCCAGGAGAGCATGGGAGAATCTGCGAGCGAGGCATCCCTGCCTGGGCTCCAGGAGAACATGGGAGATTGTGCGAGCAAGGCATCCCTGCCCGGGCTCCAGGAGAGCATGGGAGATTGTGCGAGCGAGGCATCCCTGCCCGGGCTCCAGGAGAGCATGGGAGATTGTGCGAGCGAGGCATCCCTGCCCGGGCTCCAGGAGAGCATGGGAGATTGTGCGAGTGAAGCATCTCTGTTTAAGCTCCAGGAGAGCATGGAAGATTGTGCGAGTGAGGCATCCCCGCCAGAGTTCCAGGAGAGCATGGGAGATGGTGCGAGCGAGGCATCCATGCCCGGGCTCCAGGAGAGCATGGGAGATTGTGCGAGCGAGGCATCCCTGTTTGAGCTCCAGGAGAGCATGGCAGATTCTGCGAGTGAGGCATCCTTGCCCGGGCTCCAGGAGGGCATGGGAGATTGTGCAAGCGAGGCATCCCTGCCCCGGCTCCAGGAGAGCATGGGAGATTCTGCGAGCAATGCAGCCTGGCCAAGGCTCGAGGAGAGCATGGGAGATTGTGCGAGCGAGGCATCCATGCCTGGGCTCCAGGAGAGCATGGGAGATTGTGCGAGCGAGACATCCCTGTTTGAGCTCCAGGAGAGCATGGGAGAATCTGCGAGTGAGGCATCCCTGCATGGTCTCCAGGAGAGCATGGGAGACTCTGCGAGCAATGCAGCCTGGCCAAGGCTCCAGGAGAGCATGGAAGATTGTGTGAGAGAGGCATCCCTGCCCGGCCTCCAGGAGAGCATGGGAGATTGTGAGAGCGAGGAATCCCTGCCCAGGTTCCAGGAGAGCATGGGAGATTGTGCGAGCGAGGCGTCCCTGTTTAAGCTCCACGAGAGCATGGGAGATTGTGTGAGCGAGGCATCCCTGCCCGGGTTCCGTGAGATTGTGCGAGCGAGGCGTCCCTGTTTAAGCTCCAGGAGAGCATGGGAGATTCTGTGAGTGAGGCATCCTTGCCCGGGCTCCAGGAGAGCATGGGAGATTGTGCGAGCAAGGCATCCCTGCCCGGGCTCCAGGAGAGCATGGGAGATTGTGCGAGCGTGGCATCCCTGCCCGAGCTCCAGTAGAGCATGGGAGATTGTGCGAGCGAGGCATCCCTGCCTGGTCTCCAGGAGAGCATGGGAGACTCTGCGAGCAATGCAGCCTGGCCAAGGCTCCAGGAGAGCATGGAAGATTGTGTGAGAGAGGCATCCCTGCCCGGCCTCCAGGAGAGCATGGGAGATTGTGCGAGCGAGGAATCCCTGCCCGGGTTCCAGGAGAGCATGGGAGATTGTGCGAGCGAGGCGTCCCTGTTTAAGCTCCACGAGAGCATGGGAGATTGTGTGAGCGAGGCATCCCTGCCCGGGTTCCGAGAGATTGTGCGAGCGAGGCGTCCCTGTTTAAGCTCCACGAGAGCATGGGAGATTCTGTGAGTGAGGCATCCTTGCCCGGGCTCCAGGAGAGCAAGGGAGATTGTGCGAGTGAGGCATCCCTGCCCGGGCTCCAGGAGAGCATGGGAGATTGTGCGAGCGAGGCATCCCTGCCCGGGCTCCAGGAGAGCATGATAGATTCTGCGAGCGAGGTATTCCGGCCAGACAGGGGAACTGCAACCTCCGGAGGTCCCGATGAGGTTTTGAAAATGGGCCTGATGCCGGGACACAGTTCCAGGAGGTCGGGTAAAATCCGCCGGTGCCCCCGCAAAAAGTGGCGCGCAGCAGCAATGCCGTGATGTCTGGGGGAATTCCTCGGGCGGATTCACAAATGGCAAAGAAGTGAGAGAGAGCCAGGAAGAGATCCGTGCGGGCGAGGTGTCCCAGCCAGGGATCCAGGAAAGCATGCGAGATTCTGCGAGCAACACAGCCTGGCCAGGGCTCCAGGAGAGCATGGAAGATTCTGCGAGCGAGGCATCCCTGCCCGGGCTCCAGGAGAGCATGGGAGATTCTGCGAGCGAGGCATCCCTGCCCGGGCTCCAGGAGAGCATGGGAGATTCTGCGAGCGAGGCATCCCTGTTTAAGCTCCAGGAGAGCATTGGAGATTCTGCAAGTGAGGCATCCCTGTTTTAAGCTCCAGGAGAGCATGGGAGATTCTGCAAGCGAGGCATCCCTGTTTAAGCTCCAGGAGAGCATGGAAGATTGTGCGAGCGAGGCATCCCTGCCAGAGTTCCAGGAGAGCATGGGAGATGGTGTGAGCGAGGCATCCATGCCCGGGCTCCAGGAGAGCATGGGAGATTGTGCGAGCGAGGCGTCCCTGTTTGAGCTCCAAGAGGGCATAGGAGATTGTGCAAGCGAGGCATCCCTGCCCGGGCTCCAGGTGAGCATGGGAGATTCTGCGAGCAATGCAGCCTGGCAAAGGCTCCAGGAGAGCATGGGAGATTGTGCAAGTGAGGCATCCATGCCCGGGCTCCAGGAGAGCATGGGAGATTCTGCGAGCAATGCAGCCTGGCCAAGGCTCCAGGAGAGCATGGGAGATTCTGCAAGCGAGGCATCCCTGTTTAAGCACCAGGAGAGCTTGGTAGATTCTGCGAGCGAGGTGTCCCTGCCCGGGCTCCAGGAGAGCATGGGAGATTGTGCGAGCGAGGCATCCCTGCCTGGGCTCCCGGAGAACATGGGAGAATCTGCGAGCGAGGCATCCCTGCCTGGGCTACAGGAGAACATGGAGATTGTGTGAGCAAGGCATCCCTGCCCGGGCTCCAGGAGAGCATGGGAGATTGTGCGAGCGAGGCATCCCTGCCCGGGCTCCAGGAGAGCATGGGAGATTGTGCGAGCGAGGCATCCCTGCCTGGGCTCCAGGAGAGCATGGGAGATTGTGCGAGTGAAGTATCCCTGTTTAAGCTCCAGGAGAGCATGGAAGATTGTGCGAGCGAGGCGTCCCCGCCTGAGTTCCAGGAGAGCATGGGAGATGGTGCGAGCGAGGCATCCATGCCCGGGCTCCAGGAGAGCATGGGAGATTGTGCGAGCGAGGCATCCCTGTTTGAGCTCCAGGAGAGCATGGCAGATTCTGCGAGTGAGGCATCCTTGCCCGGGCTCCAGGAGGGCATGGGAGATTGTGCAAGCGAGGCATCCCTGCCCGGGCTCCAGGAGAGCATGGGAGATTCTGCGAGCAATGCAGCCTGGCCAAGGCTCGAAGAGAGCATGGGAGATTGTGCGAGCGAGGCATCCATGCCCGGGCTCCAGGAGAGCATGGGAGATTGTGCGAGCGAGGCATCCCTGTTTAAGCTCCAGGAGAGCATTGGAGATTCTGCAAGTGAGGCATCCCTGTTTTAAGCTCCAGGAGAGCATGGGAGATTCTGCAAGCGAGGCATCCCTGTTTAAGCTCCAGGAGAGCATGGAAGATTGTGCGAGCGAGGCATCCCTGCCAGAGTTCCAGGAGAGCATGGGAGATGGTGTGAGCGAGGCATCCATGCCCGGGCTCCAGGAGAGCATGGGAGATTGTGCGAGCGAGGCATCCCTGTTTGAGCTCCAAGAGGGCATAGGAGATTGTGCAAGTGAGGCATCCCTGCCCGGGCTCCAGGTGAGCATGGGAGATTCTGCGAGCAATGCAGCCTGGCCAAGGCTCCAGGAGAGCATGGGAGATTGTGCAAGTGAGGCATCCATGCCCGGGCTCCAGGAGAGCATGGGAGATTCTGCGAGCAATGCAGCCTGGCCAAGGCTCCAGGAGAGCATGGGAGATTCTGCAAGCGAGGCATCCCTGTTTAAGCACCAGGAGAGCTTGGTAGATTCTGCGAGCGAGGTGTCCCTGCCCGGGCTCCAGGAGAGCATGGGAGATTGTGCGAGTGAGGCATCCCTGCCCGGGCTCCAGGAGAGCATGGGAGATTGTGCGAGCGAGGCATCCCTGCCCGGGCTCCAGGAGAGCATGATAGATTCTGCGAGCGAGGTATTCCGGCCAGACAGGGGAACTGCAACCTCCGGAGGTCCCGATGAGGTTTTGAAAATGGGCCCGATGCCGGGACACAGTTCCAGGAGGTCGGGTAAAATCCGCCGGTGCCCCCGCAAAAAGTGGCGCGCAGCAGCAATGCCGTGACGTCTGGGGGAATTCCTCGGGCGGATTCACAAATGGCAAAGAAGTAGTGAGAGAGAGCCAGGAAGAGATCCGTGCGGGCGAGGTGTCCCAGCCAGGGATCCAGGAAAGCATGCGAGATTCTGCGAGCAACACAGCCTGGCCAGGGCTCCAGGAGAGCATGGAAGATTCTGCGAGCGAGGCATCCCTGCCCGGGCTCCAGGAGAGCATGGGAGATTCTGCGAGCGAGGCATCCCTGCCCGAGCTCCAGGAGAGCATGGGAGATTCTGCGAGCGAGGCATCCCTGTTTAAGCTCCAGGAGAGCATTGGAGATTCTGCAAGCGAGGCATCCCTGTTTAAGCTCCAGGAGAGCATGGAAGATTGTGCGAGCGAGGCATCCCTGCCAGAGTTCCAGGAGAGCATGGGAGATGGTGCGAGCGAGGCATCCATGCCCGGGCTCCAGGAGAGCATGGGAGATTGTGCGAGCGAGGCGTCCCTGTTTGAGCTCCAGAAGAGCATGGCAGATTCTGCGAGTGAGGCATCCTTGCCCGGGCTCCAAGAGGGCATGGGAGATTGTGCAAGCGAGGCATCCCTGCCCGGGCTCCAGGTGAGCATGGGAGATTCTGCGAGCAATGCAGCCTGGCCAAGGCTCCAGGAGAGCATGGGAGATTGTGCAAGTGAGGCATCCATGCCCGGGCTCCAGGAGAGCATGGGAAATTCTGCGAGCAATGCAGCCTGGCCAAGGCTCCAGGAGAGCATGGGAGATTCTGCAAGCGAGGCATCCCTGTTTAAGCACCAGGAGAGCTTGGTAGATTCTGCGAGCGAGGTGTCCCTGCTCGGGCTCCAGGAGAGCATGGGAGATTGTGCGATCGAGTCATCCCTGTTTGAGCTCCAGGAGAGCATGGGAGAATCTGCGAGCGAGGCATCCCTGCCCGGGCTCCAGGAGAGCATGGGAGATTGTGCGAGCGAGGCATCCCTGCCCGGGCTCCAGGAGAGCATGGGAGATTGTGCGAGCGAGGCATCCCTGCCCGGGCTCCAGGAGAGCATGGGAGATTGTGCGAGTGAAGCCTCCCTGTTTAAGCTCCAGGAGAGCATGGAAGATTGTGCGAGCGAGGCATCCCCACCAGAGTTCCAGGAGAGCATGGGAGATGGTGCGAGTGAGGCATCCCTGCCCGGGCTACAGGAGAACATGGGAGATTGTGTGAGCAAGGCATCCCTGCCCGGGCTCCAGGAGGGCATGGGAGATTGTGCAAGCGAGGCATCCCTGCCCGGGCTCCAGGAGAGCATGGGAGACTCTGCGAGCAATGCAGCCTGGCCAAGGCTCCAGGAGAGCATGGAAGATTGTGTGAGAGAGGCATCCCTGCCCGGCCTCCAGGAGAGCATGGGAGATTGTGCGAGCGAGGAATCCCTGCCCGGGTTCCAGGAGAGCATGGGAGATTGTGCGAGCGAGGCGTCCCTGTTTAAGCTCCACGAGAGCATGGGAGTTTGTGTGAGCGAGGCATCCCTGCCCGGGTTCCGGGAGATTGTGCGAGCGAGGCGTCCCTGTTTAAGCTCCACGAGAGCATGGGAGATTCTGTGAGTGAGGCATCCTTGCCCGGGCTCCAGGAGAGCAAGGGAGATTGTGCGAGCGAGGCATCCCTGCCCGGGCTCCAGGAGAGCATGGGAGATTGTGCGAGCGAGGCATCCCTGCCCGGGCTCCAGGAGAGCATGGGAGATTGTGCGAGTGAAGCATCCCTGTTTAAGCTCCAGGAGAGTATGGAAGATTGTGCGAGCGAGGCGTCCCCGCCAGAGTTCCAGGAGAGCATGGGAGATGGTGCGAGCGAGGCATCCATGCCCGGGCTCCAGGAGAGCATGGGAGATTGTGCGAGCGAGGCATCCCTGTTTGAGCTCCAGGAGAGCATGGCAGATTCTGCGAGTGAGGCATCCTTGCCCGGGCTCCAGGAGGGCATGGGAGATTGTGCAAGCGAGGCATCCCTGCCCGGGCTCCAGGAGAGCATGGGAGATTCTGCGAGCAATGCAGCCTGGCCAAGGCTCGAGGGGAGCATGGGAGATTGTGCGAGCGAGGCATCCATGCCCGGGCTCCAGGAGAGCATGGGAGATTGTGCGAGCGAGACATCCCTGTTTGAGCTCCAGGAGAGCATGGGAGATTGTCCGAGCAAGGCATCCCTGCCCGGGCTCCAGGAGAGCATGGGAGATTGTGCGAGCGTGGCATCCCTGCCCGAGCTCCAGTAGAGCATGGGAGATTGTGCGAGCGAGGCATCCCTGTTTGAGCTCCAGGAGAGCATGGGAGATTCTGCGAGTGAGGCATCCTAGCCCGGGCTCCAGGAGAGTATGGGAGATTGTGCGAGCGAGGCATCCCTGCCTGGTCTCCAGGAGAGCATGGGAGACTCTGCGAGCAATGCAGCCTGGCCAAGGCTCCAGGAGAGCATGGAAGATTGTGTGAGAGAGGCATCCCTGCCCGGGCTCCAGGAGAGCATGGGAGATTGTGCGAGTGAGGAATCCCTGCCCGGGTTCCAGGAGAGCATGGGAGATTGTGCGAGCGAGGCGTCCCTGTTTAAGCTCCACGAGAGCATGGGAGATTGTGTGAGCGAGGCATCCCTGCCCGGGTTCCGGGAGATTGTGCGAGCGAGGCGTCCCTGTTTAAGCTCCACGAGAGCATGGGAGATTCTGTGAGTGAGGCATCCTTGCCCGGGCTCCAGGAGAGCAAGGGAGATTGTGCGAGCGAGGCATCCATGCCCCGGGCTCCAGGAGAGCATGGGAGATTGTGCGATCGAGTCATCCCTGTTTGAGCTCCAGGAGAGCATGGGAGAATCTGCGAGCGAGGCATCCCTGCCCGGGCTCCAGGAGAGCATGGGAGATTGTGCGAGCGAGGCATCCCTGCCCGGGCCCCAGGAGAGCATGGGAGATTGTGCGAGCGTGGCATCCCTGCCCGAGCTCCAGTAGAGCATGGGAGATTGTGCGAGCGAGGCATCCCTGTTTGAGCTCCAGGAGAGCATGGGAGATTCTGCGAGTGAGGCATCCTTGCCCGGGCTCCAGGAGAGCATGGGAGATTGTGCGAGCGAGGCATCCCTGCCCGGTCTCCAGGAGAGCATGGGAGACTCTGCGAGCAATGCAGCCTGGCCAAGGCTCCAGGAGAGCATGGAAGATTGTGTGAGAGAGGCATCCCTGCCCGGGCTCCAGGAGAGCATGGGGGATTGTGCGAGCGAGGAATCCCTGCCCGGGTTCCAGGAGAGCATGGGAGATTGTGCGAGCGAGGCGTCCCTGTTTAAGCTCCACGAGAGCATGGGAGATTGTGTGAGCGAGGCATCCCTGCCCGGGTTCCAGGAGATTGTGCAAGCGAGGCGTCCCTGTTTAAGCTCCACGAGAGCATGGGAGTTTCTGCGAGTGAGGCATCCTTGCCCGGGCTCCAGGAGAGCAAGGGAGATTGTGCGAGCGAGGCATCCCTGCCCGGGCTCCAAGAGAGCATGGGAGATTGTGCGAGCGAGGCATCCCTGCCCGGGCTCCAGGAGAGCATGATAGATTCTGCGAGCGAGGTATTCCGGCCAGACAGGGGAACTGCAACCTCCGGAGGTCCCGATGAGGTTTTGAAAATGGGCCCGATGCCGGGACACAGTTCCAGGAGGTCGGGTAAAATCCGCCGGTGCCCCCGCAAAAAGTGGCGCGCAGCAGCAATGCCGTGACGTCTGGGGGAATTCCTCGGGCGGATTCACAAATGGCAAAGAGGTGAGAGAGAGCCAGGAAGAGATCCGTGCGGGCGAGGTGTCCCATTCAGGGCTCCAGGAAAGCATGCGAGATTCTGCGAGTGAGGCATCCTTGCCCGGGCTCCAGGAGAGCAAGGTAGATGGTGCGAGTGAGGCATCCATGCCCGGGCTCCAGGAGAGCATGGGAGATTGTGCGAGCGAGGCGTCCCTGTTTGAGCTCCAGGAGAGCATGGGAGATTCTGCGAGTGAGGTATCCTTGCCCGGGCTCCAGGAG
The DNA here is from genome assembly GCA_031769625.1 of Taudactylus pleione. Classification (NCBI taxonomy): domain Eukaryota; kingdom Metazoa; phylum Chordata; class Amphibia; order Anura; family Myobatrachidae; genus Taudactylus; species Taudactylus pleione. Next base: position 8,375,316 of record JAUIMM010000138.1, on the reverse strand, counting down.
GGCATGGGAGATTGTGTAAGCGAGGCATCCCTGCCCGGGCTCCAGGAGAGCATGGGAGATTCTGTGAGCAATGCAGCCTGGCCAAGGCTCCAGGAGAGCAAGGGAGATTGTGCGAGCGAAGCATCCATGCCCGGGCTCCAGGAGAGCATGGGAGATTCTGCGAGCAATGCAGCCTGGCCAAGGCTCCAGGAGAGCATGGGAGATTCTGCAAGCGAGGCATCCCTGTTTGAGCTCCAGGAGAGCATGGGAGAATCTGCGAGCGAGGCATCCCTGCCTGGTCTCCAGGAGAGCATGGTAGACTCTGCGAGCAATGCAGCCTGGCCAAGGCTCCAGGAGAGCATGGAAGATTGTGTGAGAGAGGCATCCCTGCCCGGCCTCCAGGAGAGCATGGGAGATTGTGCGAGCGAGGCATCCCTGCCCGGGCTCCAGGAGAGCATGGGAGATTGTGCGAGCGAGGCATCCCTGCCCGGGCTCCAGGAGAGCATGGGAGATTGTGCGAGCGAGGCATCCCTGCCCGGGCTCCAGGAGAGCATGGGAGATTGTGCGAGTGAAGCATCCCTGTTTAAGCTCCAGGAGAGCATGGAAGATTGTGCGAGTGAGGCGTCCCCGCCAGAGTTCCAGGAGAGCATGGGAGATGGTGCGAGCGAGGCATCCATGCCCGGGCTCCAGGAGAGCATGGGAGATTGTGCGAGCGAGGCATCCCTGTTTGAGCTCCAGGAGAGCATGGCAGATTCTGCGAGTGAGGCATCCTTGCCCGGGCTCCAGGAGGGCATGGGAGATTGTGCAAGCGAGGCATCCCTGCCCGGGCTCCAGGAGAGCATGGGAGATTCTGCGAGCAATGCAGCCTGGCCAAGGCTCGAGGGGAGCATGGGAGATTGTGCGAGCGAGGCATCCATGCCCGGGCTCCAGGAGAGCATGGGAGATTGTGCGAGCGAGACATCCCTGTTTGAGCTCCAGGAGAGCATGGGAGATTGTCCGAGCAAGGCATCCCTGCCCGGGCTCCAGGAGAGCATGGGAGATTGTGCGAGCGTGGCATCCCTGCCCGAGCTCCAGTAGAGCATGGGAGATTGTGCGAGCGAGGCATCCCTGTTTGAGCTCCAGGAGAGCATGGGAGATTCTGCGAGTGAGGCATCCTAGCCCGGGCTCCAGGAGAGCATGGGAGATTGTGCGAGCGAGGCATCCCTGCCTGGTCTCCAGGAGAGCATGGGAGACTCTGCGAGCAATGCAGCCTGGCCAAGGCTCCAGGAGAGCATGGAAGATTGTGTGAGAGAGGCATCCCTGCCCGGGCTCCAGGAGAGCATGGGAGATTGTGCGAGTGAGGAATCCCTGCCCGGGTTCCAGGAGAGCATGGGAGATTGTGCGAGCGAGGCGTCCCTGTTTAAGCTCCACGAGAGCATGGGAGATTGTGTGAGCGAGGCATCCCTGCCCGGGTTCCGGGAGATTGTGCGAGCGAGGCGTCCCTGTTTAAGCTCCACGAGAGCATGGGAGATTCTGTGAGTGAGGCATCCTTGCCCGGGCTCCAGGAGAGCAAGGGAGATTGTGCGAGCGAGGCATCCATGCCCCGGGCTCCAGGAGAGCATGGGAGATTGTGCGATCGAGTCATCCCTGTTTGAGCTCCAGGAGAGCATGGGAGAATCTGCGAGCGAGGCATCCCTGCCCGGGCTCCAGGAGAGCATGGGAGATTGTGCGAGCGAGGCATCCCTGCCCGGGCCCCAGGAGAGCATGGGAGATTGTGCGAGCGTGGCATCCCTGCCCGAGCTCCAGTAGAGCATGGGAGATTGTGCGAGCGAGGCATCCCTGTTTGAGCTCCAGGAGAGCATGGGAGATTCTGCGAGTGAGGCATCCTTGCCCGGGCTCCAGGAGAGCATGGGAGATTGTGCGAGCGAGGCATCCCTGCCCGGTCTCCAGGAGAGCATGGGAGACTCTGCGAGCAATGCAGCCTGGCCAAGGCTCCAGGAGAGCATGGAAGATTGTGTGAGAGAGGCATCCCTGCCCGGGCTCCAGGAGAGCATGGGGGATTGTGCGAGCGAGGCGTCCCTGTTTAAGCTCCACGAGAGCATGGGAGATTGTGTGAGCGAGGCATCCCTGCCCGGGTTCCAGGAGATTGTGCAAGCGAGGCGTCCCTGTTTAAGCTCCACGAGAGCATGGGAGTTTCTGCGAGTGAGGCATCCTTGCCCGGGCTCCAGGAGAGCAAGGGAGATTGTGCGAGCGAGGCATCCCTGCCCGGGCTCCAAGAGAGCATGGGAGATTGTGCGAGCGAGGCATCCCTGCCCGGGCTCCAGGAGAGCATGATAGATTCTGCGAGCGAGGTATTCCGGCCAGACAGGGGAACTGCAACCTCCGGAGGTCCCGATGAGGTTTTGAAAATGGGCCCGATGCCGGGACACAGTTCCAGGAGGTCGGGTAAAATCCGCCGGTGCCCCCGCAAAAAGTGGCGCGCAGCAGCAATGCCGTGACGTCTGGGGGAATTCCTCGGGCGGATTCACAAATGGCAAAGAGGTGAGAGAGAGCCAGGAAGAGATCCGTGCGGGCGAGGTGTCCCATTCAGGGCTCCAGGAAAGCATGCGAGATTCTGCGAGTGAGGCATCCTTGCCCGGGCTCCAGGAGAGCAAGGTAGATGGTGCGAGTGAGGCATCCATGCCCGGGCTCCAGGAGAGCATGGGAGATTGTGCGAGCGAGGCGTCCCTGTTTGAGCTCCAGGAGAGCATGGGAGATTCTGCGAGTGAGGTATCCTTGCCCGGGCTCCAGGAGGGCATGGGAGATTGTGTAAGCGAGGCATCCCTGCCCGGGCTCCAGGAGAGCATGGGAGATTCTGTGAGCAATGCAGCCTGGCCAAGGCTCCAGGAGAGCAAGGGAGATTGTGCGAGCGAAGCATCCATGCCCGGGCTCCAGGAGAGCATGGGAGATTCTGCGAGCAATGCAGCCTGGCCAAGGCTCCAGGAGAGCATGGGAGATTCTGCAAGCGAGGCATCCCTGTTTGAGCTCCAGGAGAGCATGGGAGAATCTGCGAGCGAGGCATCCCTGCCTGGTCTCCAGGAGAGCATGGTAGACTCTGCGAGCAATGCAGCCTGGCCAAGGCTCCAGGAGAGCATGGAAGATTGTGTGAGAGAGGCATCCCTGCCCGGCCTCCAGGAGAGCATGGGAGATTGTGCGAGCGAGGCATCCCTGCCCGGGCTCCAGGAGAGCATGGGAGATTGTGCGAGCGAGGCATCCCTGCCCGGGCTCCAGGAGAGCATGGGAGATTGTGCGAGCGAGGCATCCCTGCCCGGGCTCCAGGAGAGCATGGGAGATTGTGCGAGTGAAGCATCCCTGTTTAAGCTCCAGGAGAGCATGGAAGATTGTGCGAGTGAGGCGTCCCCGCCAGAGTTCCAGGAGAGCATGGGAGATGGTGCGAGCGAGGCATCCATGCCCGGGCTCCAGGAGAGCATGGGAGATTGTGCGAGCGAGGCATCCCTGTTTGAGCTCCAGGAGAGCATGGCAGATTCTGCGAGTGAGGCATCCTTGCCCGGGCTCCAGGAGGGCATGGGAGATTGTGCAAGCGAGGCATCCCTGCCCGGGCTCCAGGAGAGCATGGGAGATTCTGCGAGCAATGCAGCCTGGCCAAGGCTCGAGGGGAGCATGGGAGATTGTGCGAGCGAGGCATCCATGCCCGGGCTCCAGGAGAGCATGGGAGATTGTGCGAGCGAGACATCCCTGTTTGAGCTCCAGGAGAGCATGGGAGATTGTCCGAGCAAGGCATCCCTGCCCGGGCTCCAGGAGAGCATGGGAGATTGTGCGAGCGTGGCATCCCTGCCCGAGCTCCAGTAGAGCATGGGAGATTGTGCGAGCGAGGCATCCCTGTTTGAGCTCCAGGAGAGCATGGGAGATTCTGCGAGTGAGGCATCCTAGCCCGGGCTCCAGGAGAGCATGGGAGATTGTGCGAGCGAGGCATCCCTGCCTGGTCTCCAGGAGAGCATGGGAGACTCTGCGAGCAATGCAGCCTGGCCAAGGCTCCAGGAGAGCATGGAAGATTGTGTGAGAGAGGCATCCCTGCCCGGGCTCCAGGAGAGCATGGGAGATTGTGCGAGCAATGCAGCCTGGCCAAGGCTCCAGGAGAGCATGGGAGATTCTGCAAGCGAGGCATCCCTGTTTAAGCACCAGGAGAGCTTGGTAGATTCTGCGAGCGAGGTGTCCCTGCTCGGGCTCCAGGAGAGCATGGGAGATTGTGCGAGCGAGGCATCCCTGCCTGGGCTCCAGGAGAACATGGGAGAATCTGCGAGCGAGGCATCCCTGCCTGGGCTACAGGAGAACATGGGAGATTGTGTGAGCAAGGCATCCCTGCCCGGGCTCCAGAAGAGCATGGGAGATTGTGCGAGCGAGGCATCCCTGCCCGGGCTCCAGGAGAGCATGGGAGATTGTGTGAGTGAAGCCTCCCTGTTTAAGCTCCAGGAGAGCATGGAAGATTGTGCGAGCGAGGCATCCCCACCAGAGTTCCAGGAGAGCATGGGAGATGGTGCGAGCGAGGCATCCCTGCCCGGGCTACAGGAGAACATGGGAGATTGTGTGAGCAAGGCATCCCTGCCCGGGCTCCAGGAGGGCATGGGAGATTGTGCAAGCGAGGCATCCCTGCCCGGGCTCCAGGAGAGCATGGGAGATTCTGCGAGCAATGCAGCCTGGCCAAGGCTCGAGGAGAGCATGGGAGATTGTGCGAGCGAGGCATCCATGCCCGGGCTCCAGGAGAGCATGGGAGATTGTGCGATCGAGTCATCCCTGTTTGAGCTCCAGGAGAGCATGGGAGAATCTGCGAGCGAGGCATCCCTGCCCGGGCTCCAGGAGAGCATGGGAGATTGTGCGAGCGAGGCATCCCTGCCCGGGCTCCAGGAGAGCATGGGAGATTGTGCGAGCGAGGCATCCCTGTTTGAGCTCCAGGAGAGCATGGGAGATTCTGCGAGTGAGGCATCCTAGCCCGGGCTCCAGGAGAGCATGGGAGATTGTGCGAGCGAGGCATCCCTGCCTGGTCTCCAGGAGAGCATGGGAGACTCTGCGAGCAATGCAGCCTGGCCAAGGCTCCAGGAGAGCATGGAAGATTGTGTGAGAGAGGCATCCCTGCCCGGGCTCCAGGAGAGCATGGGAGATTGTGCGAGTGAGGAATCCCTGCCCGGGTTCCAGGAGAGCATGGGAGATTGTGCGAGCGAGGCGTCCCTGTTTAAGCTCCACGAGAGCATGGGAGATTGTGTGAGCGAGGCATCCCTGCCCGGGTTCCGGGAGATTGTGCGAGCGAGGCGTCCCTGTTTAAGCTCCACGAGAGCATGGGAGATTCTGTGAGTGAGGCATCCTTGCCCGGGCTCCAGGAGAGCAAGGGAGATTGTGCGAGCGAGGCATCCATGCCCCGGGCTCCAGGAGAGCATGGGAGATTGTGCGATCGAGTCATCCCTGTTTGAGCTCCAGGAGAGCATGGGAGAATCTGCGAGCGAGGCATCCCTGCCCGGGCTCCAGGAGAGCATGGGAGATTGTGCGAGCGAGGCATCCCTGCCCGGGCCCCAGGAGAGCATGGGAGATTGTGCGAGCGTGGCATCCCTGCCCGAGCTCCAGTAGAGCATGGGAGATTGTGCGAGCGAGGCATCCCTGTTTGAGCTCCAGGAGAGCATGGGAGATTCTGCGAGTGAGGCATCCTTGCCCGGGCTCCAGGAGAGCATGGGAGATTGTGCGAGCGAGGCATCCCTGCCCGGTCTCCAGGAGAGCATGGGAGACTCTGCGAGCAATGCAGCCTGGCCAAGGCTCCAGGAGAGCATGGAAGATTGTGTGAGAGAGGCATCCCTGCCCGGGCTCCAGGAGAGCATGGGGGATTGTGCGAGCGAGGAATCCCTGCCCGGGTTCCAGGAGAGCATGGGAGATTGTGCGAGCGAGGCGTCCCTGTTTAAGCTCCACGAGAGCATGGGAGATTGTGTGAGCGAGGCATCCCTGCCCGGGTTCCAGGAGATTGTGCAAGCGAGGCGTCCCTGTTTAAGCTCCATGAGAGCATGGGAGTTTCTGCGAGTGAGGCATCCTTGCCCGGGCTCCAGGAGAGCAAGGGAGATTGTGCGAGCGAGGCATCCCTGCCCGGGCTCCAAGAGAGCATGGGAGATTGTGCGAGCGAGGCATCCCTGCCCGGGCTCCAGGAGAGCATGATAGATTCTGCGAGCGAGGTATTCCGGCCAGACAGGGGAACTGTAACCTCCGGAGGTCCCGATGAGGTTTTGAAAATGGGCCCGATGCCGGGACACAGTTCCAGGAGGTCGGGTAAAATCCGCCGGTGCCCCCGCAAAAAGTGGCGCGCAGCAGCAATGCCGTGACGTCTGGGGGAATTCCTCGGGCGGATTCACAAATGGCAAAGAGGTGAGAGAGAGCCAGGAAGAGATCCGTGCGGGCGAGGTGTCCCATTCAGGGCTCCAGGAAAGCATGCGAGATTCTGCGAGTGAGGCATCCTTGCCCGGGCTCCAGGAGAGCAAGGTAGATGGTGCGAGTGAGGCATCCATGCCCGGGCTCCAGGAGAGCATGGGAGATTGTGCGAGCGAGGCGTCCCTGTTTGAGCTCCAGGAGAGCATGGGAGATTCTGCGAGTGAGGTATCCTTGCCCGGGCTCCAGGAGGGCATGGGAGATTGTGTAAGCGAGGCATCCCTGCCCGGGCTCCAGGAGAGCATGGGAGATTCTGTGAGCAATGCAGCCTGGCCAAGGCTCCAGGAGAGCAAGGGAGATTGTGCGAGCGAAGCATCCATGCCCGGGCTCCAGGAGAGCATGGGAGATTCTGCGAGCAATGCAGCCTGGCCAAGGCTCCAGGAGAGCATGGGAGATTCTGCAAGCGAGGCATCCCTGTTTGAGCTCCAGGAGAGCATGGGAGAATCTGCGAGCGAGGCATCCCTGCCTGGTCTCCAGGAGAGCATGGTAGACTCTGCGAGCAATGCAGCCTGGCCAAGGCTCCAGGAGAGCATGGAAGATTGTGTGAGAGAGGCATCCCTGCCCGGCCTCCAGGAGAGCATGGGAGATTGTGCGAGCGAGGCATCCCTGCCCGGGCTCCAGGAGAGCATGGGAGATTGTGCGAGCGAGGCATCCCTGCCCGGGCTCCAGGAGAGCATGGGAGATTGTGCGAGCGAGGCATCCCTGCCCGGGCTCCAGGAGAGCATGGGAGATTGTGCGAGTGAAGCATCCCTGTTTAAGCTCCAGGAGAGCATGGAAGATTGTGCGAGTGAGGCGTCCCCGCCAGAGTTCCAGGAGAGCATGGGAGATGGTGCGAGCGAGGCATCCATGCCCGGGCTCCAGGAGAACATGGGAGATTGTGCGAGCGAGGCATCCCTGTTTGAGCTCCAGGAGAGCATGGCAGATTCTGCGAGTGAGGCATCCTTGCCCGGGTTCCAGGAGAGCATGGGAGATTGTGCGAGCGAGGCATCCCTGCCTGGTCTCCAGGAGAGCATGGGAGACTCTGCGAGCAATGCAGCCTGGCCAAGGCTCCAGGAGAGCATGGAAGATTGTGTGAGAGAGGCATCCCTGCCCGGGCTCCAGGAGAGCATGGGAGATTGTGCGAGCGAGGCATCCCTGCCCGGGCTCCAGGAGAGCATGGGAGAATCTGCGAGCGAGGCATCCCTGCCTGGGCTCCAGGAGAAACATGGGAGATTGTGTGAGCCATGCATCCCTGCCCGGGCTCCAGGAGAGCATGGGAGATTGTGCGAGCGAGGCATCCCTGCCCGGGCTCCAGGAGAGCATGGGAGATTGTGCGAGCGAGGCATCCCTGCCCGGGCTCCAGGAGAGCATGGGAGATTGTGCGAGCGAGGCATCCCTGCCCGGGCTCCAGGAGAGCATGGGAGATTGTGCGAGTGAAGCATCCCTGTTTAAGCTCCAGGAGAGCATGGAAGATTGTGCGAGTGAGGCGTCCCCGCCAGAGTTCCAGGAGAGCATGGGAGATGGTGCGAGCGAGGCATCCATGCCCGGGCTCCAGGAGAGCATGGGAGATTGTGCGAGCGAGGCATCCCTGTTTGAGCTCCAGGAGAGCATGGCAGATTCTGCGAGTGAGGCATCCTTGCCCGGGCTCCAGGAGAGCATGGGAGATTGTGCGAGCGAGGCATCCCTGCCTGGTCTCCAGGAGAGCATGGGAGACTCTGCGAGCAATGCAGCCTGGCCAAGGCTCCAGGAGAGCATGGAAGATTGTGTGAGAGAGGCATCCCTGCCCGGGCTCCAGGAGAGCATGGGAGATTGTGCGAGCGAGGCATCCCTGCCCGGGCTCCAGGAGAGCATGGGAGAATCTGCGAGCGAGGCATCCCTGCCTGGGCTCCAGGAGAGCATGGGAGATTCTGTGAGTGAGGCATCCTTGCCCGGGCTCCAGGAGAGCATGGGAGATTGTGCGAGCGAGGCATCCCTGCCCGGGCTCCAGGAGAGCATGGGAGATTGTGCGAGTGAAGCATCCCTGTTTAAGCTCCAGGAGAGCATGGAAGATTGTGCGAGTGAGGCGTCCCCGCCAGAGTTCCAGGAGAGCATGGGAGATGGTGCGAGCGAGGCATCCATGCCCGGGCTCCAGGAGAGCATGGGAGATTGTGCGAGCGAGGCATCCCTGTTTGAGCTCCAGGAGAGCATGGCAGATTCTGCGAGTGAGGCATCCTTGCCCGGGCTCCAGGAGGGCATGGGAGATTGTGCAAGCGAGGCATCCCTGCCCGGGCTCCAGGAGAGCATGGGAGATTCTGCGAGCAATGCAGCCTGGCCAAGGCTCGAGGAGAGCATGGGAGATTGTGCGAGCGAGGAATCCCTGCCCGGGTTCCAGGAGAGCATGGGAGATTGTGCGAGCGAGGCGTCCCTGTTTAAGCTCCACGAGAGCATGGGAGATTGTGTGAGCGAGGCATCCCTGCCTGGGTTCCGGGAGATTGTGCGAGCGAGGCGTCCCTATTTAAGCTCCACGAGAGCATGGGAGATTCTGTGAGTGAGGCATCCTTGCCCGGGCTGCAGGAGAGCATGGGAGATTGTGCGAGCATGGCATCCCTGCCCGAGCTCCAGTAGAGCATGGGAGATTGTGCGAGCGAGGCATCCCTGCCTGGTCTCCAGGGGAGCATGGGAGACTCTGCGAGCAATGCAGCCTGGCCAAGGCTCCAGGAGAGCATGGAAGATTGTGTGAGAGAGGCATCCCTGCCCGGCCTCCAGGAGAGCATGGGAGATTGTGCGAGCGAGGAATCCCTGCCCGGGTTCCAGGAGAGCATGGGAGATTGTGCGAGCGAGGCGTCCCTGTTTAAGCTCCACGAGAGCATGGGAGCTTGTGTGAGCGAGGCATCCCTGCCCGGGTTCCGGGAGATTGTGCGAGCGAGGCGTCCCTGTTTAAGCTCCACGAGAGCATGGGAGATTCTGTGAGTGAGGCATCCTTGCCCGGGCTCCAGGAGAGCATGGGAGATTGTGCGAGCGAGGCATCCCTGCCCGGGCTCCAGGAGAGCATGATAGATTCTGCGAGCGAGGTATTCCGGCCAGACAGGGGAACTGCAACCTCCGGAGGTCCCGATGAGGTTTTGAAAATGGGCCCGATGCCGGGACACAGTTCCAGGAGGTCGGGTAAAATCCGCCGGTGCCCCCGCAAAAAGTGGCGCGCAGCAGCAATGCCGTGACGTCTGGGGGAATTCCTCGGGCGGATTCACAAATGGCAAAGAAGTGAGAGAGAGCCAGGAAGAGATCCGTGCGGGCGAGGTGTCCCAGCCAGGGATCCAGGAAAGCATGCGAGATTCTGTGAGCAACACAGCCTGGCCAGGGCTCCAGGAGAGCATGGAAGATTCTGCGAGCGAGGCATCCCTGCCCGGGCTCCAGGAGAGCATGGGAGATTCTGCGAGTGAGGCATCCCTGCCCGGGCTCCAGGAGAGCATGGGAGATTCTGCGAGCGAGGCATCCCTGTTTAAGCTCCAGGAGAGCATTGGAGATTCTGCAAGCGAGGCATCCCTGTTTAAGCTCCAGGAGAGCATGGGAGATTCTGCAAGCGAGGCATCCCTGTTTAAGCTCCAGGAGAGCATGGAAGATTGTGCGAGCGAGGCATCCCTGCCAGAGTTCCAGGAGAGCATGGGAGATGGTGCGAGCGAGGCATCCATGCCCGGGCTCCAGGAGAGCATGGGAGATTGTGCGAGCGAGGCGTCCCTGTTTGAGCTCCAAGAGGGCATAGGAGATTGTGCAAGCGAGGCATCCCTGCCCGGGCTCCAGGTGAGCATGGGAGATTCTGTGAGCAATGCAGCCTGGCCAAGGCTCCAGGAGAGCATGGGAGATTGTGCAAGTGAGGCATCCATGCCCGGGCTCCAGGAGAGCATGGGAGATTCTGCGAGCAATGCAGCCTGGCCAAGGCTCCAGGAGAGCATGGGAGATTCTGCAAGCGAGGCATCCCTGTTTAAGCACCAGGAGAGCAAGGTAGATTCTGCGAGCGAGGTGTCCCTGCCCGGGCTCCAGGAGAGCATGGGAGATTGTGCGAGCGAGGCATCCCTGCCTGGGCTCCAGGAGAACATGGGAGAATCTGCGAGCGAGGCATTCCTGCCTGGGCTACAGGAGAACATGATAGATTCTGCGAGCGAGGTATTCCGGCCAGACAGGGGAACTGCAACCTCCGGAGGTCCCGATGAGGTTTTGAAAATGGGCCCGATGCCGGGACACAGTTCCAGGAGGTCGGGTAAAATCCGCCGGTGCCCCCGCAAAAAGTGGCGCGCAGCAGCAATGCCGTGATGTCTGGGGGAATTCCTCGGGCGGAATCACAAATGGCAAAGAGGTGAGAGAGAGCCAGGAAGAGATCCGTGCGGGCGAGGTGTCCCATTCAGGGCTCCAGGAAAGCATGCGAGATTCTGCGAGTGAGGCATCCTTGCCCGGGCTCCAGGAGAGCAAGGGAGATGGTGCGAGCGAGGCATCCATGCCCGGGCTCCAGGAGAGCATGGGAGATTGTGCGAGCGAGGCGTCCCTGTTTGAGCTCCAGGAGAGCATGGCAGATTCTGTGAGTGAGGTATCCTTGCCCGGGCTCCAGGAGAGCATGGGAGATTGTGTGAGCAATGCAGCCTGGCCAAGGCTCCAGGAGAGCAAGGGAGATTGTGCGAGCGAAGCATCCATGCCCGGGCTCCAGGAGAGCATGGGAGATTCTGCGAGCAATGCAGCCTGGCCAAGGCTCCAGGAGAGCATGGGAGATTCTGCAAGCGAGGCATCCCTGTTTAAGAACCAGGAGAGCTTGGTAGATTCTGCGAGCGAGGTGTCCCTGCCCGGGCTCCAGGAGAGCATGGGAGATTGTGCGAGCGAGGCATCCCTGCCCGGGCTCCAGGAGAGCATGGGAGATTGTGCGAGTGAAGCATCCCTGTTTAAGCTCCAGGAGAGCATGGAAGATTGTGCGAGTGAGGCGTCCCCGCCAGAGTTCCAGGAGAGCATGGGAGATGGTGCGAGCGAGGCATCCATGCCCGGGCTCCAGGAGAGCATGGGAGATTGTGCGAGCGAGGCATCCCTGTTTGAGCTCCAGGAGAGCATGGCAGATTCTGCGAGTGAGGCATCCTTGCCCGGGTTCCAGGAGAGCATGGGAGATTGTGCGAGTGAAGCATCCCTGTTTAAGCTCCAGGAGAGCATGGAAGATTGTGCGAGTGAGGCGTCCCCGCCAGAGTTCCAGGAGAGCATGGGAGATGGTGCGAGCGAGGCATCCATGCCCGGGCTCCAGGAGAGCATGGGAGATTGTGCGAGCGAGGCATCCCTGTTTGAGCTCCAGGAGAGCATGGCAGATTCTGCGAGTGAGGCATCCTTGCCCGGGTTCCAGGAGAGCATGGGAGATTGTGCGAGCGAGGCTTCCCTGCCTGGTCTCCAGGAGAGCATGGGAGACTCTGCGAGCAATGCAGCCTGGCCAAGGCTCCAGGAGAGCATGGAAGATTGTGTGAGAGAGGCATCCCTGCCCGGGCTCCAGGAGAGCATGGGAGATTGTGCGAGCGAGGCATCCCTGCCCGGGCTCCAGGAGAGCATGGGAGAATCTGCGAGCGAGGCATCCCTGCCTGGGCTCCAGGAGAACATGGGAGATTGTGTGAGCAAGGCATCCCTGCCTGGGCTCCAGGAGAGCATGGGAGATTGTGCGAGCGAGGCATCCCTGCCCGGGCTCCAGGAGAGCATGGGAGATTGTGCGAGCGAGGCATCCCTGCCCGGGCTCCAGGAGAGCATGGGAGATTGTGCGAGCGAGGCATCCCTGCCCGGGCTCCAGGAGAGCATGGGAGATTGTGCGAGCGAGGCATCCATGCCCGGGCTCCAGGAGAGCATGGGAGATTGTGCGAGCGAGGCATCCCTGTTTGAGCTCCAGGAGAGCATGGCAGATTCTGCGAGTGAGGCATCCTTGCCCGGGTTCCAGGAGAGCATGGGAGATTGTGCGAGCGAGGCTTCCCTGCCTGGTCTCCAGGAGAGCATGGGAGACTCTGCGAGCAATGCAGCCTGGCCAAGGCTCCAGGAGAGCATGGAAGATTGTGTGAGAGAGGCATCCCTGCCCGGGCTCCAGGAGAGCATGGGAGATTGTGCGAGCGAGGCATCCCTGCCTGGGCTCCAGGAGAGCATGGGAGAATCTGCGAGCGAGGCATCCCTGCCTGGGCTCCAGGAGAACATGGGAGATTGTGTGAGCAAGGCATCCCTGCCCGGGCTCCAGGAGAGCATGGGAGATTGTGCGAGCGAGGCATCCCTGCCCGGGCTCCAGGAGAGCATGGGAGATTGTGCGAGTGAGGCATCCCTGCCCGGGCTCCAGGAGAGCATGGGAGATTGTGCGAGCGAGGCATCCCTGCCCGGGCTCCAGGAGAGCATGGGAGATTGTGTGAGCGAGGCATCCCTGCCCGGGCTCCAGGAGAGCATGGGAGATTGTGCGAGTGAAGCATCCCTGTTTAAGCTCCAGGAGAGCATGGAAGATTGTGTGAGTGAGGCGTCCCCGCCAGAGTTCCAGGAGAGCATGGGAGATGGTGCGAGCGAGGCATCCATGCCCGGGCTCCAGGAGAGCATGGGAGATTGTGCGAGCGAGGCATCCCTGTTTGAGCTCCAGGAGAGCATGGCAGATTCTGCGAGTGAGGCATCCTTGCCCGAGCTCCAGGAGAGCATGGGAGATTGTGCGAGCGAGGCATCCCTGCCTGGTCTCCAGGAGAGCATGGGAGACTCTGCGAGCAATGCAGCCTGGCCAAGGCTCCAGGAGAGCATGGAAGATTGTGTGAGAGAGGAATCCCTGCCCGGGCTCCAGGAGAGCATGGGAGCTTGTGCGAGCGAGGCATCCCTGCCTGGGCTCCAGGAGAGCATGGGAGAATCTGCGAGTGAGGCATCCCTGCCTGGGCTCCAGGAGAACATGGGAGATTGTGTGAGCAAGACATCCCTGGCCGGGCTCCAGGAGAGCATGGGAGATTGTGCGAGCGAGGCATCCCTGCCCGGGCTCCAGGAGAGCATGGGAGATTGTGCGAGCGAGGAATCCCTGCCCGGGTTCCAGGAGAGCATGGGAGATTGTGCGAGCGAGGCGTCCCTGTTTAAGCTCCACGAGAGCATGGGAGATTGTGTGAGCGAGGCATCCCTGCCCGGGTTCCGGGAGATTGTGCGAGCGAGGCGTCCCTGTTTAAGCTCCACGAGAGCATGGGAGATTCTGTGAGTGAGGCATCCTTGCCCGGGCTCCAGGAGAGCATGGGAGATTGTGCGAGCAAGGCATCCCTGCCCGGGCTCCAGGAGAGCATGGGAGATTGTGCGAGCGTGGCATCCCTGCCCGAGCTCCAGTAGAGCATGGGAGATTGTGCGAGCGAGGCATCCCTGCCTGGTCTCCAGGAGAGCATGGGAGACTCTGCGAGCAATGCAGCCTGGCCAAGGCTCCAGGAGAGCATGGAAGATTGTGTGAGAGAGGCATCCCTGCCCGGCCTCCAGGAGAGCATGGGAGATTGTGCGAGCGAGGAATCCCTGCCCGGGTTCCAGGAGAGCATGGGAGATTGTGCGAGCGAGGCGTCCCTGTTTAAGCTCCACGAGAGCATGGGAGATTGTGCGAGCGAGGCATCCCCACCAGAGTTCCAGGAGAGCATGGGAGATGGTGCGAGCGAGGCATCCCTGCCCGGGCTACAGGAGAACATGGGAGATTGTGTGAGCAAGGCATCCCTGCCCGGGCTCCAGGAGGGCATGGGAGATTGTGCAAGCGAGGCATCCCTGCCCGGGCTCCAGGAGAGCATGGGAGATTCTGCGAGCAATGCAGCCTGGCCAAGGCTCGAGGAGAGCATGGGAGATTGTGCGAGCGAGGCATCCATGCCCGGGCTCCAGGAGAGCATGGGAGATTGTGCGATCGAGTCATCCCTGTTTGAGCTCCAGGAGAGCATGGGAGAATCTGCGAGCGAGGCATCCCTGCCCAGGCTCCAGGAGAGCATGGGAGATTGTGCGAGCGAGGCATCCCTGCCCGGGCTCCAGGAGAGCATGGGAGATTGTGCGAGCGTGGCATCCCTGCCCGAGCTCCATTAGAGCATGGGAGATTGTGCGAGCGAGGCATCCCTGTTTGAGCTCCAGGAGAGCATGGGAGATTCTGCGAGTGAGGCATCCTTGCCCGGGCTCCAGGAGAGCATGGGAGATTGTGCGAGCGAGGCATCCCTGCCTGGTCTCCAGGAGAGCATGGGAGACTCTGCGAGCAATGCAGCCTGGCCAAGGCTCCAGGAGAGCATGGAAGATTGTGTGAGAGAGGCATCCCTGCCCGGGCTCCAGGAGAGCATGGGGGATTGTGCGAGCGAGGAATCCCTGCCCGGGTTCCAGGAGAGCATGGGAGATTGTGCGAGCGAGGCGTCCCTGTTTAAGCTCCATGAGAGCATGGCAGATTCTGCGAGTGAGGCATCCTTGCCCGGGCTCCAGGAGGGCATGGGAGATTGTGCAAGCGAGGCATCCCTGCCCAGGCTCCAGGAGAGCATGGGAGATTCTGCGAGCAATGCAGCCTGGCCAAGGCTCGAGGAGAGCATGGGAGATTGTGCGAGCGAGGCATCCATGCCCGGGCTCCAGGAGAGCATGGGAGATTGTGCGAGCGAGACATCCCTGTTTGAGCTCCAGGAGAGCATGGGAGAATCTGCGAGTGAGGCATCCCTGCATGGTCTCCAGGAGAGCATGGGAGATTGTGCGATCGAGTCATCCCTGTTTGAGCTCCAGGAGAGCATGGGAGAATCTGCGAGCGAGGCATCCCTGCCCGGGCTCCAGGAGAGCATGGGAGATTGTGCGAGCGAGGCATCCCTGCCCGGGCTCCAGGAGAGCATGGGAGATTGTGCGAGCGTGGCATCCCTGCCCGAGCTCCATTAGAGCATGGGAGATTGTGCGAGCGAGGCATCCCTGTTTGAGCTCCAGGAGAGCATGGGAGATTCTGCGAGTGAGGCATCCTTGCCCGGGCTCCAGGAGAGCATGGGAGATTGTGCGAGCGAGGCATCCCTGCCTGGTCTCCAGGAGAGCATGGGAGACTCTGCGAGCAATGCAGCCTGGCCAAGGCTCCAGGAGAGCATGGAAGATTGTGTGAGAGAGGCATCCCTGCCCGGGCTCCAGGAGAGCATGGGGGATTGTGCGAGCGAGGAATCCCTGCCCGGGTTCCAGGAGAGCATGGGAGATTGTGCGAGCGAGGCGTCCCTGTTTAAGCTCCATGAGAGCATGGGAGATTGTGTGAGCGAGGCATCCCTGCCCGTGTTCCAGGAGATTGTGCAAGCGAGGCGTCCCTGTTTAAGCTCCACGAGAGCATGGGAGTTTCTGCGAGTGAGGCATCCTTGCCCGGGCTCCAGGAGAGCAAGGGAGATTGTGCGAGTGAGGCATCCCTGCCCGGGCTCCACGAGAGCATGGGAGATTGTGCGAGCGAGGCATCCCCACCAGAGTTCCAGGAGAGCATGGGAGATGGTGCGAGCGAGGCATCCCTGCCCGGGCTACAGGAGAACATGGGAGATTGTGTGAGCAAGGCATCCCTGCCCGGGCTCCAGGAGGGCATGGGAGATTGTGCAAGCGAGGCATCCCTGCCCGGGCTCCAGGAGAGCATGGGAGATTCTGCGAGCAATGCAGCCTGGCCAAGGCTCGAGGAGAGCATGGGAGATTGTGCGAGCGAGGCATCCATGCCCGGGCTCCAGGAGAGCATGGGAGATTGTGCGATCGAGTCATCCCTGTTTAAGCTCCAGGAGAGCATTGGAGATTCTGCAAGTGAGGCATCCCTGTTTTAAGCTCCAGGAGAGCATGGGAGATTCTGCAAGCGAGGCATCCCTGTTTAAGCTCCAGGAGAGCATGGAAGATTGTGCGAGCGAGGCATCCCTGCCAGAGTTCCAGGAGAGCATGGGAGATGGTGTGAGCGAGGCATCCATGCCCGGGCTCCAGGAGAGCATGGGAGATTGTGCGAGCGAGGCGTCCCTGTTTG
This sequence comes from Taudactylus pleione, assembly GCA_031769625.1. Lineage (NCBI taxonomy): Eukaryota > Metazoa > Chordata > Amphibia > Anura > Myobatrachidae > Taudactylus > Taudactylus pleione. The sequence continues at coordinate 8,358,995 of JAUIMM010000138.1, read as the reverse complement.
AGCTCCAAGAGGGCATAGGAGATTGTGCTGCGAGGCATCCCTGCCCGGGCTCCAGGTGAGCATGGGAGATTCTGCGAGCAATGCAGCCTGGCCAAGGCTCCAGGAGAGCATGGGAGATTGTGCAAGTGAGGCATCCATGCCCGGGCTCCAGGAGAGCATGGGAGATTCTGCGAGCAATGCAGCCTGGCCAAGGCTCCAGGAGAGCATGGGAGATTCTGCAAGCGAGGCGTCCCTGTTTAAGCACCAGGAGAGCTTGGTAGATTCTGCGAGCGAGGTGTCCCTGCCCGGGCTCCAGGAGAGCATGGGAGATTGTGCGAGCGAGGCATCCCTGCCCGGGCTCCAGGAGAGCATGGGAGATTGTGCGAGCGAGGCATCCCTGCCCGGGCTCCAGGAGAGCATGGGAGATTGTGCGAGCGAGGCATCCCTGCCCGGGCTCCAGGAGAGCATGATAGATTCTGCGAGCGAGGTATTCCGGCCAGACAGGGGAACTGCAACCTCCGGAGGTCCCGATGAGGTTTTGAAAATGGGCCCGATGCCGGGACACAGTTCCAGGAGGTCGGGTAAAATCCGCCGGTGCCCCCGCAAAAAGTGGCGCGCAGCAGCAATGCCGTGACGTCTGGGGGAATTCCTCGGGCGGATTCACAAATGGCAAAGAAGTAGTGAGAGAGAGCCAGGAAGAGATCCGTGCGGGCGAGGTGTCCCAGCCAGGGATCCAGGAAAGCATGCAAGATTCTGCGAGCAACACAGCCTGGCCAGGGCTCCAGGAGAGCATGGAAGATTCTGCGAGCGAGGCATCCCTGCCCGGGCTCCAGGAGAGCATGGGAGATTCTGCGAGCGAGGCATCCCTGCCCGAGCTCCAGGAGAGCATGGGAAATTCTGCGAGCGAGGCATCCCTGTTTAAGCTCCAGGAGAGCATTGGAGATTCTGCAAGCGAGGCATCCCTGTTTAAGCTCCAGGAGAGCATGGAAGATTGTGCGAGCGAGGCATCCCTGCCAGAGTTCCAGGAGAGCATGGGAGATGGTGCGAGCGAGGCATCCATGCCCGGGCTCCAGGAGAGCATGGGAGATTGTGCGAGCGAGGCGTCCCTGTTTGAGCTCCAGGAGAGCATGGCAGATTCTGCGAGTGAGGCATCCTTGCCCGGGCTCCAAGAGGGCATGGGAGATTGTGCAAGCGAGGCATCCCTGCCCGGGCTCCAGGTGAGCATGGGAGATTCTGCGAGCAATGCAGCCTGGCCAAGGCTCCAGGAGAGCATGGGAGATTGTGCAAGTGAGGCATCCATGCCCGGGCTCCAGGAGAGCATGGGAAATTCTGCGAGCAATGCAGCCTGGCCAAGGCTCCAGGAGAGCATGGGAGATTCTGCAAGCGAGGCATCCCTGTTTAAGCACCAGGAGAGCTTGGTAGATTCTGCGAGCGAGGTGTCCCTGCTCGGGCTCCAGGAGAGCATGGGAGATTGTGCGAGCGAGGCATCCCTGCCTGGGCTCCAGGAGAACATGGGAGAATCTGCGAGCGAGGCATCCCTGCCTGGGCTACAGGAGAACATGGGAGATTGTGTGAGCAAGGCATCCCTGCCCGGGCTCCAGGAGAGCATGGGAGATTGTGCGAGCGAGGCATCCCTGCCCTGGCTCCAGGAGAGCATGGGAGATTGTGTGAGTGAAGCCTCCCTGTTTAAGCTCCAGGAGAGCATGGAAGATTGTGCGAGCGAGGCATCCCCACCAGAGTTCCAGGAGAGCATGGGAGATGGTGCGAGCGAGGCATCCCTGCCCGGGCTACAGGAGAACATGGGAGATTGTGTGAGCAAGGCATCCCTGCCCGGCCTCCAGGAGAGCATGGGAGATTGTGCGAGCGAGGAATCCCTGCCCGGGTTCCAGGAGAGCATGGGAGATTGTGCGAGCGAGGCGTCCCTGTTTAAGCTCCACGAGAGCATGGGAGTTTGTGTGAGCGAGGCATCCCTGCCCGGGTTCCGGGAGATTGTGCGAGCGAGGCGTCCCTGTTTAAGCTCCACGAGAGCATGGGAGATTCTGTGAGTGAGGCATCCTTGCCCGGGCTCCAGGAGAGCAAGGGAGATTGTGCGAGCGAGGCATCCCTGCCCGGGCTCCAGGAGAGCATGGGAGATTGTGCGAGCGAGGCATCCCTGCCCGGGCTCCAGGAGAGCATGGGAGATTGTGCGAGTGAAGCATCCCTGTTTAAGCTCCAGGAGAGCATGGAAGATTGTGCGAGCGAGGCGTCCCCGCCAGAGTTCCAGGAGAGCATGGGAGATGGTGCGAGCGAGGCATCCATGCCCGGGCTCCAGGAGAGCATGGGAGATTGTGCGAGCGAGGCATCCCTGTTTGAGCTCCAGGAGAGCATGGCAGATTCTGCGAGTGAGGCATCCTTGCCCGGGCTCCAGGAGGGCATGGGAGATTGTGCAAGCGAGGCATCCCTGCCCGGGCTCAAGGAGAGCATGGGAGATTCTGCGAGCAATGCAGCCTGGCCAAGGCTCGAGGGGAGCATGGGAGATTGTGCGAGCGAGGCATCCATGCCCGGGCTCCAGGAGAGCATGGGAGATTGTGCGAGCGAGACATCCCTGTTTGAGCTCCAGGAGAGCATGGGAGATTGTCCGAGCAAGGCATCCCTGCCCGGGCTCCAGGAGAGCATGGGAGATTGTGCGAGCGTGGCATCCCTGCCCGAGCTCCAGTAGAGCATGGGAGATTGTGCGAGCGAGGCATCCCTGTTTGAGCTCCAGGAGAGAATGGGAGATTCTGCGAGTGAGGCATCCTAGCCCGGGCTCCAGGAGAGCATGGGAGATTGTGCGAGCGAGGCATCCCTGCCTGGTCTCCAGGAGAGCATGGGAGACTCTGCGAGCAATGCAGCCTGGCCAAGGCTCCAGGAGAGCATGGAAGATTGTGTGAGAGAGGCATCCCTGCCCGGGCTCCAGGAGAGCATGGGAGATTGTGCGAGTGAGGAATCCCTGCCCGGGTTCCAGGAGAGCATGGGAGATTGTGCGAGCGAGGCGTCCCTGTTTAAGCTCCACGAGAGCATGGGAGATTGTGTGAGCGAGGCATCCCTGCCCGGGTTCCGGGAGATTGTGCGAGCGAGGCGTCCCTGTTTAAGCTCCACGAGAGCATGGGAGATTCTGTGAGTGAGGCATCCTTGCCCGGGCTCCAGGAGAGCAAGGGAGATTGTGCGAGCGAGGCATCCATGCCCCGGGCTCCAGGAGAGCATGGGAGATTGTGCGATCGAGTCATCCCTGTTTGAGCTCCAGGAGAGCATGGGAGAATCTGCGAGCGAGGCATCCCTGCCCGGGCTCCAGGAGAGCATGGGAGATTGTGCGAGCGAGGCATCCCTGCCCGGGCCCCAGGAGAGCATGGGAGATTGTGCGAGCGTGGCATCCCTGCCCGAGCTCTAGTAGAGCATGGGAGATTGTGCGAGCGAGGCATCCCTGTTTGAGCTCCAGGAGAGCATGGGAGATTCTGCGAGTGAGGCATCCTTGCCCGGGCTCCAGGAGAGCATGGGAGATTGTGCGAGCGAGGCATCCCTGCCCGGTCTCCAGGAGAGCATGGGAGACTCTGCGAGCAATGCAGCCTGGCCAAGGCTCCAGGAGAGCATGGAAGATTGTGTGAGAGAGGCATCCCTGCCCGGGCTCCAGGAGAGCATGGGGGATTGTGCGAGCGAGGAATCCCTGCCCGGGCTCCACGAGAGCATGGGAGATTGTGTGAGCGAGGCATCCCTGCCCGGGTTCCAGGAGATTGTGCAAGCGAGGCGTCCCTGTTTAAGCTCCACGAGAGCATGGGAGTTTCTGCGAGTGAGGCATCCTTGCCCGGGCTCCAGGAGAGCAAGGGAGATTGTGCGAGCGAGGCATCCCTGCCCGGGCTCCAAGAGAGCATGGGAGATTGTGCGAGCGAGGCATCCCTGCCCGGGCTCCAGGAGAGCATGATAGATTCTGCGAGCGAGGTATTCCGGCCAGACAGGGGAACTGCAACCTCCGGAGGTCCCGATGAGGTTTTGAAAATGGGCCCGATGCCGGGACACAGTTCCAGGAGGTCGGGTAAAATCCGCCGGTGCCCCCGCAAAAAGTGGCGCGCAGCAGCAATGCCGTGACGTCTGGGGGAATTCCTCGGGCGGATTCACAAATGGCAAAGAGGTGAGAGAGAGCCAGGAAGAGATCCGTGCGGGCGAGGTGTCCCATTCAGGGCTCCAGGAAAGCATGCGAGATTCTGCGAGTGAGGCATCCTTGCCCGGGCTCCAGGAGAGCAAGGTAGATGGTGCGAGTGAGGCATCCATGCCCGGGCTCCAGGAGAGCATGGGAGATTGTGCGAGCGAGGCGTCCCTGTTTGAGCTCCAGGAGAGCATGGGAGATTCTGCGAGTGAGGTATCCTTGCCCGGGCTCCAGGAGGGCATGGGAGATTGTGTAAGCGAGGCATCCCTGCCCGGGCTCCAGGAGAGCATGGGAGATTCTGTGAGCAATGCAGCCTGGCCAAGGCTCCAGGAGAGCAAGGGAGATTGTGCGAGCGAAGCATCCATGCCCGGGCTCCAGGAGAGCATGGGAGATTCTGCGAGCAATGCAGCCTGGCCAAGGCTCCAGGAGAGCATGGGAGATTCTGCAAGCGAGGCATCCCTGTTTAAGAACCAGGAGAGCTTGGTAGATTCTGCAAGCGAGGTGTCCCTGCCCGGGCTCCAGGAGAGCATGGGAGATTGTGCGAGCGAGGCATCCCTGCCTGGGCTCCAGGAGAACATGGGAGATTGTGTGAGCCATGCATCCCTGCCCGGGCTCCAGGAGAGCATGGGAGATTGTGCGAGCGAGGCATCCCTGCCCGGGCTCCAGGAGAGCATGGGAGATTGTGCGAGCGAGGCATCCCTGCCCGGGCTCCAGGAGAGCATGGGAGATTGTGCGAGCGAGGCATCCCTGCCCGGGCTCCAGGAGAGCATGGGAGATTGTGCGAGTGAAGCATCCCTGTTTAAGCTCCAGGAGAGCATGGAAGATTGTGCGAGTGAGGCGTCCCCGCCAGAGTTCCAGGAGAGCATGGGAGATGGTGCGAGCGAGGCATCCATGCCCGGGCTCCAGGAGAGCATGGGAGATTGTGCGAGCGAGGCATCCCTGTTTGAGCTCCAGGAGAGCATGGCAGATTCTGCGAGTGAGGCATCCTTGCCCGGGCTCCAGGAGAGCATGGGAGATTGTGCGAGCGAGGCATCCCTGCCTGGTCTCCAGGAGAGCATGGGAGACTCTGCGAGCAATGCAGCCTGGCCAAGGCTCCAGGAGAGCATGGAAGATTGTGTGAGAGAGGCATCCCTGCCCGGGCTCCAGGAGAGCATGGGAGATTGTGCGAGCGAGGCATCCCTGCCCGGGCTCCAGGAGAGCTTGGGAGAATCTGCGAGCGAGGCATCCCTGCCTGGGCTCCAGGAGAACATGGGAGATTGTGTGAGCAAGGCATCCCTGCCCGGGCTCCAGGAGAGCATGGGAGATTGTGCGAGCGAGGCATCCCTGCCCGGGCTCCAGGAGAGCATGGGAGATTGTGCGAGCGAGGCATCCCTGCCCGGGCTCCAGGAGAGCATGGGAGATTGTGCGAGTGAAGCATCCCTGTTTAAGCTCCAGGAGAGCATGGAAGATTGTGCGAGTGAGGCGTCCCCGCCAGAGTTCCAGGAAAGCATGGGAGATGGTGCGAGCGAGGCATCCATGCCCGGGCTCCAGGAGAGCATGGGAGATTGTGCGAGCGAGGCATCCCTGTTTGAGCTCCAGGAGAGCATGGCAGATTCTGCGAGTGAGGCATCCTTGCCCGGGCTCCAGGAGGGCATGGGAGATTGTGCAAGCGAGGCATCCCTGCCCGGGCTCCAGGAGAGCATGGGAGATTCTGCGAGCAATGCAGCCTGGCCAAGGCTCGAGGAGAGCATGGGAGATTGTGCGAGCGAGGCATCCATGCCCGGGCTCCAGGAGAGCATGGGAGATTGTGCGAGCGAGACATCCCTGTTTGAGCTCCAGGAGAGCATGGCAGATTCTGCGAGTGAGGCATCCTTGCCCGGGCTCCAGGAGGGCATGGGAGATTGTGCAAGCGAGGCATCCCTGCCCGGGCTCCAGGAGAGCATGGGAGATTCTGCGAGCAATGCAGCCTGGCCAAGGCTCGAGGAGAGCATGGGAGATTGTGCGAGCGAGGCATCCATGCCCGGGCTCCAGGAGAGCATGGGAGATTGTGCGAGCGAGGCATCCCTGCCTGGTCTCCAGGAGAGCATGGGAGACTCTGCGAGCAATGCAGCCTGGCCAAGGCTCCAGGAGAGCATGGAAGATTGTGTGAGAGAGGCATCCCTGCCCGGGCTCCAGGAGAACATGGGAGATTGTGTGAGCAAGGCATCCCTGCCCGGGCTCCAGGAGAGCATGGGAGATTGTGCGAGCGAGGCATCCCTGCCCGGGCTCCAGGAGAGCATGGGAGATTGTGCGAGCGAGGCATCCCTGCCCGGGCTCCAGGAGAGCATGGGAGATTGTGCGAGTGAAGCATCCCTGTTTAAGCTCCAGGAGAGCATGGAAGATTGTGCGAGTGAGGCGTCCCCGCCAGAGTTCCAGGAGAGCATGGGAGATGGTGCGAGCGAGGCGTCCCCGCCAGAGGCTCCAGGAGAGCATGGAAGATTGTGTGAGAGAGGCATCCCTGCCCGGGCTCCAGGAGAACATGGGAGATTGTGTGAGCAAGGCATCCCTGCCTGGGCTCCAGGAGAGCATGGGAGATTGTGCGAGCGAGGCATCCCTGCCCGGGCTCCAGGAGAGCATGGGAGATTGTGCGAGCGAGGCATCCCTGCCCGGGCTCCAGGAGAGCATGGGAGATTGTGCGAGTGAAGCATCCCTGTTTAAGCTCCAGGAGAGCATGGAAGATTGTGCGAGTGAGGCGTCCCCGCCAGAGTTCCAGGAGAGCATGGGAGATGGTGCGAGCGAGGCGTACCCGCCAGAGTTCCAGGAGAGCATGGGAGATGGTGCGAGCGAGGCATCCATGCCCGGGCTCCAGGAGAGCATGGGAGATTGTGCGAGCGAGGCATCCCTGTTTGAGCTCCAGGAGAGCATGGCAGATTCTGCGAGTGAGGCATCCTTGCCCGGGCTCCAGGAGGGCATGGGAGATTGTGCAAGCGAGGCATCCCTGCCCGGGCTCCAGGAGAGCATGGGAGATTCTGCGAGCAATGCAGCCTGGCCAAGGCTCGAGGAGAGCATGGGAGATTGTGCGAGCGAGGCATCCATGCCCGGGCTCCAGGAGAGCATGGGAGATTGTGCGAGCGAGATATCCCTGTTTGAGCTCCAGGAGAGCATGGCAGATTCTGCGAGTGAGGCATCCTTGCCCGGGCTCCAGGAGGGCATGGGAGATTGTGCAAGCGAGGCATCCCTGCCCGGGCTCCAGGAGAGCATGGGAGATTCTGCGAGCAATGCAGCCTGGCCAAGGCTCGAGGAGAGCATGGGAGATTGTGCGAGCGAGGCATCCATGCCCGGGCTCCAGGAGAGCTTGGGAGATTGTGCGAGCGAGACATCCCTGTTTGAGCTCCAGGAGAGCATGGGAGATTGTGCGAGCGAGGCATCCCTGCCCGGGCTCCAGGAGAGCATGGGAGATTGTGCGAGCGAGGCATCCCTGCCCGGGCTCCAGGAGAGCATGGGAGATTCTGCGAGCAAGGCATCCCTGCCCGGGCTCCAGGAGAGCATGGGAGATTGTGCGAGTGAAGCATCCCTGTTTAAGCTCCAGGAGAGCATGGAAGATTGTGCGAGTGAGGCGTCCCCGCCAGAGTTCCAGGAGAGCATGGGAGATGGTGCGAGCGAGGCATCCATGCCCGGGCTCCAGGAGAGCATGGGAGATTGTGCGAGCGAGGCATCCCTGTTTGAGCTCCAGGAGAGCATGGCAGATTCTGCGAGTGAGGCATCCTTGCCCGGGCTCCAGGAGAGCATGGGAGATTGTGCGAGCGAGGCATCCCTGCCTGGTCTCCAGGAGAGCATGGGAGACTCTGCGAGCAATGCAGCCTGGCCAAGGCTCCAGGAGAGCATGGAAGATTGTGTGAGAGAGGCATCCCTGCCTGGGCTCCAGGAGAGCATGGGAGATTGTGCTAGCGAGGCATCCCTGCCCGGGCTCCAGGAGAGCATGGGAGAATCTGCGAGCGAGGCATCCCTGCCTGGGCTCCAGGAGAACATGGGAGATTGTGTGAGCAAGGCATCCCTGCCCGGGCTCCAGGAGAGCATGGGAGATTGTGCGAGCGAGGCATCCCTGCCCGGGCTCCAGGAGAGCATGGGAGATTGTGCGAGCGAGGCATCCCTGCCCGGGCTCCAGGAGAGCATGGGAGATTGTGCGAGTGAAGCATCCCTGTTTAAGCTCCAGGAGAGCATGGAAGATTGTGCGAGTGAGGCGTCCCCGCCAGAGTTCCAGGAGAGCATGGGAGATGGTGCGAGCGAGGCGTCCATGCCCGGGCTCCAGGAGAGCATGGGAGATTGTGCGAGCGAGGCATCCCTGTTTGAGCTCCAGGAGAGCATGGCAGATTCTGCGAGTGAGGCATCCTTGCCCGGGCTCCAGGAGGGCATGGGAGATTGTGCAAGCGAGGCATCCCTGCCCGGGCTCCAGGAGAGCATGGGAGATTCTGCGAGCAATGCAGCCTGGCCAAGGCTCGAGGAGAGCATGGGAGATTGTGCGAGCGAGGCATCCATGCCCGGGCTCCAGGAGAGCATGGGAGATTGTGCGAGCGAGACATCCCTGTTTGAGCTCCAGGAGAGCATGGGAGAATCTGCGAGCGAGGCATCCCTGCCTGGTCTCCAGGAGAGCATGGGAGACTCTGCGAGCAATGCAGCCTGGCCAAGGCTCCAGGAGAGCATGGAAGATTGTGTGAGAGAGGCATCCCTGCCCGGCCTCCAGGAGAGCATGGGAGATTGTGCGAGCGAGGAATCCCTGCCCGGGTTCCAGGAGAGCATGGGAGATTGTGCGAGCGAGGCGTCCCTGTTTAAGCTCCACGAGAGCATGGGAGATTGTGTGAGCGAGGCATCCCTGCCTGGGTTCCGGGAGATTGTGCGAGCGAGGCGTCCCTGTTTAAGCTCCACGAGAGCATGGGAGATTCTGTGAGTGAGGCATCCTTGCCTGGGCTCCAGGAGAGCATGGGAGATTGTGCGAGCAAGGCATCCCTGCCCGGGCTCCAGGAGAGCATGGGAGATTGTGCGAGCATGGCATCCCTGCCCGAGCTCCAGTAGAGCATGGGAGATTGTGCGAGCGAGGCATCCCTGCCTGGTCTCCAGGAGAGCATGGGAGACTCTGCGAGCAATGCAGCCTGGCCAAGGCTCCAGGAGAGCATGGAAGATTGTGTGAGAGAGGCATCCCTGCCCGGCCTCCAGGAGAGCATGGGAGATTGTGCGAGCGAGGAATCCCTGCCCGGGTTCCAGGAGAGCATGGGAGATTGTGCGAGCGAGGCGTCCCTGTTTAAGCTCCACGAGAGCATGGGAGTTTGTGTGAGTGAGGCATCCCTGCCTGGTCTCCAGGAGAGCATGGGAGACTCTGCGAGCAATGCAGCCTGGCCAAGGCTCCAGGAGAGCATGGAAGATTGTGTGAGAGAGGCATCCCTGCCCGGGCTCCAGGAGAGCATGGGAGATTGTGCGAGCGAGGCATCCCTGCCCGGGCTCCAGGAGAGCATGGGAGAATCTGTGAGCGAGGCATCCCTGCCTGGGCTCCAGGAGAACATGGGAGATTGTGTGAGCAAGGCATCCCTGCCCGGGCTCCAGGAGAGCATGGGAGATTGTGCGAGCGAGGCATCCCTGCCCGGGCTCCAGGAGAGCATGGGAGATTGTGCGAGCGAGGCATCCCTGCCCGGGCTCCAGGAGAGCATGGGAGATTGTGCGAGTGAAGCATCCCTGTTTAAGCTCCAGGAGAGCATGGAAGATTGTGCGAGTGAGGCGTCCCCGCCAGAGTTCCAGGAGAGCATGGGAGATGGTGCGAGCGAGGCATCCATGCCCGGGCTCCAGGAGAGCATGGGAGATTGTGCGAGCGAGGCATCCCTGTTTGAGCTCCAGGAGAGCATGGCAGATTCTGCGAGTGAGGCATCCTTGCCCGGGCTCCAGGAGGGCATGGGAGATTGTGCAAGCGAGGCATCCCTGCCCGGGCTCCAGGAGAGCATGGGAGATTCTGCGAGCAATGCAGCCTGGCCAAGGCTCGAGGAGAGCATGGGAGATTGTGCGAGCGAGGCATCCATGCCCGGGCTCCAGGAGAGCATGGGAGATTGTGCGAGCGAGACATCCCTGTTTGAGCTCCAGGAGAGCATGGCAGATTCTGCGAGTGAGGCATCCTTGCCCGGGCTCCAGGAGGGCATGGGAGATTGTGCAAGCGAGGCATCCCTGCCCGGGCTCCAGGAGAGCATGGGAGATTCTGCGAGCAATGCAGCCTGGCCAAGGCTCGAGGAGAGCATGGGAGATTGTGCGAGCGAGGCATCCATGCCCGGGCTCCAGGAGAGCTTGGGAGATTGTGCGAGCGAGACATCCCTGTTTGAGCTCCAGGAGAGCATGGGAGAATCTGCGAGCGAGGCATCCCTGCCTGGTCTCCAGGAGAGCATGGTAGACTCTGCGAGCAATGCAGCCTGGCCAAGGCTCCAGGAGAGCATGGAAGATTGTGTGAGAGAGGCATCCCTGCCCGGCCTCCAGGAGAGCATGGGAGATTGTGCGAGCGAGGCATCCCTGCCCGGGCTCCAGGAGAGCATGGGAGATTGTGCGAGCGAGGCATCCCTGCCCGGGCTCCAGGAGAGCATGGGAGATTGTGCGAGCGAGGCATCCCTGCCCGGGCTCCAGGAGAGCATGGGAGATTGTGCGAGTGAAGCATCCCTGTTTAAGCTCCAGGAGAGCATGGAAGATTGTGCGAGTGAGGCGTCCCCGCCAGAGTTCCAGGAGAGCATGGGAGATGGTGCGAGCGAGGCATCCATGCCCGGGCTCCAGGAGAGCATGGGAGATTGTGCGAGCGAGGCATCCTTGTTTGAGCTCCAGGAGAGCATGGCAGATTCTGCGAGTGAGGCATCCTTGCCCGGGTTCCAGGAGAGCATGGGAGATTGTGCGAGCGAGGCATCCCTGCCTGGTCTCCAGGAGAGCATGGGAGACTCTGCGAGCAATGCAGCCTGGCCAAGGCTCCAGGAGAGCATGGAAGATTGTGTGAGAGAGGCATCCCTGCCCGGGCTCCAGGAGAGCATGGGAGATTGTGCGAGCGAGGCATCCCTGCCCGAGCTCCAGTAGAGCATGGGAGATTGTGCGAGCGAGGCATCCCTGCCTGGTCTCCAGGAGAGCATGGGAGACTCTGCGAGCAATGCAGCCTGGCCAAGGCTCCAGGAGAGCATGGAAGATTGTGTGAGAGAGGCATCCCTGCCCGGCCTCCAGGAGAGCATGGGAGATTGTGCAAGCGAGGAATCCCTGCCCGGGTTCCAGGAGAGCATGGGAGATTGTGCGAGCGAGGCGTCCCTGTTTAAGCTCCACGAGAGCATGGGAGTTTGTGTGAGCGAGGCATCCCTGCCCGGGTTCCGGGAGATTGTGCGAGCGAGGCGTCCCTGTTTAAGCTCCACGAGAGCATGGGAGATTCTGTGAGTGAGGCATCCTTGCCCGGGCTCCAGGAGAGCAAGGGAGATTGTGCGAGCGAGGCATCCCTGCCCGGGCTCCAGGAGAGCATGGGAGATTGTGCGAGCGAGGCATCCCTGCCCGGGCTCCAGGAGAGCATGATAGATTCTGCGAGCGAGGTATTCCGGCCAGACAGGGGAACTGCAACCTCCGGAGGTCCCGATGAGGTTTTGAAAATGGGCCCGATACCGGGACACAGTTCCAGGAGGTCGGGTAAAATCCGCCGGTGCCCCCGCAAAAAGTGGCGCGCAGCAGCAATGCCGTGACGTCTGGGGGAATTCCTCGGGCGGATTCACAAATGGCAAAGAAGTGAGAGAGAGCCAGGAAGAGATCCGTGCGGGCGAGGTGTCCCAGCCAGGGATCCAGGAAAGCATGCGAGATTCTGCGAGCAACACAGCCTGGCCAGGGCTCCAGGAGAGCATGGAAGATTCTGCGAGCGAGGCATCCCTGCCCGGGCTCCAGGAGAGCATGGGAGATTCTGCGAGCGAGGCATCCCTGCCCGGGCTCCAGGAGAGCATGGGAGATTCTGCGAGCGAGGCATCCCTGTTTAAGCTCCAGGAGAGCATTGGAGATTCTGCAAGCGAGGCATCCCTGTTTAAGCTCCAGGAGAGCATGGGAGATTCTGCAAGCGAGGCATCCCTGTTTAAGCTCCAGGAGAGCATGGAAGATTGTGCGAGCGAGGCATCCCTGCCAGAGTTCCAGGAGAGCATGGGAGATGGTGCGAGCAAGGCATCCATGCCCGGGCTCCAGGAGAGCATGGGAGATTGTGCGAGCGAGGCGTCCCTGTTTGAGCTCCAAGAGGGCATAGGAGATTGTGCAAGCGAGGCATCCCTGCCCGGGCTCCAGGTGAGCATGGGAGATTCTGTGAGCAATGCAGCCTGGCCAAGGCTCCAGGAGAGCATGGGAGATTGTGCAAGTGAGGCATCCATGCCCGGGCTCCAGGAGAGCATGGGAGATTCTGCGAGCAATGCAGCCTGGCCAAGGCTCCAGGAGAGCATGGGAGATTCTGCAAGCGAGGCATCCCTGTTTAAGCACCAGGAGAGCAAGGTAGATTCTGCGAGCGAGGTGTCCCTGCCCGGGCTCCAGGAGAGCATGGGAGATTGTGCGAGCGAGGCATCCCTGCCTGGGCTCCAGGAGAACATGGGAGAATCTGCGAGCGAGGCATTCCTGCCTGGGCTACAGGAGAACATGATAGATTCTGCGAGCGAGGTATTCCGGCCAGACAGGGGAACTGCAACCTCCGGAGGTCCCGATGAGGTTTTGAAAATGGGCCCCATGCCGGGACACAGTTCCAGGAGGTCGGGTAAAATCCGCCGGTGCCCCCGCAAAAAGTGGCGCGCAGCAGCAATGCCGTGACGTCTGGGGGAATTCCTCGGGCGGATTCACAAATGGCAAAGAGGTGAGAGAGAGCCAGGAAGAGATCCGTGCGGGCGAGGTGTCCCATTCAGGGCTCCAGGAAAGCATGCGAGATTCTGTGAGTGAGGCATCCTTGCCCGGGCTCCAGGAGAGCAAGGGAGATGGTGCGAGCGAGGCATCCATGCCCGGGCTCCAGGAGAGCATGGGAGATTGTGCGAGCGAGGCGTCCCTGTTTGAGCTCCAGGAGAGCATGGCAGATTCTGTGAGTGAGGTATCCTTGCCCGGGCTCCAGGAGGGCATGGGAGATTGTGTAAGCGAGGCATCCCTGCCCGGGCTCCAGGAGAGCATGGGAGATTCTGTGAGCAATGCAGCCTGGCCAAGGCTCCAGGAGAGCAAGGGAGATTGTGCGAGCGAAGCATCCATGCCCGGGCTCCAGGAGAGCATGGGAGATTCTGCGAGCAATGCAGCCTGGCCAAGGCTCCAGGAGAGCATGGGAGATTCTGCAAGCGAGGCATCCCTGTTTAAGAACCAGGAGAGCTTGGTAGATTCTGCAAGCGAGGTGTCCCTGCCCGGGCTCCAGGAGAGCATGGGAGATTGTGCGAGCGAGGCATCCCTGCCCGGGCTCCAGGAGAGCATGGGAGATTGTGCGAGTGAAGCATCCCTGTTTAAGCTCCAGGAGAGCATGGAAGATTGTGCGAGTGAGGCGTCCCCGCCAGAGTTCCAGGAGAGCATGGGAGATGGTGCGAGCGAGGCATCCATGCCCGGGCTCCAGGAGAGCATGGGAGATTGTGCGAGCGAGGCATCCCTGTTTGAGCTCCAGGAGAGCATGGCAGATTCTGCGAGTGAGGCATCCTTGCCCGGGTTCCAGGAGAGCATGGGAGATTGTGCGAGTGAAGCATCCCTGTTTAAGCTCCAGGAGAGCATGGAAGATTGTGCGAGTGAGGCGTCCCCGCCAGAGTTCCAGGAGAGCATGGGAGATGGTGCGAGCGAGGCATCCATGCCCGGGCCCCAGGAGAGCATGGGAGATTGTGCGAGCGAGGCATCCCTGTTTGAGCTCCAGGAGAGCATGGCAGATTCTGCGAGTGAGGCATCCTTGCCCGGGTTCCAGGAGAGCATGGGAGATTGTGCGAGCGAGGCTTCCCTGCCTGGTCTCCAGGAGAGCATGGGAGACTCTGCGAGCAATGCAGCCTGGCCAAGGCTCCAGGAGAGCATGGAAGATTGTGTGAGAGAGGCATCCCTGCCCGGGCTCCAGGAGAGCATGGGAGATTGTGCGAGCGAGGCATCCCTGCCCGGGCTCCAGGAGAGCATGGGAGAATCTGCGAGCGAGGCATCCCTGCCTGGGCTCCAGGAGAACATGGGAGATTGTGTGAGCAAGGCATCCCTGCCCGGGCTCCAGGAGAGCATGGGAGATTGTGCGAGCGAGGCATCCCTGCCCGGGCTCCAGGAGAGCATGGGAGATTGTGCGAGCGAGGCATCCCTGCCCGGGCTCCAGGAGAGCATGGGAGATTGTGCGAGCGAGGCATCCATGCCCGGGCTCCAGGAGAGCATGGGAGATTGTGCGAGCGAGGCATCCCTGTTTGAGCTCCAGGAGAGCATGGCAGATTCTGCGAGTGAGGCATCCTTGCCCGGGTTCCAGGAGAGCATGGGAGATTGTGCGAGCGAGGCTTCCCTGCCTGGTCTCCAGGAGAGCATGGGAGACTCTGCGAGCAATGCAGCCTGGCCAAGGCTCCAGGAGAGCATGGAAGATTGTGTGAGAGAGGCATCCCTGCCCGGGCTCCAGGAGAGCATGGGAGATTGTGCGAGCGAGGCATCCCTGCCCGGGCTCCAGGAGAGCATGGGAGAATCTGCGAGCGAGGCATCCCTGCCTGGGCTCCAGGAGAACATGGGAGATTGTGTGAGCAAGGCATCCCTGCCCGGGCTCCAGGAGAGCATGGGAGATTGTGCGAGCGAGGCATCCCTGCCCGGGCTCCAGGAGAGCATGGGAGATTGTGCGAGCGAGGCATCCCTGCCCGGGCTCCAGGAGAGCATGGGAGATTGTGCGAGCGAGGCATCCCTGCCCGGGCTCCAGGAGAGCATGGGAGATTGTGCGAGCGAGGCATCCCTGCCCGGGCTCCAGGAGAGCATGGGAGATTGTGCGAGCGAAGCATCCCTGTTTAAGCTCCAGGAGAGCATGGAAGATTGTGCGAGTGAGGCGTCCCCGCCAGAGTTCCTGGAGAGCATGGGAGATGGTGCGAGCGAGGCATCCATGCCCGGGCTCCAGGAGAGCATGGGAGATTGTGCGAGCGAGGCATCCCTGTTTGAGCTCCAGGAGAGCATGGCAGATTCTGCGAGTGAGGCATCCTTGCCCGAGCTCCAGGAGAGCATGGGAGATTGTGTGAGCGAGGCATCCCTGCCTGGTCTCCAGGAGAGCATGGGAGACTCTGCGAGCAATGCAGCCTGGCCAAGGCTCCAGGAGAGCATGGAAGATTGTGTGAGAGAGGAATCCCTGCCCGGGCTCCAGGAGAGCATGGGAGCTTGTGCGAGCGAGGCATCCCTGCCCAGGCTCCAGGAGAGCATGGGAGAATCTGCGAGCGAGGCATCCCTGCCTGGGCTCCAGGAGAACATGGGAGATTGTGTGAGCAAGACATCCCTGGCCGGGCTCCAGGAGAGCATGGGAGATTGTGCGAGCGAGGCATCCCTGCCCGGGCTCCAGGAGAGCATGGGAGATTGTGCGAGCGAGGCATCCCTGCCCGGGCTCCAGGAGAGCATGGGAGATTGTGCGAGTGAAGCATCCCTGTTTAAGCTCCAGGAGAGCATGGAAGATTGTGCGAGTGAGGCGTCCCCGCCAGAGTTCCAGGAGAGCATGGGAGATGGTGCGAGCGAGGCATCCATGCCCGGGCTCCAGGAGAGCATGGGAGATTGTGCGAGCGAGGCATCCCTGATTGAGCTCCAGGAGAGCATGGCAGATTCTGTGAGTGAGGCATCCTTGCCCGGGCTCCAGGAGGGCATGGGAGATTGTGCAAGCGAGGCATCCCTGCCCGGGCTCCAGGAGAGCATGGGAGATTCTGCGAGCAATGCAGCCTGGCCAAGGCTCGAGGAGAGCATGGGAGATTGTGCGAGCGAGGCATCCATGCCCGGGCTCCAGGAGAGCATGGGAGATTGTGCGAGCGAGACATCCCTGTTTGAGCTCCAGGAGAGCATGGGAGAATCTGCGAGCGAGGCATCCCTGCCTGGTCTCCAGGAGAGCATGGGAGACTCTGCGAGCAATGCAGCCTGGCCAAGGCTCCAGGAGAGCATGGAAGATTGTGTGAGAGAGGCATCCCTGCCCGGCCTCCAGGAGAGCATGGGAGATTGTGCGAGCGAGGAATCCCTGCCCGGGTTCCAGGAGAGCATGGGAGATTGTGCGAGCGAGGCGTCCCTGTTTAAGCTCCACGAGAGCATGGGAGATTGTGTGAGCGAGGCATCCCTGCCCGGGTTCCGGGAGATTGTGCGAGCGAGGCGTCCCTGTTTAAGCTCCACGAGAGCATGGGAGATTCTGTGAGTGAGGCATCCTTGCCCGGGCTCCAGGAGAGCATGGGAGATTGTGCGAGCAAGGCATCCCTGCCCGGGCTCCAGGAGAGCATGGGAGATTGTGCGAGCGTGGCATCCCTGCCCGAGCTCCAGTAGAGCATGGGAGATTGTGCGAGCGAGGCATCCCTGCCTGGTCTCCAGGAGAGCATGGTAGACTCTGCGAGCAATGCAGCCTGGCCAAGGCTCCAGGAGAGCATGGAAGATTGTGTGAGAGAGGCATCCCTGCCCGGCCTCCAGGAGAGCATGGGAGATTGTGCGAGCGAGGAATCCCTGCCCGGGTTCCAGGAGAGCATGGGAGATTGTGCGAGCGAGGCGTCCCTGTTTAAGCTCCACGAGAGCATGGGAGATTGTGTGAGCGAGGCATCCCTGCCCGGGTTCCGGGAGATTGTGCGAGCGAGGCGTCCCTGTTTAAGCTCCACGAGAGCATGGGAGATTCTGTGAGTGAGGCATCCTTGCCCAGGCTCCAGGAGAGCAAGGGAGATTGTGCGAGCGAGGCATCCCTGCCCGGGCTCCAGGAGAGCATGGGAGATTGTGCGAGCGAGGCATCCCTGCCCGGGCTCCAGGAGAGCATGATAGATTCTGCGAGCGAGGTATTCCGGCCAGACAGGGGAACTGCAACCTCCGGAGGTCCCGATGAGGTTTTGAAAATGGGCCCGATGCCGGACACAGTTCCTGGAGGTCGGGTAAAATCCGCCGGTGCCCCCGCAAAAAGTGGCGCGCAGCAGCAATGCCGTGACGTCTGGGGGAATTCCTCGGGCGAATTCACAAATGGCAAAGAAGTGAGAGAGAGCCAGGAAGAGATCCGTGCGGGCAAGGTGTCCCAGCCAGGGATCCAGGAAAGCATGCGAGATTCTGCGAGCAACACAGCCTGGCCAGGGCTCCAGGAGAGCATGGAAGATTCTGCGAGCGAGGCATCCCTGCCCAGGCTCCAGGAGAGCATGGGAGATTCTGCGAGCGAGGCATCCCTGCCCGGGCTCCAGGAGAGCATGGGAGATTCTGCGAGCGAGGCATCCCTGTTTAAGCTCCAGGAGAGCATTGGAGATTCTGCAAGCGAGGCATCCCTGTTTAAGCTCCAGGAGAGCATGGGAGATTCTGCAAGCGAGGCATCCCTGTTTAAGCTCCAGGAGAGCATGGAAGATTGTGCAAGCGAGGCATCCCTGCCAGAGTTCCAGGAGAGCATGGGAGATGGTGCGAGCAAGGCATCCATGCCCGGGCTCCAGGAGAGCATGGGAGATGGTGCGAGCGAGGCATCCCTGCCCGGGCTCCAGGAGAGCATGGGAGATTGTGCGAGCAATGCAGCCTGGCCAAGGCTCCAGGAGAGCATGGGAGATTCTGCAAGCGAGGCATCCCTGTTTAAGCACCAGGAGAGCTTGGTAGATTCTGCGAGCGAGGTGTCCCTGCCCGGGCTCCAGGAGAGCATGGGAGATTGTGCGAACGAGGCATCCCTGCCTGGGCTCCAGGAGAACATGGGAGAATCTGCGAGCGAGGCATCCCTGCCTGGGCTACAGGAGAACATGGAGATTGTGTGAGCAAGGCATCCCTGCCCGGGCTCCAGGAGAGCATGGGAGATTGTGCGAGTGAGGCATCCCTGCCCGGGCTCCAGGAGAGCATGGGAGACTGTGCGAGCGAGGCATCCCTGCCCGGGCTCCAGGAGAGCATGGGAGATTGTGCAAGTGAAGTATCCCTGTTTAAGCTCCAGGAGAGCATGGAAGATTGTGCGAGCGAGGCGTCCCCGCCAGAGTTCCAGGAGAGCATGGGAGATGGTGCGAGCGAGGCATCCATGCCCGGGCTCCAGGAGAGCATGGGAGATTGTGCGAGCGAGGCATCCCTGTTTGAGCTCCAGGAGAGCATGGCAGATTCTGCGAGTGAGGCATCCTTGCCCGGGCTCCAGGAGGGCATGGGAGATTGTGCAAGCGAGGCATCCCTGCCCGGGCTCCAGGAGAGCATGGGAGATTCTGCGAGCAATGCAGCCTGGCCAAGGCTCGAAGAGAGCATGGGAGATTGTGCGAGCGAGGCATCCATGCCCGGGCTCCAGGAGAGCATGGGAGATTGTGCGAGCGAGACTTCCCTGTTTGAGCTCCAGGAGAGCATGGGAGAATCTGCGAGCGAGGCATCCCTGCCCGGGCTCCAGGAGAGCAAGGGAGATTGTGCGAGTGAGGCATCCCTGCCCGGGCTCCAGGAGAGCATGGGAGATTGTGCGAGCGAGGCATCCCTGCCCGGGCTCCAGGAGAGCATGATAGATTCTGCGAGCGAGGTATTCCGGCCAGACAGGGGAACTGCAACCTCCGGAGGTCCCGATGAGGTTTTGAAAATGGGCCCGATGCCGGGACACAGTTCCAGGAGGTCGGGTAAAATCCGCCGGTGCCCCCGCAAAAAGTGGCGCGCAGCAGCAATGCCGTGACGTCTGGGGGAATTCCTCGGGCGGATTCACAAATGGCAAAGAAGTGAGAGAGAGCCAGGAAGAGATCCGTGCGGGCGAGGTGTCCCAGCCAGGGATCCAGGAAAGCATGCGAGATTCTGCGAGCAACACAGCCTGGCCAGGGCTCCAGGAGAGCATGGAAGATTCTGCGAGCGAGGCATCCCTGCCCGGGCTCCAGGAGAGCATGGGAGATTCTGCGAGCGAGGCATCCCTGCCCGGGCTCCAGGAGAGCATTGGAGATTCTGCAAGCGAGGCATCCCTGTTTAAGCTCCAGGAGAGCATGGGAGATTCTGCAAGCGAGGCATCCCTGTTTAAGCTCCAGGAGAGCATGGGAGATTCTGCAAGCGAGGCATCCCTGTTTAAGCTCCAGGAGAGCATGGAAGATTGTGCGAGCGAGGCATCCCTGCCAGAGTTCCAGGAGAACATGGGAGAATCTGCGAGCGAGGCATCCCTGCCTGGGCTACAGGAGAACATGGAGATTGTGTGAGCAAGGCATCCCTGCCCGGGCTCCAGGAGAGCATGGGAGATTGTGCGAGCGAGGCATCCCTGCCCGGGCTCCAGGAGAGCATGGGAGACTGTGCAAGCGAGGCATCCATGCCCGGGCTCCAGGAGAGCATGGGAGATTGTGCGATCGAGTCATCCCTGTTTAAGCTCCAGGAGAGCATGGGAGAATCTGCGAGCGAGGCATCCCTGCCCGGGCTCCAGGAGAGCATGGGAGATTGTGCGAGCGAGGCACCCCTGCCCGAGCTCCAGTAGAGCATGGGAGATTGTGCGAGCGAGGCATCCCTGTTTGAGCTCCAGGAGAGCATGGGAGATTCTGCGAGTGAGGCATCCTCGCCCGGGCTCCAGGAGAGCATGGGAGATTGTGCGAGCGAGGCATCCCTGCCTGGTCTCCAGGAGAGCATGGGAGACTCTGCGAGCAATGCAGCCTGGCCAAGGCTCCAGGAGAGCATGGAAGATTGTGTGAGAGAGGCATCCCTGCCCGGGCTCCAGGAGAGCATGGGGGATTGTGCGAGTGAGGAATCCCTGCCCGGGTTCCAGGAGAGCATGGGAGATTGTGCGAGCGAGGCGTCCCTGTTTAAGCTCCACGAGAGCATGGGAGATTGTGTGAGCGAGGCATCCCTGCCCGGGTTCCAGGAGATTGTGCAAGCGAGGCGTCCCTGTTTAAGCTCCACGAGAGCATGGGAGTTTCTGCGAGTGAGGCATCCTTGCCCGGGCTCCAGGAGAGCAAGGGAGATTGTGCGAGCAAGGCATCCCTGCCCGGGCTCCAGGAGAGCATGGGAGATTGTGCGAGCGAGGCATCCCTGCCCGGGCTCCAGGAGAGCATGATAGATTCTGCGAGCGAGGTATTCCGGCCAGACAGGGGAACTGCAACCTCCGGAGGTCCTGATGAGGTTTTGAAAATGGGCCCGATGCCGGGACACAGTTCCAGGAGGTCGGGTAAAATCCGCCGGTGCCCCCGCAAAAAGTGGCGCACAGCAGCAATGCCGTGACGTCTGGGGGAATTCCTCGGGCGGATTCACAAATGGCAAAGAGGTGAGAGAGAGCCAGGAAGAGATCCGTGCGGGCGAGGTGTCCCATTCAGGGCTCCAGGAAAGCATGCGAGATTCTGCAAGTGAGGCATCCTTGCCCGGGCTCCAGGAGAGCAAGGGAGATGGTGCGAGCGAGGCATCCATGCCCGGGCTCCAGGAGAGCATGGGAGATTGTGCGAGCGAGGCGTCCCTGTTTGAGCTCCAGGAGAGCATGGCAGATTCTGCGAGTGAGGTATCCTTGCCCGGGCTCCAGGAGGGCATGGGAGATTGTGTAAGTGAGGCATCCCTGCCCGGGCTCCAGGAGAGCATGGGAGATTCTGTGAGCAATGCAGCCTGGCCAAGGCTCCAGGAGAGCAAGGGAGATTGTGCGAGCGAAGCATCCATGCCCGGGCTCCAGGAGAGCATGGGAGATTCTGCGAGCAATGCAGCCTGGCCAAGGCTCCAGGAGAGCATGGGAGATTCTGCAAGCGAGGCATCCCTGTTTAAGAACCAGGAGAGCTTGGTAGATTCTGCGAGCGAGGTGTCCCTGCCCGGGCTCCAGGAGAGCATGGGAGATTGTGCGAGCGAGGCATCCCTGCCCGGGCTCCAGGAGAGCATGGGAGATTGTGCGAGCAAGGCATCCCTGCCCGGGCTCCAGGAGAGCATGGGAGATTGTGCGAGTGAAGCATCCCTGTTTAAGCTCCAGGAGAGCATGGAAGATTGTGTGAGTGAGGCGTCCCCGCCAGAGTTCCAGGAGAGCATGGGAGATGGTGCGAGCGAGGCATCCATGCCCGGGCTCCAGGAGAGCATGGGAGATTGTGCCAGCGAGGCATCCCTGTTTGAGCTCCAGGAGAGCATGGCAGATTCTGCGAGTGAGGCATCCTTGCCCGGGCTCCAGGAGAGCATGGGAGATTGTGCGAGCGAGGCATCCCTGCCCGGGCTCCAGGAGAGCATGATAGATTCTGCAAGCGAGGTATTCCGGCCAGACAGGGGAACTGCAACCTCCGGAGGTCCCGATGAGGTTTTGAAAATGGGCCCGATGCCGGACACAGTTCCAGGAGGTCGGGTAAAATCCGCCGGTGCCCCCGCAAAAAGTGGCGCGCAGCAGCAATGCCGTGACGTCTGGGGGAATTCCTCGGGCGAATTCACAAATGGCAAAGAAGTGAGAGAGAGCCAGGAAGAGATCCGTGCGGGCGAGGTGTCCCAGCCAGGGATCCAGGAAAGCATGCGAGATTCTGCGAGCAACACAGCCTGGCCAGGGCTCCAGGAGAGCATGGAAGATTCTGCGAGCGAGGCATCCCTGCCCAGGCTCCAGGAGAGCATGGGAGATTCTGCGAGCGAGGCATCCCTGCCCGGGCTCCAGGAGAGCATGGGAGATTCTGCGAGCGAGGCATCCCTGTTTAAGCTCCAGGAGAGCATTGGAGATTCTGCAAGCGAGGCATCCCTGTTTAAGCTCCAGGAGAGCATGGGAGATTCTGCAAGCGAGGCATCCCTGTTTAAGCTCCAGGAGAGCATGGAAGATTGTGCAAGCGAGGCATCCCTGCCAGAGTTCCAGGAGAGCATGGGAGATGGTGCGAGCAAGGCATCCATGCCCGGGCTCCAGGAGAGCATGGGAGATGGTGCGAGCGAGGCATCCCTGCCCGGGCTCCAGGAGAGCATGGGAGATTGTGCGAGCAATGCAGCCTGGCCAAGGCTCCAGGAGAGCATGGGAGATTCTGCAAGCGAGGCATCCCTGTTTAAGCACCAGGAGAGCTTGGTAGATTCTGCGAGCGAGGTGTCCCTGCCCGGGCTCCAGGAGAGCATGGGAGATTGTGCGAGCGAGGCATCCCTGCCTGGGCTCCAGGAGAACATGGGAGAATCTGCGAGCGAGGCATCCCTGCCTGGGCTACAGGAGATCATGGAGATTGTGTGAGCAAGGCATCCCTGCCCGGGCTCCAGGAGAGCATGGGAGATTCTGCGAGCGAGGCATCCCTGCCCGGGCTCCAGGAGAGCATGGGAGACTGTGCGAGCGAGGCATCCCTGCCCGGGCTCCAGGAGAGCATGGGAGATTGTGCGAGCGAGGCATCCCTGTTTGAGCTCCAGGAGAGCATGGCAGATTCTGCGAGTGAGGCATCCTTGCCCGGGCTCCAGGAGGGCATGGGAGATTGTGCAAGCGAGGCATCCCTGCCCGGGCTCCAGGAGAGCATGGGAGATTCTGCGAGCAATGCAGCCTGGCCAAGGCTCGAAGAGAGCATGGGAGATTGTGCGAGCGAGGCATCCATGCCCGGGCTCCAGGAGAGCATGGGAGACTGTGCGAGCGAGGCATCCATGCCCGGGCTCCAGGAGAGCATGGGAGATTGTGTGATCGAGTCATCCCTGTTTAAGCTCCAGGAGAGCATGGGAGAATCTGCGAGCGAGGCATCCCTGCCCGGGCTCCAGGAGAGCATGGGAGATTGTGCGAGCGAGTCACCCCTGCCCGGGCTCCAGGAGAGCATGGGAGATTGTGCGAGCGTGGCATCCCTGCCCGAGCTCCAGTAGAGCATGGGAGATTGTGCGAGCGAGGCATCCCTGTTTGAGCTCCAGGAGAGCATGGGAGATTCTGCGAGTGAGGCATCCTTGCCCGGGCTCCAGGAGAGCATGGGAGATTGTGCGAGCGAGGCATCCCTGCCTGGTCTCCAGGAGAGCATGGGAGACTCTGCGAGCAATGCAGCCTGGCCAAGGCTCCAGGAGAGCATGGAAGATTGTGTGAGAGAGGCATCCCTGCCCGGGCTCCAGGAGAGCATGGGGGACTGTGCGAGCGAGGAATCCCTGTTTGAGCTCCAGGAGAGCATGGGAGAATCTGCGAGCGAGGCATCCCTGCCCGGGCTCCAGGAGAGCATGGGAGATTGTGCGAGCGAGGCATCCCTGCCCGGGCTCCAGGAGAGCATGGGAGATTGTGCGAGCGTGGCATCCCTGCCCGAGCTCCATTAGAGCATGGGAGATTGTGCGAGCGAGGCATCCCTGTTTGAGCTCCAGGAGAGCATGGGAGATTTTGCGAGTGAGGCATCCTTGCCCGGGCTCCAGGAGAGCATGGGAGATTGTGCGAGCGAGGCATCCCTGCCTGGTCTCCAGGAGAGCATGGGAGACTCTGCGAGCAATGCAGCCTGGCCAAGGCTCCAGGAGAGCATGGCAGATTGTGTGAGAGAGGCATCCCTGCCCGGGCTCCAGGAGAGCATGGGGGATTGTGCGAGCGAGGAATCCCTGCCCGGGTTCCAGGAGAGCATGGGAGATTGTGCGAGCGAGGCGTCCCTGTTTAAGCTCCATGAGAGCATGGGAGATTGTGTGAGCGAGGCATCCCTGCCCGTGTTCCAGGAGATTGTGCAAGCGAGGCATCCCTGTTTAAGCTCCACGAGAGCATGGGAGTTTCTGCGAATGAGGCATCCTTGCCCGGGCTCCAGGAGAGCAAGTGAGATTGTGCGAGTGAGGCATCCCTGCCCGGGCTCCAGGAGAGCATGGGAGATTGTGCGAGCGAGGCATCCCTGCCCGGGCTCCAGGAGAGCATGATAGATTCTGCGAGCGAGGTATTCCGGCCAGACAGGGGAACTGCAACCTCCGGAGGTCCCGATGAGGTTTTGAAAATGGGCCCGATGCCGGGACACAGTTCCAGGAGGTCGGGTAAAATCCGCCGGTGCCCCCGCAAAAAGTGGCGCGCAGCAGCAATGCCGTGACGTCTGGGGGAATTCCTCGGGCGGATTCACAAATGGCAAAGAAGTGAGAGAGAGCCAGGAAGAGATCCGTGCGGGCGAGGTGTCCCAGCCAGGGATCCAGGAAAGCATGCGAGATTCTGCGAGTGAGGCATCCTTGCCCGAGCTCCAGGAGAGCAAGGGAGATGGTGCGAGCGAGGCATCCATGCCCGGGCTCCAGGAGAGCATGGGAGATTGTGCGAGCGAGGTGTCCCTGTTTGAGCTCCAGGAGAGCATGGCAGATTCTGCGAGTGAGGTATCCTTGCCCGGGCTCCAGGAGGGCATGGGAGATTGTGTAAGCGAGGCATCCCTGCCCGGGCTCCAGGAGAGCATGGGAGATTCTGTGAGCAATGCAGCCTGGCCAAGGCTCCAGGAGAGCATGGGAGATTCTGCAAGCGAGGCATCCCTGTTTAAGAACCAGGAGAGCTTGGTAGATTCTGCGAGCGAGGTGTCCCTGCCCAGGCTCCAGGAGAGCATGGGAGATTGTGCGAGCGAGGCATCCCTGCCCGGGCTCCAGGAGAGCATGGGAGAATCTGCGAGCGAGGCATCCCTGCCTGGGCTCCAGGAGAACATGGGAGATTGTGCGAGCAAGGCATCCCTGCCCGGGCTCCAGGAGAGCATGGGA
The DNA here is from genome assembly GCA_031769625.1 of Taudactylus pleione. Classification (NCBI taxonomy): domain Eukaryota; kingdom Metazoa; phylum Chordata; class Amphibia; order Anura; family Myobatrachidae; genus Taudactylus; species Taudactylus pleione. The sequence continues at coordinate 8,334,280 of JAUIMM010000138.1, read as the reverse complement.
GATTGTGCGAGCGAGGCATCCCTGCCCGGGCTCCAGGAGAGCATGGGAGATTGTGCGAGCGAGGCATCCCTGCCCGGGCTCCAGGAGAGCATGGGAGATTGTGCGAGTGAAGCATCTCTGTTTAAGCTCCAGGAGAGCATGGAAGATTGTGCGAGTGAGGCGTCCCCGCCAGAGTTCCAGGAGAGCATGGGAGATGGTGCGAGCGAGGCATCCATGCCCCGGCTCCAGGAGAGCATGGGAGATTGTGAGAGCGAGGCATCCCTGTTTGAGCTCCAAGAGAGCATGGCAGATTCTGCGAGTGAGGCATCCTTGCCCGGGCTCCAGGAGGGCATGGGAGATTGTGCAAGCGAGGCATCCCTGCCCGGGCTCCAGGAGAGCATGGGAGATTCTGCGAGCAATGCAGCCTGGCCAAGGCTCGAGGAGAGCATGGGAGATTGTGCGAGCGAGGCATCCATGCCCGGGCTCCAGGAGAGCATGGGAGATTGTGCGAGCGAGACATCCCTGTTTGAGCTCCAGGAGAGCATGGGAGAATCTGCGAGTGAGGCATCCCTGCATGGTCTCCAGGAGAGCATGGGAGACTCTGCGAGCAATGCAGCCTGGCCAAGGCTCCAGGAGAGCATGGAAGATTGTGTGAGAGAGGCATCCCTGCCCGGCCTCCAGGAGAGCATGGGAGATTGTGAGAGCGAGGAATCCCTGCCCGGGTTCCAGGAGAGCATGGGAGATTGTGCGAGCGAGGCATCCCTGTTTAAGCTCCACGAGAGCATGGGAGATTGTGTGAGCGAGGCATCCCTGCCCGGGTTCCGAGAGATTGTGCGAGCGAGGCGTCCCTGTTTAAGCTCCACGAGAGCATGGGAGATTCTGTGAGTGAGGCATCCTTGCCCGGGCTCCAGGAGAGCAAGGGAGATTCTGCGAGTGAGGCATCCCTGCCCGGGCTCCAGGAGAGCATGGGAGATTGTGCGAGCGAGGCATCCCTGCCCGGGCTCCAGGAGAGCATGATAGATTCTGCGAGCGAGGTATTCCGGCCAGACAGGGGAACTGCAACCTCCGGAGGTCCCGATGAGGTTTTGAAAATGGGCCCGATGCCGGGACACAGTTCCAGGAGGTCGGGTAAAATCCGCCGGTGCCCCCGCAAAAAGTGGCGCGCAGCAGCAATGCCGTGACGTCTGGGGGAATTCCTCGGGCGGATTCACAAATGGCAAAGAAGTGAGAGAGAGCCAGGAAGAGATCCGTGCGGGCGAGGTGTCCCAGCCAGGGATCCAGGAAAGCATGCGAGATTCTGCGAGCAACACAGCCTGGCCAGGGCTCCAGGAGAGCATGGAAGATTCTGCGAGCGAGGCATCCCTGCCCGGGCTCCAGGAGAGCATGGGAGATTCTGCGAGCGAGGCATCCCTGCCCGGGCTCCAGGAGAGCATGGGAGATTCTGCGAGCGAGGCATCCCTGTTTAAGCTCCAGGAGAGCATTGGAGATTCTGCAAGTGAGGCATCCCTGTTTTAAGCTCCAGGAGAGCATGGGAGATTCTGCAAGCGAGGCATCCCTGTTTAAGCTCCAGGAGAGCATGGAAGATTGTGCGAGCGAGGCATCCCTGCCAGAGTTCCAGGAGAGCATGGGAGATGGTGTGAGCGAGGCATCCATGCCCGGGCTCCAGGAGAGCATGGGAGATTGTGCGAGCGAGGCGTCCCTGTTTGAGCTCCAAGAGGGCATAGGAGATTGTGCAAGCGAGGCATCCCTGCCCGGGCTCCAGGTGAGCATGGGAGATTCTGCGAGCAATGCAGCCTGGCCAAGGCTCCAGGAGAGCATGGGAGATTGTGCAAGTGAGGCATCCATGCCCGGGCTCCAGGAGAGCATGGGAGATTCTGCGAGCAATGCAGCCTGGCCAAGGCTCCAGGAGAGCATGGGAGATTCTGCAAGCGAGGCATCCCTGTTTAAGCACCAGGAGAGCTTGGTAGATTCTGCGAGCGAGGTGTCCCTGCCCGGGCTCCAGGAGAGCATGGGAGATTGTGCGAGCGAGGCATCCCTGCCTGGGCTCCCGGAGAACATGGGAGAATCTGCGAGCGAGGCATCCCTGCCTGGGCTACAGGAGAACATGGAGATTGTGCGAGCAAGGCATCCCTGCCCGGGCTCCAGGAGAGCATGGGAGATTGTGCGAGCGAGGCATCCCTGCCCGGGCTCCAGGAGAGCATGGGAGATTGTGCGAGCGAGGCATCCCTGCCTGGGCTCCAGGAGAGCATGGGAGATTGTGCGAGTGAAGTATCCCTGTTTAAGCTCCAGGAGAGCATGGAAGATTGTGCGAGCGAGGCGTCCCCGCCTGAGTTCCAGGAGAGCATGGGAGATGGTGCGAGCGAGGCATCCCTGTTTGAGCTCCAGGAGAGCATGGGAGAATCTGCGAGTGAGGCATCCCTGCATGGTCTCCAGGAGAGCATGGGAGACTCTGCGAGCAATGCAGCCTGGCCAAGGCTCCAGGAGAGCATGGAAGATTGTGTGAGAGAGGCATCCCTGCCCGGCCTCCAGGAGAGCATGGGAGATTGTGAGAGCGAGGAATCCCTGCCCAGGTTCCAGGAGAGCATGGGAGATTGTGCGAGCGAGGCGTCCCTGTTTAAGCTCCACGAGAGCATGGGAGATTGTGTGAGCGAGGCATCCCTGCCCGGGTTCCGTGAGATTGTGCGAGCGAGGCGTCCCTGTTTAAGCTCCACGAGAGCATGGGAGATTCTGTGAGTGAGGCATCCTTGCCCGGGCTCCAGGAGAGCATGGGAGATTGTGCGAGCAAGGCATCCCTGCCCGGGCTCCAGGAGAGCATGGGAGATTGTGCGAGCGTGGCATCCCTGCCCGAGCTCCAGTAGAGCATGGGAGATTGTGCGAGCGAGGCATCCCTGCCTGGTCTCCAGGAGAGCATGGGAGACTCTGCGAGCAATGCAGCCTGGCCAAGGCTCCAGGAGAGCATGGAAGATTGTGTGAGAGAGGCATCCCTGCCCGGCCTCCAGGAGAGCATGGGAGATTGTGCGAGCGAGGAATCCCTGCCCGGGTTCCAGGAGAGCATGGGAGATTGTGCGAGCGAGGCGTCCCTGTTTAAGCTCCACGAGAGCATGGGAGATTGTGTGAGCGAGGCATCCCTGCCCGGGTTCCGAGAGATTGTGCGAGCGAGGCGTCCCTGTTTAAGCTCCACGAGAGCATGGGAGATTCTGTGAGTGAGGCATCCTTGCCCGGGCTCCAGGAGAGCATGGGAGATTGTGCGAGCGAGGCATCCCTGTTTGAGCTCCAGGAGAGCATGGCAGATTCTGCGAGTGAGGCATCCTTGCCCGGGCTCCAGGAGAGCATGGGAGATTGTGCGAGCGAGGCATCCCTGCCCGGGCTCCAGGAGAGCATGATAGATTCTGCGAGCGAGGTATTCCGGCCAGACAGGGGAACTGCAACCTCCGGAGGTCCCGATGAGGTTTTGAAAATGGGCCCGATGCCGGGACACAGTTCCAGGAGGTCGGGTAAAATCCGCCGGTGCCCCCGCAAAAAGTGGCGCGCAGCAGCAATGCCGTGACGTCTGGGGGAATTCCTTTGGCGGATTCACAAATGGCAAAGAAGTAGTGAGAGAGAGCCAGGAAGAGATCCGTGCGGGCGAGGTGTCCCAGCCAGGGATCCAGGAAAGCATGCGAGATTCTGCGAGCAACACAGCCTGGCCAGGGCTCCAGGAGAGCATGGAAGATTCTGCGAGCGAGGCATCCCTGCCCGGGCTCCAGGAGAGCATGGGAGATTCTGCGAGCGAGGCATCCCTGCCCGGGCTCCAGGAGAGCATGGGAGATTCTGCGAGCGAGGCATCCCTGTTTAAGCTCCAGGAGAGCATTGGAGATTCTGCAAGCGAGGCATCCCTGTTTAAGCTCCAGGAGAGCATGGAAGATTGTGCGAGCGAGGCATCCCTGCCAGAGTTCCAGGAGAGCATGGGAGATGGTGCGAGCGAGGCATCCATGCCCGGGCTCCAGGAGAGCATGGGAGATTGTGCGAGCGAGGCGTCCCTGTTTGAGCTCCAGGAGAGCATGGCAGATTCTGCGAGTGAGGCATCCTTGCCCGGGCTCCAAGAGGGCATGGGAGATTGTGCAAGCGAGGCATCCCTGCCCGGGCTCCAGGTGAGCATGGGAGATTCTGCGAGCAATGCAGCCTGGCCAAGGCTCCAGGAGAGCATGGGAGATTGTGCAAGTGAGGCATCCATGCCCGGGCTCCAGGAGAGCATGGGAAATTCTGCGAGCAATGCAGCCTGGCCAAGGCTCCAGGAGAGCATGGGAGATTCTGCAAGCGAGGCATCCCTGTTTAAGCACCAGGAGAGCTTGGTAGATTCTGCGAGCGAGGTGTCCCTGCTCGGGCTCCAGGAGAGCATGGGAGATTGTGCGAGCGAGGCATCCCTGCCTGGGCTCCAGGAGAACATGGGAGAATCTGCGAGCGAGGCATCCCTGCCTGGGCTACAGGAGAACATGGGAGATTGTGTGAGCAAGGCATCCCTGCCCAGGCTCCAGGAGAGCATGGGAGATTGTGCGAGCGAGGCATCCCTGCCCGGGCTCCAGGAGAGCATGGGAGATTGTGCGAGTGAAGCCTCCCTGTTTAAGCTCCAGGAGAGCATGGAAGATTGTGCGAGCGAGGCATCCCCACCAGAGTTCCAGGAGAGCATGGGAGATGGTGCGAGCGAGGCATCCCTGCCCGGGCTACAGGAGAACATGGGAGATTGTGTGAGCAAGGCATCCCTGCCCGGGCTCCAGGAGGGCATGGGAGATTGTGCAAGCGAGGCATCCCTGCCCGGGCTCCAGGAGAGCATGGGAGATTCTGCGAGCAATGCAGCCTGGCCAAGGCTCGAGGAGAGCATGGGAGATTGTGCGAGCGAGGCATCCATGCCCGGGCTCCAGGAGAGCATGGGAGATTGTGCGATCGAGTCATCCCTGTTTGAGCTCCAGGAGAGCATGGGAGAATCTGTGAGCGAGGCATCCCTGCCCGGGCTCCAGGAGAGCATGGGAGATTGTGCGAGCGAGGCATCCCTGCCCGGGCTCCAGGAGAGCATGGGAGATTGTGCGAGCGAGGCATCCCTGCCCGGGCTCCAGGAGAGCATGGGAGATTGTGCGAGTGAAGCCTCCCTGTTTAAGCTCCAGGAGAGCATGGAAGATTGTGTGAGTGAGGCGTCCCCACCAGAGTTCCAGGAGAGCATGGGAGATGGTGCGAGCGAGGCATCCCTGCCCGGGCTACAGGAGAACATGGGAGATTGTGTGAGCAAGGCATCCCTGCCCGGGCTCCAGGAGGGCATGGAGATTGTGCAAGCGAGGCATCCCTGCCCGGGCTCCAGGAGAGCATGGGAGACTCTGCGAGCAATGCAGCCTGGCCAGGCTCCCAGGAGAGCATGGAAGATTGTGTGAGAGAGGCATCCCTGCCCGGCCTCCAGGAGAGCATGGGAGATTGTGCGAGCGAGGAATCCCTGCCCGGGTTCCAGGAGAGCATGGGAGATTGTGCGAGCGAGGCGTCCCTGTTTAAGCTCCACGAGAGCATGGGAGTTTGTGTGAGCGAGGCATCCCTGCCCGGGTTCCGGGGAGATTGTGGCGAGCGAGGCGTCCCTGTTTAAGCTCCACGAGAGCATGGGAGATTCTGTGAGTGAGGCATCCTTGCCCGGGCTCCAGGAGAGCAAGGGAGATTGTGCGAGCGAGGGCATCCCTGCCCGGGCTCCCAGGAGAGCATGGGAGATTGTGCGAGCGAGGCATCCCTGCCCGGGCCTCCAGGAGAGCATGGGAGATTGTGCGAGTGAAGCATCCCTGTTTAAGCTCCAGGAGAGCAGGGAAGATTGTGCGAGCGAGGCGTCCCCGCCAGAGTTCCAGGAGAGCATGGGAGATGGTGCGAGCGAGGCATCCATGCCCGGGCTCCAGGAGAGCATGGGAGATTGTGCGAGCGAGGCATCCCTGTTTGAGCTCCAGGAGAGCATGGCAGATTCTGCGAGTGAGGCATCCTTGCCCGGCTCCAGGAGGGGCATGGAGATTGTGCAAGCGAGCATCCCTGCCTGGGCTCCAGGAGAGCATGGAGATTCTGCGAGCAATGCAGCCTGGCCAAGGCTCGAGGGGAGCATGGGAGATTGTGCGAGCGAGGCATCCATGCCCGGGCTCCAGGAGAGCATGGGAGATTGTGCGAGCGAAGACATCCCTGCCTGGCTCCAGGAGAACATGGGAGATTGTGTGAGCCATGCATCCCTGCCCGGGCTCCAGGAGAGCATGGGAGATTGTGCGAGCGTGGCGATCCTGCCCGAGCTCCAGTAGAGCATGGGAGATTTGTGCGAGCGAGGCATCCCTGTTTGAGCTCCAGGAGAGCATGGGAGATTCTGCGAGTGAGGCATCCTAGCCCGGGCTCCAGGAGAGCATGGGAGATTGTGCGAGCGAGGCATCCCTGCCTGGTCTCCAGGAAGAGCATGGGAGACTCCTGCGAGCAATGCAGCCTGGCCAAGGCTCAGGAGAGCATGGAAGATTGTGTGAGAGAGGCATCCCTGCCCGGGCTCCAGGAGAGCAGGGAGATTGTGCAAGTGAGGAATCCCTGCCCGGGTTCCAGGAGAGCATGGGAGATTGTGCGAGCGAGGCGTCCCTGTTTTAAGCTCCACGAGAGCATGGGAGATTGTGTGAGCGAGGCATCCCTGCCCGGGTTCCGGGAGATTGTGCGAGCGAGGCGTCCCTGTTTAAGCTCCACGAGAGCATGGGAGATTCTGTGAGTGAGGCATCCTTGCCCGGGCTCCAGGAGAGCAAGGGGAGATTGTGCGAGCGAGGCATCCATGCCCCGGGCTCCAGGAGAGCATGGGAGATTGTGCGATCGAGTCATCCCTGTTTGAGCTCCAGGAGAGCATGGGAGAATCTGCGAGCGAGGCATCCCTGCCCGGGCTCCAGGAGAGCATGGGAGATTGTGCGAGCGAGGCATCCCTGCCCGGGGCCCCAGGAGAGCATGGGAGATTGTGCGAGCGTGGCATCCCTGCCCGAGCTCCAGTAGAGCATGGGAGATTGTGCGAGCGAGGCATCCCTGTTTGAGCTCCAGGAGAGCATGGGAGATTCTGCGAGTGAGGCATCCTTGCCCGGGCTCCAGGAGAGCATGGGAGATTGTGCGAGCGAGGCATCCCTGCCCGGTCTCCAGGAGAGCATGGGAGACTCTGCGAGCAATGCAGCCTGGCCAAGGCTCCAGGAGAGCATGGAAGATTGTGTGAGAGAGGCATCCCTGCCCGGGCTCCAGGAGAGCATGGGGGATTGTGCGAGCGAGGAATCCCTGCCCGGGGTTCCAGGAGAGCATGGGAGATTGTGCGAGCGAGGCGTCCCTGTTTAAGCTCCACGAGAGCATGGGAGATTGTGTGAGCGAGGCATCCCTGCCCGGGTTCCAGGAGATTGTGCAAGCGAGGCGTCCCTGTTTAAGCTCCACGAGAGCATGGGAGTTTCTGCGAGTGAGGCATCCTTGCCCGGGCTCCAGGAGAGCAAGGGAGATTGTGCGAGCGAGGCATCCCTGCCCGGGCTCCAAGAGAGCATGGGAGATTGTGCGAGCGAGGCATCCCTGCCCGGGCTCCAGGAGAGCATGATAGATTCTACGAGCGAAGTATTCCGGCCCAGACAGGGGAACTGCAACCTCCGGAGGTCCCGATGAGGTTTTGAAAATGGGCCCGATGCCGGAACACAGTTCCAGGAGGTCGGGTAAAATCCGCCGGTGCCCCCGCAAAAAGTGGCGCGCAGCAGCAATGCCGTGACGTCTGGGGGAATTCCTCGGGCGGATTCACAAATGGCAAAGAGGTGAGAGAGAGCCAGGAAGAGATCCGTGCGGGCGAGGTGTCCCATTCAGGGCTCCAGGAAAGCATGCGAGATTCTGCAAGTGAGGCATCCTTGCCCGGGCTCCAGGAGAGCAAGGTAGATGGTGCGAGCGAGGCATCCATGCCCGGGCTCCAGGAGAGCATGGGAGATTGTGCGAGCGAGGCGTCCCTGTTTGAGCTCCAGGAGAGCATGGGAGATTCTGCGAGTGAGGTATCCTTGCCCGGGCTCCAGGAGGGCATGGGAGATTGTGTAAGCGAGGCATCCCTGCCCGGGCTCCAGGAGAGCATGGGAGATTCTGTGAGCAATGCAGCCTGGCCAAGGCTCCAGGAGAGCAAGGGAGATTGTGCGAGCGAGGCATCCATGCCCCGGGCTCCAGGAGAGCATGGGAGATTGTGCGATCGAGTCATCCCTGTTTGAGCTCCAGGAGAGCATGGGAGAATCTGCGAGCGAGGCATCCCTGCCCGGGCTCCAGGAGAGCATGGGAGATTGTGCGAGCGAGGCATCCCTGCCCGGGCCCCAGGAGAGCATGGGAGATTGTGCGAGCGTGGCATCCCTGCCCGAGCTCCAGTAGAGCATGGGAGATTGTGCGAGCGAGGCATCCCTGTTTGAGCTCCAGGAGAGCATGGGAGATTCTGCGAGTGAGGCATCCTTGCCCGGGCTCCAGGAGAGCATGGGGAGATTGTGCGAGCGAGGCATCCCTGCCCGGTCTCCAGGAGAGCATGGGAGACTCTGCGAGCAATGCAGCCTGGCCAAGGCTCCAGGAGAGCATGGAAGATTGTGTGAGAGAGGCATCCCTGCCCGGGCTCCAGGAGAGCATGGGGGATTGTGCGAGCGAGGAATCCCTGCCCGGGTTCCAGGAGAGCATGGGAGATTGTGCGAGCGAGGCGTCCCTGTTTAAGCTCCACGAGAGCATGGGAGATTGTGTGAGCGAGGCATCCCTGCCCGGGTTCCAGGAGATTGTGCAAGCGAGGCGTCCCTGTTTAAGCTCCACGAGAGCATGGGAGTTTCTGCGAGTGAGGCATCCTTGCCCGGGCTCCAGGAGAGCAAGGGAGATTGTGCGAGCGAGGCATCCCTGCCCGGGCTCCAAGAGAGCATGGGAGATTGTGCGAGCGAGGCATCCCTGCCCGGGCTCCAGGAGAGCATGATAGATTCTACGAGCGAGGTATTCCGGCCAGACAGGGGAACTGCAACCTCCGGAGGTCCCGATGAGGTTTTGAAAATGGGCCCGATGCCGGGACACAGTTCCAGGAGGTCGGGTAAAATCCGCCGGTGCCCCCGCAAAAAGTGGCGCGCAGCAGCAATGCCGTGACGTCTGGGGGAATTCCTCGGGCGGATTCACAAATGGCAAAGAGGTGGAGAGAGAGCCAGGAAGAGATCCGTGCGGGCGAGGTGTCCCATTCAGGGCTCCAGGAAAGCATGCGAGATTCTGCAAGTGAGGCATCCTTGCCCGGGCTCCAGGAGAGCAAGGTAGATGGTGCGAGCGAGGCATCCATGCCCGGGCTCCAGGAGAGCATGGGAGATTGTGCGAGCGAGGCGTCCCCTGTTTGAGCTCCAGGAGAGCATGGGAGATTCTGCGAGTGAGGTATCCTTGCCCGGGCTCCAGGAGGGCATGGGAGATTGTGTAAGCGAGGCATCCCTGCCCGGGCTCCAGGAGAGCATGGGAGATTCTGTGAGCAATGCAGCCTGGCCAAGGCTCCAGGAGAGCAAGGGAGATTGTGCGAGCGAAGCATCCATGCCCGGGCTCCAGGAGAGCATGGGAGATTCTGCGAGCAATGCAGCCTGGCCAAGGCTCCAGGAGAGCATGGGAGATTCTGCAAGCGAGGCATCCCTGTTTAAGAACCAGGAGAGCTTGGTAGATTCTGCGAGCGACGTGTCCATGCCCGGGCTCCAGGAGAGCATGGGAGATTGTGCGAGCGAGACATCCCTGTTTGAGCTCCAGGAGAGCATGGGAGAATCTGCGAGCGAGGCATCCCTGCCTGGTCTCCAGGAGAGCATGGTAGACTCTGCGAGCAATGCAGCCTGGCCAAGGCTCCAGGAGAGCATGGAAGATTGTGTGAGAGAGGCATCCCTGCCCGGGCTCCAGGAGAGCATGGGAGATTGTGCGAGCGAGGCATCCCTGCCCGGGCTCCAGTAGAGCATGGGAGAATCTGCGAGCGAGGCATCCCTGCCTGGGCTCCAGGAGAACATGGGAGATTGTGTGAGCCATGCATCCCTGCCCGGGCTCCAGGAGAGCATGGGAGATTGTGCGAGCGAGGCATCCCTGCCCGGGCTCCAGGAGAGATTGTGAGAGCGAGGCATCCCTGCCCGGGCTCCAGGAGAGCATGGGAGATTGTGCGAGCGAGGCATCCCTGCCCGGGCTCCAGGAGAGCATGGGAGATTGTGCGAGTGAAGCATCCCTGTTTAAGCTCCAGGAGAGCATGGAAGATTGTGCGAGTGAGGCGTCCCCGCCAGAGTTCCAGGAGAGCATGGGAGATGGTGCGAGCGAGGCATCCCTGTTTGAGCTCCAGGAGAGCATGGCAGATTCTGCGAGTGAGGCATCCTTGCCCGGGCTCCAGGAGGACATGGGAGATTGTGCAAGCGAGGCATCCCTGCCCGGGCTCCAGGAGAGCATGGGAGATTCTGCGAGCAATGCAGCCTGGCCAAGGCTCGAGGAGAGCATGGGAGATTGTGCGAGCGAGGCATCCATGCCCGGGCTCCAGGAGAGCATGGGAGATTGTGCGAGCGAGACATCCCTGTTTGAGCTCCAGGAGAGCATGGGAGAATCTGCGAGCGAGGCATCCCTGCCTGGTCTACAGGAGAGCATGGGAGACTCTGCGAGCAATGCAGCCTGGCCAAGGCTCCAGGAGAGCATGGAAGATTGTGTGAGAGAGGCATCCCTGCCCGGCCTCCAGGAGAGCATGGGAGATTGTGCGAGCGAGGAATCCCTGCCCGGGTTCCAGGAGAGCATGGGAGATTGTGCGAGCGAGGCGTCCCTGTTTAAGCTCCACGAGAGCATGGGAGATTGTGTGAGCGAGGCATCCCTGCCTGGGTTCCGGGAGATTGTGCGAGCGAGGCGTCCCTGTTTAAGCTCCACGAGAGCATGGGAGATTCTGTGAGTGAGGCATCCTTGCCCGGGCTCCAGGAGAGCATGGGAGATTGTGCGAGCAAGGCATCCCTGCCCGGGCTCCAGGAGAGCATGGGAGATTGTGCGAGCGTGGCATCCCTGCCCGAGCTCCAGTAGAGCATGGGAGATTGTGCGAGCGAGGCATCCCTGCGTGGTCTCCAGGAGAGCATGGGAGACTCTGCGAGCAATGCAGCCTGGCCAAGGCTCCAGGAGAGCATGGAAGATTGTGTGAGAGAGGCATCCCTGCCCGGCCTCCAGGAGAGCATGGGAGATTGTGCGAGCGAGGAATCCCTGCCCGGGTTCCAGGAGAGCATGGGAGATTGTGCGAGCGAGGCGTCCCTGTTTAAGCTCCATGAGAGCATGGGAGTTTGTGTGAGCGAGGCATCCCTGCCCGGGTTCCGGGAGATTGTGCGAGCGAGGCGTCCCTGTTTAAGCTCCACGAGAGCATGGGAGATTCTGTGAGTGAGGCATCCTTGCCCGGGCTCCAGGAGAGCAAGGGAGATTGTGCGAGCGAGGCATCCCTGCCCGGGCTCCAGGAGAGCATGGGAGATTGTGCGAGCGAGGCATCCCTGCCCGGGCTCCAGGAGAGCATGATAGATTCTGCGAGCGAGGTATTCCGGCCAGACAGGGGAACTGCAACCTCCGGAGGTCCCGATGAGGTTTTGAAAATGGGCCCGATGCCGGGACACAGTTCCAGGAGGTCGGGTAAAATCCGCCGGTGCCCCCGCAAAAAGTGGCGCGCAGCAGCAATGCCGTGACGTCTGGGGGAATTCCTCGGGCGGATTCACAAATGGCAAAGAAGTGAGAGAGAGCCAGGAAGAGATCCGTGCGGGCGAGGTGTCCCAGCCAGGGATCCAGGAAAGCATGCGAGATTCTGCGAGCAACACAGCCTGGCCAGGGCTCCAGGAGAGCATGGAAGATTCTGCGAGCGAGGCATCCCTGCCCGGGCTCCAGGAGAGCATGGGAGATTCTGCGAGCGAGGCATCCCTGCCCGGGCTCAAGGAGAGCATGGGAGATTCTGCGAGCGAGGCATCCCTGTTTAAGCTCCAGGAGAGCATTGGAGATTCTGCAAGCGAGGCATCCCTGTTTAAGCTCCAGGAGAGCATGGGAGATTCTGCAAGCGAGGCATCCCTGTTTAAGCTCCAGGAGAGCATGGAAGATTGTGCGAGTGAGGCATCCCTGCCAGAGTTCCAGGAGAGCATGGGAGATGGTGCGAGCGAGGCGTCCCTGTTTGAGCTCCAAGAGGGCATAGGAGATTGTGCAAGCGAGGCATCCCTGTTTGAGCTCCAAGAGGGCATAGGAGATTGTGAAAGCGAGGCATCCCTGCCCGGGCTCCAGGTGAGCATGGGAGATTCTGTGAGCAATGCAGCCTGGCCAAGGCTCCAGGAGAGCATGGGAGATTGTGCAAGTGAGGCATCCATGCCCGGGCTCCAGGAGAGCATGGGAGATTCTGCGAGCAATGCAGCCTGGCCAAGGCTCCAGGAGAGCATGGGAGATTCTGCAAGTGAGGCATCCCTGTTTAAGCACCAGGAGAGCAAGGTAGATTCTGCGAGCGAGGTGTCCCTGCCCGGGCTCCAGGAGAGCATGGGAGATTGTGCGAGCGAGGCATCCCTGCCTGGGCTCCAGGAGAACATGGGAGAATCTGCGAGCGAGGCATTCCTGCCTGGGCTACAGGAGAACATGATAGATTCTGCGAGCGAGGTATTCCGGCCAGACAGGGCAACTGCAACCTCCGGAGGTCCCGATGAGGTTTTGAAAATGGGCCCGATGCCGGGACACAGTTCCAGGAGGTCGGGTAAAATCCGCCGGTGCCCCCGCAAAAAGTGGCGCGCAGCAGCAATGCCGTGACGTCTGGGGGAATTCCTCGGGCGGATTCACAAATGGCAAAGAGGTGAGAGAGAGCCAGGAAGAGATCCGTGCGGGCGAGGTGTCCCATTCAGGGCTCCAGGAAAGCATGCGAGATTCTGCGAGTGAGGCATCCTTGCCCGGGCTCCAGGAGAGCAAGGGAGATGGTGCGAGCGAGGCATCCATGCCCGGGCTCCAGGAGAGCATGGGAGATTGTGCGAGCGAGGCGTCCCTGTTTGAGCTCCAGGAGAGCATGGCAGATTCTGCGAGTGAGGTATCCTTGCCCGGGCTCCAGGAGGGCATGGGAGATTGTGTAAGCGAGGCATCCCTGCCCGGGCTCCAGGAGAGCATGGGAGATTCTGTGAGCAATGCAGCCTGGCCAAGGCTCCAGGAGAGCAAGGGAGATTGTGCGAGCGAAGCATCCATGCCCGGGCTCCAGGAGAGCATGGGAGATTCTGCGAGCAATGCAGCCTGGCCAAGGCTCCAGGAGAGCATGGGAGATTCTGCAAGCGAGGCATCCCTGTTTAAGAACCAGGAGAGCTTGGTAGATTCTGCGAGTGAGGTGTCCCTGCCCGGGCTCCAGGAGAGCATGGGAGATTGTGCGAGCGAGGCATCCCTGCCCGGGCTCCAGGAGAGCATGGGAGATTGTGGGAGCGAGGCATCCCTGCCCGGGCTCCAGGAGAGCATGGGAGATTGTGCGAGTGAAGCATCCCTGTTTAAGCTCCAGGAGAGCATGGAAGATTGTGCGAGTGAGGCGTTCCCGCCAGAGTTCCAGGAGAGCATGGGAGATGGTGCGAGCGAGGCATCCATGCCCGGGCTCCAGGAGAGCATGGGAGATTGTGCGAGCGAGGCATCCCTGTTTGAGCTCCAGGAGAGCATGGCAGATTCTGCGAGTGAGGCATCCTTGCCCGGGTTCCAGGAGAGCATGGGAGATTGTGCGAGCGAGGCTTCCCTGCCTGGTCTCCAGGAGAGCATGGGAGACTCTTCGAGCAATGCAGCCTGGCCAAGGCTCCAGGAGAGCATGGAAGATTGTGTGAGAGAGGCATCCCTGCCCGGGCTCCAGGAGAGCATGGGAGATTGTGCGAGCGAGGCATCCCTGCCCGGGCTCCAGGAGAGCATGGGAGAATCTGCGAGCGAGGCATCCCTGCCTGGGCTCCAGGAGAACATGGGAGATTGTGTGAGCAAGGCATCCCTGCCCGGGCTCCAGGAGAGCATGGGAGATTGTGCGAGCGAGGCATCCCTGCCCGGGCTCCAGGAGAGCATGGGAGATTGTGCGAGCGAGGCATCCCTGCCCGGGCTCCAGGAGAGCATGGGAGATTGTGCGAGCGAGGCATCCCTGCCCGGGCTCCAGGAGAGCATGGGAGATTGTGCGAGCGAGGCATCCCTGCCCGGGCTCCAGGAGAGCATGGGAGATTGTGCGAGCGAGGCATCCCTGCCCGGGCTCCAGGAGAGCATGGGAGATTGTGCGAGTGAAGCATCCCTGTTTAAGCTCCAGGAGAGCATGGAAGATTGTGCGAGTGAGGCGTCCCTGCCAGAGTTCCAGGAGAGCATGGGAGATGGTGCGAGCGAGGCATCCATGCCCGGGCTCCAGGAGAGCATGGGAGATTGTGCGAGCGAGGCATCCATGCCCGGGCTCCAGGAGAGCATGGGAGATTGTGCGAGCGAGACATCCCTGTTTGAGCTCCAGGAGAGCATGGGAGAATCTGCGAGCGAGGCATCCCTGCCTGGTCTCCAGGAGAGCATGGGAGACTCTGCGAGCAATGCAGCCTGGCCAAGGCTCCAGGAGAGCATGGAAGATTGTGTGAGAGAGGCATCCCTGCCCGGCCTCCAGGAGAGCATGGGAGATTGTGCGAGCGAGGAATCCCTGCCCGGGTTCCAGGAGAGCATGGGAGATTGTGCGAGCGAGGCGTCCCTGTTTAAGCTCCACGAGAGCATGGGAGATTGTGTGAGCGAGGCATCCCTGCCTGGGTTCCGGGAGATTGTGCGAGCGAGGCGTCCCTGTTTTAGCTCCACGAAAGCATGGGAGATTCTGCGAGCGAGGTGTCCCTGCCCGGGCTCCAGGAGAGCATGGGAGATTGTGCGAGTGAAGCATCCCTGTTTAAGCTCCAGGAGAGCATGGAAGATTGTGCGAGTGAGGCGTCCCCGCCAGAGTTCCAGGAGAGCATGGGAGATGGTGCGAGCGAGGCATCCATGCCCGGGCTCCAGGAGAGCATGGGAGATTGTGCGAGCGAGGCATCCCTGTTTGAGCTCCAGGAGAGCATGGCAGATTCTGCGAGTGAGGCATCCTTGCCCGGGTTCCAGGAGAGCATGGGAGATTGTGCGAGCGAGGCTTCCCTGCCTGGTCTCCAGGAGAGCATGGGAGACTCTGCGAGCAATGCAGCCTGGCCAAGGCTCCAGGAGAGCATGGAAGATTGTGTGAGAGAGGCATCCCTGCCCGGGCTCCAGGAGAGCATGGGAGATTGTGCGAGCGAGGCATCCCTGCCCGGGCTCCAGGAGAGCATGGGAGAATCTGCGAGCGAGGTATCCCTGCCTGGGCTCCAGGAGAACATGGGAGATTGTGTGAGCAAGGCATCCCTGCCCGGGCTCCAGGAGAGCATGGGAGATTGTGCGAGCGAGGCATCCCTGCCCGGGCTCCAGGAGAGCATGGGAGATTGTGCGAGCGAGGCATCCCTGCCCGGGCTCCAGGAGAGCATGGGAGATTGTGCGAGCGAGGCATCCCTGCCCGGGCTCCAGGAGAGCATGGGAGATTGTGCGAGCGAGGCATCCCTGCCCGGGCTCCAGGAGAGCATGGGAGATTGTGCGAGTGAAGCATCCCTGTTTAAGCTCCAGGAGAGCATGGAAGATTGTGCGAGTGAGGCGTCCCTGCCAGAGTTCCAGGAGAGCATGGGAGATGGTGCGAGCGAGGCATCCCTGCCCGGGCTCCAGGAGAGCATGGGAGATTGTGCGAGCGAGGCATCCCTGCCCGGGCTCCAGGAGAGCATGGGAGATTGTGCGAGCGAGGCATCCCTGCCTGGGCTCCAGGAGAGCATGGGAGATTGTGCGAGTGAAGCATCCCTGTTTAAGCTCCAGGAGAGCATGGAAGATTGTGCGAGTGAGGCGTCCCTGCCAGAGTTCCAGGAGAGCATGGGAGATGGTGCGAGCGAGGCATCCATGCCCGGGCTCCAGGAGAGCATGGGAGATTGTGCGAGCGAGGCATCCCTGTTTGAGCTCCAGGAGAGCATGGCAGATTCTGCGAGTGAGGCATCCTTGCCCGAGCTCCAGGAGAGCATGGGAGATTGTGCGAGCGAGGCATCCCTGCCTGGTCTCCAGGAGAGCATGGGAGACTCTGCGAGCAATGCAGCCTGGCCAAGGCTCCAGGAGAGCATGGAAGATTGTGTGAGAGAGGAATCCCTGCCCGGGCTCCAGGAGAGCATGGGAGATTGTGCGAGCGAGGCATCCCTGCCCGGGCTCCAGGAGAGCATGGGAGAATCTGGGAGCGAGGCATCCCTGCCTGGGCTCCAGGAGAACATGGGAGATTGTGTGAGCAAGACATCCCTGGCCGGGCTCCAGGAGAGCATGGGAGATTGTGCGAGCGAGGCATCCCTGCCCGGGCTCCAGGAGAGCATGGGAGATTGTGCGAGCGAGGCATCCCTGCCCGGGCTCCAGGAGAGCATGGGAGATTGTGCGAGTGAAGCATCCCTGCCCGGGCTCCAGGAGAGCATGGGAGATTGTGCGAGTGAGGCGTCCCCGCCAGAGTTCCAGGAGAGCATGGGAGATGGTGCGAGCGAGGCATCCATGTCCGGGCTCCAGGAGAGCATGGGAGATTGTGCGAGCGAGGCATCCCTGATTGAGCTCCAGGAGAGCATGGCAGATTCTGTGAGTGAGGCATCCTTGCCCGGGCTCCAGGAGGGCATGGGAGATTGTGCAAGCGAGGCATCCCTGCCCGGGCTCCAGGAGAGCATGGGAGATTCTGCGAGCAATGCAGCCTGGCCAAGGCTCGAGGAGAGCATGGGAGATTGTGCGAGCGAGGCATCCATGCCCGGGCTCCAGGAGAGCATGGGAGATTGTGCGAGCGAGACATCCCTGTTTGAGCTCCAGGAGAGCATGGGAGAATCTGCGAGCGAGGCATCCCTGCCTGGTCTCCAGGAGAGCATGGGAGACTCTGCGAGCAATGCAGCCTGGTCAAGGCTCCAGGAGAGCATGGAAGATTGTGTGAGAGAGGCATCCCTGCCCGGCCTCCAGGAGAGCATGGGAGATTGTGCGAGCGAGGAATCCCTGCCCGGGTTCCAGGAGAGCATGGGAGATTGTGCGAGCGAGGCGTCCCTGTTTAAGCTCCACGAGAGCATGGGAGATTGTGTGAGCGAGGCATCCCTGCCCGGGTTCCGGGAGATTGTGCGAGCGAGGCGTCCCTGTTTAAGCTCCACGAGAGCATGGGAGATTCTGTGAGTGAGGCATCCTTGCCCGGGCTCCAGGAGAGCATGGGAGATTGTGCGAGCAAGGCATCCCTGCCCGGGCTCCAGGAGAGCATGGGAGATTGTGCAAGCGTGGCATCCCTGCCCGAGCTCCAGTAGAGCATGGGAGATTGTGCGAGCGAGGCATCCCTGCCTGGTCTCCAGGAGAGCATGGGAGACTCTGCGAGCAATGCAGCCTGGCCAAGGCTCCAGGAGAGCATGGAAGATTGTGTGAGAGAGGCATCCCTGCCCGGCCTCCAGGAGAGCATGGGAGATTGTGCGAGCGAGGAATCCCTGCCCGGGTTCCAGGAGAGCATGGGAGATTGTGCGAGCGAGGCGTCCCTGTTTAAGCTCCACGAGAGCATGGGAGATTGTGTGAGCGAGGCATCCCTGCCCGGGTTCCGGGAGATTGTGCGAGCGAGGCGTCCCTGTTTAAGCTCCACGAGAGCATGGGAGATTCTGTGAGTGAGGCATCCTTGCCCGGGCTCCAGGAGAGCAAGGGAGATTGTGCGAGCGAGGCATCCCTGCCCGGGCTCCAGGAGAGCATGGGAGATTGTGCGAGCGAGGCATCCCTGCCCGGGCTCCAGGAGAGCATGATAGATTCTGCGAGCGAGGTATTCCGGCCAGACAGGGGAACTGCAACCTCCAGAGGTCCCGATGAGGTTTTGAAAATGGGCCCGATGCCGGACACAGTTCCAGGAGGTCGGGTAAAATCCGCCGGTGCCCCCGCAAAAAGTGGCGCGCAGCAGCAATGCCGTGACGTCTGGGGGAATTCCTCGGGCGAATTCACAAATGGCAAAGAAGTGAGAGAGAGCCAGGAAGAGATCCGTGCGGGCGAGGTGTCCCAGCCAGGGATCCAGGAAAGCATGCGAGATTCTGCGAGCAACACAGCCTGGCCAGGGCTCCAGGAGAGCATGGAAGATTCTGCGAGCGAGGCATCCCTGCCCAGGCTCCAGGAGAGCATGGGAGATTCTGCGAGCGAGGCATCCCTGCCCGGGCTCCAGGAGAGCATGGGAGATTCTGCGAGCGAGGCATCCCTGTTTAAGCTCCAGGAGAGCATTGGAGATTCTGCAAGCGAGGCATCCCTGTTTAAGCTCCAGGAGAGCATGGGAGATTCTGCAAGCGAGGCATCCCTGTTTAAGCTCCAGGAGAGCATGGAAGATTGTGCAAGCGAGGCATCCCTGCCAGAGTTCCAGGAGAGCATGGGAGATGGTGCGAGCAAGGCATCCATGCCCGGGCTCCAGGAGAGCATGGGAGATGGTGCGAGCGAGGCATCCCTGCCCGGGCTCCAGGAGAGCATGGGAGATTGTGCGAGCAATGCAGCCTGGCCAAGGCTCCAGGAGAGCATGGGAGATTCTGCAAGCGAGGCATCCCTGTTTAAGCACCAGGAGAGCTTGGTAGATTCTGCGAGCGAGGTGTCCCTGCCCGGGCTCCAGGAGAGCATGGGAGATTGTGCGAGTGAGGCATCCCTGCCTGGGCTCCAGGAGAACATGGGAGAATCTGCGAGCGAGGCATCCCTGCCTGGGCTACAGGAGAACATGGAGATTGTGTGAGCAAGGCATCCCTGCCCGGGCTCCAGGAGAGCATGGGAGATTGTGCGAGCGAGGCATCCCTGCCCGGGCTCCAGGAGAGCATGGGAGACTGTGCGAGCGAGGCATCCCTGCCCGGGCTCCAGGAGAGCATGGGAGATTGTGCGAGTGAAGTATCCCTGTTTAAGCTCCAGGAGAGCATGGAAGATTGTGCGAGCGAGGCGTCCCCGCCAGAGTTCCAGGAGAGCATGGGAGATTGTGCAAGCGAGGCATCCCTGCCCGGGCTCCAGGAGAGCATGGGAGATTCTGCGAGCAATGCAGCCTGGCCAAGGCTCGAAGAGAGCATGGGAGATTGTGCGAGCGAGGCATCCATGCCCGGGCTCCAGGAGAGCATGGGAGATTGTGCGAGCGAGACTTCCCTGTTTGAGCTCCAGGAGAGCATGGGAGAATCTGCGAGCGAGGCATCCCTGCCCGGGCTCCAGGAGAGCAAGGGAGATTGTGCGAGTGAGGCATCCCTGCCCGGGCTCCAGGAGAGCATGGGAGATTGTGCGAGCGAGGCATCCCTGCCCGGGCTCCAGGAGAGCATGATAGATTCTGCGAGCGAGGTATTCCGGCCAGACAGGGAAACTGCAACCTCCGGAGGTCCCGATGAGGTTTTGAAAATGGGCCCGATGCCGGGACACAGTTCCAGGAGGTCGGGTAAAATCCGCCGGTGCCCCCGCAAAAAGTGGCGCGCAGCAGCAATGCCGTGACGTCTGGGGGAATTCCTCGGGCGGATTCACAAATGGCAAAGAAGTGAGAGAGAGCCAGGAAGAGATCCGTGCGGGCGAGGTGTCCCAGCCAGGGATCCAGGAAAGCATGCGAGATTCTGCGAGCAACACAGCCTGGCCAGGGCTCCAGGAGAGCATGGAAGATTCTGCGAGCGAGGCATCCCTGCCCGGGCTCCAGGAGAGCATGGGAGATTCTGCGAGCGAGGCATCCCTGCCCGGGCTCCAGGAGAGCATGGGAGATTCTGCGAGCGAGGCATCCCTGTTTAAGCTCCAGGAGAGCATTGGAGATTCTGCAAGCGAGGCATCCCTGTTTAAGCTCCAGGAGAGCATGGGAGATTCTGCAAGCGAGGCATCCCTGTTTAAGCTCCAGGAGAGCATGGAAGATTGTGCAAGCGAGGCATCCCTGCCAGAGTTCCAGGAGAGCATGGGAGATGGTGCGAGCAAGGCATCCATGCCCGGGCTCCAGGAGAGCATGGGAGATGGTGCGAGCGAGGCATCCCTGCCCGGGCTCCAGGAGAGCATGGGAGATTGTGCGAGCAATGCAGCCTGGCCAAGGCTCCAGGAGAGCATGGGAGATTCTGCAAGCGAGGCATCCCTGTTTAAGCACCAGGAGAGCTTGGTAGATTCTGCGAGCGAGGTGTCCCTGCCCGGGCTCCAGGAGAGCATGGGAGATTGTGCGAGTGAGGCATCCCTGCCTGGGCTCCAGGAGAACATGGGAGAATCTGCGAGCGAGGCATCCCTGCCTGGGCTACAGGAGAACATGGAGATTGTGTGAGCAAGGCATCCCTGCCCGGGCTCCAGGAGAGCATGGGAGATTGTGCGAGCGAGGCATCCCTGCCCGGGCTCCAGGAGAGCATGGGAGACTGTGCGAGCGAGGCATCCCTGCCCGGGCTCCAGGAGAGCATGGGAGATTGTGCGAGTGAAGTATCCCTGTTTAAGCTCCAGGAGAGCATGGAAGATTGTGCGAGCGAGGCGTCCCCGCCAGAGTTCCAGGAGAGCATGGGAGATTGTGCAAGCGAGGCATCCCTGCCCGGGCTCCAGGAGAGCATGGGAGATTCTGCGAGCAATGCAGCCTGGCCAAGGCTCGAAGAGAGCATGGGAGATTGTGCGAGCGAGGCATCCATGCCCGGGCTCCAGGAGAGCATGGGAGATTGTGCGAGCGAGACTTCCCTGTTTGAGCTCCAGGAGAGCATGGGAGAATCTGCGAGCGAGGCATCCCTGCCCGGGCTCCAGGAGAGCAAGGGAGATTGTGCGAGTGAGGCATCCCTGCCCGGGCTCCAGGAGAGCATGGGAGATTGTGCGAGCGAGGCATCCCTGCCCGGGCTCCAGGAGAGCATGATAGATTCTGCGAGCGAGGTATTCCGGCCAGACAGGGAAACTGCAACCTCCGGAGGTCCCGATGAGGTTTTGAAAATGGGCCCGATGCCGGGACACAGTTCCAGGAGGTCGGGTAAAATCCGCCGGTGCCCCCGCAAAAAGTGGCGCGCAGCAGCAATGCCGTGACGTCTGGGGGAATTCCTCGGGCGGATTCACAAATGGCAAAGAAGTGAGAGAGAGCCAGGAAGAGATCCGTGCGGGCGAGGTGTCCCAGCCAGGGATCCAGGAAAGCATGCGAGATTCTGCGAGCAACACAGCCTGGCCAGGGCTCCAGGAGAGCATGGAAGATTCTGCGAGCGAGGCATCCCTGCCCGGGCTCCAGGAGAGCATGGGAGATTCTGCGAGCGAGGCATCCCTGCCCGGGCTCCAGGAGAGCATGGGAGATTCTGCGAGCGAGGCATCCCTGTTTAAGCTCCAGGAGAGCATTGGAGATTCTGCAAGCGAGGCATCCCTGTTTAAGCTCCAGGAGAGCATGGGAGATTCTGCAAGCGAGGCATTCCTGTTTAAGCTCCAGGAGAGCATGGAAGATTGTGCGAGCGAGGCATCCCTGCCAGAGTTCCAGGAGAACATGGGAGAATCTGCGAGCGAGGCATCCCTGCCTGGGCTACAGGAGAACATGGAGATTGTGTGAGCAAAGGCATCCCTGCCCGGGCTCCAGGAGAGCATGGGAGATTGTGCGAGCGAGGCATCCCTGCCCGGGCTCCAGGAGAGCATGGGAGACTGTGCGAGCGAGGCATCCATGCCCGGGCTCCAGGAGAGCATGGGAGATTGTGCGATCGAGTCATCCCTGTTTAAGCTCCAGGAGAGCATGGGAGAATCTGCGAGCGAGGCATCCCTGCCCGGGCTCCAGGAGAGCATGGGAGATTGTGCGAGCGAGGCACCCCTGCCCGGGCTCCAGGAGAGCATGGGAGATTGTGTGAGCGTGGCATCCCTGCCCGAGCTCCAGTAGAGCATGGGAGATTGTGCGAGCGAGGCATCCCTGTTTGAGCTCCAGGAGAGCATGGGAGATTCTGCGAGTGAGGCATCCTTGCCCGGGCTCCAGGAGAGCATGGGAGATTGTGCGAGCGAGGCATCCCTGCCTGGTCTCCAGGAGAGCATGGGAGACTCTGCGAGCAATGCAGCCTGGCCAAGGCTCCAGGAGAGCATGGAAGATTGTGTGAGAGAGGCATCCCTGCCCGGGCTCCAGGAGAGCATGGGGGATTGTGCGAGCGAGGCATCCCTGCCCGGGCTCCAGGAGAGCATGGGAGATTGTGCGAGCGAGGCATCCCTGCCCGGGCTCCAGGAGAGCATGGGAGATTGTGCGAGTGAAGCATCCCTGTTTAAGCTCCACGAGAGCATGGGAGTTTCTGCGAGTGAGGCATCCTTGCCCGGGCTCCAGGAGAGCAAGGGAGATTGTGCGAGCAAGGCATCCCTGCCCGGGCTCCAGGAGAGCATGGGAGATTGTGCGAGCGAGGCATCCCTGCCCGGGCTCCAGGAGAGCATGATAGATTCTGCGAGCGAGGTATTCCGGCCAGACAGGGGAACTGCAACCTCCGGAGGTCCTGATGAGGTTTTGAAAATGGGCCCGATGCCGGGACACAGTTCCAGGAGGTCGGGTAAAATCCGCCGGTGCCCCCGCAAAAAGTGGCGCACAGCAGCAATGCCGTGACGTCTGGGGGAATTCCTCGGGCGGATTCACAAATGGCAAAGAGGTGAGAGAGAGCCAGGAAGAGATCCGTGCGGGCGAGGTGTCCCATTCAGGGCTCCAGGAAAGCATGCGAGATTCTGCGAGTGAGGCATCCTTGCCCGGGCTCCAGGAGAGCATGGGAGATTGTGCGAGCGAGGCGTCCCTGTTTGAGCTCCAGGAGAGCATGGCAGATTCTGCGAGTGAGGTATCCTTGCCCGGGCTCCAGGAGGGCATGGGAGATTGTGTAAGCGAGGCATCCCTGCCCGGGCTCCAGGAGAGCATGGGAGATTCTGTGAGCAATGCAGCCTGGCCAAGGCTCCAGGAGAGCAAGGGAGATTGTGCGAGTGAAGCATCCATGCCCGGGCTCCAGGAGAGCATGGGAGATTCTGCGAGCAATGCAGCCTGGCCAAGGCTCCAGGAGAGCATGGGAGATTCTGCAAGCGAGGCATCCCTGTTTAAGAACCAGGAGAGCTTGGTAGATTCTGCGAGCGAGGTGTCCCTGCCCGGGCTCCATGAGAGCATGGGAGATTGTGCGAGCGAGGCATCCCTGCCCGGGCTCCAGGAGAGCATGGGAGATTGTGCGAGCGAGGCATCCCTGCCCGGGCTCCAGGAGAGCATGGGAGATTGTGCGAGTGAAGCATCCCTGTTTAAGCTCCAGGAGAGCATGGAAGATTGTGTGAGTGAGGCGTCCCCGCCAGAGTTCCAGGAGAGCATGGGAGATGGTGCGAGCGAGGCATCCATGCCCGGGCTCCAGGAGAGCATGGGAGATTGTGCGAGCGAGGCATCCCTGTTTGAGCTCCAGGAGAGCATGGCAGATTCTGCGAGTGAGGCATCCTTGCCCGGGCTCCAGGAGAGCATGGGAGATTGTGCGAGCGAGGCATCCCTGCCTGGTCTCCAGGAGAGCATGGGAGACTCTGCGAGCAATGCAGCCTGGCCAAGGCTCGAGGAGAGCATGGAAGATTGTGTGAGAGAGGCATCCCTGCCCGGGCTCCAGGAGAGCATGGGAGATTGTGCGAGCGAGGCATCCCTGCCCGGGCTCCAGGAGAGCATGGGAGAATCTGCGAGCGAGGCATCCCTGCCTGGGCTCCAGGAGAACATGGGAAATTGTGTGAGCAAGGCATCCCTGCCCGGGCTCCAGGAGAGCATGGGAGATTGTGCGAGCGAGGCATCCCTGCCCGGGCTCCAGGAGAGCATGGGAGATTGTGCGAGCGAGGCATCCCTGCCCGGGCTCCAGGAGAGCATGGGAGATTGTGCGAGTGAAGCATCCCTGTTTAAGCTCCAGGAGAGCATGGAAGATTGTGCGAGTGAGGCGTCCCCGCCAGAGTTCCAGGAGAGCATGGGAGATGGTGCGAGCGAGGCATCCATGCCCGGGCTCCAGGAGAGCATGGGAGATTGTGCGAGCGAGGCATCCCTGTTTGAGCTCCAGGAGAGCATGGCAGATTCTGCGAGTGAGGCATCCTTGCCCGGCTCCAGGAGAGCATGGGAGATTGTGCGAGCGAGGCATCCATGCCCGGGCTCCAGGAGAGCATGGGAGATTGTGCGATCGAGTCATCCCTGTTTGAGCTCCAGGAGAGCATGGGAGAATCTGCGAGCGAGGCATCCCTGCCCGGGCTCCAGGAGAGCATGGGAGATTGTGCGAGCGAGGCACACCTGCCCGGGCTCCAGGAGAGCATGGGAGATTGTGCGAGCGAGGCATCCCTGCCCGGGCTCCAGGAGAGCATGGGAGAATCTGCGAGCGAGGCATCCCTGCCTGGGCTCCAGGAGAACATGGGAGATTGTGTGAGCAAGGCATCCCTGCCCGGGCTCCAGGAGAGCATGGGAGATTGTGCGAGCGAGGCATCCCTGCCCGGGCTCCAGGAGAGCATGGGAGATTGTGCGAGCGAGGCATCCCTGCCCGGGCTCCAGGAGAGCATGGGAGATAGTGCGAGCGAGGCATCCCTGCCCGGGCTCCAGGAGAGCATGGGAGATTGTGCGAGCGAGGCATCCCTGCCCGGGCTCCAGGAGAGCATGGGAGATTGTGCGAGTGAAGCATCCCTGTTTAAGCTCCAGGAGAGCATGGAAGATTGTGCGAGTGAGGCGTCCCTGCCAGAGTTCCAGGAGAGCATGGGAGATGGTGCGAGCGAGGCATCCATGCCCGGGCTCCAGGAGAGCATGGGAGATTGTGCGAGCGAGGCATCCATGCCCGGGCTCCAGGAGAGCATGGGAGATTGTGCGAGCGAGACATCCCTGTTTGAGCTCCAGGAGAGCATGGGAGAATCTGCGAGCGAGGCATCCCTGCCTGGTCTCCAGGAGAGCATGGGAGACTCTGCGAGCAATGCAGCCTGGCCAAGGCTCCAGGAGAGCATGGAAGATTGTGTGAGAGAGGCATCCCTGCCCGGCCTCCAGGAGAGCATGGGAGATTGTGCGAGCGAGGAATCCCTGCCCGGGTTCCAGGAGAGCATGGGAGATTGTGCGAGCGAGGCGTCCCTGTTTAAGCTCCACGAGAGCATGGGAGATTGTGTGAGCGAGGCATCCCTGCCTGGGTTCCGGGAGATTGTGCGAGCGAGGCGTCCCTGTTTTAGCTCCACGAGAGCATGGGAGATTCTGCGAGCGAGGTGTCCCTGCCCGGGCTCCAGGAGAGCATGGGAGATTGTGCGAGCGAGGCATCCCTGCCCGGGCTCCAGGAGAGCATGGGAGATTGTGGGAGCGAGGCATCCCTGCCCGGGCTCCAGGAGAGCATGGGAGATTGTGCGAGTGAAGCATCCCTGTTTAAGCTCCAGGAGAGCATGGAAGATTGTGCGAGTGAGGCGTCCCCGCCAGAGTTCCAGGAGAGCATGGGAGATGGTGCGAGCGAGGCATCCATGCCCGGGCTCCAGGAGAGCATGGGAGATTGTGCGAGCGAGGCATCCCTGTTTGAGCTCCAGGAGAGCATGGCAGATTCTGCGAGTGAGGCATCCTTGCCCGGGTTCCAGGAGAGCATGGGAGATTGTGCGAGCGAGGCTTCCCTGCCTGGTCTCCAGGAGAGCATGGGAGACTCTGCGAGCAATGCAGCCTGGCCAAGGCTCCAGGAGAGCATGGAAGATTGTGTGAGAGAGGCATCCCTGCCCGGGCTCCAGGAGAGCATGGGAGATTGTGCGAGCGAGGCATCCCTGCCCGGGCTCCAGGAGAGCATGGGAGAATCTGCGAGCGAGGCATCCCTGCCTGGGCTCCAGGAGAACATGGGAGATTGTGTGAGCAAGGCATCCCTGCCCGGGCTCCAGGAGAGCATGGGAGATTGTGCGAGCGAGGCATCCCTGCCCGGGCTCCAGGAGAGCATGGGAGATTGTGCGAGCGAGGCATCCCTGCCCGGGCTCCAGGAGAGCATGGGAGATTGTGCGAGCGAGGCATCCCTGCCCGGGCTCCAGGAGAGCATGGGAGATTGTGCGAGCGAGGCATCCCTGCCCGGGCTCCAGGAGAGCATGGGAGATTGTGCGAGTGAAGCATCCCTGTTTAAGCTCCAGGAGAGCATGGAAGATTGTGCGAGTGAGGCGTCCCTGCCAGAGTTCCAGGAGAGCATGGGAGATGGTGCGAGCGAGGCATCCCTGCCCGGGCTCCAGGAGAGCATGGGAGATTGTGCGAGCGAGGCATCCCTGCCCGGGCTCCAGGAGAGCATGGGAGATTGTGCGAGCGAGGCATCCCTGCCCGGGCTCCAGGAGAGCATGGGAGATTGTGCGAGTGAAGCATCCCTGTTTAAGCTCCAGGAGAGCATGGAAGATTGTGCGAGTGAGGCGTCCCTGCCAGAGTTCCAGGAGAGCATGGGAGATGGTGCGAGCGAGGCATCCATGCCCGGGCTCCAGGAGAGCATGGGAGATTGTGCGAGCGAGGCATCCCTGTTTGAGCTCCAGGAGAGCATGGCAGATTCTGCGAGTGAGGCATCCTTGCCCGAGCTCCAGGAGAGCATGGGAGATTGTGCGAGCGAGGCATCCCTGCCTGGTCTCCAGGAGAGCATGGGAGACTCTGCGAGCAATGCAGCCTGGCCAAGGCTCCAGGAGAGCATGGAAGATTGTGTGAGAGAGGAATCCCTGCCCGGGCTCCAGGAGAGCATGGGAGATTGTGCGAGCGAGGCATCCCTGCCCGGGCTCCAGGAGAGCATGGGAGAATCTGGGAGCGAGGCATCCCTGCCTGGGCTCCAGGAGAACATGGGAGATTGTGTGAGCAAGACATCCCTGGCCGGGCTCCAGGAGAGCATGGGAGATTGTGCGAGCGAGGCATCCCTGCCCGGGCTCCAGGAGAGCATGGGAGATTGTGCGAGCGAGGCATCCCTGCCCGGGCTCCAGGAGAGCATGGGAGATTGTGCGAGTGAAGCATCCCTGCCCGGGCTCCAGGAGAGCATGGGAGATTGTGCGAGTGAGGCGTCCCCGCCAGAGTTCCAGGAGAGCATGGGAGATGGTGCGAGCGAGGCATCCATGTCCGGGCTCCAGGAGAGCATGGGAGATTGTGCGAGCGAGGCATCCCTGATTGAGCTCCAGGAGAGCATGGCAGATTCTGTGAGTGAGGCATCCTTGCCCGGGCTCCAGGAGGGCATGGGAGATTGTGCAAGCGAGGCATCCCTGCCCGGGCTCCAGGAGAGCATGGGAGATTCTGCGAGCAATGCAGCCTGGCCAAGGCTCGAGGAGAGCATGGGAGATTGTGCGAGCGAGGCATCCATGCCCGGGCTCCAGGAGAGCATGGGAGATTGTGCGAGCGAGACATCCCTGTTTGAGCTCCAGGAGAGCATGGGAGAATCTGCGAGCGAGGCATCCCTGCCTGGTCTCCAGGAGAGCATGGGAGACTCTGCGAGCAATGCAGCCTGGTCAAGGCTCCAGGAGAGCATGGAAGATTGTGTGAGAGAGGCATCCCTGCCCGGCCTCCAGGAGAGCATGGGAGATTGTGCGAGCGAGGAATCCCTGCCCGGGTTCCAGGAGAGCATGGGAGATTGTGCGAGCGAGGCGTCCCTGTTTAAGCTCCACGAGAGCATGGGAGATTGTGTGAGCGAGGCATCCCTGCCCGGGTTCCGGGAGATTGTGCGAGCGAGGCGTCCCTGTTTAAGCTCCACGAGAGCATGGGAGATTCTGTGAGTGAGGCATCCTTGCCCGGGCTCCAGGAGAGCAAGGGAGATTGTGCGAGCGAGGCATCCCTGCCCGGGCTCCAGGAGAGCATGGGAGATTGTGCGAGCGAGGCATCCCTGCCCGGGCTCCAGGAGAGCATGATAGATTCTGCGAGCGAGGTATTCCGGCCAGACAGGGGAACTGCAACCTCCAGAGGTCCCGATGAGGTTTTGAAAATGGGCCCGATGCCGGACACAGTTCCAGGAGGTCGGGTAAAATCCGCCGGTGCCCCCGCAAAAAGTGGCGGCGCAGCAGCAATGCCGTGACGTCTGGGGGAATTCCTCGGGCGAATTCACAAATGGCAAAGAAGTGAGAGAGAGCCAGGAAGAGATCCGTGCGGGCGAGGTGTCCCAGCCAGGGATCCAGGAAAGCATGCGAGATTCTGCGAGCAACACAGCCTGGCCAGGGGCTCCAGGAGAGCATGGAAGATTCTGCGAGCGAGGCATCCCTGCCCAGGCTCCAGGAGAGCATGGGAGATTCTGCGAGCGAGGCATCCCTGCCCGGGCTCCAGGAGAGCATGGGAGATTCTGCGAGCGAGGCATCCCTGTTTAAGCTCCAGGAGAGCATTGGAGATTCTGCAAGCGAGGCATCCCTGTTTAAGCTCCAGGAGAGCATGGGAGATTCTGCAAGCGAGGCATCCCTGTTTAAGCTCCAGGAGAGCATGGAAGATTGTGCAAGCGAGGCATCCCTGCCAGAGTTCCAGGAGAGCATGGGAGATGGTGCGAGCAAGGCATCCATGCCCGGGCTCCAGGAGAGCATGGGAGATGGTGCGAGCGAGGCATCCCTGCCCGGGCTCCAGGAGAGCATGGGAGATTGTGCGAGCAATGCAGCCTGGCCAAGGCTCCAGGAGAGCATGGGAGATTCTGCAAGCGAGGCATCCCTGTTTAAGCACCAGGAGAGCTTGGTAGATTCTGCGAGCGAGGTGTCCCTGCCCGGGCTCCAGGAGAGCATGGGAGATTGTGCGAGTGAGGCATCCCTGCCTGGGCTCCAGGAGAACATGGGAGAATCTGCGAGCGAGGCATCCCTGCCTGGGCTACAGGAGAACATGGAGATTGTGTGAGCAAGGCATCCCTGCCCGGGCTCCAGGAGAGCATGGGAGATTGTGCGAGCGAGGCATCCCTGCCCGGGCTCCAGGAGAGCATGGGAGACTGTGCGAGCGAGGCATCCCTGCCCGGGCTCCAGGAGAGCATGGGAGATTGTGCGAGTGAAGTATCCCTGTTTAAGCTCCAGGAGAGCATGGAAGATTGTGCGAGCGAGGCGTCCCCGCCAGAGTTCCAGGAGAGCATGGGAGATTGTGCAAGCGAGGCATCCCTGCCCGGGCTCCAGGAGAGCATGGGAGATTCTGCGAGCAATGCAGCCTGGCCAAGGCTCGAAGAGAGCATGGGAGATTGTGCGAGCGAGGCATCCATGCCCGGGCTCCAGGAGAGCATGGGAGATTGTGCGAGCGAGACTTCCCTGTTTGAGCTCCAGGAGAGCATGGGAGAATCTGCGAGCGAGGCATCCCTGCCCGGGCTCCAGGAGAGCAAGGGAGATTGTGCGAGTGAGGCATCCCTGCCCGGGCTCCAGGAGAGCATGGGAGATTGTGCGAGCGAGGCATCCCTGCCCGGGCTCCAGGAGAGCATGATAGATTCTGCGAGCGAGGTATTCCGGCCAGACAGGGAAACCTCAACCTCCGGAGGTCCCGATGAGGTTTTGAAAATGGGCCCGATGCCGGGACACAGTTCCAGGAGGTCGGGTAAAATCCGCCGGTGCCCCCGCAAAAAGTGGCGCG
Organism: Taudactylus pleione; assembly: GCA_031769625.1. NCBI lineage: Eukaryota > Metazoa > Chordata > Amphibia > Anura > Myobatrachidae > Taudactylus > Taudactylus pleione. The sequence goes on along the minus strand of JAUIMM010000138.1, from coordinate 8,304,906 downwards.
CAGCAGCAATGCCGTGACGTCTGGGGGAATTCCTCGGGCGGATTCACAAATGGCAAAGAAGTGAGAGAGAGCCAGGAAGAGATCCGTGCGGGCGAGGTGTCCCAGCCAGGGATCCAGGAAAGCATGCGAGATTCTGCGAGCAACACAGCCTGGCCAGGGCTCCAGGAGAGCATGGAAGATTCTGCGAGCGAGGCATCCCTGCCCGGGCTCCAGGAGAGCATGGGAGATTCTGCGAGCGAGGCATCCCTGCCCGGGCTCCAGGAGAGCATGGGAGATTCTGCGAGCGAGGCATCCCTGTTTAAGCTCCAGGAGAGCATTGGAGATTCTGCAAGCGAGGCATCCCTGTTTAAGCTCCAGGAGAGCATGGGAGATTCTGCAAGCGAGGCATTCCTGTTTAAGCTCCAGGAGAGCATGGAAGATTGTGCGAGCGAGGCATCCCTGCCAGAGTTCCAGGAGAACATGGGAGAATCTGCGAGCGAGGCATCCCTGCCTGGGCTACAGGAGAACATGGAGATTGTGTGAGCAAGGCATCCCTGCCCGGGCTCCAGGAGAGCATGGGAGATTGTGCGAGCGAGGCATCCCTGCCCGGGCTCCAGGAGAGCATGGGAGACTGTGCGAGCGAGGCATCCATGCCCGGGCTCCAGGAGAGCATGGGAGATTGTGCGATCGAGTCATCCCTGTTTAAGCTCCAGGAGAGCATGGGAGAATCTGCGAGCGAGGCATCCCTGCCCGGGCTCCAGGAGAGCATGGGAGATTGTGCGAGCGAGGCACCCCTGCCCGGGCTCCAGGAGAGCATGGGAGATTGTGTGAGCGTGGCATCCCTGCCCGAGCTCCAGTAGAGCATGGGAGATTGTGCGAGCGAGGCATCCCTGTTTGAGCTCCAGGAGAGCATGGGAGATTCTGCGAGTGAGACATCCTTGCCCGGGCTCCAGGAGAGCATGGGAGATTGTGCGAGCGAGGCATCCCTGCCTGGTCTCCAGGAGAGCATGGGAGACTCTGCGAGCAATGCAGCCTGGCCAAGGCTCCAGTAGAGCATGGAAGATTGTGTGAGAGAGGCATCCCTGCCCGGGCTCCAGGAGAGCATGGGGGATTGTGCGAGCGAGGAATCCCTGCCCGGGTTCCAGGAGAGCATGGGAGATTGTGCAAGCGAGGCATCCCTGTTTAAGCTCCACGAGAGCATGGGAGTTTCTGCGAGTGAGGCATCCTTGCCCGGGCTCCAGGAGAGCAAGGGAGATTGTGCGAGCAAGGCATCCCTGCCCGGGCTCCAGGAGAGCATGCGAGATTGTGCAAGCGAGGCATCCCTGCCCGGGCTCCAGGAGAGCATGGGAGATTGTGCGAGCGAGGCATCCCTGCCCGGGCTCCAGGAGAGCATGGGAGACTGTGCGAGCGAGGCATCCCTGCCCGGGCTCCAGGAGAGCATGGGAGATTGTGCGAGTGAAGTATCCCTGTTTAAGCTCCAGGAGAGCATGGAAGATTGTGCGAGCGAGGCGTCCCCGCCAGAGTTCCAGGAGAGCATGGGAGATTGTGCAAGCGAGGCATCCCTGCCCGGGCTCCAGGAGAGCATGGGAGATTCTGCGAGCAATGCAGCCTGGCCAAGGCTCGAAGAGAGCATGGGAGATTGTGCGAGCGAGGCATCCATGCCCGGGCTCCAGGAGAGCATGGGAGATTGTGCGAGCGAGACTTCCCTGTTTGAGCTCCAGGAGAGCATGGGAGAATCTGCGAGCGAGGCATCCCTGCCCGGGCTCCAGGAGAGCAAGGGAGATTGTGCGAGTGAGGCATCCCTGCCCGGGCTCCAGGAGAGCATGGGAGATTGTGCGAGCGAGGCATCCCTGCCCGGGCTCCAGGAGAGCATGATAGATTCTGCGAGCGAGGTATTCCGGCCAGACAGGGAAACCTCAACCTCCGGAGGTCCCGATGAGGTTTTGAAAATGGGCCCGATGCCGGGACACAGTTCCAGGAGGTCGGGTAAAATCCGCCGGTGCCCCCGCAAAAAGTGGCGCGCAGCAGCAATGCCGTGACGTCTGGGGGAATTCCTCGGGCGGATTCACAAATGGCAAAGAAGTGAGAGAGAGCCAGGAAGAGATCCGTGCGGGCGAGGTGTCCCAGCCAGGGATCCAGGAAAGCATGCGAGATTCTGCGAGCAACACAGCCTGGCCAGGGCTCCAGGAGAGCATGGAAGATTCTGCGAGCGAGGCATCCCTGCCCGGGCTCCAGGAGAGCATGGGAGATTCTGCGAGCGAGGCATCCCTGCCCGGGCTCCAGGAGAGCATGGGAGATTCTGCGAGCGAGGCATCCCTGTTTAAGCTCCAGGAGAGCATTGGAGATTCTGCAAGCGAGGCATCCCTGTTTAAGCTCCAGGAGAGCATGGGAGATTCTGCAAGCGAGGCATTCCTGTTTAAGCTCCAGGAGAGCATGGAAGATTGTGCGAGCGAGGCATCCCTGCCAGAGTTCCAGGAGAACATGGGAGAATCTGCGAGCGAGGCATCCCTGCCTGGGCTACAGGAGAACATGGAGATTGTGTGAGCAAGGCATCCCTGCCCGGGCTCCAGGAGAGCATGGGAGATTGTGCGAGCGAGGCATCCCTGCCCGGGCTCCAGGAGAGCATGGGAGACTGTGCGAGCGAGGCATCCATGCCCGGGCTCCAGGAGAGCATGGGAGATTGTGCGATCGAGTCATCCCTGTTTAAGCTCCAGGAGAGCATGGGAGAATCTGCGAGCGAGGCATCCCTGCCCGGGCTCCAGGAGAGCATGGGAGATTGTGCGAGCGAGGCACCCCTGCCCGGGCTCCAGGAGAGCATGGGAGATTGTGTGAGCGTGGCATCCCTGCCCGAGCTCCAGTAGAGCATGGGAGATTGTGCGAGCGAGGCATCCCTGTTTGAGCTCCAGGAGAGCATGGGAGATTCTGCGAGTGAGGCATCCTTGCCCGGGCTCCAGGAGAGCATGGGAGATTGTGCGAGCGAGGCATCCCTGCCTGGTCTCCAGGAGAGCATGGGAGACTCTGCGAGCAATGCAGCCTGGCCAAGGCTCCAGTAGAGCATGGAAGATTGTGTGAGAGAGGCATCCCTGCCCGGGCTCCAGGAGAGCATGGGGGATTGTGCGAGCGAGGAATCCCTGCCCGGGTTCCAGGAGAGCATGGGAGATTGTGCAAGCGAGGCGTCCCTGTTTAAGCTCCACGAGAGCATGGGAGTTTCTGCGAGTGAGGCATCCTTGCCCGGGCTCCAGGAGAGCAAGGGAGATTGTGCGAGCAAGGCATCCCTGCCCGGGCTCCAGGAGAGCATGGGAGATTGTGCGAGCGAGGCATCCCTGCCCGGGCTCCAGGAGAGCATGATAGATTCTGCGAGCGAGGTATTCCGGCCAGACAGGGGAACTGCAACCTCCGGAGGTCCTGATGAGGTTTTGAAAATGGGCCCGATGCCGGGACACAGTTCCAGGAGGTCGGGTAAAATCCGCCGGTGCCCCCGCAAAAAGTGGCGCACAGCAGCAATGCCGTGACGTCTGGGGGAATTCATCGGGCGGATTCACAAATGGCAAAGAGGTGAGAGAGAGCCAGGAAGAGATCCGTGCGGGCGAGGTGTCCCATTCAGGGCTCCAGGAAAGCATGCGAGATTCTGCGAGTGAGGCATCCTTGCCCGGGCTCCAGGAGAGCATGGGAGATTGTGCGAGCGAGGCGTCCCTGTTTGAGCTCCAGGAGAGCATGGCAGATTCTGCGAGTGAGGTATCCTTGCCCGGGCTCCAGGAGGGCATGGGAGATTGTGTAAGCGAGGCATCCCTGCCCGGGCTCCAGGAGAGCATGGGAGATTCTGTGAGCAATGCAGCCTGGCCAAGGCTCCAGGAGAGCAAGGGAGATTGTGCGAGTGAAGCATCCATGCCCGGGCTCCAGGAGAGCATGGGAGATTCTGCGAGCAATGCAGCCTGGCCAAGGCTCCAGGAGAGCATGGGAGATTCTGCAAGCGAGGCATCCCTGTTTAAGAACCAGGAGAGCTTGGTAGATTCTGCGAGCGAGGTGTCCCTGCCCGGGCTCCAGGAGAGCATGGGAGATTGTGCGAGCGAGGCATCCCTGCCCGGGCTCCAGGAGAGCATGGGAGATTGTGCGAGCGAGGCATCCCTGCCCGGGCTCCAGGAGAGCATGGGAGATTGTGCGAGTGAAGCATCCCTGTTTAAGCTCCAGGAGAGCATGGAAGATTGTGTGAGTGAGGCGTCCCCGCCAGAGTTCCAGGAGAGCATGGGAGATGGTGCGAGCGAGGCATCCATGCCCGGGCTCCAGGAGAGCATGGGAGATTGTGCGAGCGAGGCATCCCTGTTTGAGCTCCAGGAGAGCATGGCAGATTCTGCGAGTGAGGCATCCTTGCCCGGGCTCCAGGAGAGCATGGGAGATTGTGCGAGCGAGGCATCGCTGCCTGGTCTCCAGGAGAGCATGGGAGACTCTGCGAGCAATGCAGCCTGGCCAAGGCTCGAGGAGAGCATGGAAGATTGTGTGAGAGAGGCATCCCTGCCCGGGCTCCAGGAGAGCATGGGAGATTGTGCGAGCGAGGCATCCCTGCCCGGGCTCCAGGAGAGCATGGGAGAATCTGCGAGCGAGGCATCCCTGCCTGGGCTCCAGGAGAACATGGGAAATTGTGTGAGCAAGGCATCCCTGCCCGGGCTCCAGGAGAGCATGGGAGATTGTGCGAGCGAGGCATCCCTGCCCGGGCTCCAGGAGAGCATGGGAGATTGTGCGAGCGAGGCATCCCTGCCCGGGCTCCAGGAGAGCATGGGAGATTGTGCGAGTGAAGCATCCCTGTTTAAGCTCCAGGAGAGCATGGAAGATTGTGCGAGTGAGGCGTCCCCGCCAGAGTTCCAGGAGAGCATGGGAGATGGTGCGAGCGAGGCATCCATGCCCGGGCTCCAGGAGAGCATGGGAGATTGTGCGAGCGAGGCATCCATGCCCGGGCTCCAGGAGAGCATGGGAGATTGTGCAATCGAGTCATCCCTGTTTGAGCTCCAGGAGAGCATGGGAGAATCTGCGAGCGAGGCATCCCTGCCCGGGCTCCAGGAGAGCATGGGAGATTGTGCGAGCGAGGCACCCCTGCCCGGGCTCCAGGAGAGCATGGGAGATTGTGCGAGCGTGGCATCCCTGCCCGAGCTCCAGTAGAGCATGGGAGATTGTGCGAGCGAGGCATCCCTGTTTGAGCTCCAGGAGAGCATGGGAGATTCTGCGAGTGAGGCATCCTTGCCCGGGCTCCAGGAGAGCATGGGAGATTGTGCGAGCGAGACATCCCTGCCTGGTCTCCAGGAGAGCATGGGAGACTCTGCGAGCAATGCAGCCTGGCCAAGGCTCCAGGAGAGCATGGAAGATTGTGTGAGAGAGGCATCCCTGCCCGGGCTCCAGGAGAGCATGGGGGATTGTGCGAGCGAGGAATCCCTGCCCGGGTTCCAGGAGAGCATGGGAGATTGTGCGAGCGAGGCGTCCCTGTTTAAGCTCCACGAGAGCATGGGAGATTGTGTGAGCGAGGCATCCCTGCCCGGGTTCCAGGAGATTGTGCAAGCGAGGCGTCCCTGTTTAAGCTCCTCGAGAGCATGGGAGTTTCTGCGAGTGAGGCGTCCTTGCCCGGGCTTCAGGAGAGCAAGGGAGATTGTGCGAGCAAGGCATCCCTGCCCGGGCTCCAGGAGAGCATGGGAGATTGTGCGAGCGAGGCATCCCTGCCCGGGCTCCAGGAGAGCATGATAGATTCTGCGAGCGAGGTATTCCGGCCAGACAGGGGAACTGCAACCTCCAGAGGTCCTGATGAGGTTTTGAAAATGGGCCCGATGCCGGGACACAGTTCCAGGAGGTCGGGTAAAATCCGCCGGTGCCCCCACAAAAAGTGGCGCACAGCAGCAATGCCGTGACGTCTGGGGGAATTCCTCGGGCGGATTCACAAATGGCAAAGAGGTGAGAGAGAGCCAGGAAGAGATCTGTGCGGGCGAGGTGTCCCATTCAGGGCTCCAGGAAAGCATGCGAGATTCTGCGAGTGAGGCATCCTTGCCCGGGCTCCAGGAGAGCAAGGGAGATGGTGCGAGCGAGGCATCCATGCCCGGGCTCCAGGAGAGCATGGGAGATTGTGCGAGCGAGGCGTCCCTGTTTGAGCTCCAGGAGAGCATGGCAGATTCTGCGAGTGAGGTATCCTTGCCCGGGCTCCAGGAGGGCATGGGAGATTGTGTAAGCGAGGCATCCCTGCCCGGGCTCCAGGAGAGCATGGGAGATTCTGTGAGCAATGCAGCCTGGCCAAGGCTCCAGGAGAGCAAGGGAGATTGTGCGAGCGAAGCATCCATGCCCGGGCTCCAGGAGAGCATGGGAGATTCTGCGAGCAATGCAGCCTGGCCAAGGCTCCAGGAGAGCATGGGAGATTCTGCAAGCGAGGCATCCCTGTTTAAGAACCAGGAGAGCTTGGTAGATTCTGCGAGCGAGGTGTCCCTGCCCGGGCTCCAGGAGAGCATGGGAGATTGTGCAAGCGAGGCATCCCTGCCCGGGCTCCAGGAGAGCATGGGAGATTGTGCGAGCGAGGCATCCCTGCCCGGGCTCCAGGAGAGCATGGGAGATTGTGCGAGTGAAGCATCCCTGTTTAAGCTCCAGGAGAGCATGGAAGATTGTGTGAGTGAGGCGTCCCCGCCAGAGTTCCAGGAGAGCATGGGAGATGGTGCGAGCGAGGCATCCATGCCCGGGCTCCAGGAGAGCATGGGAGATTGTGCGAGCGAGGCATCCCTGTTTGAGCTCCAGGAGAGAATGGCAGATTCTGCGAGTGAGGCATCCTTGCCCGGGCTCCAGGAGAGCATGGGAGATTGTGCGAGCGAGGCATCCCTGCCTGGTCTCCAGGAGAGCATGGGAGACTCTGCGAGCAATGCAGCCTGGCCAAGGCTCGAGGAGAGCATGGAAGATTGTGTGAGAGAGGCATCCCTGCCCGGGCTCCAGGAGAGCATGGGAGATTGTGCGAGCGAGGCATCCCTGCCCCGGGCTCCAGGAGAGCATGGAAGAATCTGCGAGCGAGGCATCCCTGCCTGGGCTCCAGGAGAACATGGGAGATTGTGTGAGCAAGGCATCCCTGCCCGGGCTCCAGGAGAGCATGGGAGATTGTGCGAGCGAGGCATCCCTGCCCGGGCTCCAGGAGAGCATGGGAGATTGTGCGAGCGAGGCATCCCTGCCCGGGCTCCAGGAGAGCATGGGAGATTGTGCGAGTGAAGCATCCCTGTTTAAGCTCCAGGAGAGCATGGAAGATTGTGCGAGTGAGGCGTCCCCGCCAGAGTTCCAGGAGAGCATGGGAGATGGTGCGAGCGAGGCATCCATGCCCTGGCTCCAGGAGAGCATGGGAGATTGTGCGAGCGAGGCATCCCTGTTTGAGCTCCAGGAGAGCATGGCAGATTCTGCGAGTGAGGCATCCTTGCCCGGGCTCCAGGAGAGCATGGGAGATTGTGCGAGCGAGGCATCCATGCCCGGGCTCCAGGAGAGCATGGGAGATTGTGCGAGCGAGACATCCCTGTTTGAGCTCCAGGAGAGCATGGGAGAATCTGCGAGCGAGGCATCCCTGCCTGGTCTCCAGGAGAGCATGGGAGACTCTGCGAGCAATTCAGCCTGGCCATGGCTCCAGGAGAGCATGGAAGATTGTGTGAGAGAGGCATCCCTGCCCGGGTTCCAGGAGAGCAAGGGAGATTGTGCGAGCAAGGCATCCCTGCCCGGGCTCCAGGAGAGCATGGGAGATTATGCGAGCGAGGCATCCCTGCCCGGGCTCCAGGAGAGCATGGGAGATTGTGCGAGCGAGGTATTCCGGCCAGACAGGGGAACTGCAACCTCCGGAGGTCCTGATGAGGTTTTGAAAATGGGCCCGATGCCGGGACACAGTTCCAGGAGGTCGGGTAAAATCTGCCGGTGCCCCCACAAAAAGTGGCGCACAGCAGCAATGCCGTGACGTCTGGGGGAATTCCTCGGGCGGATTCACAAATGGCAAAGAGGTGAGAGAGAGCCAGGAAGAGATCCGTGCGGGCGAGGTGTCCCATTCAGGGCTCCAGGAAAGCATGCGAGATTCTGCGAGTGAGGCATCCTTGCCCGGGCTCCAGGAGAGCAAGGGAGATGGTGCGAGCGAGGCATCCATGCCCGGGCTCCAGGAGAGCATGGGAGATTGTGCGAGCAATGCAGCCTGGCCAAGGCTCCAGGAGAGCATGGGAGATTCTGCAAGCGAGGCATCCCTGTTTAAGAACCAGGAGAGCTTGGTAGATTCTGCGAGCGAGGTGTCCCTGCCCGGGCTCCAGGAGAGCATGGGAGATTGTGCGAGCGAGGCATCCCTGCCCGGGCTCCAGGAGAGCATGGGAGATTGTGCGAGTGAAGCATCCCTGTTTAAGCTCCAGGAGAGCATGGAAGATTGTGTGAGTGAGGCGTCCCCGCCAGAGTTCCAGGAGAGCATGGGAGATGGTGCGAGCGAGGCATCCATGCCCGGGCTCCAGGAGAGCATGGGAGATTGTGCGAGCGAGGCATCCCTGTTTGAGCTCCAGGAGAGCATGGCAGATTCTGCGAGCGAGGCATCCCTGCCCGGGCTCCAGGAGAGCATGGGAGATTGTGCGAGTGAAGCATCCCTGTTTAAGTTCCAGGAGAGCATGGAAGATTGTGTGAGTGAGGCGTCCCCGCCAGAGTTCCAGGAGAGCATGGGAGATGGTGCGAGCGAGGCATCCATGCCCGGGCTCCAGGAGAGCATGGGAGATTGTGCGAGCGAGGCATCCCTGTTTGAGCTCCAGGAGAGCATGGCAGATTCTGCGAGCGAGGCATCCCTGCCCGGGCTCCAGGAGAGCATGGGAGATTGTGCGAGTGAAGCATCCCTGTTTAAGCTCCAGGAGAGCATGGAAGATTGTGTGAGTGAGGCGTCCCCGCCAGAGTTCCAGGAGAGCATGGGAGATGGTGCGAGCGAGGCATCCATGCCCGGGCTCCAGGAGAGCATGGGAGATTGTGCGAGCGAGGCATCCCTGTTTGAGCTCCAGGAGAGCATGGCAGATTCTGCGAGCGAGGCATCCCTGCCCAGGCTCCAGGAGAGCATGGGAGATTGTGCGAGTGAAGCATCCCTGTTTAAGCTCCAGGAGAGCATGGAAGATTGTGTGAGTGAGGCGTCCCCGCCAGAGTTCCAGGAGAGCATGGGAGATTGTGCGAGCGAGGCATCCCTGTTTGAGCTCCAGGAGAGCATGGCAGATTCTGCGAGTGAGGCATCCTTGCCCTGGCTCCAGGAGAGCATGGGAGATTGTGCGAGCGAGGCATCCCTGCCTGGTCTCCAGGAGAGCATGGGAGACTCTGCGAGCAATGCAGCCTGGCCAAGGCTCGAGGAGAGCATGGAAGATTGTGTGAGAGAGGCATCCCTGCCCGGGCTCCAGGAGAGCATGGGAGATTGTGCGAGCGAGGCATCCCTGCCCGGGCTCCAGGAGAGCATGGAAGAATCTGCGAGTGAGGCATCCCTGCCTGGGCTCCAGGAGAACATGGCAGATTCTGCGAGCGAGGCATCCCTGCCCAGGCTCCAGGAGAGCATGGGAGATTGTGTGAGTGAAGCATCCCTGTTTAAGCTCCAGGAGAGCATGGAAGATTGTGTGAGTGAGGCGTCCCCACCAGAGTTCCAGGAGAGCATGGGAGATGGTGCGAGCGAGGCATCCATGCCCGGGCTCCAGGAGAGCATGGGAGATTGTGCGAGCGAGGCATCCCTGTTTGAGCTCCAGGAGAGCATGGCAGATTCTGCGAGTGAGGCATCCTTGCCCTGGCTCCAGGAGAGCATGGGAGATTGTGCGAGCGAGGCATCCCTGCCCGGGCTCCAGGAGAGCATGGAAGAATCTGCGAGCGAGGCATCCCTGCCTGGGCTCCAGGAGAACATGGGAGATTGTGTGAGCGAGGCATCCCTGCCCGGGCTCCAGGAGAGCATGGGAGATTGTGCGAGCGAGGCATCCCTGCCCGGGCTCCAGGAGAGCATGGGAGATTGTGCGAGCGAGGCATCCCTGCCCGGGCTCCAGGAGAGCATGGGAGATTGTGCGAGCGAGGCATCCCTGCCCGGGCTCCAGGAGAGCATGGGAGATTGTGCGAGTGAAGCATCCCTGTTTAAGCTCCAGGAGAGCATGGAAGATTGTGCGAGTGAGGCGTCCCCGCCAGAGTTCCAGGAGAGCATAGGAGATGGTGCGAGCAAGGCATCCATGCCCGGGCTCCAGGAGAGCATGGGAGATTGTGCGAGCGAGGCATCCCTGTTTGAGCTCCAGGAGAGCATGGCAGATTCTGCGAGTGAGGCATCCTTGCCCGGGCTCCAGGAGAGCATGGGAGATTGTGCGAGCGAGGCATCCCTGCCTGGTCTCCAGGAGAGCATGGGAGACTCTGCGAGCAATGCAGCCTGGCCAAGGCTCCAGGAGAGCATGGAAGATTGTGTGAGAGAGGCATCCCTGCCCGGGCTCCAGGAGAGCATGGGAGATTGTGCGAGCGAGGCATCCCTGCCCGGGCTCCAGGAGAGCATGGAAGAATCTGCGAGCGAGGCATCCCTGCCTGGGCTCCAGGAGAACATGGGAGATTGTGTGAGCAAGGCATCCCTGCCCGGGCTCCAGGAGAGCATGGGAGATTGTGCGAGCGAGGCATCCCTGCCCGGGCTCCAGGAGAGCATGGGAGATTGTGCGAGCGAGGCATCCCTGCCCGGGCTCCAGGAGAGCATGGGAGATTGTGCGAGTGAAGCATCCCTGTTTAAGCTCCAGGAGAGCATGGAAGATTGTGCGAGTGAGGCGTCCCCGCCAGAGTTCCAGGAGAGCATGGGAGATGGTGCGAGCGAGGCATCCATGCCCGGGCTCCAGGAGAGCATGGGAGATTGTGCGAGCGAGGCATCCCTGTTTGAGCTCCAGGAGAGCATGGCAGATTCTGCGAGTGAGGCATCCTTGCCCGGGCTCCAGGAGAGCATGGGAGATTGTGCGAGCGAGGCATCCATGCCCGGGCTCCAGGAGAGCATGGGAGATTGTGCGAGCGAGGCATCCCTGTTTGAGCTCCAGGAGAGCATGGCAGATTCTGCGAGTGAGGCATCCTTGCCCGGGCTCCAGGAGAGCATGGGAGATTGTGCGAGCGAGGCATCCATGCCCGGGCTCCAGGAGAGCATGGGAGATTGTGCGAGCGAGGCATCCCTGTTTGAGCTCCAGGAGAGCATGGCAGATTCTGCGAGCGAGGCATCCCTGCCCGGGCTCCAGGAGAGCATGGGAGATTGTGCGAGTGAAGCATCCCTGTTTAAGTTCCAGGAGAGCATGGAAGATTGTGTGAGTGAGGCGTCCCCGCCAGAGTTCCAGGAGAGCATGGGAGATGGGGCGAGCGAGGCATCCATGCCCGGGCTCCAGGAGAGCATGGGAGATTGTGCGAGCGAGGCATCCCTGTTTGAGCTCCAGGAGAGCATGGCAGATTCTGCGAGCGAGGCATCCCTGCCCGGGCTCCAGGAGAGCATGGGAGATTGTGCGAGTGAAGCATCCCTGTTTAAGCTCCAGGAGAGCATGGAAGATTGTGTGAGTGAGGCGTCCCCGCCAGAGTTCCAGGAGAGCATGGGAGATGGTGCGAGCGAGGCATCCATGCCCGGGCTCCAGGAGAGCATGGGAGATTGTGCGAGCGAGGCATCCCTGTTTGAGCTCCAGGAGAGCATGGCAGATTCTGCGAGCGAGGCATCCCTGCCCAGGCTCCAGGAGAGCATGGGAGATTGTGCGAGTGAAGCATCCCTGTTTAAGCTCCAGGAGAGCATGGAAGATTGTGTGAGTGAGGCGTCCCCGCCAGAGTTCCAGGAGAGCATGGGAGATTGTGCGAGCGAGGCATCCCTGTTTGAGCTCCAGGAGAGCATGGCAGATTCTGCGAGTGAGGCATCCTTGCCCTGGCTCCAGGAGAGCATGGGAGATTGTGCGAGCGAGGCATCCCTGCCTGGTCTCCAGGAGAGCATGGGAGACTCTGCGAGCAATGCAGCCTGGCCAAGGCTCGAGGAGAGCATGGAAGATTGTGTGAGAGAGGCATCCCTGCCCGGGCTCCAGGAGAGCATGGGAGATTGTGCGAGCGAGGCATCCCTGCCCGGGCTCCAGGAGAGCATGGAAGAATCTGCGAGTGAGGCATCCCTGCCTGGGCTCCAGGAGAACATGGCAGATTCTGCGAGCGAGGCATCCCTGCCCAGGCTCCAGGAGAGCATGGGAGATTGTGCGAGTGAAGCATCCCTGTTTAAGCTCCAGGAGAGCATGGAAGATTGTGTGAGTGAGGCGTCCCCACCAGAGTTCCAGGAGAGCATGGGAGATGGTGCGAGCGAGGCATCCATGCCCGGGCTCCAGGAGAGCATGGGAGATTGTGCGAGCGAGGCATCCCTGTTTGAGCTCCAGGAGAGCATGGCAGATTCTGCGTGTGAGGCATCCTTGCCCTGGCTCCAGGAGAGCATGGGAGATTGTGCGAGCGAGGCATCCCTGCCCGGGCTCCAGGAGAGCATGGAAGAATCTGCGAGCGAGGCATCCCTGCCTGGGCTCCAGGAGAACATGGGAGATTGTGTGAGCGAGGCATCCCTGCCCGGGCTCCAGGAGAGCATGGGAGATTGTGCGAGCGAGGCATCCCTGCCCGGGCTCCAGGAGAGCATGGGAGATTGTGCGAGCGAGGCATCCCTGCCCGGGCTCCAGGAGAGCATGGGAGATTGTGCGAGCGAGGCATCCCTGCCCGGGCTCCAGGAGAGCATGGGAGATTGTGCGAGTGAAGCATCCCTGTTTAAGCTCCAGGAGAGCATGGAAGATTGTGCGAGTGAGGCGTCCCCGCCAGAGTTCCAGGAGAGCATAGGAGATGGTGCGAGCAAGGCATCCATGCCCGGGCTCCAGGAGAGCATGGGAGATTGTGCGAGCGAGGCATCCCTGTTTGAGCTCCAGGAGAGCATGGCAGATTCTGCGAGTGAGGCATCCTTGCCCGGGCTCCAGGAGAGCATGGGAGATTGTGCGAGCGAGGCATCCCTGCCTGGTCTCCAGGAGAGCATGGGAGACTCTGCGAGCAATGCAGCCTGGCCAAGGCTCCAGGAGAGCATGGAAGATTGTGTGAGAGAGGCATCCCTGCCCGGGCTCCAGGAGAGCATGGGAGATTGTGCGAGCGAGGCATCCCTGCCCGGGCTCCAGGAGAGCATGGAAGAATCTGCGAGCGAGGCATCCCTGCCTGGGCTCCAGGAGAACATGGGAGATTGTGTGAGCAAGGCATCCCTGCCCGGGCTCCAGGAGAGCATGGGAGATTGTGCGAGCGAGGCATCCCTGCCCGGGCTCCAGGAGAGCATGGGAGATTGTGCGAGCGAGGCATCCCTGCCCGGGCTCCAGGAGAGCATGGGAGATTGTGCGAGTGAAGCATCCCTGTTTAAGCTCTAGGAGAGCATGGAAGATTGTGCGAGTGAGGCGTCCCCGCCAGAGTTCCAGGAGAGCATGGGAGATGGTGCGAGCGAGGCATCCATGCCCGGGCTCCAGGAGAGCATGGGAGATTGTGCGAGCGAGGCATCCCTGTTTGAGCTCCAGGAGAGCATGGCAGATTCTGCGAGTGAGGCATCCTTGCCCGGGCTCCAGGAGAGCATGGGAGATTGTGCGAGCGAGGCATCCATGCCCGGGCTCCAGGAGAGCATGGGAGATTGTGCGAGCGAGACATCCCTGTTTGAGCTCCAGGAGAGCATGGGAGAATCTGCGAGCGAGGCATCCCTGCCTGGTCTCCAGGAGAGCATGGGAGACTCTGCGAGCAATTCAGCCTGGCCAAGGCTCCAGGAGAGCATGGAAGATTGTGTGAGAGAGGCATCCCTGCCCGGGCTCCAGGAGAGCATGGGGGATTGTGCGAGCGAGGAATCCCTGCCCGGGTTCCAGGAGAGCATGGGAGATTGTGCGAGCGAGGCGTCCCTGTTTAAGCTCCACGAGAGCATGGGAGATTGTGTGAGCGAGGCATCCCTGCCCGGGTTCCAGGAGATTGTGCAAGCGAGGCGTCCCTGTTTAAGCTCCACGAGAGCATGGGAGTTTCTGCGAGTGAGGCATCCTTGCCCGGGCTTCAGGAGAGCAAGGGAGATTGTGCGAGCAAGGCATCCCTGCCCGGGCTCCAGGAGAGCATGGGAGATTGTGCGAGCGAGGCATCCCTGCCCGGGCTCCAGGAGAGCATGATAGATTCTGCGAGCGAGGTATTCCGGCCAGACAGGGGAACTGCAACCTCCGGAGGTCCTGATGAGGTTTTGAAAATGGGCCCGATGCCGGGACACAGTTCCAGGAGGTCGGGTAAAATCCGCCGGTGCCCCCACAAAAAGTGGCGCACAGCAGCAATGCCGTGACGTCTGGGGGAATTCCTCGGGCGGATTCACAAATGGCAAAGAGGTGAGAGAGAGCCAGGAAGAGATCCGTGCGGGCGCGGTGTCCCATTCAGGGCTCCAGGAAAGCATGCGAGATTCTGCGAGTGAGGCATCCTTGCCCGGGCTCCAGGAGAGCAAGGGAGATGGTGCGAGCGAGGCATCCATGCCCGGGCTCCAGGAGAGCATGGGAGATTGTGCGAGCGAGGCGTCCCTGTTTGAGCTCCAGGAGAGCATGGCAGATTCTGCGAGTGAGGTATACTTGCCCGGGCTCCAGGAGGGCATGGGAGATTGTGTAAGCGAGGCATCCCTGCCCGGGCTCCAGGTGAGCATGGGAGATTCTGTGAGCAATGCAGCCTGGCCAAGGCTCCAGGAGAGCAAGGGAGATTGTGCGAGCGAAGCATCCATGCCCGGGCTCCAGGAGAGCATGGGAGATTCTGCGAGCAATGCAGCCTGGCCAAGGCTCCAGGAGAGCATGGGAGATTCTGCAAGCGAGGCATCCCTGTTTAAGAACCAGGAGAGCTTGGTAGATTCTGCGAGCGAGGTGTCCCTGCCCGGGCTCCAGGAGAGCATGGGAGATTGTGCGAGCGAGGCATCCCTGCCCGGGCTCCAGGAGAGCATGGGAGATTGTGCGAGTGAAGCATCCCTGTTTAAGCTCCAGGAGAGCATGGAAGATTGTGTGAGTGAGGCGTCCCCACCAGAGTTCCAGGAGAGCATGGGAGATGGTGCGAGCGAGGCATCCATGCCCGGGCTCCAGGAGAGCATGGGAGATTGTGCGAGCGAGGCATCCCTGTTTGAGCTCCAGGAGAGCATGGCAGATTCTGCGAGTGAGGCATCCTTGCCCTGGCTCCAGGAGAGCATGGGAGATTGTGCGAGCGAGGCATCCCTGCCTGGTCTCCAGGAGAGCATGGGAGACTCTGCGAGCAATGCAGCCTGGCCAAGGCTCGAGGAGAGCATGGAAGATTGTGTGAGAGAGGCATCCCTGCCCGGGCTCCAGGAGAGCATGGGAGATTGTGCGAGCGAGGCATCCCTGCCCGGGCTCCAGGAGAGCATGGAAGAATCTGCGAGCGAGGCATCCCTGCCCGGGCTCCAGGAGAGCATGGGAGATTGTGCGAGCGAGGCATCCCTGTTTGAGCTCCAGGAGAGCATGGCAGATTCTGCGAGCGAGGCATCCCTGCCCAGGCTCCAGGAGAGCATGGGAGATTGTGCGAGTGAAGCATCCCTGTTTAAGCTCCAGGAGAGCATGGAAGATTGTGTGAGTGAGGCGTCCCCGCCAGAGTTCCAGGAGAGCATGGGAGATGGTGCGAGCGAGGCATCCATGCCCGGGCTCCAGGAGAGCATGGGAGATTGTGCGAGCGAGGCATCCCTGTTTGAGCTCCAGGAGAGCATGGCAGATTCTGCGAGTGAGGCATCCTTGCCCGGGCTCCAGGAGAGCATGGGAGATTGTGCGAGCGAGGCATCCATGCCCGGGCTCCAGGAGAGCATGGGAGATTGTGCGAGCGAGACATCCCTGTTTGAGCTCCAGGAGAGCATGGGAGAATCTGCGAGCGAGGCATCCCTGCCTGGTCTCCAGGAGAGCATGGGAGACTCTGCGAGCAATGCAGCCTGGCCAAGGCTCCAGGAGAGCATGGAAGATTGTGTGAGAGAGGCATCCCTGCCCGGCCTCCAGGAGAGCATGGGAGATTGTGCGAGTGAGGAATCCCTGCCCGGGTTCCAGGAGAGCATGGGAGATTGTGCGAGCGAGGCGTCCCTGTTTAAGCTCCACGAAAGCATGGGAGATTGTGTGAGCGAGGCATCCCTGCCCGGGTTCCGGGAGATTGTGCGAGCGAGGCGTCCCTGTTTAAGCTCCACGAGAGCATGGGAGATTCTGTGAGTGAGGCATCCTTGCCCGGGCTCCAGGAGAGCATGGGAGATTGTGCGAGCAAGGCATCCCTGCCCGGGCTCCAGGAGAGCATGGGAGATTGTGCGAGCGTGGCATCCCTGCCCGAGCTCCAGTAGAGCATGGGAGATTGTGCGAGCGAGGCATCCCTGCCTGGTCTCCAGGAGAGCATGGGAGACTCTGCGAGCAATGCAGCCTGGCCAAGGCTCCAGGAGAGCATGGAAGATTGTGTGAGAGAGGCATCCCTGCCCGGCCTCCAGGAGAGCATGGGAGATTGTGCGAGCGAGGAATCCCTGCCCGGGTTCCAGGAGAGCATGGGAGATTGTGCGAGTGAGGCGTCCCTGCCCGGGTTCCGGGAGATTGTGCGAGTGAGGCGTCCCTGTTTAAGCTCCACGAGAGCATGGGAGATTCTGTGAGTGAGGCATCCTTGCCCGGGCTCCAGGAGAGCATGGGAGAATCTGCGAGCGAGGCATCCCTGCCCGGGCTCCAGGAGAGCATGGGAGAATCTGCGAGCGAGGCATCCCTGCCTGGGCTCCAGGAGAACATGGGAAATTGTGTGAGCAAGGCATCCCTGCCCGGGCTCCAGGAGAGCATGGGAGATTGTGTAAGCGAGGCATCCCTGCCCGGGCTCCAGGAGAGCATGGGAGATTCTGTGAGCAATGCAGCCTGGCCAAGGCTCCAGGAGAGCAAGGGAGATTGTGCGAGCGAAGCATCCATGCCCGGGCTCCAGGAGAGCATGGGAGATTCTGCGAGCAATGCAGCCTGGCCAAGGCTCCAGGAGAGCATGGGAGATTCTGCAAGCGAGGCATCCCTGTTTAAGAACCAGGAGAGCTTGGTAGATTCTGCGAGCGAGGTGTCCCTGCCCGGGCTCCAGGAGAGCATGGGAGATTGTGCGAGCGAGGCATCCCTGCCCGGGCTCCAGGAGAGCATGGGAGATTGTGCGAGCGAGGCATCCCTGCCCGGGCTCCAGGAGAGCATGGGAGATTGTGCGAGTGAAGCATCCCTGTTTAAGCTCCAGGAGAGCATGGAAGATTGTGTGAGTGAGGCGTCCCCGCCAGAGTTCCAGGAGAGCATGGGAGATGGTGCGAGCGAGGCATCCATGCCCGGGCTCCAGGAGAGCATGGGAGATTGTGCGAGCGAGGCATCCCTGTTTGAGCTCCAGGAGAGCATGGCAGATTCTGCGAGTGAGGCATCCTTGCCCGGGCTCCAGGAGAGCATGGGAGATTGTGCGAGCGAGGCATCCCTGCCTGGTCTCCAGGAGAGCATGGGAGACTCTGCGAGCAATGCAGCCTGGCCAAGGCTCGAGGAGAGCATGGAAGATTGTGTGAGAGAGGCATCCCTGCCCGGGCTCCAGGAGAGCATGGGAGATTGTGCGAGCGAGGCATCCCTGCCCGGGCTCCAGGAGAGCATGGAAGAATCTGCGAGCGAGGCATCCCTGCCTGGGCTCCAGGAGAACATGGGAGATTGTGTGAGCAAGGCATCCCTGCCCGGGCTCCAGGAGAGCATGGGAGATTGTGCGAGCGAGGCATCCCTGCCCGGGCTCCAGGAGAGCATGGGAGATTGTGCGAGCGAGGCATCCCTGCCCGGGCTCCAGGAGAGCATGGGAGATTGTGCGAGCAAGGCATCCCTGCCCGGGCTCCAGGAGAGCATGGGAGATTGTGTGAGTGAAGCATCCCTGTTTAAGCTCCAGGAGAGCATGGAAGATTGTGCGAGTGAGGCGTCCCCGCCAGAGTTCCAGGAGAGCATGGGAGATGGTGCGAGCGAGGCATCCATGCCCGGGCTCCAGGAGAGCATGGGAGATTGTGCGAGCGAGGCATCCATGCCCGGGCTCCAGGAGAGCATGGGAGATTGTGCGAGCGAGACATCCCTGTTTGAGCTCCAGGAGAGCATGGGAGAATCTGTGAGCGAGGCATCCCTGCCTGGTCTCCAGGAGAGTATGGGAGACTCTGCGAGCAATGCAGCCTGGCCAAGGCTCCAGGAGAGCATGGAAGATTGTGTGAGAGAGGCATCCCTGCCCGGGCTCCAGGAGAGCATGGGGGATTGTGCGAGCGAGGAATCCCTGCCCGGGTTCCAGGAGAGCATGGGAGATTGTGCGAGCGAGGCGTCCCTGTTTAAGCTCCACGAGAGCATGGGAGATTGTGTGAGCGAGGCATCCCTGCCCGGGTTCCAGGAGATTGTGCAAGCGAGGCGTCCCTGTTTAAGCTCCACGAGAGCATGGGAGTTTCTGCGAGTGAGGCATCCTTGCCCGGGCTTCAGGAGAGCAAGGGAGATTGTGCGAGCAAGGCATCCCTGCCCGGGCTCCAGGAGAGCATGGGAGATTGTGCGAGCGAGGCATCCCTGCCTGGGCTCCAGGAGAGCATGATAGATTCTGCGAGCGAGGTATTCCGGCCAGACAGGGGAACTGCAACCTCCGGAGGTCCTGATGAGGTTTTGAAAATGGGCCCGATGCCGGGACACAGTTCCAGGAGGTCGGGTTAAATCCGCCGGTGCCCCCACAAAAAGTGGCGCACAGCAGCAATGCCGTGACGTCTGGGGGAATTCCTCGGGCGGATTCACAAATGGCAAAGAGGTGAGAGAGAGCCAGGAAGAGATCCGTGCGGGCGAGGTGTCCCATTCAGGGCTCCAGGAAAGCATGCGAGATTCTGCGAGTGAGGCATCCTTGCCCGGGCTCCAGGAGAGCAAGGGAGATGGTGCGAGCGAGGCATCCATGCCCGGGCTCCAGGAGAGCATGGGAGATTGTGCGAGCGAGGCGTCCCTGTTTGAGCTCCAGGAGAGCATGGCAGATTCTGCGAGTGAGGTATCCTTGCCCGGGCTCCAGGAGGGCATGGGAGATTGTGTAAGCGAGGCATCCCTGCCCGGGCTCCAGGAGAGCATGGGAGATTCTGTGAGCAATGCAGCCTGGCCAAGGCTCCAGGAGAGCAAGGGAGATTGTGCGAGCGAAGCATCCATGCCCGGGCTCCAGGAGAGCATGGGAGATTCTGCGAGCAATGCAGCCTGGCCAAGGCTCCAGGAGAGCATGGGAGATTCTGCAAGCGAGGCATCCCTGTTTAAGAACCAGGAGAGCTTGGTAGATTCTGCGAGCGAGGTGTCCCTGCCCGGGCTCCAGGAGAGCATGGGAGATTGTGCGAGCGAGGCATCCCTGCCCGGGCTCCAGGAGAGCATGGGAGATTCTGCGAGCGAGGCATCCCTGCCCGGGCTCCAGGAGAGCATGGGAGATTGTGCGAGCGAGGCATCCCTGCCCGGGCTCCAGGAGAGCATGGGAGATTGTGCGAGCGAGGCATCCCTGCCCGGGCTCCAGGAGAGCATGGGAGATTGTGCGAGTGAGGCGTCCCCGCCAGAGTTCCAGGAGAGCATGGGAGATGGTGCGAGCGAGGCATCCATGCCCGGGCTCCAGGAGAGCATGGGAGATTGTGCGAGCGAGGCATCCCTGTTTGAGCTCCAGGAGAGCATGGCAGATTCTGCGAGTGAGGCATCCTTGCCCGGGCTCCAGGAGAGCATGGGAGATTGTGCGAGCGAGGCATCCATGCCTGGTCTCCAGGAGAGCATGGGAGACTCTGCGAGCAATGCAGCCTGGCCAAGGCTCCAGGAGAGCATGGAAGATTGTGTGAGAGAGGCATCCCTGCCCGGGCTCCAGGAGAGCATGGGGGATTGTGCGAGCGAGGAATCCCTGCCCGGGTTCCAGGAGAGCATGGGAGATTGTGTGAGCGAGGCATCCCTGCCCGGGTTCCAGGAGATTGTGCAAGCGAGGCGTCCCTGTTTAAGCTCCACGAGAGCATGGGAGTTTCTGCGAGTGAGGCATCCTTGCCCGGGCTCCAGGAGAGCAAGGGAGATTGTGCGAGCAAGGCATCCCTGCCCGGGCTCCAGGAGAGCATGGGAGATTGTGCGAGCGAGGCATCCCTGCCCGGGCTCCAGGAGAGCATGATAGATTCTGCGAGCGAGGTATTCCGGCCAGACAGGGGAACTGCAACCTCCGGAGGTCCTGATGAGGTTTTGAAAATGGGCCCGATGCCGGGACACAGTTCCAGGAGGTCGGGTAAAATCCGCCGGTGCCCCCGCAAAAAGTGGCGCACAGCAGCAATGCCGTGACGTCTGGGGGAATTCCTCGGGCGGATTCACAAATGGCAAAGAGGTGAGAGAGAGCCAGGAAGAGATCCGTGCGGGCGAGGTGTCCCATTCAGGGCTCCAGGAAAGCATGCGAGATTCTGCGAGTGAGGCATCCTTGCCCGGGCTCCAGGAGAGCAAGGGAGATGGTGCGAGCGAGGCATCCATGCCCGGGCTCCAGGAGAGCATGGGAGATTGTGCGAGCGAGGCGTCCCTGTTTGAGCTCCAGGAGAGCATGGCAGATTCTGCGAGTGAGGTATCCTTGCCCGGGCTCCAGGAGGGCATGGGAGATTGTGTAAGCGAGGCATCCCTGCCCGGGCTACAGGAGAGCATGGGAGATTCTGTGAGCAATGCAGCCTGGCCAAGGCTCCAGGAGAGCAAGGGAGATTGTGCGAGCGAAGCATCCATGCCCGGGCTCCAGGAGAGCATGGGAGATTCTGCGAGCAATGCAGCCTGGCCAAGGCTCCAGGAGAGCATGGGAGATTCTGCAAGCGAGGCATCCCTGTTTAAGAACCAGGAGAGCTTGGTAGATTCTGCGAGCGAGGTGTCCCTGCCCGGGCTCCAGGAGAGCATGGGAGATTGTGCGAGCGAGGCATCCCTGCCCGGGCTCCAGGAGAGCATGGGAGATTGTGCGAGCGAGGCATCCCTGTTTAAGCTCCAGGAGAGCATGGAAGATTGTGTGAGTGAGGCGTCCCCGCCAGAGTTCCAGGAGAGCATGGGAGATGGTGCGAGCGAGGCATCCATGCCCGGGCTCCAGGAGAGCATGGGAGATTGTGCGAGCGAGGCATCCCTGTTTGAGCTCCAGGAGAGCATGGCAGATTCTGCGAGTGAGGCATCCTTGCCCGGCTCGAGGAGAGCATGGGAGATTGTGCGAGCGAGGCATCCCTGCCTGGTCTCCAGGAGAGCATGGGAGACTCTGCGAGCAATGCAGCCTGGCCAAGGCTCGAGGAGGGCATGGGAGATTGTGTAAGCGAGGCATCCCTGCCCGGGCTCCAGGAGAGCATGGGAGATTCTGTGAGCAATGCAGCCTGGCCAAGGCTCCAGGAGAGCAAGGGAGATTGTGCGAGCGAAGCATCCATGCCCGGGCTCCAGGAGAGCATGGGAGATTCTGCGAGCAATGCAGCCTGGCCAAGGCTCCAGGAGAGCATGGGAGATTCTGCAAGCGAGGCATCCCTGTTTAAGAACCAGGAGAGCTTGGTAGATTCTGCGAGCGAGGTGTCCCTGCCCGGGCTCCAGGAGAGCATGGGAGATTGTGCGAGCGAGGCATCCCTGCCCGGGCTCCAGGAGAGCATGGGAGATTCTGCGAGCGAGGCATCCCTGCCCGGGCTCCAGGAGAGCATGGGAGATTGTGCGAGCGAGGCATCCCTGCCCGGGCTCCAGGAGAGCATGGGAGATTGTGCGAGTGAAGCATCCCTGTTTAAGCTCCAGGAGAGCATGGAAGATTGTGCGAGTGAGGCGTCCCCGCCAGAGTTCCAGGAGAGCAAGGGAGATGGTGCGAGCGAGGCATCCATGCCCGGGCTCCAGGAGAGCATGGGAGATTGTGCGAGCGAGGCGTCCCTGTTTGAGCTCCAGGAGAGCATGGCAGATTCTACGAGTGAGGTATCCTTGCCCGGGCTCCAGGAGGGCATGGGAGATTGTGTAAGCGAGGCATCCCTGCCCGGGCTCCAGGAGAGCATGGGAGATTCTGTGAGCAATGCAGCCTGGCCAAGGCTCCAGGAGAGCAAGGGAGATTGTGCGAGCGAAGCATCCATGCCCGGGCTCCAGGAGAGCATGGGAGATTCTGCGAGCAATGCAGCCTGGCCAAGGCTCCAGGAGAGCATGGGAGATTCTGCAAGCGAGGCATCCCTGTTTAAGAACCAGGAGAGCTTGGTAGATTCTGCGAGCGAGGTGTCCCTGCCCGGGCTCCAGGAGAGCATGGGAGATTGTGCGAGCGAGGCATCCCTGCCCGGGCTCCAGGAGAGCATGGGAGATTGTGCGAGCGAGGCATCCCTGTTTAAGCTCCAGGAGAGCATGGAAGATTGTGTGAGTGAGGCGTCCCCGCCAGAGTTCCAGGAGAGCATGGGAGATGGTGCGAGCGAGGCATCCATGCCCGGGCTCCAGGAGAGCATGGGAGATTGTGCGAGCGAGGCATCCCTGTTTAAGCTCCAGGAGAGCATGGAAGATTCTGCGAGTGAGGCGTCCCCGCCAGAGTTCCAGGAGAGCATGGGAGATTGTGTGAGCGAGGCATCCCTGCCCGGGTTCCGGGAGATTGTGCAAGCGAGGCGTCCCTGTTTAAGCTCCACGAGAGCATGGGAGATTCTGTGAGTGAGGCATCCTTGCCCGGGCTCCAGGAGAGCATGGGAGATTGTGTGAGCGAGGCATCCCTGCCCGGGTTCCAGGAGATTGTGCAAGCGAGGCGTCCCTGTTTAAGCTCCACGAGAGCATGGGAGTTTCTGCGAGTGAGGCATCCTTGCCCGGGCTCCAGGAGAGCAAGGGAGATTGTGCGAGCAAGGCATCCCTGCCCGGGCTCCAGGAGAGCATGGGAGATTGTGCGAGCGAGGCATCCCTGCCCGGGCTCCAGGAGAGCATGATAGATTCTGCGAGCGAGGTATTCCGGCCAGACAGGGGAACTGCAACCTCCGGAGGTCCTGATGAGGTTTTGAAAATGGGCCCGATGCCGGGACACAGTTCCAGGAGGTCGGGTAAAATCCGCCGGTGCCCCCGCAAAAAGTGGCGCACAGCAGCAATGCCGTGACGTCTGGGGGAATTCCTCGGGCGGATTCACAAATGGCAAAGAGGTGAGAGAGAGCCAGGAAGAGATCCGTGCGGGCGAGGTGTCCCATTCAGGGCTCCAGGAAAGCATGCGAGATTCTGCGAGTGAGGCATCCTTGCCCGGGCTCCAGGAGAGCAAGGGAGATGGTGCGAGCGAGGCATCCATGCCCGGGCTCCAGGAGAGCATGGGAGATTGTGCGAGCGAGGCGTCCCTGTTTGAGCTCCAGGAGAGCATGGCAGATTCTGCGAGTGAGGTATCCTTGCCCGGGCTCCAGGAGGGCATGGGAGATTGTGTAAGCGAGGCATCCCTGCCCGGGCTACAGGAGAGCATGGGAGATTCTGTGAGCAATGCAGCCTGGCCAAGGCTCCAGGAGAGCAAGGGAGATTGTGCGAGCGAAGCATCCATGCCCGGGCTCCAGGAGAGCATGGGAGATTCTGCGAGCAATGCAGCCTGGCCAAGGCTCCAGGAGAGCATGGGAGATTCTGCAAGCGAGGCATCCCTGTTTAAGAACCAGGAGAGCTTGGTAGATTCTGCGAGCGAGGTGTCCCTGCCCGGGCTCCAGGAGAGCATGGGAGATTGTGCGAGCGAGGCATCCCTGCCCGGGCTCCAGGAGAGCATGGGAGATTGTGCGAGCGAGGCATCCCTGTTTAAGCTCCAGGAGAGCATGGAAGATTGTGTGAGTGAGGCGTCCCCGCCAGAGTTCCAGGAGAGCATGGGAGATGGTGCGAGCGAGGCATCCATGCCCGGGCTCCAGGAGAGCATGGGAGATTGTGCGAGCGAGGCATCCCTGTTTGAGCTCCAGGAGAGCATGGCAGATTCTGCGAGTGAGGCATCCTTGCCCGGCTCGAGGAGAGCATGGGAGATTGTGCGAGCGAGGCATCCCTGCCTGGTCTCCAGGAGAGCATGGGAGACTCTGCGAGCAATGCAGCCTGGCCAAGGCTCGAGGAGGGCATGGGAGATTGTGTAAGCGAGGCATCCCTGCCCGGGCTCCAGGAGAGCATGGGAGATTCTGTGAGCAATGCAGCCTGGCCAAGGCTCCAGGAGAGCAAGGGAGATTGTGCGAGCGAAGCATCCATGCCCGGGCTCCAGGAGAGCATGGGAGATTCTGCGAGCAATGCAGCCTGGCCAAGGCTCCAGGAGAGCATGGGAGATTCTGCAAGCGAGGCATCCCTGTTTAAGAACCAGGAGAGCTTGGTAGATTCTGCGAGCGAGGTGTCCCTGCCCGGGCTCCAGGAGAGCATGGGAGATTGTGCGAGCGAGGCATCCCTGCCCGGGCTCCAGGAGAGCATGGGAGATTCTGCGAGCGAGGCATCCCTGCCCGGGCTCCAGGAGAGCATGGGAGATTGTGCGAGCGAGGCATCCCTGCCCGGGCTCCAGGAGAGCATGGGAGATTGTGCGAGTGAAGCATCCCTGTTTAAGCTCCAGGAGAGCATGGAAGATTGTGCGAGTGAGGCGTCCCCGCCAGAGTTCCAGGAGAGCAAGGGAGATGGTGCGAGCGAGGCATCCATGCCCGGGCTCCAGGAGAGCATGGGAGATTGTGCGAGCGAGGCGTCCCTGTTTGAGCTCCAGGAGAGCATGGCAGATTCTACGAGTGAGGTATCCTTGCCCGGGCTCCAGGAGGGCATGGGAGATTGTGTAAGCGAGGCATCCCTGCCCGGGCTCCAGGAGAGCATGGGAGATTCTGTGAGCAATGCAGCCTGGCCAAGGCTCCAGGAGAGCAAGGGAGATTGTGCGAGCGAAGCATCCATGCCCGGGCTCCAGGAGAGCATGGGAGATTCTGCGAGCAATGCAGCCTGGCCAAGGCTCCAGGAGAGCATGGGAGATTCTGCAAGCGAGGCATCCCTGTTTAAGAACCAGGAGAGCTTGGTAGATTCTGCGAGCGAGGTGTCCCTGCCCGGGCTCCAGGAGAGCATGGGAGATTGTGCGAGCGAGGCATCCCTGCCCGGGCTCCAGGAGAGCATGGGAGATTGTGCGAGCGAGGCATCCCTGCCCGGGCTCCAGGAGAGCATGGGAGATTGTGCGAGTGAAGCATCCCTGTTTAAGCTCCAGGAGAGCATGGAAGATTGTGTGAGTGAGGCGTCCCCGCCAGAGTTCCAGGAGAGCATGGGAGATGGTGCGAGCGAGGCATCCATGCCCGGGCTCCAGGAGAGCATGGGAGATTGTGCGAGCGAGGCATCCCTGTTTAAGTTCCAGGAGAGCATGGAAGATTCTGCGAGTGAGGCGTCCCCGCCAGAGTTCCAGGAGAGCATGGGAGATTGTGTGAGCGAGGCATCCCTGCCCGGGTTCCGGGAGATTGTGCAAGCGAGGCGTCCCTGTTTAAGCTCCACGAGAGCATGGGAGATTCTGTGAGTGAGGCATCCTTGCCCGGGCTCCAGGAGAGCATGGGAGATTGTGCGAGCAAGGCATCCCTGCCCGGGCTCCTGGAGAGCATGGGAGATTGTGCGAGCGTGGCATCCCTGCCCGAGCTCCAGTAGAGCATGGGAGATTGTGCGAGCGAGGCATCCCTGCCTGGTCTCCAGGAGAGCATGGGAGACTCTGCGAGCAATGCAGCCTGGCCAAGGCTCCAGGAGAGCATGGAAGATTGTGTGAGAGAGGCATCCCTGCCCGGCCTCCAGGAGAGCATGGGAGATTGTGCGAGCGAGGAATCCCTGCCCGGGTTCCAGGAGAGCATGGGAGATTGTGCGAGCGAGGCATCCCTGTTTAAGCTCCACGAGAGCATGGGAGATTGTGTGAGCGAGGCATCCCTGCCCGGGTTCCGGGAGATTGTGCGAGCGAGGCGTCCCTGTTTAAGCTCCACGAGAGCATGGGAGATTGTGCGAGCGAGGCATCCCTGCCCGGGCTCCAGGAGAGCATGGGAGATTGTGCGAGCGAGGCATCCCTGCCCGGGCTCCAGGAGAGCATGATAGATTCTGCGAGCGAGGTATTCCGGCCAGACAGGGGATCTGCAATATCCGGAGGTCCCGATGAGGTTTTGAAAATGGGCCCGATGCCGGGACACAGTTCCAGGAGGTCGGGTAAAATCCGCCGGTGCCCCCGCAAAAAGTGGCGCGCAGCAGCAAATGCCGTGACATCTGGGGGAATTCCTCGGGCGGGTTCACAAATGGCAAAGAAGTGAGAGAGAGCCAGGAAGAGATCCGTGCGGGCGAGGTGTCCCAGCCAGGGATCCAGGAAAGCATGCGAGATTCTGCGAGCAACACAGCCTGGCCAGGGCTCCAGGAGAGCATGGAAGATTCTGCGAGCGAGGCATCCCTGCCCGGGCTCCAGGAGAGCATGGGAGATTCTGCGAGCGAGGCATCCCTGCCCGGGCTCCAGGAGAGCATGGGAGATTCTGCGAGCGAGGCATCCCTGTTTAAGCTCCAGGAGAGCATTGGAGATTCTGCAAGCGAGGCATCCCTGTTTAAGCTCCAGGAGAGCATGGGAGATTCTGCAAGCGAGGCATCCCTGTTTAAGCTCCAGGAGAGCATGGAAGATTGTGCGAGCGAGGCATCCCTGCCAGAGTTCCAGGAGAGCATGGGAGATTGTGCGAGCGAGGCATCCATGCCCGGGCTCCAGGAGAGCATGGGAGATTGTGCGAGCGAGGCGTCCCTGTTTGAGCTCCAAGAGGGCATAGGAGATTGTGCAAGCGAGGCATCCCTGCCCGGGCTCCAGGTGAGCATGGGAGATTCTGCGAGCAATGCAGCCTGGCCAAGGCTCCAGGAGAGCATGGGAGATTGTGCAAGTGAGGCATCCATGCCCGGGCTCCAGGAGAGCATGGGAGATTCTGCGAGCAATGCAGCCTGGCCAAGGCTCCAGGAGAGCATGGGAGATTGTGCAAGCGAGGCATCCCTGTTTAAGCACCAGGAGAGCTTGGTAGATTCTGCGAGCGAGGTGTCCCTGCCCGGGCTCCAGGAGAGCATGGGAGATTGTGGGAGCGAGGCATCCCTGCCTGGGCTCCAGGAGAACATGGGAGAATCTGTGAGCGAGGCATCCCTGTTTGAGCTCCTGGAGAGCATGGCAGATTCTGCGAGTGAGGCATCCTTGCCCGGGCTCCAGGAGAGCATGGGAGATTGTGCGAGCGAGGCATCCCTGCCTGGTCTCCAGGAGAGCATGGGAGACTCTGCGAGCAATGCAGCCTGGCCAAGGCTCGAGGAGGGCATGGGAGATTGTGTAAGCGAGGCATCCCTGCCCGGGCTCCAGGAGAGCATGGGAGATTCTGTGAGCAATGCAGCCTGGCCAAGGCTCCAGGAGAGCAAGGGAGATTGTGCGAGCGAAGCATCCATGCCCGGGCTCCAGGAGAGCATGGGAGATTCTGCGAGCAATGCAGCCTGGCCAAGGCTCCAGGAGAGCATGGGAGATTCTGCAAGCGAGGCATCCCTGTTTAAGAACCAGGAGAGCTTGGTAGATTCTGCGAGCGAGGTGTCCCTGCCCGGGCTCCAGGAGAGCATGGGAGATTGTGCGAGCGAGGCATCCCTGCCCGGGCTCCAGGAGAGCATGGGAGATTCTGCGAGCGAGGCATCCCTGCCCGGGCTCCAGGAGAGCATGGGAGATTGTGCGAGCGAGGCATCCCTGCCCGGGCTCCAGGAGAGCATGGGAGATTGTGCGAGTGAAGCATCCCTGTTTAAGCTCCAGGAGAGCATGGAAGATTGTGCGAGTGAGGCGTCCCCGCCAGAGTTCCAGGAGAGCAAGGGAGATGGTGCGAGCGAGGCATCCATGCCCGGGCTCCAGGAGAGCATGGGAGATTGTGCGAGCGAGGCGTCCCTGTTTGAGCTCCAGGAGAGCATGGCAGATTCTACGAGTGAGGTATCCTTGCCCGGGCTCCAGGAGGGCATGGGAGATTGTGTAAGCGAGGCATCCCTGCCCGGGCTCCAGGAGAGCATGGGAGATTCTGTGAGCAATGCAGCCTGGCCAAGGCTCCAGGAGAGCAAGGGAGATTGTGCGAGCGAAGCATCCATGCCCGGGCTCCAGGAGAGCATGGGAGATTCTGCGAGCAATGCAGCCTGGCCAAGGCTCCAGGAGAGCATGGGAGATTCTGCAAGCGAGGCATCCCTGTTTAAGAACCAGGAGAGCTTGGTAGATTCTGCGAGCGAGGTGTCCCTGCCCGGGCTCCAGGAGAGCATGGGAGATTGTGCGAGCGAGGCATCCCTGCCCGGGCTCCAGGAGAGCATGGGAGATTGTGCGAGCGAGGCATCCCTGCCCGGGCTCCAGGAGAGCATGGGAGATTGTGCGAGTGAAGCATCCCTGTTTAAGCTCCAGGAGAGCATGGAAGATTGTGTGAGTGAGGCGTCCCCGCCAGAGTTCCAGGAGAGCATGGGAGATGGTGCGAGCGAGGCATCCATGCCCGGGCTCCAGGAGAGCATGGGAGATTGTGCGAGCGAGGCATCCCTGTTTAAGCTCCAGGAGAGCATGGAAGATTCTGCGAGTGAGGCGTCCCCGCCAGAGTTCCAGGAGAGCATGGGAGATTGTGTGAGCGAGGCATCCCTGCCCGGGTTCCGGGAGATTGTGCAAGCGAGGCGTCCCTGTTTAAGCTCCACGAGAGCATGGGAGATTCTGTGAGTGAGGCATCCTTGCCCGGGCTCCAGGAGAGCATGGGAGATTGTGCGAGCAAGGCATCCCTGCCCGGGCTCCTGGAGAGCATGGGAGATTGTGCGAGCGTGGCATCCCTGCCCGAGCTCCAGTAGAGCATGGGAGATTGTGCGAGCGAGGCATCCCTGCCTGGTCTCCAGGAGAGCATGGGAGACTCTGCGAGCAATGCAGCCTGGCCAAGGCTCCAGGAGAGCATGGAAGATTGTGTGAGAGAGGCATCCCTGCCCGGCCTCCAGGAGAGCATGGGAGATTGTGCGAGCGAGGAATCCCTGCCCGGGTTCCAGGAGAGCATGGGAGATTGTGCGAGCGAGGCATCCCTGTTTAAGCTCCACGAGAGCATGGGAGATTGTGTGAGCGAGGCATCCCTGCCCGGGTTCCGGGAGATTGTGCGAGCGAGGCGTCCCTGTTTAAGCTCCACGAGAGCATGGGAGATTGTGCGAGCGAGGCATCCCTGCCCGGGCTCCAGGAGAGCATGGGAGATTGTGCGAGCGAGGCATCCCTGCCCGGGCTCCAGGAGAGCATGATAGATTCTGCGAGCGAGGTATTCCGGCCAGACAGGGGATCTGCAATATCCGGAGGTCCCGATGAGGTTTTGAAAATGGGCCCGATGCCGGGACACAGTTCCAGGAGGTCGGGTAAAATCCGCCGGTGCCCCCGCAAAAAGTGGCGCGCAGCAGCAAATGCCGTGACATCTGGGGGAATTCCTCGGGCGGGTTCACAAATGGCAAAGAAGTGAGAGAGAGCCAGGAAGAGATCCGTGCGGGCGAGGTGTCCCAGCCAGGGATCCAGGAAAGCATGCGAGATTCTGCGAGCAACACAGCCTGGCCAGGGCTCCAGGAGAGCATGGAAGATTCTGCGAGCGAGGCATCCCTGCCCGGGCTCCAGGAGAGCATGGGAGATTCTGCGAGCGAGGCATCCCTGCCCGGGCTCCAGGAGAGCATGGGAGATTCTGCGAGCGAGGCATCCCTGTTTAAGCTCCAGGAGAGCATTGGAGATTCTGCAAGCGAGGCATCCCTGTTTAAGCTCCAGGAGAGCATGGGAGATTCTGCAAGCGAGGCATCCCTGTTTAAGCTCCAGGAGAGCATGGAAGATTGTGCGAGCGAGGCATCCCTGCCAGAGTTCCAGGAGAGCATGGGAGATTGTGCGAGCGAGGCGTCCCTGTTTGAGCTCCAAGAGGGCATAGGAGATTGTGCAAGCGAGGCATCCCTGCCCGGGCTCCAGGTGAGCATGGGAGATTCTGCGAGCAATGCAGCCTGGCCAAGGCTCCAGGAGAGCATGGGAGATTGTGCAAGTGAGGCATCCATGCCCGGGCTCCAGGAGAGCATGGGAGATTCTGCGAGCAATGCAGCCTGGCCAAGGCTCCAGGAGAGCATGGGAGATTGTGCAAGCGAGGCATCCCTGTTTAAGCACCAGGAGAGCTTGGTAGATTCTGCGAGCGAGGTGTCCCTGCCCGGGCTCCAGGAGAGCATGGGAGATTGTGGGAGCGAGGCATCCCTGCCTGGGCTCCAGGAGAACATGGGAGAATCTGTGAGCGAGGCATCCCTGTTTGAGCTCCTGGAGAGCATGGCAGATTCTGCGAGTGAGGCATCCTTGCCCGGGCTCCAGGAGAGCATGGGAGATTGTGCGAGCGAGGCATCCCTGCCTGGTCTCCAGGAGAGCATGGGAGACTCTGTGAGCAATGCAGCCTGGCCAAGGCTCCAGGAGAGCATGGAAGATTGTGTGAGAGAGGCATCCCTGCCCGGGCTCCAGGAGAGCATGGGAGATTGTGCGAGCGAGGCATCCCTGCCCGGGCTCCAGGAGAGCATGGGAGAATCTGCAAGCGAGGCATCCCTGCCTGGGCTCCAGGAGAACATGGGAGATTGTGTGAGCAAGGCATCCCTGCCCGGGCTCCAGGAGAGCATGGGAGATTGTGCGAGCGAGGCATCCCTGCCCGGGCTCCAGGAGAGCATGGGAGATTGTGCGAGCGAGGCATCCCTGTTTAAGCTCCAGGAGAGCATGGAAGATTGTGCGAGTGAGGCGTCCCCGCCAGAGTTCCAGGAGAGCATGGGAGATGGTGCGAGCGAAGCATCCATGCCCGGGCTCCAGGAGAGCATGGGAGATTGTGCGAGCGAGGCATCCCTGTTTGAGCTCCAGGAGAGCATGGCAGATTCTGCGAGTGAGGCATCCTTGCCCGGGCTCCAGGAGAGCATGGGAGATTGTGCGAGCGAGGCATCCATGCCTGGTCTCCAGGAGAGCATGGGAGACTCTGCGAGCAATGCAGCCTGGCCAAGGCTCCAGGAGAGCATGGAAGATTGTGTGAGAGAGGCATCCCTGCCCGGGCTCCAGGAGAGCATGGGGGATTGTGCGAGCGAGGAATCCCTGCCCGGGTTCCAGGAGAGCATGGGAGATTGTGTGAGCGAGGCATCCCTGCTCGGGTTCCAGGAGATTGTGCAAGCGAGGCGTCCCTGTTTAAGCTCCACGAGAGCATGGGAGTTTCTGCGAGTGAGGCATCCTTGCCCGGGCTCCAGGAGAGCAAGGGAGATTGTGCGAGCAAGGCATCCCTGCCCGGGCTCCAGGAGAGCATGGGAGATTGTGCGAGCGAGGCATCCCTGCCCGGGCTCCAGGAGAGCATGATAGATTCTGCGAGCGAGGTATTCCGGCCAGACAGGGGAACTGCAACCTCCGGAGGTCCTGATGAGGTTTTGAAAATGGGCCCGATGCCGGGACACAGTTCCAGGAGGTCGGGTAAAATCCGCCGGTGCCCCCGCAAAAAGTGGCGCACAGCAGCAATGCCGTGACATCTGGGGGAATTCCTCGGGCGGATTCACAAATGGCAAAGAGGTGAGAGAGAGCCAGGAAGAGATCCGTGCGGGCGAGGTGTCCCATTCAGGGCTCCAGGAAAGCATGCGAGATTCTGCGAGTGAGGCATCCTTGCCCGGGCTCCAGGAGAGCATGGGAGATTGTGCGAGCGAGGCGTCCCTGTTTGAGCTCCAGGAGAGCATGGCAGATTCTGCGAGTGAGGTATCCTTGCCCGGGCTCCAGGAGGGCATGGGAGATTGTGTAAGCGAGGCATCCCTGCCCGGGCTCCAGGAGAGCATGGGAGATTCTGTGAGCAATGCAGCCTGGCCAAGGCTCCAGGAGAGCAAGGGAGATTGTGCGAGCGAAGCATCCATGCCCGGGCTCCAGGAGAGCATGGGAGATTCTGCGAGCAATGCAGCCTGGCCAAGGCTCCAGGAGAGCATGGGAGATTCTGCAAGCGAGGCATCCCTGTTTAAGAACCAGGAGAGCTTGGTAGATTCTGCGAGCGAGGTGTCCCTGCCCGGGCTCCAGGAGAGCATGGGAGATTGTGCGAGCGAGGCATCCCTGCCCGGGCTCCAGGAGAGCATGGGAGATTGTGCGAGCGAGGCATCCCTGCCCGGGATCCAGGAGAGCATGGGAGATTGTGCGAGTGAAGCATCCCTGTTTAAGCTCCAGGAGAGCATGGAACATTGTGTGAGTGAGGCATCCCCGCCAGAGTTCCAGGAGAGCATGGGAGATGGTGCGAGCGAGGCATCCATGCCCGGGCTCCAGGAGAGCATGGGAGATTGTGCGAGCGAGGCATCCCTGTTTGAGCTCCAGGAGAGCATGGCAGATTCTGCGAGTGAGGCATCCTTGCCCGGCTCCAGGAGAGCATGGGAGATTGTGCGAGCGAGGCATCCCTGCCTGGTCTCCAGGAGAGCATGGGAGACTCTGCGAGCAATGCAGCCTGGCCAAGGCTCGAGGAGAGCATGGAAGATTGTGTGAGAGAGGCATCCCTGCCCGGGCTCCAGGAGAGCATGGGAGATTGTGCGAGCGAGGCATCCCTGCCCGGGCTCCAGGAGAGCATGGGAGAATCTGCTAGCGAGGCATCCCTGCCCGGGCTCCAGGAGAGCATGGGAGATTGTGCGAGCGAGGCATCCCTGCCCGGGCTCCAGGAGAGCATGGGAGATTGTGCGAGCGAGGTATCCCTGCCCGGGCTCCAGGAGAGCATGGGAGATTGTGCGAGCGAGGCATCCCTGCCCGGGCTCCAGGAGAGCATGGGAGATTGTGCGAGCGAAGCATCCCTGTTTAAGCTCCAGGAGAGCATGGAAGATTGTGCGAGTGAGGCGTCCCCGCCAGAGTTCCAGGAGAGCATGGGAGATGGTGCGAGCGAGGCATCCATGCCCGGGCTCCAGGAGAGCATGGGAGATTGTGCAAGCGAGGCGTCCCTGTTTAAGCTCCACGAGAGCATGGGAGATTCTGTGAGTGAGGCATCCTTGCCCGGGCTCCAGGAGAGCATGGGAGATTGTGCGAGCAAGGCATCCCTGCCCGGGCTCCTGGAGAGCATGGGAGATTGTGCGAGCGTGGCATCCCTGCCCGAGCTCCAGTAGAGCATGGGAGATTGTGCGAGCGAGGCATCCCTGCCTGGTCTCCAGGAGAGCATGGGAGACTCTGCGAGCAATGCAGCCTGGCCAAGGCTCCAGGAGAGCATGGAAGATTGTGTGAGAGAGGCATCCCTGCCCGGCCTCCAGGAGAGCATGGGAGATTGTGCGAGCGAGGAATCCCTGCCCGGGTTCCAGGAGAGCATGGGAGATTGTGCGAGCGAGGCATCCCTGTTTAAGCTCCACGAGAGCATGGGAGATTGTGTGAGCGAGGCATCCCTGCCCGGGTTCCGGGAGATTGTGCGAGCGAGGCGTCCCTGTTTAAGCTCCACGAGAGCATGGGAGATTGTGCGAGCGAGGCATCCCTGCCCGGGCTCCAGGAGAGCATGGGAGATTGTGCGAGCGAGGCATCCCTGCCCGGGCTCCAGGAGAGCATGATAGATTCTGCGAGCGAGGTATTCCGGCCAGACAGGGGATCTGCAATATCCGGAGGTCCCGATGAGGTTTTGAAAATGGGCCCGATGCCGGGACACAGTTCCAGGAGGTCGGGTAAAATCCGCCGGTGCCCCCGCAAAAAGTGGCGCGCAGCAGCAAATGCCGTGACATCTGGGGGAATTCCTCGGGCGGGTTCACAAATGGCAAAGAAGTGAGAGAGAGCCAGGAAGAGATCCGTGCGGGCGAGGTGTCCCAGCCAGGGATCCAGGAAAGCATGCGAGATTCTGCGAGCAACACAGCCTGGCCAGGGCTCCAGGAGAGCATGGAAGATTCTGCGAGCGAGGCATCCCTGCCCGGGCTCCAGGAGAGCATGGGAGATTCTGCGAGCGAGGCATCCCTGCCCGGGCTCCAGGAGAGCATGGGAGATTCTGCGAGCGAGGCATCCCTGTTTAAGCTCCAGGAGAGCATTGGAGATTCTGCAAGCGAGGCATCCCTGTTTAAGCTCCAGGAGAGCATGGGAGATTCTGCAAGCGAGGCATCCCTGTTTAAGCTCCAGGAGAGCATGGAAGATTGTGCGAGCGAGGCATCCCTGCCAGAGTTCCAGGAGAGCATGGGAGATTGTGCGAGCGAGGCATCCATGCCCGGGCTCCAGGAGAGCATGGGAGATTGTGCGAGCGAGGCGTCCCTGTTTGAGCTCCAAGAGGGCATAGGAGATTGTGCAAGCGAGGCATCCCTGCCCGGGCTCCAGGTGAGCATGGGAGATTCTGCGAGCAATGCAGCCTGGCCAAGGCTCCAGGAGAGCATGGGAGATTGTGCAAGTGAGGCATCCATGCCCGGGCTCCAGGAGAGCATGGGAGATTCTGCGAGCAATGCAGCCTGGCCAAGGCTCCAGGAGAGCATGGGAGATTGTGCAAGCGAGGCATCCCTGTTTAAGCACCAGGAGAGCTTGGTAGATTCTGCGAGCGAGGTGTCCCTGCCCGGGCTCCAGGAGAGCATGGGAGATTGTGGGAGCGAGGCATCCCTGCCTGGGCTCCAGGAGAACATGGGAGAATCTGTGAGCGAGGCATCCCTGTTTGAGCTCCTGGAGAGCATGGCAGATTCTGCGAGTGAGGCATCCTTGCCCGGGCTCCAGGAGAGCATGGGAGATTGTGCGAGCGAGGCATCCCTGCCTGGTCTCCAGGAGAGCATGGGAGACTCTGTGAGCAATGCAGCCTGGCCAAGGCTCCAGGAGAGCATGGAAGATTGTGTGAGAGAGGCATCCCTGCCCGGGCTCCAGGAGAGCATGGGAGATTGTGCGAGCGAGGCATCCCTGCCCGGGCTCCAGGAGAGCATGGGAGAATCTGCAAGCGAGGCATCCCTGCCTGGGCTCCAGGAGAACATGGGAGATTGTGTGAGCAAGGCATCCCTGCCCGGGCTCCAGGAGAGCATGGGAGATTGTGCGAGCGAGGCATCCCTGCCCGGGCTCCAGGAGAGCATGGGAGATTGTGCGAGCGAGGCATCCCTGTTTAAGCTCCAGGAGAGCATGGAAGATTGTGCGAGTGAGGCGTCCCCGCCAGAGTTCCAGGAGAGCATGGGAGATGGTGCGAGCGAAGCATCCATGCCCGGGCTCCAGGAGAGCATGGGAGATTGTGCGAGCGAGGCATCCCTGTTTGAGCTCCAGGAGAGCATGGCAGATTCTGCGAGTGAGGCATCCTTGCCCGGGCTCCAGGAGAGCATGGGAGATTGTGCGAGCGAGGCATCCATGCCTGGTCTCCAGGAGAGCATGGGAGACTCTGCGAGCAATGCAGCCTGGCCAAGGCTCCAGGAGAGCATGGAAGATTGTGTGAGAGAGGCATCCCTGCCCGGGCTCCAGGAGAGCATGGGGGATTGTGCGAGCGAGGAATCCCTGCCCGGGTTCCAGGAGAGCATGGGAGATTGTGTGAGCGAGGCATCCCTGCTCGGGTTCCAGGAGATTGTGCAAGCGAGGCGTCCCTGTTTAAGCTCCACGAGAGCATGGGAGTTTCTGCGAGTGAGGCATCCTTGCCCGGGCTCCAGGAGAGCAAGGGAGATTGTGCGAGCAAGGCATCCCTGCCCGGGCTCCAGGAGAGCATGGGAGATTGTGCGAGCGAGGCATCCCTGCCCGGGCTCCAGGAGAGCATGATAGATTCTGCGAGCGAGGTATTCCGGCCAGACAGGGGAACTGCAACCTCCGGAGGTCCTGATGAGGTTTTGAAAATGGGCCCGATGCCGGGACACAGTTCCAGGAGGTCGGGTAAAATCCGCCGGTGCCCCCGCAAAAAGTGGCGCACAGCAGCAATGCCGTGACATCTGGGGGAATTCCTCGGGCGGATTCACAAATGGCAAAGAGGTGAGAGAGAGCCAGGAAGAGATCCGTGCGGGCGAGGTGTCCCATTCAGGGCTCCAGGAAAGCATGCGAGATTCTGCGAGTGAGGCATCCTTGCCCGGGCTCCAGGAGAGCATGGGAGATTGTGCGAGCGAGGCGTCCCTGTTTGAGCTCCAGGAGAGCATGGCAGATTCTGCGAGTGAGGTATCCTTGCCCGGGCTCCAGGAGGGCATGGGAGATTGTGTAAGCGAGGCATCCCTGCCCGGGCTCCAGGAGAGCATGGGAGATTCTGTGAGCAATGCAGCCTGGCCAAGGCTCCAGGAGAGCAAGGGAGATTGTGCGAGCGAAGCATCCATGCCCGGGCTCCAGGAGAGCATGGGAGATTCTGCGAGCAATGCAGCCTGGCCAAGGCTCCAGGAGAGCATGGGAGATTCTGCAAGCGAGGCATCCCTGTTTAAGAACCAGGAGAGCTTGGTAGATTCTGCGAGCGAGGTGTCCCTGCCCGGGCTCCAGGAGAGCATGGGAGATTGTGCGAGCGAGGCATCCCTGCCCGGGATCCAGGAGAGCATGGGAGATTGTGCGAGTGAAGCATCCCTGTTTAAGCTCCAGGAGAGCATGGAACATTGTGTGAGTGAGGCATCCCCGCCAGAGTTCCAGGAGAGCATGGGAGATGGTGCGAGCGAGGCATCCATGCCCGGGCTCCAGGAGAGCATGGGAGATTGTGCGAGCGAGGCATCCCTGTTTGAGCTCCAGGAGAGCATGGCAGATTCTGCGAGTGAGGCATCCTTGCCCGGCTCCAGGAGAGCATGGGAGATTGTGCGAGCGAGGCATCCCTGCCTGGTCTCCAGGAGAGCATGGGAGACTCTGCGAGCAATGCAGCCTGGCCAAGGCTCGAGGAGAGCATGGAAGATTGTGTGAGAGAGGCATCCCTGCCCGGGCTCCAGGAGAGCATGGGAGATTGTGCGAGCGAGGCATCCCTGCCCGGGCTCCAGGAGAGCATGGGAGAATCTGCTAGCGAGGCATCCCTGCCCGGGCTCCAGGAGAGCATGGGAGATTGTGCGAGCGAGGCATCCCTGCCCGGGCTCCAGGAGAGCATGGGAGATTGTGCGAGCGAGGTATCCCTGCCCGGGCTCCAGGAGAGCATGGGAGATTGTGCGAGCGAGGCATCCCTGCCCGGGCTCCAGGAGAGCATGGGAGATTGTGCGAGCGAAGCATCCCTGTTTAAGCTCCAGGAGAGCATGGAAGATTGTGCGAGTGAGGCGTCCCCGCCAGAGTTCCAGGAGAGCATGGGAGATGGTGCGAGCGAGGCATCCATGCCCGGGCTCCAGGAGAGCATGGGAGATTGTGCAAGCGAGGCGTCCCTGTTTAAGCTCCACGAGAGCATGGGAGATTCTGTGAGTGAGGCATCCTTGCCCGGGCTCCAGGAGAGCATGGGAGATTGTGCGAGCAAGGCATCCCTGCCCGGGCTCCTGGAGAGCATGGGAGATTGTGCGAGCGTGGCATCCCTGCCCGAGCTCCAGTAGAGCATGGGAGATTGTGCGAGCGAGGCATCCCTGCCTGGTCTCCAGGAGAGCATGGGAGACTCTGCGAGCAATGCAGCCTGGCCAAGGCTCCAGGAGAGCATGGAAGATTGTGTGAGAGAGGCATCCCTGCCCGGCCTCCAGGAGAGCATGGGAGATTGTGCGAGCGAGGAATCCCTGCCCGGGTTCCAGGAGAGCATGGGAGATTGTGCGAGCGAGGCATCCCTGTTTAAGCTCCACGAGAGCATGGGAGATTGTGTGAGCGAGGCATCCCTGCCCGGGTTCCGGGAGATTGTGCGAGCGAGGCATCCCTGTTTAAGCTCCACGAGAGCATGGGAGATTCTGTGAGTGAGGCTTCCTTGCCCGGGCTCCAGGAGAGCAAGGGAGATTGTGCGAGCGAGGCATCCCTGCCCGGGCTCCAGGAGAGCATGGGAGATTGTGCGAGCGAGGCATCCCTGCCCGGGCTCCAGGAGAGCATGATAGATTCTGCGAGCGAGGTATTCCGGCCAGACAGGGGATCTGCAACCTCCGGAGGTCCCGATGAGGTTTTGAAAATGGGCCCGATGCCGGGACACAGTTCCAGGAGGTCGGGTAAAATCCGCCGGTGCCCCCGCAAAAAGTGGTGCGCAGCAGCAAATGCCGTGACATCTGGGGGAATTCCTCGGGCGGATTCACAAATGGCAAAGAAGTGAGAGAGAGCCAGGAAGAGATCCGTGCGGGCGAGGTGTCCCAGCCAGGGATCCAGGAAAGCATGCGAGATTCTGCGAGCAACACAGCCTGGCCAGGGCTCCAGGAGAGCATGGAAGATTCTGCGAGCGAGGCATCCCTGCCCGGGCTCCAGGAGAGCATGGGAGATTCTGCGAGCGAGGCATCCCTGCCCGGGCTCCAGGAGAGCATGGGAGATTCTGCGAGCGAGGCATCCCTGTTTAAGCTCCAGGAGAGCATTGGAGATTCTGCAAGCGAGGCATCCCTGTTTAAGCTCCAGGAGAGCATGGGAGATTCTGCAAGCGAGGCATCCCTGTTTAAGCTCCAGGAGAGCATGGAAGATTGTGCGAGCGAGGCATCCCTGCCAGAGTTCCAGGAGAGCATGGGAGATTGTGCGAGCGAGGCATCCATGCCCGGGCTCCAGGAGAGCATGGGAGATTGTGCGAGCGAGGCGTCCCTGTTTGAGCTCCAAGAGGGCATAGGAGATTGTGCAAGCGAGGCATCCCTGCCCGGGCTCCAGGTGAGCATGGGAGATTCTGCGAGCAATGCAGCCTGGCCAAGGCTCCAGGAGAGCATGGGAGATTGTGCAAGTGAGGCATCCATGCCCGGGCTCCAGGAGAGCATGGGAGATTCTGCGAGCAATGCAGCCTGGCCAAGGCTCCAGGAGAGCATGGGAGATTCTGCAAGCGAGGCATCCCTGTTTAAGCACCAGGAGAGCTTGGTAGATTCTGCGAGCGAGGTGTCCCTGCCCGGGCTCCCGGAGAGCATGGAAGATTGTGCGAGCGAGGCATCCCTGCCTGGGCTCCAGGAGAACATGGGAGAATCTGTGAGCGAGGCATCCCTGTTTGAGCTCCTGGAGAGCATGGCAGATTCTGCGAGTGAGGCATCCTTGCCCGGGCTCCAGGAGAGCATGGGAGATTGTGCGAGCGAGGCGTCCCCGCCAGAGTTCCAGGAGAGCATGGGAGATTGTGCGAGCGAGGCATCCCTGCCCGGGCTCCAGGAGAGCATGGGGGATTGTGCGAGCGAGGAATCCCTGCCCGGGTTCCAGGAGAGCATGGGAGATTGTGTGAGCGAGGCTTCCCTGCCCAGGTTCCAGGAGATTGTGCAAGCGAGGCGTCCCTGTTTAAGCTCCACGAGAGCATGGGAGTTTCTGCGAGTGAGGCATCCTTGCCCGGGCTCCAGGAGAGCAAGGGAGATTGTGCAAGCAAGGCATCCCTGCCCGGGCTCCAGGAGAGCATGGGAGATTGTGCGAGCGAGGCATCCCTGCCCGGGCTCCAGGAGAGCATGATAGATTCTGCGAGCGAGGTATTCCGGCCAGACAGGGGAACTGCAACCTCTGGAGGTCCTGATGAGATTTTGAAAATGGGCCCGATGCCGGGACACAGTTCCAGGAGGTCGGGTAAAATCCGCCGGTGCCCCCGCAAAAAGTGGCGCACAGCAGCAATGCCGTGACGTCTGGGGGAATTCCTCGGGCGGATTCACAAATGGCAAAGAGGTGAGAGAGAGCCAGGAAGAGATCCGTGCGGGCGAGGTGTCCCATTCAGGGCTCCAGGAAAGCATGCGAGATTCTGCGAGTGAGGCATCCTTGCCCGGGCTCCAGGAGAGCAAGGGAGATGGTGCGAGCGAGGCATCCATGCCCGGGCTCCAGGAGAGCATGGGAGATTGTGCGAGCGAGGCGTCCCTGTTTGAGCTCCAGGAGAGCATGGCAGAATCTGCGAGTGAGGTATCCTTGCCCGGGCTCCAGGAGGGCATGGGAGATTGTGTAAGCGAGGCATCCCTGCCCGGGCTCCAGGAGAGCATGGGAGATTCTGTGAGCAATGCAGCCTGGCCAAGGCTCCAGGAGAGCAAGGGAGATTGTGCGAGCGAAGCATCCATGCCCGGGCTCCAGGAGAGCATGGGAGATTCTGCGAGCAATGCAGCCTGGCCAAGGCTCCAGGAGAGCATGGGAGATTCTGCAAGCGAGGCATCCCTGTTTAAGAACCAGGAGAGCTTGGTAGATTCTGCGAGCGAGGTGTCCCTGCCCGGGCTCCAGGAGAGCATGGGAGATTGTGCGAGCGAGGCATCCCTGCCCGGGCTCCAGGAGAGCATGGGAGATTGTGCGAGCGAGGCATCCCTGCCCGGGCTCCAGGAGAGCATGGGAGATTGTGCGAGTGAAGCATCCCTGTTTAAGCTCCAGGAGAGCATGGAAGATTGTGTGAGTGAGGCGTCCCCGCCAGAGTTCCAGGAGAGCATGGGAGATGGTGCGAGCGAGGCATCCATGCCCGGGCTCCAGGAGAGCATGGGAGATTGTGCGAGCGAGGCATCCCTGTTTGAGCTCCAGGAGAGCATGGCAGATTCTGCGAGTGAGGCATCCTTGCCCGGCTCCAGGAGAGCATGGGAGATTGTGCGAGCGAGACATCCCTGCCTGGTCTCCAGGAGAGCATGGGAGACTCTGCGAGCAATGCAGCCTGGCCAAGGCTCGAGGAGAGCATGGAAGATTGGTTAGAGAGAGGCATCCCTGCCCGGGCTCCAGGAGAGCATGGGAGATTGTGCGAGCGAGGCATCCCTGCCCGGGCTCCAGGAGAGCATGGGAGAATCTGCGAGCGAGGCATCCCTGCCTGGGCTCCAGGAGAACATGGGAGATTGTGTGAGCAAGGCATCCCTGCCCGGGCTCCAGGAGAGCATGGGAGATTGTGCGAGCGAGGCATCCCTGCCCGGGCTCCAGGAGAGCATGGGAGATTGTGCGAGCGAGGCATCCCTGCCCGGGCTCCAGGAGAGCATGGGAGATTGTGCGAGCGAGGCATCCCTGCCCGGGCTCCAGGAGAGCATGGGAGATTGTGCGAGTGAAGCATCCCTGTTTAAGCTCCAGGAGAGCATGGAAGATTGTGCGAGTGAGGCGTCCCCGCCAGAGTTCCAGGAGAGCATGGGAGATGGTGCGAGCGAGGCATCCATGCCTGGGCTCCAGGAGAGCATGGGAGATTGTGCGAGCGAGGCATCCCTGTTTGAGCTCCAGGAGAGCATGGCAGATTCTGCGAGTGAGGCATCCTTGCCCGGGCTCCAGGAGAGCATGGGAGATTGTGCGAGCGAGGCATCCCTGCCTGGTCTCCAGGAGAGCATGGGAGATTGTGCGAGCGAGACATCCCTGTTTGAGCTCCAGGAGAGCATGGGAGAATCTGCGAGCGAGGCATCCCTGCCTGGTCTCCAGGAGAGCATGGGAGACTCTGCGAGCAATGCAGCCTGGCCAAGGCTCCAGGAGAGCATGGAAGATTGTGTGAGAGAGGCATCCCTGCCCGGCCTCCAGGAGAGCATGGGAGATTGTGCGAGCGAGGAATCCCTGCCCGGGCTCCAGGAGAGCATGGGAGATTGTGCGAGCGAGGCGTCCCTGTTTAACTCCACGAGAGCATGAGAGATTGTGTGAGCGAGGCATCCCTGCCCGGGTTCCGGGAGATTGTGCAAGCGAGGCGTCCCTGTTTAAGCTCCACGAGAGCATGGGAGATTCTGTGAGTGAGGCATCCTTGCCCGGGCTCCAGGAGAGCATGGGAGATTGTGCGAGCAAGGCATCCCTGCCCGGGCTCCTGGAGAGCATGGGAGATTGTGCGAGCGAGGCATCCCTGCCTGGTCTCCAGGAGAGCATGGGAGACTCTGCGAGCAATGCAGCCTGGCCAAGGCTCCAGGAGAGCATGGAAGATTGTGTGAGAGAGGCATCCCTGCCCGGCCTCCAGGAGAGCATGGGAGATTGTGCGAGCGAGGAATCCCTGCCCGGGTTCCAGGAGAGCATGGGAGATTGTGCGAGCGAGGCATCCCTGTTTAAGCTCCATGAGAGCATGGGAGATTGTGTGAGCGAGGCATCCCTGCCCGGGTTCCGGGAGATTGTGCGAGCGAGGCATCCCTGTTTAAGCTCCACGAGAGCATGGGAGATTCTGTGAGTGAGGCTTCCTTGCCCGGGCTCCAGGAGAGCAAGGGAGATTGTGCGAGCGAGGCATCCCTGCCCGGGCTCCAGGAGAGCATGATAGATTCTGCGAGCGAGGTATTCCGGCCAGACAGGGGATCTGCAACCTCCGGAGGTCCCGATGAGGTTTTGAAAATGGGCCCGATGCCGGGACACAGTTCCAGGAGGTCGGGTAAAATCCGCCGGTGCCCCCGCAAAAAGTGGCGCGCAGCAGCAAATGCCGTGACATCTGGGGGAATTCCTCGGGCGGATTCACAAATGGCAAAGAAGTGAGAGAGAGCCAGGAAGAGATCCGTGCGGGCGAGGTGTCCCAGCCAGGGATCCAGGAAAGCATGCGAGATTCTGCGAGCAACACAGCCTGGCCAGGGCTCCAGGAGAGCATGGAAGATTCTGCGAGCGAGGCATCCCTGCCCGGGCTCCAGGAGAGCATGGGAGATTCTGCGAGCGAAGCATCCCTGCCCGGGCTCCAGGAGAGCATGGGAGATTCTGCGAGCGAGGCATCCCTGTTTAAGCTCCAGGAGAGCATTGGAGATTCTGCAAGCGAGGCATCCCTGTTTAAGCTCCAGGAGAGCATGGGAGATTCTGCAAGCGAGGCATCCCTGTTTAAGCTCCAGGAGAGCATGGAAGATTGTGCGAGCGAGGCATCCCTGCCAGAGTTCCAGGAGAGCTTGGGAGATTGTGCGAGCGAGGCATCCATGCCCGGGCTCCAGGAGAGCATGGGAGATTGTGCGAGCGAGGCGTCCCTGTTTGAGCTCCAAGAGGGCATAGGAGATTGTGCAAGCGAGGCATCCCTGCCCGGGCTCCAGGTGAGCATGGGAGATTCTGCGAGCAATGCAGCCTGGCCAAGGCTCCAGGAGAGCATGGGAGATTGTGCAAGTGAGGCATCCATGCCCGGGCTCCAGGAGAGCATGGGAGATTCTGCGAGCAATGCAGCCTGGCCAAGGCTCCAGGAGAGCATGGGAGATTGTGCAAGCGAGGCATCCCTGTTTAAGCACCAGGAGAGCTTGGTAGATTCTGCGAGCGAGGTGTCCCTGCCCGGGCTCCAGGAGAGCATGGGAGATTGTGCGAGCGAGGCATCCCTGCCTGGGCTCCAGGAGAACATGGGAGAATCTGTGAGCGAGGCATCCCTGTTTGAGCTCCTGGAGAGCATGGCAGATTCTGCAAGCGAGGCATCCCTGTTTAAGCTCCAGGAGAGCATGGAAGATTGTGCGAGCGAGGCATCCCTGCCAGAGTTCCAGGAGAGCATGGGAGATTGTGCGAGCGAGGCATCCATGCCCGGGCTCCAGGAGAGCATGGGAGATTGTGCGAGCGAGGCGTCCCTGTTTGAGCTCCAAGAGGGCATAGGAGATTGTGCAAGCGAGGCATCCCTGCCCGGGCTCCAGGTGAGCATGGGAGATTCTGCGAGCAATGCAGCCTGGCCAAGGCTCCAGGAGAGCATGGGAGATTGTGCAAGTGAGGCATCCATGCCCGGGCTCCAGGAGAGCATGGGAGATTCTGCGAGCAATGCAGCCTGGCCAAGGCTCCAGGAGAGCATGGGAGATTCTGCAAGCGAGGCATCCCTGTTTAAGCACCAGGAGAGCTTGGTAGATTCTGCGAGCGAGGTGTCCCTGCCCGGGCTCCAGGAGAGCATGGGAGATTGTGCGAGTGAGGCATCCCTGCCTGGGCTCCAGGAGAACATGGGAGAATCTGTGAGCAATGCAGCCTGGCCAAGGCTCCAGGAGAGCATGGAAGATTGTGTGAGAGAGGCATCCCTGCCCGGGCTCCAGGAGAGCATGGGAGATTGTGCGAGCGAGGCATCCCTGCCCGGGCTCCAGGAGAGCATGGGAGAATCTGCAAGCGAGGCATCCCTGCCTGGGCTACAGGAGAACATGGGAGATTGTGTGAGCAAGGCATCCCTGCCCGGGCTCCAGGAGAGCATGGGAGATTGTGCGAGCGAGGCATCCCTGCCCGGGCTCCAGGAGAGCATGGGAGATTGTGCGAGCGAGGCATCCCTGCCCGGGCTCCAGGAGAGCATGGGAGATTGTGCGAGTGAAGCATCCCTGTTT
This sequence comes from Taudactylus pleione, assembly GCA_031769625.1. NCBI lineage: Eukaryota > Metazoa > Chordata > Amphibia > Anura > Myobatrachidae > Taudactylus > Taudactylus pleione. The sequence goes on along the minus strand of JAUIMM010000138.1, from coordinate 8,261,005 downwards.
AAGCTCCAGGAGAGCATGGAAGATTGTGTGAGTGAGGCATCCCCGCCAGAGTTCCAGGAGAGCATGGGAGATGGTGCGAGCGAGGCATCCATGCCCGGGCTCCAGGAGAGCATGGGAGATTGTGCGAGCGAGACATCCCTGTTTGAGCTCCAGGAGAGCATGGGAGAATCTGCGAGCGAGGCATCCCTGCCTGGTCTCCAGGAGAGCATGGGAGACTCTGCGAGCAATGCAGCCTGGCCAAAGCTCCAGGAGAGCATGGAAGATTGTGTGAGAGAGGCATCCCTGCCCGGCCTCCAGGAGAGCATGGGAGATTGTGCGAGCGAGGAATCCCTGCCCGGGTTCCAGGAGAGCATGGGAGATTGTGCGAGCGAGGCATCCCTGTTTAACTCCACGAGAGCATGGGAGATTGTGTGAGCGAGGCATCCCTGCCCGGGTTCCGGGAGAGCATGGGAGATTGTGCGAGTGAAGCATCCCTGTTTAAGCTCCAGGAGAGCATGGAAGATTGTGCGAGTGAGGTGTCCCCGCCAGAGTTCCAGGAGAGCATGGGAGATGGTGCGAGCGAGGCATCCATGCCCGGGCTCCAGGAGAGCATGTGAGATTGTGCGAGCGAGGCATCCCTGTTTGAGCTCCAGGAGAGCATGGCAGATTCTGCGAGTGAGGCATCCTTGCCCGGGCTCCAGGAGAGCATGGGAGATTGTGCGAGCGAGGCATCCCTGCCTGGTCTCCAGGAGAGCATGGGAGACTCTGCGAGCAATGCAGCCTGGCCAAGGCTCCAGGAGAGCATGGAAGATTGTGTGAGAGAGGCATCCCTGCCCGGGCTCCAGGAGAGCATGGGAGATTGTGCGAGCGAGGCATCCCTGCCCGGGCTCCAGGAGAGCATGGGAGAATCTGCGAGCAAGGCATCCCTGCCTGGGCTCCAGGAGAACATGGGAGATTGTGTGAGCAAGGCATCCCTGCCCTGGCTCCAGGTGAGCATGGGAGATTGTGCGAGCGAGGCATCCCTGCCCGGGCTCCAGGAGAGCATGGGAGATTGTGCGAGTGAAGCATCCCTGATTAAGCTCCAGGAGAGCATGGAAGATTGTGCGAGTGAGGCGTCCCCGCCAGAGTTCCAGGATAGCATGGGAGATGGTGCGAGCGAGGCATCCATGCCCGGGCTCCAGGAGAGCATGGGAGATTGTGCGAGCGAGGCATCCCTGTTTGAGCTCCAGGAGAGCATGGCAGATTCTGCGAGTGAGGCATCCTTGCCTGGGCTGCAGGAGGGCATGGGAGATTGTGCAAGCGAGGCATCCCTGCTCGGGCTCCAGGAGAGCATGGGAGATTCTGCGAGCAATGCAGCCTGGCCAAGGCTCGAGGAGAGCATGGGAGATTGTGCGAGCGAGGCATCCATGCCCGGGCTCCAGGAGAGCATGGGAGATTGTGCGAGCAAGACATCCCTGTTTGAGCTCCAGGAGAGCATGGGAGAATCTGCGAGCGAGGCATCCCTGCCTGGTCTCCAGGAGAGCATGGGAGACTCTGCGAGCAATGCAGCCTGGCCAAAGCTCCAAGAGAGCATGGGAGATTGTGTGAGCGAGGCATCCCTGCCCGGGTTCCGGGAGATTGTGCAAGCGAGGCGTCCCTGTTTAAGCTCCACGAGAGCATGGGAGATTCTGTGAGTGAGGCATCTTTGCCCGGGCTCCAGGAGAGCATGGGAGATTGTGCGAGCAAGGCATCCCTGCCCGGGCTCCTGGAGAGCATGGGAGATTGTGCGAGCGTGGCATCCCTGCCTGAGCTCCAGTAGAGCATGGGAGATTGTGCGAGCGAGGCATCCCTGCCTGGTCTCCAGGAGAGCATGGGAGACTCTGCGAGCAATGCAGCCTGGCCAAGGCTCCAGGAGAGCATGGAAGATTGTGTGAGAGAGGCATCCTTGCCCGGCCTCCAGGAGAGCATGGGAGATTGTGCGAGCGAGGAATCCCTGCCCGGGTTCCAGGAGAGCATGGGAGATTGTGCGAGCGAGGCGTCCCTGTTTAAGCTCCACGAGAGCATGGGAGATTGTGTGAGCGAGGCATCCCTGCCCGGGTTCCGGGAGATTGTGCGAGCGAGGCGTCCCTGTTTAAGCTCCACGAGAGCATGGGAGATTCTGTGAGTGAGGCATCCCTGCCCGGGCTCCAGGAGAGCATGGGAGATTCTGCGAGCAATGCAGCCTGGCCAAGGCTCGAGGAGAGCATGGGAGATTGTGCGAGCGAGACATCCCTGTTTGAGCTCCAGGAGAGCATGGGAGAATCTGCGAGCGAGGCATCCCTGCCTGGTCTCCAGGAGAGCATGGGAGACTCTGTGAGCAATGCAGCCTGGCCAAGGCTCCAGGAGAGCATGGAAGATTGTGTGAGAGAGGCATCCCTGCCCGGCCTCCAGGAGAGCATGGGAGATTGTGCGAGCGAGGAATCCCTGCCCGGGTTCCAGGAGAGCATGGGAGATTGTGCGAGCGAGGCGTCCCTGTTTAAGCTCCACGATAGCATGGGAGATTGTGTGAGCGAGACATCCCTGCCCGGGTTCCGGGAGATTGTGCGAGCGAGGCGTCCCTGTTTAAGCTCCACGAGAGCATGGGAGATTGTGTGAGCGAGGCATCCCTGCCCGGGTTCCGGGAGATTGTGCGAGCGAGGCGTCCCTGTTTAAGCTCCACGAGAGCGTGGGAGATTCTGTGAGTGAGGCATCCTCGCCCGGGCTCCAGGAGAGCAAGGGAGATTGTGCGAGCGAGGCATCCCTGCCCGGGCTCCAGGAGAGCATTGGAGATTGTGCGAGCGAGGCATCCCTGCCCGGGCTCCAGGAGAGCATGATAGATTCTGCGAGCGAGGTATTCCGGCCAGACAGGGGAACTGCAACCTCCGGAGGTCCCGATGAGGTTTTGAAAATGGGCCCGATGCCGGGACACAGTTCCAGGAGGTCGGGTAAAATCCGCCGGTGCCCCCGGAAAAAGTGGCGCGCAGCAGCAATGCCGTGACGTCTGGGGGAATTCCTCGGGTGGATTCACAAATGGCAAAGAAGTGAGAGAGAGCCAGGAAGAGATCCGTGCGGGCGAGGTGTCCCAGCCAGGGATCCAGGAAAGCATGCGAGATTCTGCGAGCAACACAGCCTGGCCAGGGCTCCAGGAGAGCATGGGAGATTGTGCGAGCGAGACATCCCTGTTTGAGCTCCAGGAGAGCATGGGAGAATCTGCGAGCGAGGCATCCCTGCCTGGTCTCCAGGAGAGCATGGGAGACTCTGTGAGCAATGCAGCCTGGCTAAGGCTCCAGGAGAGCATGGAAGATTGTGTGAGAGAGGCATCCCTGCCCGGCCTCCAGGAGAGCATGGGAGATTGTGCGAGCGAGGCATCCCTGCCCGGGCTCCAGGAGAGCATGATAGATTCTGCGAGCGAGGTATTCCGGCCAGACAGGGGAACTGCAACCTCTGGAGGTCCCGATGAGGTTTTGAAAATGGGCCCGATGCCGGGACACAGTTCCAGGAGGTCGGGTAAAATCCGCCGGTGCCCCCGCAAAAAGTGGCGCGCAGCAGCAATGCCGTGACGTCTGGGGGAATTCCTCGGGCGGATTCACAAATGGCAAAGAAGTGAGAGAGAGCCAGGAAGAGATCCCTGCGGGCGAGGTGTCCCAGCCAGGGATCCAGGAAAGCATGCGAGATTCTGCGAGCAACACAGCCTGGCCAGGGCTCCAGGAGAGCATGGGAGATTGTGCGAGCGAGACATCCCTGTTTGAGCTCCAGGAGAGCATGGGAGAATCTGCGAGCGAGGCATCCCTGCCTGGTCTCCAGGAGAGCATGGGAGACTCTGTGAGCAATGCAGCCTGGCCAAGGCTCCAGGAGAGCATGGAAGATTGTGTGAGAGAGGCATCCCTGCCCGGCCTCCAGGAGAGCATGGGAGATTGTGCGAGCGAGGAATCCCTGCCCGGATTCCAGGAGAGCATGGGAGATTGTGCGAGCGAGGCGTCCCTGTTTAAGCTCCACGATAGCATGGGAGATTGTGTGAGCGAGACATCCCTGCCCGGGTTCCGGGAGATTGTGCGAGCGAGGCGTCCCTGTGTAAGCTCCACGAGAGCATGGGAGATTGTGTGAGCGAGGCATCCCTGCCCGGGTTCCGGGAGATTGTGCGAGCGAGGCGTCCCTGTTTAAGCTCCACGAGAGCGTGGGAGATTCTGTGAGTGAGGCATCCTTGCCCGGGCTCCAGGAGAGCAAGGGAGATTGTGCGAGCGAGGCATCCCTGCCCGGGCTCCAGGAGAGCATGGGAGATTGTGCGAGCGAGGCATCCCTGCCCGGGCTCCAGGAGAGCATGATAGATTCTGCGAGCGAGGTATTCCGGCCAGACAGGGGAACTGCAACCTCCGGAGGTCCCGATGAGGTTTTGAAAATGGGCCCGATGCCGGGACACAGTTCCAGGAGGTCGGGTAAAATCCGCCGGTGCCCCCGCAAAAAGTGGCGCGCAGCAGCAATGCCGTGACGTCTGGGGGAATTCCTCGGGCGGATTCACAAATGGCAAAGAGGTGAGAGAGAGCCAGGAAGAGATCCGTGCGGGCGCGGTGTCCCAGCCAGGGATCCAGGAAAGCATGCGAGATTCTGCGAGCAACACAGCCTGGCCAGGGCTCCAGGAGAGCATGGAAGATTCTGCGAGCGAGGCATCCCTGCCCGGGCTCCAGGAGAGCATGGGAGATTCTGCGAGCGAGGCATCCCTGCCCGGGCTCCAGGAGAGCATGGGAGATTCTGCGAGCGAGGCATCCCTGTTTAAGCTCCAGGAGAGCATTGGAGATTCTGCAAGCGAGGCATCCCTGTTTAAGCTCCAGGAGAGCATGGGAGATTCTGCAAGCGAGGCATCCCTGTTTAAGCTCCAGGAGAGCATTGGAGATTCTGCGAGTGAGGCATCCCTGCCCGGGCTCCAGGAGAGCATGGGAGATTGTGCGAGTGAAGTATCCCTGTTTAAGCTCCAGGAGAGCATGGAAGATTGTGCAAGCGAGGTGTCCCCGCCAGAGTTCCAGGAGAGCATGGGAGATGGTGCGAGCGAGGCATCCATGCCCGGGCTCCAGGAGAGCATGGGAGATTGTGCGAGCGAGGCATCCCTGTTTGAGCTCCAGGAGAGCATGGCAGATTCTGTGAGTGAGGCATCCTTGCCCGGGCTCCAGGAGGGCATGGGAGATTGTGCAAGCGAGGCATCCCTGCCCGGGCTCCAGGAGAGCATGGGAGATTCTGCGAGCAATGCAGCCTGGCCAAGGCTCGAAGAGAGCATGGGAGATTGTGCGAGCGAGGCATCCATGCCCGGGCTCCAGGAGAGCATGGGAGATTGTGCGAGCGAGACATCCCTGTTTGAGCTCCAGGAGAGCATGGGAGAATCTGCGAGCGAGGCATCCCTGCCTGGGCTCCAGGAGAGCATGGGAGATTGTGTAAGCGAGGCATCCCTGCCCGGGCTCCAGGAGAGCATGGGAGATTCTGTGAGCAATGCAGCCTGGCCAAGGCTCCAGGAGAGCAAGGGAGATTGTGCGAGCGAAGCATCCATGCCCGGGCTCCAGGAGAGCATGGGAGATTCTGCGAGCAATGCAGCCTGGCCAAGGCTCCAGGAGAGCATGGGAGATTCTGCAAGCGAGGCATCCCTGTTTAAGAACCAGGAGAGCTTGGTAGATTCTGCGAGCGAGGTGTCCCTGCCCGGGCTCCAGGAGAGCATGGGAGATTGTGCGAGCGAGGCATCCCTGCCCGGGCTCCAGGAGAGCATGGGAGATTGTGCGAGCGAGGCATCCCTGCCCGGGCTCCAGGAGAGCATGGGAGATTGTGCGAGTGAAGCATCCCTGTTTAAGCTCCAGGAGAGCATGGAAGATTGTGTGAGTGAGGCGTCCCCGCCAGAGTTCCAGGAGAGCATGGGAGATGGTGCGAGCGAGGCATCCATGCCCGGGCTCCAGGAGAGCATGGGAGATTGTGCGAGCGAGGCATCCCTGTTTGAGCTCCAGGAGAGCATGGCAGATTCTGCGAGTGAGGCATCCTTGCCCGGGCTCCAGGAGAGCATGGGAGATTGTGCGAGCGAGGCATCCCTGCCTGGTCTCCAGGAGAGCATGGGAGACTCTGCGAGCAATGCAGCCTGGCCAAGGCTCGAGGAGAGCATGGAAGATTGTGTGAGAGAGGCATCCCTGCCCGGGCTCCAGGAGAGCATGGGAGATTGTGCGAGCGAGGCATCCCTGCCCGGGCTCCAGGAGAGCATGGAAGAATCTGCGAGCGAGGCATCCCTGCCTGGGCTCCAGGAGAACATGGGAGATTGTGTGAGCAAGGCATCCCTGCCCGGGCTCCAGGAGAGCATGGGAGATTGTGCGAGCGAGGCATCCCTGCCCGGGCTCCAGGAGAGCATGGGAGATTGTGCGAGCGAGGCATCCCTGCCCGGGCTCCAGGAGAGCATGGGAGATTGTGCGAGCAAGGCATCCCTGCCCGGGCTCCAGGAGAGCATGGGAGATTGTGTGAGTGAAGCATCCCTGTTTAAGCTCCAGGAGAGCATGGAAGATTGTGCGAGTGAGGCGTCCCCGCCAGAGTTCCAGGAGAGCATGGGAGATGGTGCGAGCGAGGCATCCATGCCCGGGCTCCAGGAGAGCATGGGAGATTGTGCGAGCGAGGCATCCATGCCCGGGCTCCAGGAGAGCATGGGAGATTGTGCGAGCGAGACATCCCTGTTTGAGCTCCAGGAGAGCATGGGAGAATCTGTGAGCGAGGCATCCCTGCCTGGTCTCCAGGAGAGTATGGGAGACTCTGCGAGCAATGCAGCCTGGCCAAGGCTCCAGGAGAGCATGGAAGATTGTGTGAGAGAGGCATCCCTGCCCGGGCTCCAGGAGAGCATGGGGGATTGTGCGAGCGAGGAATCCCTGCCCGGGTTCCAGGAGAGCATGGGAGATTGTGCGAGCGAGGCGTCCCTGTTTAAGCTCCACGAGAGCATGGGAGATTGTGTGAGCGAGGCATCCCTGCCCGGGTTCCAGGAGATTGTGCAAGCGAGGCGTCCCTGTTTAAGCTCCACGAGAGCATGGGAGTTTCTGCGAGTGAGGCATCCTTGCCCGGGCTTCAGGAGAGCAAGGGAGATTGTGCGAGCAAGGCATCCCTGCCCGGGCTCCAGGAGAGCATGGGAGATTGTGCGAGCGAGGCATCCCTGCCTGGGCTCCAGGAGAGCATGATAGATTCTGCGAGCGAGGTATTCCGGCCAGACAGGGGAACTGCAACCTCCGGAGGTCCTGATGAGGTTTTGAAAATGGGCCCGATGCCGGGACACAGTTCCAGGAGGTCGGGTTAAATCCGCCGGTGCCCCCACAAAAAGTGGCGCACAGCAGCAATGCCGTGACGTCTGGTGGAATTCCTCGGGCGGATTCACAAATGGCAAAGAGGTGAGAGAGAGCCAGGAAGAGATCCGTGCGGGCGAGGTGTCCCATTCAGGGCTCCAGGAAAGCATGCGAGATTCTGCGAGTGAGGCATCCTTGCCCGGGCTCCAGGAGAGCAAGGGAGATGGTGCGAGCGAGGCATCCATGCCCGGGCTCCAGGAGAGCATGGGAGATTGTGCGAGCGAGGCGTCCCTGTTTGAGCTCCAGGAGAGCATGGCAGATTCTGCGAGTGAGGTATCCTTGCCCGGGCTCCAGGAGGGCATGGGAGATTGTGTAAGCGAGGCATCCCTGCCCGGGCTCCAGGAGAGCATGGGAGATTCTGTGAGCAATGCAGCCTGGCCAAGGCTCCAGGAGAGCAAGGGAGATTGTGCGAGCGAAGCATCCATGCCCGGGCTCCAGGAGAGCATGGGAGATTCTGCGAGCAATGCAGCCTGGCCAAGGCTCCAGGAGAGCATGGGAGATTCTGCAAGCGAGGCATCCCTGTTTAAGAACCAGGAGAGCTTGGTAGATTCTGCGAGCGAGGTGTCCCTGCCCGGGCTCCAGGAGAGCATGGGAGATTGTGCGAGCGAGGCATCCCTGCCCGGGCTCCAGGAGAGCATGGGAGATTCTGCGAGCGAGGCATCCCTGCCCGGGCTCCAGGAGAGCATGGGAGATTGTGCGAGCGAGGCATCCCTGCCCGGGCTCCAGGAGAGCATGGGAGATTGTGCGAGCGAGGCATCCCTGCCCGGGCTCCAGGAGAGCATGGGAGATTGTGCGAGTGAGGCGTCCCCGCCAGAGTTCCAGGAGAGCATGGGAGATGGTGCGAGCGAGGCATCCATGCCCGGGCTCCAGGAGAGCATGGGAGATTGTGCGAGCGAGGCATCCCTGTTTGAGCTCCAGGAGAGCATGGCAGATTCTGCGAGTGAGGCATCCTTGCCCGGGCTCCAGGAGAGCATGGGAGATTGTGCGAGCGAGGCATCCATGCCTGGTCTCCAGGAGAGCATGGGAGACTCTGCGAGCAATGCAGCCTGGCCAAGGCTCCAGGAGAGCATGGAAGATTGTGTGAGAGAGGCATCCCTGCCCGGGCTCCAGGAGAGCATGGGGGATTGTGCGAGCGAGGAATCCCTGCCCGGGTTCCAGGAGAGCATGGGAGATTGTGTGAGCGAGGCATCCCTGCCCGGGTTCCAGGAGATTGTGCAAGCGAGGCGTCCCTGTTTAAGCTCCACGAGAGCATGGGAGTTTCTGCGAGTGAGGCATCCTTGCCCGGGCTCCAGGAGAGCAAGGGAGATTGTGCGAGCAAGGCATCCCTGCCCGGGCTCCAGGAGAGCATGGGAGATTGTGCGAGCGAGGCATCCCTGCCCGGGCTCCAGGAGAGCATGATAGATTCTGCGAGCGAGGTATTCCGGCCAGACAGGGGAACTGCAACCTCCGGAGGTCCTGATGAGGTTTTGAAAATGGGCCCGATGCCGGGACACAGTTCCAGGAGGTCGGGTAAAATCCGCCGGTGCCCCCGCAAAAAGTGGCGCACAGCAGCAATGCCGTGACGTCTGGGGGAATTCCTCGGGCGGATTCACAAATGGCAAAGAGGTGAGAGAGAGCCAGGAAGAGATCCGTGCGGGCGAGGTGTCCCATTCAGGGCTCCAGGAAAGCATGCGAGATTCTGCGAGTGAGGCATCCTTGCCCGGGCTCCAGGAGAGCAAGGGAGATGGTGCGAGCGAGGCATCCATGCCCGGGCTCCAGGAGAGCATGGGAGATTGTGCGAGCGAGGCGTCCCTGTTTGAGCTCCAGGAGAGCATGGCAGATTCTGCGAGTGAGGTATCCTTGCCCGGGCTCCAGGAGGGCATGGGAGATTGTGTAAGCGAGGCATCCCTGCCCGGGCTACAGGAGAGCATGGGAGATTCTGTGAGCAATGCAGCCTGGCCAAGGCTCCAGGAGAGCAAGGGAGATTGTGCGAGCGAAGCATCCATGCCCGGGCTCCAGGAGAGCATGGGAGATTCTGCGAGCAATGCAGCCTGGCCAAGGCTCCAGGAGAGCATGGGAGATTCTGCAAGCGAGGCATCCCTGTTTAAGAACCAGGAGAGCTTGGTAGATTCTGCGAGCGAGGTGTCCCTGCCCGGGCTCCAGGAGAGCATGGGAGATTGTGCGAGCGAGGCATCCCTGCCCGGGCTCCAGGAGAGCATGGGAGATTGTGCGAGCGAGGCATCCCTGTTTAAGCTCCAGGAGAGCATGGAAGATTGTGTGAGTGAGGCGTCCCCGCCAGAGTTCCAGGAGAGCATGGGAGATGGTGCGAGCGAGGCATCCATGCCCGGGCTCCAGGAGAGCATGGGAGATTGTGCGAGCGAGGCATCCCTGTTTGAGCTCCAGGAGAGCATGGCAGATTCTGCGAGTGAGGCATCCTTGCCCGGCTCGAGGAGAGCATGGGAGATTGTGCGAGCGAGGCATCCCTGCCTGGTCTCCAGGAGAGCATGGGAGACTCTGCGAGCAATGCAGCCTGGCCAAGGCTCGAGGAGGGCATGGGAGATTGTGTAAGCGAGGCATCCCTGCCCGGGCTCCAGGAGAGCATGGGAGATTCTGTGAGCAATGCAGCCTGGCCAAGGCTCCAGGAGAGCAAGGGAGATTGTGCGAGCGAAGCATCCATGCCCGGGCTCCAGGAGAGCATGGGAGATTCTGCGAGCAATGCAGCCTGGCCAAGGCTCCAGGAGAGCATGGGAGATTCTGCAAGCGAGGCATCCCTGTTTAAGAACCAGGAGAGCTTGGTAGATTCTGCGAGCGAGGTGTCCCTGCCCGGGCTCCAGGAGAGCATGGGAGATTGTGCGAGCGAGGCATCCCTGCCCGGGCTCCAGGAGAGCATGGGAGATTCTGCGAGCGAGGCATCCCTGCCCGGGCTCCAGGAGAGCATGGGAGATTGTGCGAGCGAGGCATCCCTGCCCGGGCTCCAGGAGAGCATGGGAGATTGTGCGAGTGAAGCATCCCTGTTTAAGCTCCAGGAGAGCATGGAAGATTGTGCGAGTGAGGCGTCCCCGCCAGAGTTCCAGGAGAGCAAGGGAGATGGTGCGAGCGAGGCATCCATGCCCGGGCTCCAGGAGAGCATGGGAGATTGTGCGAGCGAGGCGTCCCTGTTTGAGCTCCAGGAGAGCATGGCAGATTCTACGAGTGAGGTATCCTTGCCCGGGCTCCAGGAGGGCATGGGAGATTGTGTAAGCGAGGCATCCCTGCCCGGGCTCCAGGAGAGCATGGGAGATTCTGTGAGCAATGCAGCCTGGCCAAGGCTCCAGGAGAGCAAGGGAGATTGTGCGAGCGAAGCATCCATGCCCGGGCTCCAGGAGAGCATGGGAGATTCTGCGAGCAATGCAGCCTGGCCAAGGCTCCAGGAGAGCATGGGAGATTCTGCAAGCGAGGCATCCCTGTTTAAGAACCAGGAGAGCTTGGTAGATTCTGCGAGCGAGGTGTCCCTGCCCGGGCTCCAGGAGAGCATGGGAGATTGTGCGAGCGAGGCATCCCTGCCCGGGCTCCAGGAGAGCATGGGAGATTGTGCGAGCGAGGCATCCCTGTTTAAGCTCCAGGAGAGCATGGAAGATTGTGTGAGTGAGGCGTCCCCGCCAGAGTTCCAGGAGAGCATGGGAGATGGTGCGAGCGAGGCATCCATGCCCGGGCTCCAGGAGAGCATGGGAGATTGTGCGAGCGAGGCATCCCTGTTTAAGCTCCAGGAGAGCATGGAAGATTCTGCGAGTGAGGCGTCCCCGCCAGAGTTCCAGGAGAGCATGGGAGATTGTGTGAGCGAGGCATCCCTGCCCGGGTTCCGGGAGATTGTGCAAGCGAGGCGTCCCTGTTTAAGCTCCACGAGAGCATGGGAGATTCTGTGAGTGAGGCATCCTTGCCCGGGCTCCAGGAGAGCATGGGAGATTGTGTGAGCGAGGCATCCCTGCCCGGGTTCCAGGAGATTGTGCAAGCGAGGCGTCCCTGTTTAAGCTCCACGAGAGCATGGGAGTTTCTGCGAGTGAGGCATCCTTGCCCGGGCTCCAGGAGAGCAAGGGAGATTGTGCGAGCAAGGCATCCCTGCCCGGGCTCCAGGAGAGCATGGGAGATTGTGCGAGCGAGGCATCCCTGCCCGGGCTCCAGGAGAGCATGATAGATTCTGCGAGCGAGGTATTCCGGCCAGACAGGGGAACTGCAACCTCCGGAGGTCCTGATGAGGTTTTGAAAATGGGCCCGATGCCGGGACACAGTTCCAGGAGGTCGGGTAAAATCCGCCGGTGCCCCCGCAAAAAGTGGCGCACAGCAGCAATGCCGTGACGTCTGGGGGAATTCCTCGGGCGGATTCACAAATGGCAAAGAGGTGAGAGAGAGCCAGGAAGAGATCCGTGCGGGCGAGGTGTCCCATTCAGGGCTCCAGGAAAGCATGCGAGATTCTGCGAGTGAGGCATCCTTGCCCGGGCTCCAGGAGAGCAAGGGAGATGGTGCGAGCGAGGCATCCATGCCCGGGCTCCAGGAGAGCATGGGAGATTGTGCGAGCGAGGCGTCCCTGTTTGAGCTCCAGGAGAGCATGGCAGATTCTGCGAGTGAGGTATCCTTGCCCGGGCTCCAGGAGGGCATGGGAGATTGTGTAAGCGAGGCATCCCTGCCTGGGCTACAGGAGAGCATGGGAGATTCTGTGAGCAATGCAGCCTGGCCAAGGCTCCAGGAGAGCAAGGGAGATTGTGCGAGCGAAGCATCCATGCCCGGGCTCCAGGAGAGCATGGGAGATTCTGCGAGCAATGCAGCCTGGCCAAGGCTCCAGGAGAGCATGGGAGATTCTGCAAGCGAGGCATCCCTGTTTAAGAACCAGGAGAGCTTGGTAGATTCTGCGAGCGAGGTGTCCCTGCCCGGGCTCCAGGAGAGCATGGGAGATTGTGCGAGCGAGGCATCCCTGCCCGGGCTCCAGGAGAGCATGGGAGATTGTGCGAGCGAGGCATCCCTGTTTAAGCTCCAGGAGAGCATGGAAGATTGTGTGAGTGAGGCGTCCCCGCCAGAGTTCCAGGAGAGCATGGGAGATGGTGCGAGCGAGGCATCCATGCCCGGGCTCCAGGAGAGCATGGGAGATTGTGCGAGCGAGGCATCCCTGTTTGAGCTCCAGGAGAGCATGGCAGATTCTGCGAGTGAGGCATCCTTGCCCGGCTCGAGGAGAGCATGGGAGATTGTGCGAGCGAGGCATCCCTGCCTGGTCTCCAGGAGAGCATGGGAGACTCTGCGAGCAATGCAGCCTGGCCAAGGCTCGAGGAGGGCATGGGAGATTGTGTAAGCGAGGCATCCCTGCCCGGGCTCCAGGAGAGCATGGGAGATTCTGTGAGCAATGCAGCCTGGCCAAGGCTCCAGGAGAGCAAGGGAGATTGTGCGAGCGAAGCATCCATGCCCGGGCTCCAGGAGAGCATGGGAGATTCTGCGAGCAATGCAGCCTGGCCAAGGCTCCAGGAGAGCATGGGAGATTCTGCAAGCGAGGCATCCCTGTTTAAGAACCAGGAGAGCTTGGTAGATTCTGCGAGCGAGGTGTCCCTGCCCGGGCTCCAGGAGAGCATGGGAGATTGTGCGAGCGAGGCATCCCTGCCCGGGCTCCAGGAGAGCATGGGAGATTCTGCGAGCGAGGCATCCCTGCCCGGGCTCCAGGAGAGCATGGGAGATTGTGCGAGCGAGGCATCCCTGCCCGGGCTCCAGGAGAGCATGGGAGATTGTGCGAGTGAAGCATCCCTGTTTAAGCTCCAGGAGAGCATGGAAGATTGTGCGAGTGAGGCGTCCCCGCCAGAGTTCCAGGAGAGCAAGGGAGATGGTGCGAGCGAGGCATCCATGCCCGGGCTCCAGGAGAGCATGGGAGATTGTGCGAGCGAGGCGTCCCTGTTTGAGCTCCAGGAGAGCATGGCAGATTCTACGAGTGAGGTATCCTTGCCCGGGCTCCAGGAGGGCATGGGAGATTGTGTAAGCGAGGCATCCCTGCCCGGGCTCCAGGAGAGCATGGGAGATTCTGTGAGCAATGCAGCCTGGCCAAGGCTCCAGGAGAGCAAGGGAGATTGTGCGAGCGAAGCATCCATGCCCGGGCTCCAGGAGAGCATGGGAGATTCTGCGAGCAATGCAGCCTGGCCAAGGCTCCAGGAGAGCATGGGAGATTCTGCAAGCGAGGCATCCCTGTTTAAGAACCAGGAGAGCTTGGTAGATTCTGCGAGCGAGGTGTCCCTGCCCGGGCTCCAGGAGAGCATGGGAGATTGTGCGAGCGAGGCATCCCTGCCCGGGCTCCAGGAGAGCATGGGAGATTGTGCGAGCGAGGCATCCCTGCCCGGGCTCCAGGAGAGCATGGGAGATTGTGCGAGTGAAGCATCCCTGTTTAAGCTCCAGGAGAGCATGGAAGATTGTGTGAGTGAGGCGTCCCCGCCAGAGTTCCAGGAGAGCATGGGAGATGGTGCGAGCGAGGCATCCATGCCCGGGCTCCAGGAGAGCATGGGAGATTGTGCGAGCGAGGCATCCCTGTTTAAGTTCCAGGAGAGCATGGAAGATTCTGCGAGTGAGGCGTCCCCGCCAGAGTTCCAGGAGAGCATGGGAGATTGTGTGAGCGAGGCATCCCTGCCCGGGTTCCGGGAGATTGTGCAAGCGAGGCGTCCCTGTTTAAGCTCCACGAGAGCATGGGAGATTCTGTGAGTGAGGCATCCTTGCCCGGGCTCCAGGAGAGCATGGGAGATTGTGCGAGCAAGGCATCCCTGCCCGGGCTCCTGGAGAGCATGGGAGATTGTGCGAGCGTGGCATCCCTGCCCGAGCTCCAGTAGAGCATGGGAGATTGTGCGAGCGAGGCATCCCTGCCTGGTCTCCAGGAGAGCATGGGAGACTCTGCGAGCAATGCAGCCTGGCCAAGGCTCCAGGAGAGCATGGAAGATTGTGTGAGAGAGGCATCCCTGCCCGGCCTCCAGGAGAGCATGGGAGATTGTGCGAGCGAGGAATCCCTGCCCGGGTTCCAGGAGAGCATGGGAGATTGTGCGAGCGAGGCATCCCTGTTTAAGCCCACGAGAGCATGGGAGATTGTGTGAGCGAGGCATCCCTGCCCGGGTTCCGGGAGATTGTGCGAGCGAGGCGTCCCTGTTTAAGCTCCACGAGAGCATGGGAGATTGTGCGAGCGAGGCATCCCTGCCCGGGCTCCAGGAGAGCATGGGAGATTGTGCGAGCGAGGCATCCCTGCCCGGGCTCCAGGAGAGCATGATAGATTCTGCGAGCGAGGTATTCCGGCCAGACAGGGGATCTGCAATATCCGGAGGTCCCGATGAGGTTTTGAAAATGGGCCCGATGCCGGGACACAGTTCCAGGAGGTCGGGTAAAATCCGCCGGTGCCCCCGCAAAAAGTGGCGCGCAGCAGCAAATGCCGTGACATCTGGGGGAATTCCTCGGGCGGGTTCACAAATGGCAAAGAAGTGAGAGAGAGCCAGGAAGAGATCCGGGCGGGCGAGGTGTCCCAGCCAGGGATCCAGGAAAGCATGCGAGATTCTGCGAGCAACACAGCCTGGCCAGGGCTCCAGGAGAGCATGGAAGATTCTGCGAGCGAGGCATCCCTGCCCGGGCTCCAGGAGAGCATGGGAGATTCTGCGAGCGAGGCATCCCTGCCCGGGCTCCAGGAGAGCATGGGAGATTCTGCGAGCGAGGCATCCCTGTTTAAGCTCCAGGAGAGCATTGGAGATTCTGCAAGCGAGGCATCCCTGTTTAAGCTCCAGGAGAGCATGGGAGATTCTGCAAGCGAGGCATCCCTGTTTAAGCTCCAGGAGAGCATGGAAGATTGTGCGAGCGAGGCATCCCTGCCAGAGTTCCAGGAGAGCATGGGAGATTGTGCGAGCGAGGCATCCATGCCCGGGCTCCAGGAGAGCATGGGAGATTGTGCGAGCGAGGCGTCCCTGTTTGAGCTCCAAGAGGGCATAGGAGATTGTGCAAGCGAGGCATCCCTGCCCGGGCTCCAGGTGAGCATGGGAGATTCTGCGAGCAATGCAGCCTGGCCAAGGCTCCAGGAGAGCATGGGAGATTGTGCAAGTGAGGCATCCATGCCCGGGCTCCAGGAGAGCATGGGAGATTCTGCGAGCAATGCAGCCTGGCCAAGGCTCCAGGAGAGCATGGGAGATTGTGCAAGCGAGGCATCCCTGTTTAAGCACCAGGAGAGCTTGGTAGATTCTGCGAGCGAGGTGTCCCTGCCCGGGCTCCAGGAGAGCATGGGAGATTGTGGGAGCGAGGCATCCCTGCCTGGGCTCCAGGAGAACATGGGAGAATCTGTGAGCGAGGCATCCCTGTTTGAGCTCCTGGAGAGCATGGCAGATTCTGCGAGTGAGGCATCCTTGCCCGGGCTCCAGGAGAGCATGGGAGATTGTGCGAGCGAGGCATCCCTGCCTGGTCTCCAGGAGAGCATGGGAGACTCTGCGAGCAATGCAGCCTGGCCAAGGCTCGAGGAGGGCATGGGAGATTGTGTAAGCGAGGCATCCCTGCCCGGGCTCCAGGAGAGCATGGGAGATTCTGTGAGCAATGCAGCCTGGCCAAGGCTCCAGGAGAGCAAGGGAGATTGTGCGAGCGAAGCATCCATGCCCGGGCTCCAGGAGAGCATGGGAGATTCTGCGAGCAATGCAGCCTGGCCAAGGCTCCAGGAGAGCATGGGAGATTCTGCAAGCGAGGCATCCCTGTTTAAGAACCAGGAGAGCTTGGTAGATTCTGCGAGCGAGGTGTCCCTGCCCGGGCTCCAGGAGAGCATGGGAGATTGTGCGAGCGAGGCATCCCTGCCCGGGCTCCAGGAGAGCATGGGAGATTCTGCGAGCGAGGCATCCCTGCCCGGGCTCCAGGAGAGCATGGGAGATTGTGCGAGCGAGGCATCCCTGCCCGGGCTCCAGGAGAGCATGGGAGATTGTGCGAGTGAAGCATCCCTGTTTAAGCTCCAGGAGAGCATGGAAGATTGTGCGAGTGAGGCGTCCCCGCCAGAGTTCCAGGAGAGCAAGGGAGATGGTGCGAGCGAGGCATCCATGCCCGGGCTCCAGGAGAGCATGGGAGATTGTGCGAGCGAGGCGTCCCTGTTTGAGCTCCAGGAGAGCATGGCAGATTCTACGAGTGAGGTATCCTTGCCCGGGCTCCAGGAGGGCATGGGAGATTGTGTAAGCGAGGCATCCCTGCCCGGGCTCCAGGAGAGCATGGGAGATTCTGTGAGCAATGCAGCCTGGCCAAGGCTCCAGGAGAGCAAGGGAGATTGTGCGAGCGAAGCATCCAT
This sequence comes from Taudactylus pleione, assembly GCA_031769625.1. NCBI lineage: Eukaryota > Metazoa > Chordata > Amphibia > Anura > Myobatrachidae > Taudactylus > Taudactylus pleione. The sequence goes on along the minus strand of JAUIMM010000138.1, from coordinate 8,244,430 downwards.
GCCCGGGCTCCAGGAGAGCATGGGAGATTCTGCGAGCAATGCAGCCTGGCCAAGGCTCCAGGAGAGCATGGGAGATTCTGCAAGCGAGGCATCCCTGTTTAAGAACCAGGAGAGCTTGGTAGATTCTGCGAGCGAGGTGTCCCTGCCCGGGCTCCAGGAGAGCATGGGAGATTGTGCGAGCGAGGCATCCCTGCCCGGGCTCCAGGAGAGCATGGGAGATTGTGCGAGCGAGGCATCCCTGCCCGGGCTCCAGGAGAGCATGGGAGATTGTGCGAGTGAAGCATCCCTGTTTAAGCTCCAGGAGAGCATGGAAGATTGTGTGAGTGAGGCGTCCCCGCCAGAGTTCCAGGAGAGCATGGGAGATGGTGCGAGCGAGGCATCCATGCCCGGGCTCCAGGAGAGCATGGGAGATTGTGCGAGCGAGGCATCCCTGTTTAAGCTCCAGGAGAGCATGGAAGATTCTGCGAGTGAGGCGTCCCCGCCAGAGTTCCAGGAGAGCATGGGAGATTGTGTGAGCGAGGCATCCCTGCCCGGGTTCCGGGAGATTGTGCAAGCGAGGCGTCCCTGTTTAAGCTCCACGAGAGCATGGGAGATTCTGTGAGTGAGGCATCCTTGCCCGGGCTCCAGGAGAGCATGGGAGATTGTGCGAGCAAGGCATCCCTGCCCGGGCTCCTGGAGAGCATGGGAGATTGTGCGAGCGTGGCATCCCTGCCCGAGCTCCAGTAGAGCATGGGAGATTGTGCGAGCGAGGCATCCCTGCCTGGTCTCCAGGAGAGCATGGGAGACTCTGCGAGCAATGCAGCCTGGCCAAGGCTCCAGGAGAGCATGGAAGATTGTGTGAGAGAGGCATCCCTGCCCGGCCTCCAGGAGAGCATGGGAGATTGTGCGAGCGAGGAATCCCTGCCCGGGTTCCAGGAGAGCATGGGAGATTGTGCGAGCGAGGCATCCCTGTTTAAGCTCCACGAGAGCATGGGAGATTGTGTGAGCGAGGCATCCCTGCCCGGGTTCCGGGAGATTGTGCGAGCGAGGCGTCCCTGTTTAAGCTCCACGAGAGCATGGGAGATTGTGCGAGCGAGGCATCCCTGCCCGGGCTCCAGGAGAGCATGGGAGATTGTGCGAGCGAGGCATCCCTGCCCGGGCTCCAGGAGAGCATGATAGATTCTGCGAGCGAGGTATTCCGGCCAGACAGGGGATCTGCAATATCCGGAGGTCCCGATGAGGTTTTGAAAATGGGCCCGATGCCGGGACACAGTTCCAGGAGGTCGGGTAAAATCCGCCGGTGCCCCCGCAAAAAGTGGCGCGCAGCAGCAAATGCCGTGACATCTGGGGGAATTCCTCGGGCGGGTTCACAAATGGCAAAGAAGTGAGAGAGAGCCAGGAAGAGATCCGTGCGGGCGAGGTGTCCCAGCCAGGGATCCAGGAAAGCATGCGAGATTCTGCGAGCAACACAGCCTGGCCAGGGCTCCAGGAGAGCATGGAAGATTCTGCGAGCGAGGCATCCCTGCCCGGGCTCCAGGAGAGCATGGGAGATTCTGCGAGCGAGGCATCCCTGCCCGGGCTCCAGGAGAGCATGGGAGATTCTGCGAGCGAGGCATCCCTGTTTAAGCTCCAGGAGAGCATTGGAGATTCTGCAAGCGAGGCATCCCTGTTTAAGCTCCAGGAGAGCATGGGAGATTCTGCAAGCGAGGCATCCCTGTTTAAGCTCCAGGAGAGCATGGAAGATTGTGCGAGCGAGGCATCCCTGCCAGAGTTCCAGGAGAGCATGGGAGATTGTGCGAGCGAGGCGTCCCTGTTTGAGCTCCAAGAGGGCATAGGAGATTGTGCAAGCGAGGCATCCCTGCCCGGGCTCCAGGTGAGCATGGGAGATTCTGCGAGCAATGCAGCCTGGCCAAGGCTCCAGGAGAGCATGGGAGATTGTGCAAGTGAGGCATCCATGCCCGGGCTCCAGGAGAGCATGGGAGATTCTGCGAGCAATGCAGCCTGGCCAAGGCTCCAGGAGAGCATGGGAGATTGTGCAAGCGAGGCATCCCTGTTTAAGCACCAGGAGAGCTTGGTAGATTCTGCGAGCGAGGTGTCCCTGCCCGGGCTCCAGGAGAGCATGGGAGATTGTGGGAGCGAGGCATCCCTGCCTGGGCTCCAGGAGAACATGGGAGAATCTGTGAGCGAGGCATCCCTGTTTGAGCTCCTGGAGAGCATGGCAGATTCTGCGAGTGAGGCATCCTTGCCCGGGCTCCAGGAGAGCATGGGAGATTGTGCGAGCGAGGCATCCCTGCCTGGTCTCCAGGAGAGCATGGGAGACTCTGTGAGCAATGCAGCCTGGCCAAGGCTCCAGGAGAGCATGGAAGATTGTGTGAGAGAGGCATCCCTGCCCGGGCTCCAGGAGAGCATGGGAGATTGTGCGAGCGAGGCATCCCTGCCCGGGCTCCAGGAGAGCATGGGAGAATCTGCAAGCGAGGCATCCCTGCCTGGGCTCCAGGAGAACATGGGAGATTGTGTGAGCAAGGCATCCCTGCCCGGGCTCCAGGAGAGCATGGGAGATTGTGCGAGCGAGGCATCCCTGCCCGGGCTCCAGGAGAGCATGGGAGATTGTGCGAGCGAGGCATCCCTGTTTAAGCTCCAGGAGAGCATGGAAGATTGTGCGAGTGAGGCGTCCCCGCCAGAGTTCCAGGAGAGCATGGGAGATGGTGCGAGCGAAGCATCCATGCCCGGGCTCCAGGAGAGCATGGGAGATTGTGCGAGCGAGGCATCCCTGTTTGAGCTCCAGGAGAGCATGGCAGATTCTGCGAGTGAGGCATCCTTGCCCGGGCTCCAGGAGAGCATGGGAGATTGTGCGAGCGAGGCATCCATGCCTGGTCTCCAGGAGAGCATGGGAGACTCTGCGAGCAATGCAGCCTGGCCAAGGCTCCAGGAGAGCATGGAAGATTGTGTGAGAGAGGCATCCCTGCCCGGGCTCCAGGAGAGCATGGGGGATTGTGCGAGCGAGGAATCCCTGCCCGGGTTCCAGGAGAGCATGGGAGATTGTGTGAGCGAGGCATCCCTGCTCGGGTTCCAGGAGATTGTGCAAGCGAGGCGTCCCTGTTTAAGCTCCACGAGAGCATGGGAGTTTCTGCGAGTGAGGCATCCTTGCCCGGGCTCCAGGAGAGCAAGGGAGATTGTGCGAGCAAGGCATCCCTGCCCGGGCTCCAGGAGAGCATGGGAGATTGTGCGAGCGAGGCATCCCTGCCCGGGCTCCAGGAGAGCATGATAGATTCTGCGAGCGAGGTATTCCGGCCAGACAGGGGAACTGCAACCTCCGGAGGTCCTGATGAGGTTTTGAAAATGGGCCCGATGCCGGGACACAGTTCCAGGAGGTCGGGTAAAATCCGCCGGTGCCCCCGCAAAAAGTGGCGCACAGCAGCAATGCCGTGACATCTGGGGGAATTCCTCGGGCGGATTCACAAATGGCAAAGAGGTGAGAGAGAGCCAGGAAGAGATCCGTGCGGGCGAGGTGTCCCATTCAGGGCTCCAGGAAAGCATGCGAGATTCTGCGAGTGAGGCATCCTTGCCCGGGCTCCAGGAGAGCATGGGAGATTGTGCGAGCGAGGCGTCCCTGTTTGAGCTCCAGGAGAGCATGGCAGATTCTGCGAGTGAGGTATCCTTGCCCGGGCTCCAGGAGGGCATGGGAGATTGTGTAAGCGAGGCATCCCTGCCCGGGCTCCAGGAGAGCATGGGAGATTCTGTGAGCAATGCAGCCTGGCCAAGGCTCCAGGAGAGCAAGGGAGATTGTGCGAGCGAAGCATCCATGCCCGGGCTCCAGGAGAGCATGGGAGATTCTGCGAGCAATGCAGCCTGGCCAAGGCTCCAGGAGAGCATGGGAGATTCTGCAAGCGAGGCATCCCTGTTTAAGAACCAGGAGAGCTTGGTAGATTCTGCGAGCGAGGTGTCCCTGCCCGGGCTCCAGGAGAGCATGGGAGATTGTGCGAGCGAGGCATCCCTGCCCGGGCTCCAGGAGAGCATGGGAGATTGTGCGAGCGAGGCATCCCTGCCCGGGATCCAGGAGAGCATGGGAGATTGTGCGAGTGAAGCATCCCTGTTTAAGCTCCAGGAGAGCATGGAACATTGTGTGAGTGAGGCATCCCCGCCAGAGTTCCAGGAGAGCATGGGAGATGGTGCGAGCGAGGCATCCATGCCCGGGCTCCAGGAGAGCATGGGAGATTGTGCGAGCGAGGCATCCCTGTTTGAGCTCCAGGAGAGCATGGCAGATTCTGCGAGTGAGGCATCCTTGCCCGGCTCCAGGAGAGCATGGGAGATTGTGCGAGCGAGGCATCCCTGCCTGGTCTCCAGGAGAGCATGGGAGACTCTGCGAGCAATGCAGCCTGGCCAAGGCTCGAGGAGAGCATGGAAGATTGTGTGAGAGAGGCATCCCTGCCCGGGCTCCAGGAGAGCATGGGAGATTGTGCGAGCGAGGCATCCCTGCCCGGGCTCCAGGAGAGCATGGGAGAATCTGCTAGCGAGGCATCCCTGCCCGGGCTCCAGGAGAGCATGGGAGATTGTGCGAGCGAGGCATCCCTGCCCGGGCTCCAGGAGAGCATGGGAGATTGTGCGAGCGAGGTATCCCTGCCCGGGCTCCAGGAGAGCATGGGAGATTGTGCGAGCGAGGCATCCCTGCCCGGGCTCCAGGAGAGCATGGGAGATTGTGCGAGCGAAGCATCCCTGTTTAAGCTCCAGGAGAGCATGGAAGATTGTGCGAGTGAGGCGTCCCCGCCAGAGTTCCAGGAGAGCATGGGAGATGGTGCGAGCGAGGCATCCATGCCCGGGCTCCAGGAGAGCATGGGAGATTGTGCAAGCGAGGCGTCCCTGTTTAAGCTCCACGAGAGCATGGGAGATTCTGTGAGTGAGGCATCCTTGCCCGGGCTCCAGGAGAGCATGGGAGATTGTGCGAGCAAGGCATCCCTGCCCGGGCTCCTGGAGAGCATGGGAGATTGTGCGAGCGTGGCATCCCTGCCCGAGCTCCAGTAGAGCATGGGAGATTGTGCGAGCGAGGCATCCCTGCCTGGTCTCCAGGAGAGCATGGGAGACTCTGCGAGCAATGCAGCCTGGCCAAGGCTCCAGGAGAGCATGGAAGATTGTGTGAGAGAGGCATCCCTGCCCGGCCTCCAGGAGAGCATGGGAGATTGTGCGAGCGAGGAATCCCTGCCCGGGTTCCAGGAGAGCATGGGAGATTGTGCGAGCGAGGCATCCCTGTTTAAGCTCCACGAGAGCATGGGAGATTGTGTGAGCGAGGCATCCCTGCCCGGGTTCCGGGAGATTGTGCGAGCGAGGCGTCCCTGTTTAAGCTCCACGAGAGCATGGGAGATTGTGCGAGCGAGGCATCCCTGCCCGGGCTCCAGGAGAGCATGGGAGATTGTGCGAGCGAGGCATCCCTGCCCGGGCTCCAGGAGAGCATGATAGATTCTGCGAGCGAGGTATTCCGGCCAGACAGGGGATCTGCAATATCCGGAGGTCCCGATGAGGTTTTGAAAATGGGCCCGATGCCGGGACACAGTTCCAGGAGGTCGGGTAAAATCCGCCGGTGCCCCCGCAAAAAGTGGCGCGCAGCAGCAAATGCCGTGACATCTGGGGGAATTCCTCGGGCGGGTTCACAAATGGCAAAGAAGTGAGAGAGAGCCAGGAAGAGATCCGTGCGGGCGAGGTGTCCCAGCCAGGGATCCAGGAAAGCATGCGAGATTCTGCGAGCAACACAGCCTGGCCAGGGCTCCAGGAGAGCATGGAAGATTCTGCGAGCGAGGCATCCCTGCCCGGGCTCCAGGAGAGCATGGGAGATTCTGCGAGCGAGGCATCCCTGCCCGGGCTCCAGGAGAGCATGGGAGATTCTGCGAGCGAGGCATCCCTGTTTAAGCTCCAGGAGAGCATTGGAGATTCTGCAAGCGAGGCATCCCTGTTTAAGCTCCAGGAGAGCATGGGAGATTCTGCAAGCGAGGCATCCCTGTTTAAGCTCCAGGAGAGCATGGAAGATTGTGCGAGCGAGGCATCCCTGCCAGAGTTCCAGGAGAGCATGGGAGATTGTGCGAGCGAGGCATCCATGCCCGGGCTCCAGGAGAGCATGGGAGATTGTGCGAGCGAGGCGTCCCTGTTTGAGCTCCAAGAGGGCATAGGAGATTGTGCAAGCGAGGCATCCCTGCCCGGGCTCCAGGTGAGCATGGGAGATTCTGCGAGCAATGCAGCCTGGCCAAGGCTCCAGGAGAGCATGGGAGATTGTGCAAGTGAGGCATCCATGCCCGGGCTCCAGGAGAGCATGGGAGATTCTGCGAGCAATGCAGCCTGGCCAAGGCTCCAGGAGAGCATGGGAGATTGTGCAAGCGAGGCATCCCTGTTTAAGCACCAGGAGAGCTTGGTAGATTCTGCGAGCGAGGTGTCCCTGCCCGGGCTCCAGGAGAGCATGGGAGATTGTGGGAGCGAGGCATCCCTGCCTGGGCTCCAGGAGAACATGGGAGAATCTGTGAGCGAGGCATCCCTGTTTGAGCTCCTGGAGAGCATGGCAGATTCTGCGAGTGAGGCATCCTTGCCCGGGCTCCAGGAGAGCATGGGAGATTGTGCGAGCGAGGCATCCCTGCCTGGTCTCCAGGAGAGCATGGGAGACTCTGTGAGCAATGCAGCCTGGCCAAGGCTCCAGGAGAGCATGGAAGATTGTGTGAGAGAGGCATCCCTGCCCGGGCTCCAGGAGAGCATGGGAGATTGTGCGAGCGAGGCATCCCTGCCCGGGCTCCAGGAGAGCATGGGAGAATCTGCAAGCGAGGCATCCCTCCCTGGGCTCCAGGAGAACATGGGAGATTGTGTGAGCAAGGCATCCCTGCCCGGGCTCCAGGAGAGCATGGGAGATTGTGCGAGCGAGGCATCCCTGCCCGGGCTCCAGGAGAGCATGGGAGATTGTGCGAGCGAGGCATCCCTGTTTAAGCTCCAGGAGAGCATGGAAGATTGTGCGAGTGAGGCGTCCCCGCCAGAGTTCCAGGAGAGCATGGGAGATGGTGCGAGCGAAGCATCCATGCCCGGGCTCCAGGAGAGCATGGGAGATTGTGCGAGCGAGGCATCCCTGTTTGAGCTCCAGGAGAGCATGGCAGATTCTGCGAGTGAGGCATCCTTGCCCGGGCTCCAGGAGAGCATGGGAGATTGTGCGAGCGAGGCATCCATGCCTGGTCTCCAGGAGAGCATGGGAGACTCTGCGAGCAATGCAGCCTGGCCAAGGCTCCAGGAGAGCATGGAAGATTGTGTGAGAGAGGCATCCCTGCCCGGGCTCCAGGAGAGCATGGGGGATTGTGCGAGCGAGGAATCCCTGCCCGGGTTCCAGGAGAGCATGGGAGATTGTGTGAGCGAGGCATCCCTGCTCGGGTTCCAGGAGATTGTGCAAGCGAGGCGTCCCTGTTTAAGCTCCACGAGAGCATGGGAGTTTCTGCGAGTGAGGCATCCTTGCCCGGGCTCCAGGAGAGCAAGGGAGATTGTGCGAGCAAGGCATCCCTGCCCGGGCTCCAGGAGAGCATGGGAGATTGTGCGAGCGAGGCATCCCTGCCCGGGCTCCAGGAGAGCATGATAGATTCTGCGAGCGAGGTATTCCGGCCAGACAGGGGAACTGCAACCTCCGGAGGTCCTGATGAGGTTTTGAAAATGGGCCCGATGCCGGGACACAGTTCCAGGAGGTCGGGTAAAATCCGCCGGTGCCCCCGCAAAAAGTGGCGCACAGCAGCAATGCCGTGACATCTGGGGGAATTCCTCGGGCGGATTCACAAATGGCAAAGAGGTGAGAGAGAGCCAGGAAGAGATCCGTGCGGGCGAGGTGTCCCATTCAGGGCTCCAGGAAAGCATGCGAGATTCTGCGAGTGAGGCATCCTTGCCCGGGCTCCAGGAGAGCATGGGAGATTGTGCGAGCGAGGCGTCCCTGTTTGAGCTCCAGGAGAGCATGGCAGATTCTGCGAGTGAGGTATCCTTGCCCGGGCTCCAGGAGGGCATGGGAGATTGTGTAAGCGAGGCATCCCTGCCCGGGCTCCAGGAGAGCATGGGAGATTCTGTGAGCAATGCAGCCTGGCCAAGGCTCCAGGAGAGCAAGGGAGATTGTGCGAGCGAAGCATCCATGCCCGGGCTCCAGGAGAGCATGGGAGATTCTGCGAGCAATGCAGCCTGGCCAAGGCTCCAGGAGAGCATGGGAGATTCTGCAAGCGAGGCATCCCTGTTTAAGAACCAGGAGAGCTTGGTAGATTCTGCGAGCGAGGTGTCCCTGCCCGGGCTCCAGGAGAGCATGGGAGATTGTGCGAGCGAGGCATCCCTGCCCGGGATCCAGGAGAGCATGGGAGATTGTGCGAGTGAAGCATCCCTGTTTAAGCTCCAGGAGAGCATGGAACATTGTGTGAGTGAGGCATCCCCGCCAGAGTTCCAGGAGAGCATGGGAGATGGTGCGAGCGAGGCATCCATGCCCGGGCTCCAGGAGAGCATGGGAGATTGTGCGAGCGAGGCATCCCTGTTTGAGCTCCAGGAGAGCATGGCAGATTCTGCGAGTGAGGCATCCTTGCCCGGCTCCAGGAGAGCATGGGAGATTGTGCGAGCGAGGCATCCCTGCCTGGTCTCCAGGAGAGCATGGGAGACTCTGCGAGCAATGCAGCCTGGCCAAGGCTCGAGGAGAGCATGGAAGATTGTGTGAGAGAGGCATCCCTGCCCGGGCTCCAGGAGAGCATGGGAGATTGTGCGAGCGAGGCATCCCTGCCCGGGCTCCAGGAGAGCATGGGAGAATCTGCTAGCGAGGCATCCCTGCCCGGGCTCCAGGAGAGCATGGGAGATTGTGCGAGCGAGGCATCCCTGCCCGGGCTCCAGGAGAGCATGGGAGATTGTGCGAGCGAGGTATCCCTGCCCGGGCTCCAGGAGAGCATGGGAGATTGTGCGAGCGAGGCATCCCTGCCCGGGCTCCAGGAGAGCATGGGAGATTGTGCGAGCGAAGCATCCCTGTTTAAGCTCCAGGAGAGCATGGAAGATTGTGCGAGTGAGGCGTCCCCGCCAGAGTTCCAGGAGAGCATGGGAGATGGTGCGAGCGAGGCATCCATGCCCGGGCTCCAGGAGAGCATGGGAGATTGTGCAAGCGAGGCGTCCCTGTTTAAGCTCCACGAGAGCATGGGAGATTCTGTGAGTGAGGCATCCTTGCCCGGGCTCCAGGAGAGCATGGGAGATTGTGCGAGCAAGGCATCCCTGCCCGGGCTCCTGGAGAGCATGGGAGATTGTGCGAGCGTGGCATCCCTGCCCGAGCTCCAGTAGAGCATGGGAGATTGTGCGAGCGAGGCATCCCTGCCTGGTCTCCAGGAGAGCATGGGAGACTCTGCGAGCAATGCAGCCTGGCCAAGGCTCCAGGAGAGCATGGAAGATTGTGTGAGAGAGGCATCCCTGCCCGGCCTCCAGGAGAGCATGGGAGATTGTGCGAGCGAGGAATCCCTGCCCGGGTTCCAGGAGAGCATGGGAGATTGTGCGAGCGAGGCATCCCTGTTTAAGCTCCACGAGAGCATGGGAGATTGTGTGAGCGAGGCATCCCTGCCCGGGTTCCGGGAGATTGTGCGAGCGAGGCATCCCTGTTTAAGCTCCACGAGAGCATGGGAGATTCTGTGAGTGAGGCTTCCTTGCCCGGGCTCCAGGAGAGCAAGGGAGATTGTGCGAGCGAGGCATCCCTGCCCGGGCTCCAGGAGAGCATGGGAGATTGTGCGAGCGAGGCATCCCTGCCCGGGCTCCAGGAGAGCATGATAGATTCTGCGAGCGAGGTATTCCGGCCAGACAGGGGATCTGCAACCTCCGGAGGTCCCGATGAGGTTTTGAAAATGGGCCCGATGCCGGGACACAGTTCCAGGAGGTCGGGTAAAATCCGCCGGTGCCCCCGCAAAAAGTGGTGCGCAGCAGCAAATGCCGTGACATCTGGGGGAATTCCTCGGGCGGATTCACAAATGGCAAAGAAGTGAGAGAGAGCCAGGAAGAGATCCGTGCGGGCGAGGTGTCCCAGCCAGGGATCCAGGAAAGCATGCGAGATTCTGCGAGCAACACAGCCTGGCCAGGGCTCCAGGAGAGCATGGAAGATTCTGCGAGCGAGGCATCCCTGCCCGGGCTCCAGGAGAGCATGGGAGATTCTGCGAGCGAGGCATCCCTGCCCGGGCTCCAGGAGAGCATGGGAGATTCTGCGAGCGAGGCATCCCTGTTTAAGCTCCAGGAGAGCATTGGAGATTCTGCAAGCGAGGCATCCCTGTTTAAGCTCCAGGAGAGCATGGGAGATTCTGCAAGCGAGGCATCCCTGTTTAAGCTCCAGGAGAGCATGGAAGATTGTGCGAGCGAGGCATCCCTGCCAGAGTTCCAGGAGAGCATGGGAGATTGTGCGAGCGAGGCATCCATGCCCGGGCTCCAGGAGAGCATGGGAGATTGTGCGAGCGAGGCGTCCCTGTTTGAGCTCCAAGAGGGCATAGGAGATTGTGCAAGCGAGGCATCCCTGCCCGGGCTCCAGGTGAGCATGGGAGATTCTGCGAGCAATGCAGCCTGGCCAAGGCTCCAGGAGAGCATGGGAGATTGTGCAAGTGAGGCATCCATGCCCGGGCTCCAGGAGAGCATGGGAGATTCTGCGAGCAATGCAGCCTGGCCAAGGCTCCAGGAGAGCATGGGAGATTCTGCAAGCGAGGCATCCCTGTTTAAGCACCAGGAGAGCTTGGTAGATTCTGCGAGCGAGGTGTCCCTGCCCGGGCTCCCGGAGAGCATGGAAGATTGTGCGAGCGAGGCATCCCTGCCTGGGCTCCAGGAGAACATGGGAGAATCTGTGAGCGAGGCATCCCTGTTTGAGCTCCTGGAGAGCATGGCAGATTCTGCGAGTGAGGCATCCTTGCCCGGGCTCCAGGAGAGCATGGGAGATTGTGCGAGCGAGGCGTCCCCGCCAGAGTTCCAGGAGAGCATGGGAGATTGTGCGAGCGAGGCATCCCTGCCCGGGCTCCAGGAGAGCATGGGGGATTGTGCGAGCGAGGAATCCCTGCCCGGGTTCCAGGAGAGCATGGGAGATTGTGTGAGCGAGGCTTCCCTGCCCAGGTTCCAGGAGATTGTGCAAGCGAGGCGTCCCTGTTTAAGCTCCACGAGAGCATGGGAGTTTCTGCGAGTGAGGCATCCTTGCCCGGGCTCCAGGAGAGCAAGGGAGATTGTGCAAGCAAGGCATCCCTGCCCGGGCTCCAGGAGAGCATGGGAGATTGTGCGAGCGAGGCATCCCTGCCCGGGCTCCAGGAGAGCATGATAGATTCTGCGAGCGAGGTATTCCGGCCAGACAGGGGAACTGCAACCTCTGGAGGTCCTGATGAGATTTTGAAAATGGGCCCGATGCCGGGACACAGTTCCAGGAGGTCGGGTAAAATCCGCCGGTGCCCCCGCAAAAAGTGGCGCACAGCAGCAATGCCGTGACGTCTGGGGGAATTCCTCGGGCGGATTCACAAATGGCAAAGAGGTGAGAGAGAGCCAGGAAGAGATCCGTGCGGGCGAGGTGTCCCATTCAGGGCTCCAGGAAAGCATGCGAGATTCTGCGAGTGAGGCATCCTTGCCCGGGCTCCAGGAGAGCAAGGGAGATGGTGCGAGCGAGGCATCCATGCCCGGGCTCCAGGAGAGCATGGGAGATTGTGCGAGCGAGGCGTCCCTGTTTGAGCTCCAGGAGAGCATGGCAGAATCTGCGAGTGAGGTATCCTTGCCCGGGCTCCAGGAGGGCATGGGAGATTGTGTAAGCGAGGCATCCCTGCCCGGGCTCCAGGAGAGCATGGGAGATTCTGTGAGCAATGCAGCCTGGCCAAGGCTCCAGGAGAGCAAGGGAGATTGTGCGAGCGAAGCATCCATGCCCGGGCTCCAGGAGAGCATGGGAGATTCTGCGAGCAATGCAGCCTGGCCAAGGCTCCAGGAGAGCATGGGAGATTCTGCAAGCGAGGCATCCCTGTTTAAGAACCAGGAGAGCTTGGTAGATTCTGCGAGCGAGGTGTCCCTGCCCGGGCTCCAGGAGAGCATGGGAGATTGTGCGAGCGAGGCATCCCTGCCCGGGCTCCAGGAGAGCATGGGAGATTGTGCGAGCGAGGCATCCCTGCCCGGGCTCCAGGAGAGCATGGGAGATTGTGCGAGTGAAGCATCCCTGTTTAAGCTCCAGGAGAGCATGGAAGATTGTGTGAGTGAGGCGTCCCCGCCAGAGTTCCAGGAGAGCATGGGAGATGGTGCGAGCGAGGCATCCATGCCCGGGCTCCAGGAGAGCATGGGAGATTGTGCGAGCGAGGCATCCCTGTTTGAGCTCCAGGAGAGCATGGCAGATTCTGCGAGTGAGGCATCCTTGCCCGGCTCCAGGAGAGCATGGGAGATTGTGCGAGCGAGACATCCCTGCCTGGTCTCCAGGAGAGCATGGGAGACTCTGCGAGCAATGCAGCCTGGCCAAGGCTCGAGGAGAGCATGGAAGATTGGTTAGAGAGAGGCATCCCTGCCCGGGCTCCAGGAGAGCATGGGAGATTGTGCGAGCGAGGCATCCCTGCCCGGGCTCCAGGAGAGCATGGGAGAATCTGCGAGCGAGGCATCCCTGCCTGGGCTCCAGGAGAACATGGGAGATTGTGTGAGCAAGGCATCCCTGCCCGGGCTCCAGGAGAGCATGGGAGATTGTGCGAGCGAGGCATCCCTGCCCGGGCTCCAGGAGAGCATGGGAGATTGTGCGAGCGAGGCATCCCTGCCCGGGCTCCAGGAGAGCATGGGAGATTGTGCGAGCGAGGCATCCCTGCCCGGGCTCCAGGAGAGCATGGGAGATTGTGCGAGTGAAGCATCCCTGTTTAAGCTCCAGGAGAGCATGGAAGATTGTGCGAGTGAGGCGTCCCCGCCAGAGTTCCAGGAGAGCATGGGAGATGGTGCGAGCGAGGCATCCATGCCTGGGCTCCAGGAGAGCATGGGAGATTGTGCGAGCGAGGCATCCCTGTTTGAGCTCCAGGAGAGCATGGCAGATTCTGCGAGTGAGGCATCCTTGCCCGGGCTCCAGGAGAGCATGGGAGATTGTGCGAGCGAGGCATCCCTGCCTGGTCTCCAGGAGAGCATGGGAGATTGTGCGAGCGAGACATCCCTGTTTGAGCTCCAGGAGAGCATGGGAGAATCTGCGAGCGAGGCATCCCTGCCTGGTCTCCAGGAGAGCATGGGAGACTCTGCGAGCAATGCAGCCTGGCCAAGGCTCCAGGAGAGCATGGAAGATTGTGTGAGAGAGGCATCCCTGCCCGGCCTCCAGGAGAGCATGGGAGATTGTGCGAGCGAGGAATCCCTGCCCGGGCTCCAGGAGAGCATGGGAGATTGTGCGAGCGAGGCGTCCCTGTTTAACTCCACGAGAGCATGAGAGATTGTGTGAGCGAGGCATCCCTGCCCGGGTTCCGGGAGATTGTGCAAGCGAGGCGTCCCTGTTTAAGCTCCACGAGAGCATGGGAGATTCTGTGAGTGAGGCATCCTTGCCCGGGCTCCAGGAGAGCATGGGAGATTGTGCGAGCAAGGCATCCCTGCCCGGGCTCCTGGAGAGCATGGGAGATTGTGCGAGCGAGGCATCCCTGCCTGGTCTCCAGGAGAGCATGGGAGACTCTGCGAGCAATGCAGCCTGGCCAAGGCTCCAGGAGAGCATGGAAGATTGTGTGAGAGAGGCATCCCTGCCCGGCCTCCAGGAGAGCATGGGAGATTGTGCGAGCGAGGAATCCCTGCCCGGGTTCCAGGAGAGCATGGGAGATTGTGCGAGCGAGGCATCCCTGTTTAAGCTCCATGAGAGCATGGGAGATTGTGTGAGCGAGGCATCCCTGCCCGGGTTCCGGGAGATTGTGCGAGCGAGGCATCCCTGTTTAAGCTCCACGAGAGCATGGGAGATTCTGTGAGTGAGGCTTCCTTGCCCGGGCTCCAGGAGAGCAAGGGAGATTGTGCGAGCGAGGCATCCCTGCCCGGGCTCCAGGAGAGCATGATAGATTCTGCGAGCGAGGTATTCCGGCCAGACAGGGGATCTGCAACCTCCGGAGGTCCCGATGAGGTTTTGAAAATGGGCCCGATGCCGGGACACAGTTCCAGGAGGTCGGGTAAAATCCGCCGGTGCCCCCGCAAAAAGTGGCGCGCAGCAGCAAATGCCGTGACATCTGGGGGAATTCCTCGGGCGGATTCACAAATGGCAAAGAAGTGAGAGAGAGCCAGGAAGAGATCCGTGCGGGCGAGGTGTCCCAGCCAGGGATCCAGGAAAGCATGCGAGATTCTGCGAGCAACACAGCCTGGCCAGGGCTCCAGGAGAGCATGGAAGATTCTGCGAGCGAGGCATCCCTGCCCGGGCTCCAGGAGAGCATGGGAGATTCTGCGAGCGAAGCATCCCTGCCCGGGCTCCAGGAGAGCATGGGAGATTCTGCGAGCGAGGCATCCCTGTTTAAGCTCCAGGAGAGCATTGGAGATTCTGCAAGCGAGGCATCCCTGTTTAAGCTCCAGGAGAGCATGGGAGATTCTGCAAGCGAGGCATCCCTGTTTAAGCTCCAGGAGAGCATGGAAGATTGTGCGAGCGAGGCATCCCTGCCAGAGTTCCAGGAGAGCATGGGAGATTGTGCGAGCGAGGCATCCATGCCCGGGCTCCAGGAGAGCATGGGAGATTGTGCGAGCGAGGCGTCCCTGTTTGAGCTCCAAGAGGGCATAGGAGATTGTGCAAGCGAGGCATCCCTGCCCGGGCTCCAGGTGAGCATGGGAGATTCTGCGAGCAATGCAGCCTGGCCAAGGCTCCAGGAGAGCATGGGAGATTGTGCAAGTGAGGCATCCATGCCCGGGCTCCAGGAGAGCATGGGAGATTCTGCGAGCAATGCAGCCTGGCCAAGGCTCCAGGAGAGCATGGGAGATTGTGCAAGCGAGGCATCCCTGTTTAAGCACCAGGAGAGCTTGGTAGATTCTGCGAGCGAGGTGTCCCTGCCCGGGCTCCAGGAGAGCATGGGAGATTGTGCGAGCGAGGCATCCCTGCCTGGGCTCCAGGAGAACATGGGAGAATCTGTGAGCGAGGCATCCCTGTTTGAGCTCCTGGAGAGCATGGCAGATTCTGCAAGCGAGGCATCCCTGTTTAAGCTCCAGGAGAGCATGGAAGATTGTGCGAGCGAGGCATCCCTGCCAGAGTTCCAGGAGAGCATGGGAGATTGTGCGAGCGAGGCATCCATGCCCGGGCTCCAGGAGAGCATGGGAGATTGTGCGAGCGAGGCGTCCCTGTTTGAGCTCCAAGAGGGCATAGGAGATTGTGCAAGCGAGGCATCCCTGCCCGGGCTCCAGGTGAGCATGGGAGATTCTGCGAGCAATGCAGCCTGGCCAAGGCTCCAGGAGAGCATGGGAGATTGTGCAAGTGAGGCATCCATGCCCGGGCTCCAGGAGAGCATGGGAGATTCTGCGAGCAATGCAGCCTGGCCAAGGCTCCAGGAGAGCATGGGAGATTCTGCAAGCGAGGCATCCCTGTTTAAGCACCAGGAGAGCTTGGTAGATTCTGCGAGCGAGGTGTCCCTGCCCGGGCTCCAGGAGAGCATGGGAGATTGTGCGAGTGAGGCATCCCTGCCTGGGCTCCAGGAGAACATGGGAGAATCTGTGAGCAATGCAGCCTGGCCAAGGCTCCAGGAGAGCATGGAAGATTGTGTGAGAGAGGCATCCCTGCCCGGGCTCCAGGAGAGCATGGGAGATTGTGCGAGCGAGGCATCCCTGCCCGGGCTCCAGGAGAGCATGGGAGAATCTGCAAGCGAGGCATCCCTGCCTGGGCTACAGGAGAACATGGGAGATTGTGTGAGCAAGGCATCCCTGCCCGGGCTCCAGGAGAGCATGGGAGATTGTGCGAGCGAGGCATCCCTGCCCGGGCTCCAGGAGAGCATGGGAGATTGTGCGAGCGAGGCATCCCTGCCCGGGCTCCAGGAGAGCATGGGAGATTGTGCGAGTGAAGCATCCCTGTTTAAGCTCCAGGAGAGCATGGAAGATTGTGTGAGTGAGGCATCCCCGCCAGAGTTCCAGGAGAGCATGGGAGATGGTGCGAGCGAGGCATCCATGCCCGGGCTCCAGGAGAGCATGGGAGATTGTGCGAGCGAGACATCCCTGTTTGAGCTCCAGGAGAGCATGGGAGAATCTGCGAGCGAGGCATCCCTGCCTGGTCTCCAGGAGAGCATGGGAGACTCTGCGAGCAATGCAGCCTGGCCAAAGCTCCAGGAGAGCATGGAAGATTGTGTGAGAGAGGCATCCCTGCCCGGCCTCCAGGAGAGCATGGGAGATTGTGCGAGCGAGGAATCCCTGCCCGGGTTCCAGGAGAGCATGGGAGATTGTGCGAGCGAGGCATCCCTGTTTAACTCCACGAGAGCATGGGAGATTGTGTGAGCGAGGCATCCCTGCCCGGGTTCCGGGAGAGCATGGGAGATTGTGCGAGTGAAGCATCCCTGTTTAAGCTCCAGGAGAGCATGGAAGATTGTGCGAGTGAGGTGTCCCCGCCAGAGTTCCAGGAGAGCATGGGAGATGGTGCGAGCGAGGCATCCATGCCCGGGCTCCAGGAGAGCATGTGAGATTGTGCGAGCGAGGCATCCCTGTTTGAGCTCCAGGAGAGCATGGCAGATTCTGCGAGTGAGGCATCCTTGCCCGGGCTCCAGGAGAGCATGGGAGATTGTGCGAGCGAGGCATCCCTGCCTGGTCTCCAGGAGAGCATGGGAGACTCTGCGAGCAATGCAGCCTGGCCAAGGCTCCAGGAGAGCATGGAAGATTGTGTGAGAGAGGCATCCCTGCCCGGGCTCCAGGAGAGCATGGGAGATTGTGCGAGCGAGGCATCCCTGCCCGGGCTCCAGGAGAGCATGGGAGAATCTGCGAGCAAGGCATCCCTGCCTGGGCTCCAGGAGAACATGGGAGATTGTGTGAGCAAGGCATCCCTGCCCTGGCTCCAGGTGAGCATGGGAGATTGTGCGAGCGAGGCATCCCTGCCCGGGCTCCAGGAGAGCATGGGAGATTGTGCGAGTGAAGCATCCCTGATTAAGCTCCAGGAGAGCATGGAAGATTGTGCGAGTGAGGCGTCCCCGCCAGAGTTCCAGGATAGCATGGGAGATGGTGCGAGCGAGGCATCCATGCCCGGGCTCCAGGAGAGCATGGGAGATTGTGCGAGCGAGGCATCCCTGTTTGAGCTCCAGGAGAGCATGGCAGATTCTGCGAGTGAGGCATCCTTGCCTGGGCTGCAGGAGGGCATGGGAGATTGTGCAAGCGAGGCATCCCTGCTCGGGCTCCAGGAGAGCATGGGAGATTCTGCGAGCAATGCAGCCTGGCCAAGGCTCGAGGAGAGCATGGGAGATTGTGCGAGCGAGGCATCCATGCCCGGGCTCCAGGAGAGCATGGGAGATTGTGCGAGCAAGACATCCCTGTTTGAGCTCCAGGAGAGCATGGGAGAATCTGCGAGCGAGGCATCCCTGCCTGGTCTCCAGGAGAGCATGGGAGACTCTGCGAGCAATGCAGCCTGGCCAAAGCTCCAAGAGAGCATGGGAGATTGTGTGAGCGAGGCATCCCTGCCCGGGTTCCGGGAGATTGTGCAAGCGAGGCGTCCCTGTTTAAGCTCCACGAGAGCATGGGAGATTCTGTGAGTGAGGCATCTTTGCCCGGGCTCCAGGAGAGCATGGGAGATTGTGCGAGCAAGGCATCCCTGCCCGGGCTCCTGGAGAGCATGGGAGATTGTGCGAGCGTGGCATCCCTGCCTGAGCTCCAGTAGAGCATGGGAGATTGTGCGAGCGAGGCATCCCTGCCTGGTCTCCAGGAGAGCATGGGAGACTCTGCGAGCAATGCAGCCTGGCCAAGGCTCCAGGAGAGCATGGAAGATTGTGTGAGAGAGGCATCCTTGCCCGGCCTCCAGGAGAGCATGGGAGATTGTGCGAGCGAGGAATCCCTGCCCGGGTTCCAGGAGAGCATGGGAGATTGTGCGAGCGAGGCGTCCCTGTTTAAGCTCCACGAGAGCATGGGAGATTGTGTGAGCGAGGCATCCCTGCCCGGGTTCCGGGAGATTGTGCGAGCGAGGCGTCCCTGTTTAAGCTCCACGAGAGCATGGGAGATTCTGTGAGTGAGGCATCCCTGCCCGGGCTCCAGGAGAGCATGGGAGATTCTGCGAGCAATGCAGCCTGGCCAAGGCTCGAGGAGAGCATGGGAGATTGTGCGAGCGAGACATCCCTGTTTGAGCTCCAGGAGAGCATGGGAGAATCTGCGAGCGAGGCATCCCTGCCTGGTCTCCAGGAGAGCATGGGAGACTCTGTGAGCAATGCAGCCTGGCCAAGGCTCCAGGAGAGCATGGAAGATTGTGTGAGAGAGGCATCCCTGCCCGGCCTCCAGGAGAGCATGGGAGATTGTGCGAGCGAGGAATCCCTGCCCGGGTTCCAGGAGAGCATGGGAGATTGTGCGAGCGAGGCGTCCCTGTTTAAGCTCCACGATAGCATGGGAGATTGTGTGAGCGAGACATCCCTGCCCGGGTTCCGGGAGATTGTGCGAGCGAGGCGTCCCTGTTTAAGCTCCACGAGAGCATGGGAGATTGTGTGAGCGAGGCATCCCTGCCCGGGTTCCGGGAGATTGTGCGAGCGAGGCGTCCCTGTTTAAGCTCCACGAGAGCGTGGGAGATTCTGTGAGTGAGGCATCCTCGCCCGGGCTCCAGGAGAGCAAGGGAGATTGTGCGAGCGAGGCATCCCTGCCCGGGCTCCAGGAGAGCATTGGAGATTGTGCGAGCGAGGCATCCCTGCCCGGGCTCCAGGAGAGCATGATAGATTCTGCGAGCGAGGTATTCCGGCCAGACAGGGGAACTGCAACCTCCGGAGGTCCCGATGAGGTTTTGAAAATGGGCCCGATGCCGGGACACAGTTCCAGGAGGTCGGGTAAAATCCGCCGGTGCCCCCGGAAAAAGTGGCGCGCAGCAGCAATGCCGTGACGTCTGGGGGAATTCCTCGGGTGGATTCACAAATGGCAAAGAAGTGAGAGAGAGCCAGGAAGAGATCCGTGCGGGCGAGGTGTCCCAGCCAGGGATCCAGGAAAGCATGCGAGATTCTGCGAGCAACACAGCCTGGCCAGGGCTCCAGGAGAGCATGGGAGATTGTGCGAGCGAGACATCCCTGTTTGAGCTCCAGGAGAGCATGGGAGAATCTGCGAGCGAGGCATCCCTGCCTGGTCTCCAGGAGAGCATGGGAGACTCTGTGAGCAATGCAGCCTGGCTAAGGCTCCAGGAGAGCATGGAAGATTGTGTGAGAGAGGCATCCCTGCCCGGCCTCCAGGAGAGCATGGGAGATTGTGCGAGCGAGGCATCCCTGCCCGGGCTCCAGGAGAGCATGATAGATTCTGCGAGCGAGGTATTCCGGCCAGACAGGGGAACTGCAACCTCTGGAGGTCCCGATGAGGTTTTGAAAATGGGCCCGATGCCGGGACACAGTTCCAGGAGGTCGGGTAAAATCCGCCGGTGCCCCCGCAAAAAGTGGCGCGCAGCAGCAATGCCGTGACGTCTGGGGGAATTCCTCGGGCGGATTCACAAATGGCAAAGAAGTGAGAGAGAGCCAGGAAGAGATCCCTGCGGGCGAGGTGTCCCAGCCAGGGATCCAGGAAAGCATGCGAGATTCTGCGAGCAACACAGCCTGGCCAGGGCTCCAGGAGAGCATGGGAGATTGTGCGAGCGAGACATCCCTGTTTGAGCTCCAGGAGAGCATGGGAGAATCTGCGAGCGAGGCATCCCTGCCTGGTCTCCAGGAGAGCATGGGAGACTCTGTGAGCAATGCAGCCTGGCCAAGGCTCCAGGAGAGCATGGAAGATTGTGTGAGAGAGGCATCCCTGCCCGGCCTCCAGGAGAGCATGGGAGATTGTGCGAGCGAGGAATCCCTGCCCGGATTCCAGGAGAGCATGGGAGATTGTGCGAGCGAGGCGTCCCTGTTTAAGCTCCACGATAGCATGGGAGATTGTGTGAGCGAGACATCCCTGCCCGGGTTCCGGGAGATTGTGCGAGCGAGGCGTCCCTGTGTAAGCTCCACGAGAGCATGGGAGATTGTGTGAGCGAGGCATCCCTGCCCGGGTTCCGGGAGATTGTGCGAGCGAGGCGTCCCTGTTTAAGCTCCACGAGAGCGTGGGAGATTCTGTGAGTGAGGCATCCTTGCCCGGGCTCCAGGAGAGCAAGGGAGATTGTGCGAGCGAGGCATCCCTGCCCGGGCTCCAGGAGAGCATGGGAGATTGTGCGAGCGAGGCATCCCTGCCCGGGCTCCAGGAGAGCATGATAGATTCTGCGAGCGAGGTATTCCGGCCAGACAGGGGAACTGCAACCTCCGGAGGTCCCGATGAGGTTTTGAAAATGGGCCCGATGCCGGGACACAGTTCCAGGAGGTCGGGTAAAATCCGCCGGTGCCCCCGCAAAAAGTGGCGCGCAGCAGCAATGCCGTGACGTCTGGGGGAATTCCTCGGGCGGATTCACAAATGGCAAAGAGGTGAGAGAGAGCCAGGAAGAGATCCGTGCGGGCGCGGTGTCCCAGCCAGGGATCCAGGAAAGCATGCGAGATTCTGCGAGCAACACAGCCTGGCCAGGGCTCCAGGAGAGCATGGAAGATTCTGCGAGCGAGGCATCCCTGCCCGGGCTCCAGGAGAGCATGGGAGATTCTGCGAGCGAGGCATCCCTGCCCGGGCTCCAGGAGAGCATGGGAGATTCTGCGAGCGAGGCATCCCTGTTTAAGCTCCAGGAGAGCATTGGAGATTCTGCAAGCGAGGCATCCCTGTTTAAGCTCCAGGAGAGCATGGGAGATTCTGCAAGCGAGGCATCCCTGTTTAAGCTCCAGGAGAGCATTGGAGATTCTGCGAGTGAGGCATCCCTGCCCGGGCTCCAGGAGAGCATGGGAGATTGTGCGAGTGAAGTATCCCTGTTTAAGCTCCAGGAGAGCATGGAAGATTGTGCAAGCGAGGTGTCCCCGCCAGAGTTCCAGGAGAGCATGGGAGATGGTGCGAGCGAGGCATCCATGCCCGGGCTCCAGGAGAGCATGGGAGATTGTGCGAGCGAGGCATCCCTGTTTGAGCTCCAGGAGAGCATGGCAGATTCTGCGAGTGAGGCATCCTTGCCCGGGCTCCAGGAGGGCATGGGAGATTGTGCAAGCGAGGCATCCCTGCCCGGGCTCCAGGAGAGCATGGGAGATTCTGCGAGCAATGCAGCCTGGCCAAGGCTCGAAGAGAGCATGGGAGATTGTGCGAGCGAGGCATCCATGCCCGGGCTCCAGGAGAGCATGGGAGATTGTGCGAGCGAGACATCCCTGTTTGAGCTCCAGGAGAGCATGGGAGAATCTGCGAGCGAGGCATCCCTGCCTGGGCTCCAGGAGAGCATGGGAGATTGTGCGAGCGAGGCATCCCTGCCCGGGCTCCAGGAGAGCATGGGAGATTCTGCGAGCGAGGCATCCCTGTTTAAGCTCCAGGAGAGCATTGGAGATTCTGCAAGCGAGGCATCCCTGTTTAAGCTCCAGGAGAGCATGGGAGATTCTGCAAGCGAGGCATCCCTGTTTAAGCTCCAGGAGAGCATGGGAGATTCTGCGAGTGAGGCATCCCTGCCCGGGCTCCAGGAGAGCATGGGAGATTGTGCGAGTGAAGTATCCCTGTTTAAGCTCCAGGAGAGCATGGAAGATTGTGCAAGCGAGGCGTCCCCGCCAGAGTTCCAGGAGAGCATGGGAGATGGTGTGAGCGAGGCATCCATGCCCGGGCTCCAGGAGAGCATGGGAGATTGTGCGAGCGAGGCATCCCTGTTTGAGCTCCAGGAGAGCATGGCAGATTCTGCGAGTGAGGCATCCTTGCCCGGGCTCCAGGAGGGCATGGGAGATTGTGCAAGCGAGGCATCCCTGCCCGGGCTCCAGGAGAGCATGGGAGATTCTGCGAGCAATGCAGCCTGGCCAAGGCTCGAAGAGAGCATGGGAGATTGTGCGAGCGAAGCATCCATACCCGGGCTCCAGGAGAGCATGGGAGATTCTGCGAGCAATGCAGCCTGGCCAAGGCTCCAGGAGAGCATGGGAGATTCTGCAAGCGAGGCATCCCTGTTTAAGAACCAGGAGAGCTTGGTAGATTCTGCGAGCGAGGTGTCCCTGCCCGGGCTCCAGGAGAGCATGGGAGATTGTGCGAGCGAGACATCCCTGTTTGAGCTCCAGGAGAGCATGGGAGAATCTGCGAGCGAGGCATCCCTGCCTGGGCTCCAGGAGAGCATGGGAGATTGTCCGAGCAAGGCATCACTGCCCGGGCTCCAGGAGAGCATGGGAGATTGTGCGAGCGTGGCATCCCTGCCCGAGCTCCAGTAGAGCATGGGAGATTGTGCGAGCGAGGCATCCCTGTTTGAGCTCCAGGAGAGCATGGGAGATTCTGCGAGTGAGGCATCCTAGCCCGGGCTCCAGGAGAGCATGGGAGATTGTGCGAGCGAGGCATCCCTGCCTGGTCTCCAGGAGAGCATGGGAGACTCTGCGATCAATGCAGCCTGGCCAAGGCTCCAGGAGAGCATGGAAGATTGTGTGAGAGAGGCATCCCTGCCCGGCCTCCAGGAGAGCATGGGAGATTGTGCGAGTGAGGAATCCCTGCCCGGGTTCCAGGAGAGCATGGGAGATTGTGCGAGTGAGGCGTCCCTGTTTAAGCTCCACGAGAGCATGGGAGATTGTGTGAGCGAGTCATCCCTACCCGGGTTCCGGGAGATTGTGCGAGCGAGGCGTCCCTGTTTAAGCTCCACGAGAGCATGGGAGATTCTGTGAGTGAGGCATCCTTGCCCGGGCTCCAGGAGAGCATGGGAGATTGTGCGAGCAAGGCATCCCTGCCCGGGCTCCAGGAGAGCATGGGAGATTGTGCGAGCGTGGCATCCCTGCCCGAGCTCCAGGAGAGCATGGGAGATTGTGCGAGCAAGGCATCCCTGCCCGGGCTCCAGGAGAGCATGGGAGATTGTGCGAGCGTGGCATCCCTGCCCGAGCTCCAGTAGAGCATGGGAGATTGTGCGAGCGAGGCATCCCTGCCTGGTCTCCAGGAGAGCATGGGAAACTCTGCGAGCAATGCAGCCTGGCCAAGGCTCCAGGAGAGCATGGAAGATTGTGCGAGCGTGGCATCCCTGCCCGGGCTCCAGGAGAGCATGATAGATTCTGCGAGCGAGGTATTCCGGCCAGACAGGGGAACTGCAACCTCCGGAGGTCCCGATGAGGTTTTGAAAATGGGCCCGATGCCGGGACACAGTTCCAGGAGGTCGGGTAAAATCCGCCGGTGCCCCCGCAAAAAGTGGCGCGCAGCAGCAATGCCGTGACGTCTCAAGGGAATTCCTCGGGCGGATTCACAAATGGCAAAGAAGTGAGAGAGAGCCAGGAAGAGATCCGTGCGGGCGAGGTGTCCCAGCCAGGGATCCAGGAAAGCATGCGAGATTCTGCGAGCAACACAGCCTGGCCAGGGCTCCAGGAGAGCATGGAAGATTCTGCGAGCGAGGCATCCCTGCCCGGGCTCCAGGAGAGCATGGGAGACTCTGCGAGCGAGGCATCCCTGCCCGGGCTCCAGGAGAGCATGGGAGATTCTGCGAGTGAGGCATCCCTGTTTAAGCTCCAGGAGAGCATTGGAGATTCTGCAAGCGAGGCATCCCTGTTTAAGCTCCAGGAGAGCATGGGAGATTCTGCAAGCGAGGCATCCCTGTTTAAGCTCCAGGAGAGCATGGAAGATTGTGCGAGCGAGGCATCCCTGCCAGAGTTCCAGGAGAGCATGGGAGATGGTGCGAGCGAGGCATCCATGCCCGGGCTCCAGGAGAGCATGGGAGATGGTGCGAGCGAGGCATCCCTGTTTGAGCTCCAAGAGGGCATAGGAGATTGTGCAAGCGAGGCATCCCTGCCCGGGCTCCAGGTGAGCATGGGAGATTCTGCGAGCAATGCAGCCTGGCCAAGGCTCCAGGAGAGCATGGGAGATTGTGCAAGTGAGGCATCCATGCCCGGGCTCCAGGAGAGCATGGGAGATTCTGCGAGCAATGTAGCCTGGCCAAGGCTCCAGGAGAGCATGGGAGATTCTGCAAGCGAGGCATCCCTGTTTAGGCTCCAGGAGAGCATGGGAGATTGTGCGAGCGAGGCATCCCTGCCTGGGCTCCAGGAGAACATGGGAGAATCTGCGAGCGAGGCATCCCTGCCTGGGCTACAGGAGAACATGGAGATTGTGTGAGCAAGGCATCCCTGCCCGGGCTCCAGGAGAGCATGGGAGATTGTGCGAGCGAGGCATCCCTGCCCGGGCTCCAGGAGAGCATGGGAGATTGTGCGAGCGAGGCATCCCTGCCCGGGCTCCAGGAGAGCATGGGAGATTGTGCGAGTGAAGTATCCCTGTTTAAGCTCCAGGAGAGCATGGAAGATTGTGCGAGCGAGGAGTCCCCGCCAGAGTTCCAGGAGAGCATGGGAGATGGTGCGAGCGAGGCATCCATGCCCGGGCTCCAGGAGAGCATGGGAGATTGTGCGAGCGAGACATCCCTGTTTGAGCTCCAGGAGAGCATGGCAGATTCTGTGAGTGAGGCATCCTTGCCCAGGCTCCAGGAGGGCATGGGAGATTGTGCAAGCGAGGCATCCCTGCCCGGGCTCCAGGAGAGCATGGGAGATTCTGCGAGCAATGCAGCCTGGCCAAGGCTCGAAGAGAGCATGGGAGATTGTGCGAGCGAGGCATCCATGCCCGGGCTCCAGGAGAGCATGGGAGATTGTGCGAGCGAGACATCCCTGTTTGAGCTCCAGGAGAGCATGGGAGAATCTGCGAGCGAGGCATCCCTGCCCGGGCTCCAGGAGAGCAAGGGAGATTGTGCGAGCGAGGCATCCCTGCCCCGGGCTCCAGGAGAGCATGGGAGATTGTGCGAGCGAGGCATCCCTGCCCGGGCTCCAGGAGAGCATGATAGATTCTGCGAGCGAGGTATTCCGGCCAGACAGGGGAACTGCAACCTCCGGAGGTCCCGATGAGGTTTTGAAAATGGGCCCGATGCCGGGACACAGTTCCAGGAGGTCGGGTAAAATCCGCCGGTGGCCCCGCAAAAAGTGGTGCGCAGCAGCAATGCCGTGACGTCTGGGGGAATTCCTCGGGCGGATTCACAAATGGCAAAGAAGTGAGAGAGAGCCAGGAAGAGATCCGTGCGGGCGAGGTGTCCCAGCCAGGGATCCAGGAAAGCATGCGAGATTCTGCGAGCAACACAGCCTGGCCAGGGCTCCAGGAGAGCATGGAAGATTCTGCGAGCGAGGCATCCCTGCCCGGGCTCCAGGAGAGCATGGGAGATTCTGCGAGCGAGGCATCCCTGCCCGGGCTCCAGGAGAGCATGGGAGATTCTGCGAGCGAGGCATCCCTGTTTAAGCTCCAGGAGAGCATTGGAGATTCTGCAAGCGAGGCATCCCTGTTTAAGCTCCAGGAGAGCATGGGAGATTCTGCAAGCGAGGCATCCCTGTTTAAGCTCCAGGAGAGCATGGAAGATTGTGCGAGCGAGGCATCCCTGCCAGAGTTCCAGGAGAGCATGGGAGATGGTGCGAGCTAGGCATCCATGCCCGGGCTCCAGGAGAGCATGGGAGATTGTGCGAGCGAGGCGTCCATGTTTGAGCTCCAGGAGAGCATGGCAGATTCTGCGAGTGAGGCATCCTTGCCCGGGCTCCAAGAGGGCATGGGAGATTGTGTAAGCGAGGCATCCCTGCCCGGGCTCCAGGTGAGCATGGGAGATTCTGTGAGCAATGCAGCCTGGCCAAGGCTCCAGGAGAGCATGGGAGATTGTGCAAGTGAGGCATCCATGCCCGGGCTCCAGGAGAGCATGGGAGATTCTGCGAGCAATGCAGCCTGGCCAAGGCTCCAGGAGAGCATGGGAGATTCTGCAAGCGAGGCATCCCTGTTTAAGCACCAGGAGAGCTTGGTAGATTCTGCGAGCGAGGTGTCCCTGCTCGGGCTCCAGGAGAGCATGGGAGATTGTGCGAGTGAGGCATCCCTGCCTGGGCTCCAGGAGAACATGGGAGAATCTGCGAGCGAGGCATCCCTGCCTGGGCTACAGGAGAACATGGGAGATTGTGTGAGCAAGGCATCCCTGCCCAGGCTCCAGGAGAGCATGGGAGATTGTGCGAGCGAGGCATCCCTGCCCGGGCTCCAGGAGAGCATGGGAGATTGTGCAAGCGAGGCATCCCTGTTTGAGCTCCAAGAGGGCATAGGAGATTGTGCAAGCGAGGCATCCCTGCCCGGGCTCCAGGTGAGCATGGGAGATTCTGCAAGCAATGCAGCCTGGCCAAGGCTCCAGGAGAGCATGGGAGATTGTGCAAGTGAGGCATCCATGCCCGGGCTCCAGGAGAGCATGGGAGATTCTGTGAGCAATGCAGCCTGGCCAAGGCTCCAGGAGAGCATGGGAGA
Organism: Taudactylus pleione; assembly: GCA_031769625.1. NCBI lineage: Eukaryota > Metazoa > Chordata > Amphibia > Anura > Myobatrachidae > Taudactylus > Taudactylus pleione. The sequence goes on along the minus strand of JAUIMM010000138.1, from coordinate 8,218,090 downwards.
TTCTGCAAGCGAGGCATCCCTGTTTAAGCACCAGGAGAGCTTGGTAGATTCTGCGAGCGAGGTGTCCCTGCCCGGGCTCCAGGAGAGCATGGGAGATTGTGCGAGCGAGGCATCCCTGCCTGGGCTCCAGGAGAACATGGGAGAATCTGCGAGCGAGGCATCCCTGCCTGGGCTACAGGAGAACATGGAGATTGTGTGAGCAAGGCATCCCTGCCCGGGCTCCAGGAGAGCATGGGAGATTGTGCGAGCGAGGCATCCCTGCCCGGGCTCCAGGAGAGCATGGGAGATTGTGCGAGCGAGGCATCCCTGCCCGGGCTCCAGGAGAGCATGGGAGATTGTGCGAGTGAAGTATCCCTGTTTAAGCTCCAGGAGAGCATGGCAGATTCTGCGAGTGAGGCATCCTTGCCCGGGCTCCAGGAGGGCATGGGAGATTGTGTAAGCGAGGCATCCCTGCCCGGGCTCCAGGAGAGCATGGGAGATTCTGCGAGCAATGCAGCCTGGCCAAGGCTCGAAGAGAGCATGGGAGATTGTGCGAGCGAGGCATCCATGCCCGGGCTCCAGGAGAGCATGGGAGATTGTGCGAGCGAGACATCCCTGTTTGAGCTCCAGGAGAGCATGGGAGAATCTGCGAGCGAGGCATCCCTGCCCGGGCTCCAGGAGAGCAAGGGAGATTGTGCGAGCGAGGCATACCTGCCCCGGGCTCCAGGAGAGCATGGGAGATTGTGCGAGCGAGGCATCCGTGCCCGGGCTCCAGGAGAGCATGATAGATTCTGCGAGCGAGGTATTCCGGCCAGACAGGGGAACTGCAACCTCCGGAGGTCCCGATGAGGTTTTGAAAATGGGCCCGATGCCGGGACACAGTTCCAGGAGGTCGGGTAAAATCCGCCGGTGGCCCCGCAAAAAGTGGTGCGCAGCAGCAATGCCGTGACGTCTGGGGGAATTCCTCGGGCGGATTCACAAATGGCAAAGAAGTGAGAGAGAGCCAGGAAGAGATCCGTGCGGGCGAGGTGTCCCAGCCAGGGATCCAGGAAAGCATGCGAGATTCTGCGAGCAACACAGCCTGGCCAGGGCTCCAGGAGAGCATGGAAGATTCTGCGAGCGAGGCATCCCTGCCCGGGCTCCAGGAGAGCATGGGAGATTCTGCGAGCGAGGCATCCCTGCCCGGGCTCCAGGAGAGCATGGGAGATTCTGCGAGCGAGGCATCCCTGTTTAAGCTCCAGGAGAGCATTGGAGATTCTGCAAGCGAGGCATCCCTGTTTAAGCTCCAGGAGAGCATGGAAGATTGTGCGAGCGAGGCATCCCTGCCAGAGTTCCAGGAGAGCATGGGAGATGGTGCGAGCTAGGCATCCATGCCCGGGCTCCAGGAGAGCATGGGAGATTGTGCGAGCGAGGCGTCCCTGTTTGAGCTCCAGGAGAGCATGGCAGATTCTGCGAGTGAGGCATCCTTGCCCGGGCTCCAAGAGGGCATGGGAGATTGTGCAAGCGAGGCATCCCTGCCCGGGCTCCAGGTGAGCATGGGAGATTCTGCGAGCAATGCAGCCTGGCCAAGGCTCCAGGAGAGCATGGGAGATTGTGCAAGTGAGGCATCCATGCCCGGGCTCCAGGAGAGCATGGGAGATTCTGCGAGCAATGCAGCCTGGCCAAGGCTCCAGGAGAGCATGGGAGATTCTGCAAGCGAGGCATCCCTGTTTAAGCACCAGGAGAGCTTGGTAGATTCTGCGAGCGAGGTGTCCCTGCTCGGGCTCCAGGAGAGCATGGGAGATTGTGCGAGCGAGGCATCCCTGCCTGGGCTCCAGGAGAACATGGGAGAATCTGCGAGCGAGGCATCCCTGCCTGGGCTACAGGAGAACATGGGAGATTGTGTGAGCAAGGCATCCCTGCCCAGGCTCCAGGAGAGCATGGGAGATTGTGCGAGCGAGGCATCCCTGCCTGGGCTCCAGGAGAGCATGGGAGATTGTGCGAGTGAAGCCTCCCTGTTTAAGCTCCAGGAGAGCATGGAAGATTGTGCGAGCGAGGTGTACCGGCCAGAGTTCCAGGAGAGCATGGGAGATTCTGCGAGCAATGCAGCCTGGCCAAGGCTCCAGGAGAGCAAGGGAGATTGTGCGAGCGAAGCATCCATGCCCGGGCTCCAGGAGAGCATGGGAGATTCTGCGAGCAATGCAGCCTGGCCAAGGCTCCAGGAGAGCATGGGAGATTCTGCAAGCGAGGCATCCCTGTTTAAGAACCAGGAGAGCTTGGTAGATTCTGCGAGCGAGGTGTCCCTGCCCGGGCTCCAGGAGAGCATGGGAGATTGTGCGAGCGAGGCATCCCTGCCCGGGCTCCAGGAGAGCATGGGAGAATCTGCGAGCGAGGCATCCCTGCCTGGGCTCCAGGAGAACATGGGAGATTGTGTGAGCGAGGCATCCCTGCCCGGGCTCCAGGAGAGCATGGGAGATTGTGCGAGCGAGGCATCCCTGCCCGGGCTCCAGGAGAGCATGGGAGATTGTGCGAGCGAGGCATCCCTGCCCGGGCTCCAGGAGAGCATGGGAGATTGTGCGAGTGAAGCATCCCTGTTTAAGCTCCAGGAGAGCATGGAAGATTGTGCGAGCGAGGCATTCCAGGAGAGCATGGGAGATGGTGCGAGCGAGGCATCCCTGCCCGGGCTGCAGGAGAGCATGGGAGATTGTGCGAGTGAAGCATCCCTTTTTAAGCTCCAGGAGAGCATGGAAGATTGTGTGAGCGAGGCGTCCCCGCCAGAGTTCCAGGAGAGCATGGGAGATGGTGCGAGCGAGGCATCCATGCCCGGGCTCCAGGAGAGCATGGGAGATTGTGCGAGCGAGGCATCCTTGTTTGAGCTCCAGGAGAGCATGGCAGATTCTGCGAGTGAGGCATCCTTGCCCGGGCTCCAGGAGAGCAAGGGAGATTGTGCGAGCGAGGCATCCCTGCCCGGGCTCCAGGAGAGCATGGGAGATTGTGTGAGCGAGGCATCCCTGCCCGGGCTCCAGGAGAGCATGATAGATTCTGCGAGCGAGGTATTCCGGCCAGACAGGGGAACTGCAACCTCCGGAGGTCCCGATGAGGTTTTGAAAATGGGCCCGATGCCGGGACACAGTTCCAGGAGGTCGGGTAAAATCCGCCGGTGCCCCCGCAAAAAGTGGCGCGCAGCAGCAATGCCGTGACGTCTGGGGGAATTCCTCGGGCGGATTCACAAATGGCAAAGAGGTGAGAGAGAGCCAGGAAGAGATCCGTGCGGGCGAGGTGTCCCATTCAGGGCTCCAGGAAAGCATGCGAGATTCTGTGAGTGAGGCATCCTTGCCCGGGCTCCAGGAGAGCAAGGGAGATGGTGCAAGCGAGGCATCCATGCCCGGGCTCCAGGAGAGCATGGGAAATTGTGCGAGCGAGGCGTCCCTGTTTGAGCTCCAGGAGAGCATGGCAGATTCTGCGAGTGAGGTATCCTTGCCCGGGCTCCAGGAGGGCATGGGAGATTGTGTAAGCGAGGCATCCCTGCCCGGGCTCCAGGAGAGCATGGGAGATTCTGTGAGCAATGCAGCCTGGCCAAGGCTCCAGGAGAGCAAGGGAGATTGTGCGAGCAATGCAGCCTAGCCAAGGCTCCAGGAGAGCATGGGAGATTCTGCGAGCAATGCAGCCTAGCCAAGGCTCCAGGAGAGCATGGGAGATTCTGCAAGCGAGGCATCCCTGTTTAAGAACCAGGAGAGCTTGGTAGATTCTGCGAGCGAGGTGTCCCTGCCCGGGCTCCAGGAGAGCATGGGAGATTGTGCGAGCGAGGCATCCCTGCCCGGGCTCCAGGAGAGCATGATAGATTCTGCGAGCGAGGTATTCCGGCCAGACAGGGGAACTGCAACCTCCGGAGGTCCCGATGAGGTTTTGAAAATGGGCCCGATGCCGGGACACAGTTCCAGGAGGTCGGGTAAAATCCGCCGGTGCCCCCGCAAAAAGTGGCGCGCAGCAGCAATGTCGTGACGTCTGGGGGAATTCCTCGGGCGGATTCACAAATGGCAAAGAAGTGAGAGAGAGCCAGGAAGAGATCTGTGCGGGTGAGGTGTCCCAGCCAGGGATCCAGGAAAGCATGCGAGATTCTGCGAGCAACACAGCCTGGCCAGGGCTCCAGGAGAGCATGGAAGATTCTGCGAGCGAGGCATCCCTGCCCGGGCTCCAGGAGAGCATGGGAGATTCTGCGAGCGAGGCATTCCTGTTTAAGCTCCAGGAGAGCATTGGAGATTCTGCAAGCGAGGCATCCCTGCCTGGGCTACAGGAGAACATGGAGATTGTGTGAGCAAGGCATCCCTGCCCGGGCTCCAGGAGAGCATGGGAGATTGTGTGAGCGTGGCATCCCTGCCCGGGCTCCAGGAGAGCATGGGAGATTGTGCGAGCGAGGCATCCCTGCCCGGGCTCCAGGAGAGCATGGGAGATTGTGCGAGTGAAGTATCCCTGTTTAAGCTCCAGGAGAGCATGGAAGATTGTGTGAGCGAGGCGTCCCCGCCAGAGTTCCAGGAGAGCATGGGAGATGGTGCGAGCGAGGCATCCATGCCCGGGCTCCAGGAGAGCATGGGAGATTGTGCGAGCGAAGCATCCCTGTTTGAGCTCCAGGAGAGCATGGCAGATTCTGCGAGTGAGGCATCCTTGCCCGGGCTCCAGGAGGGCATGGGAGATTGTGCAAGTGAGGCATCCCTGCCCGGGCTCCAGGAGAGCATGGGAGATTCTGCGAGCAATGCAGCCTGGCCAAGGCTCGAAGAGAGCATGGGAGATTGTGCGAGCGAGGCATCCATGCCCGGGCTCCAGGAGAGCATGGGAGATTGTGCGAGCGAGACATCCCTGTTTGAGCTCCAGGAGAGCTTTGGAGAATCTGCGAGCGAGGCATCCCTGCCCGGGCTCCAGGAGAGCAAGGGAGATTGTGCGAGCGAGGCATCCCTGCCCGGGCTCCAGGAGAGCATGGGAGATTGTGCGAGCGAGGCATCCCTGCCCGGGCTCCAGGAGAGCATGATTGATTCTGCGAGCGAGGTATTCCAGCCAGACAGGGGAACTGCAACCTCCGGAGGTCCCGATGAGGTTTTGAAAATGGGCCCGATGCCGGGACACAGTTCCAGGAGGTCGGGTAAAATCCGCCGGTGCCCCCGCAAAAAGTGGCGCGCAGCAGCAATGCCGTGACGTCTGGGGGAATTCCTCGGGCGGATTCACAAATGGCAAAGAAGTGAGAGAGAGCCAGGAAGAGATCCGTGCGGGCGAGGTGTCCCAGCCAGGGATCTAGGAAACCATGCAAGATTCTGCGAGCAACACAGCCTCGCCAGGGCTCCAGGAGAGCATGGAAGATTCTGCGAGCGAGGCATCCCTGTTTGAGCTCCAGGAGAGCATGGGAGAATCTGCGAGCGAGGCATCCCTGCCCGGGCTCCAGGAGAGCATGGGAGATTGTGCGAGTGTGGCATCCCTGGCCGAGCTCCAGTAGAGCATGGGAGATTGTGTGAGCGAGGCATCCCTGTTTGAGCTCCAGGAGAGCATGGGAGATTCTGCGAGTGAGGCATCCTTGCCCGGGCTCCAGTAGAGCATGGGAGATTCTGCAAGCGAGGCATCCCTGTTTAAGCTCCAGGAGAGCATGGGAGATTCTGCAAGCGAGGCATCCCTGTTTAAGCTCCAGGAGAGCATGGAAGATTGTGCGAGCGAGGCATCCCTGCCAGAGTTCCAGGAGAGCATGGGAGATGGTGCGAGCAAGGCATCCATGCCCGGGCTCCAGGAGAGCATGGGAGATTGTGCGAGCAAGGCATCCCTGCCCGGGCTCCAGGAGAGCATGGGAGATTGTGCGAGCGAGGCATCCCTGCCCGGGCTCCAGGAGAGCATGGGAGATTGTTCGAGTGAAGTATCCCTGTTTACGCTCCAGGAGAGCATGGAAGATTGTGCAAGCGAGGCGTCCCCGCCAGAGTTCCAGGAGAGCATGGGAGATGGTGCGAGCAAGGCATCCATGCCCGGGCTCCAGGAGAGCATGGGAGATTGTGCGAGCGAGGCATCCCTGTTTGAGCTCCAGGAGAGCATGTCAGATTCTGCGAGTGAGGCATCCCTGCCCGGGCTCCAGGAGGGCATGGGAGATTGTGCGAGCGAGGCATACCTGCCCGGGCTCCAGGAGAGCATGGGAGATTCTGCGAGCAATGCAGCCTGGCCAAGGCTCGAAGAGAGCATGGGAGATTGTGCGAGCGAGGCATCCATGCCCGGGCTCCAGGAGAGCATGGGAGATTGTGCGAGCGAGACATCCCTGTTTGAGCTCCAGGAGAGCATGGGAGAATCTGCGAGCGAGGCATCCCTGCCCGGGCTCCAGGAGAGCAAAGGAGATTGTGCGAGCGAGGCATCCCTGCCCGGGCTCCAGGAGAGCATGGGAGATTGTGCGAGCGAGGCATCCCTGCCCGGGCTCCAGGAGAGCATGATAGATTCTGTGAGCGAGGTATTCCGGCCAGACAGGGGAACTGCAACCTCCGGAGGTCCCGATGAGGTTTTGAAAATGGGCCCGATGCCGGGACACAGTTCCAGGAGGTCGGGTAAAATGCGCCGGTGCCCCCGCAAAAAGTGGCGCGCAGCAGCAATGCCGTGATGTCTGGGGGAATTCCTCGGGCGGATTCACAAATGGCAAAGACGTGAGAGAGAGCCAGGAAGAGATCCGTGCGGGCGAGGTGTCCCAGCCAGGGATCCAGGAAAGCATGCGAGATTCTGCGAGCAACACAGCCTGGCCAGGGCTCCAGGAGAGCATGGAAGATTCTGCGAGCGAGGCATCCCTGCCCGGGCTCCAGGAGAGCATGGGAGATTCTGCGAGCGAGGCATCCCTGCCCGGGCTCCAGGAGAGCATGGGAGATTCTGCGAGCGAGGCATCCCGGTTTAAGCTCCAGGAGAGCATTGGAGATTCTGCAAGCGAGGCATCCCGGTTTAAGCTCCAGGAGAGCATGGGAGATTCTGCAAGCGAGGCATCCCTGTTTAAGCTCCAGGAGAGCATGGAAGATTGTGCGAGCGAGGCATCCCTGCCAGAGTTCCAGGAGAGCATGGGAGATGGTGCGAGCGAGGCATCCATGCCCGGGCTCCAGGAGAGCATGGGAGATTGTGCGAGCGAGGCGTCCCTGTTTGAGCTCCAGGAGAGCATGGCAGATTCTGCGAGTGAGGCATCCATGCCCGGGCTCCAGGAGAGCATGGGAGATTCTGCGAGCAATGCAGCCTGGCCAAGGCTCCAGGAGAGCATGGGAGATTCTGCAAGCGAGGCATCCCTGTTTAAGCACCAGGAGAGCTTGGTAGATTCTGCAAGCGAGGTGTCCCTGCTCGGGCTCCAGGAGAGCATGGGAGATTGTGCGAGCGAGGCATCCCTGCCTGGGCTCCAGGAGAACATTGGAGAATCTGCGAGCGAGGCATCCCTGCCTGGGCTACAGGAGAACATGGGAGATTGTGTGAGCAAGGCATCCCTGCCCGGGCTCCAGGAGAGCATGGGAGATTGTGCGAGTGATTCATCCCTGCCCGGGCTCCAGGAGAGCATGGGAGATTGTGCGAGTGAAGCCTCCCTGTTTAAGCTCCAGGAGAGCATGGAAGATTGTGCGAGCGAGGTGTACCCGCCAGAGTTCCAGGAGAGCATGGGAGATTCTGCGAGCAATGCAGCCTGGCCAAGGCTCCAGGAGAGCAAGGGAGATTGTGCGAGCGAAGCATCCATGCCCGGGCTCCAGGAGAGCATGGGAGATTCTGCGAGCAATGCAGCCTGGCCAAGGCTCCAGGAGAGCATGGGAGATTCTGCAAGCGAGGCATCCCTGTTTAAGAACCAGGAGAGCTTGGTAGATTCTGCGAGCGAGGTGTCCCTGCCCGGGCTCCAGGAGAGCATGGGAGATTGTGCGAGCGAGGCATCCCTGCCCGGGCTCCAGGAGAGCATGGGAGAATCTGCGAGCGAGGCATCCCTGCCTGGGCTCCAGGAGAACATGGGAGATTGTGTGAGCAAGGCATCCCTGCCCGGGCTCCAGGAGAGCATGGGAGATTGTGCGAGCGAGGCATCCCTGCCCGGGCTCCAGGAGAGCATGGGAGATTCTGCGAGCAATGCAGCCTGGCCAAGGCTCCAGGAGAGCATGGGAGATTCTGCAAGCGAGGCATCCCTGTTTAAGAACCAGGAGAGCTTGGTAGATTCTGCGAGCGAGGTGTCCCTGCCCGGGCTCCAGGAGAGCATGGGAGATTGTGCGAGCGAGGCATCCCTGCCCGGGCTCCAGGAGAGCATGGGAGAATCTGCGAGCGAGGCATTCCTGCCTGGGCTCCAGGAGAACATGGGAGATTGTGTGAGCGAGGCATCCCTGCCCGGGCTCCAGGAGAGCATGGGAGATTGTGCGAGCGAGGCATCCCTGCCCGGGCTCCAGGAGAGCATGGGAGATTGTGCGAGCGAGGCATCCCTGCCCGGGCTCCAGGAGAGCATGGGAGATTGTGCGAGTGAAGCATCCCTGTTTAAGCTCCAGGAGAGCATGGAAGATTGTGCGAGCGAGGCGTTCCAGGAGAGCATGGGAGATGGTGCGAGCGAGGCATCCCTGCCCGGGCTGCAGGAGAGCATGGGAGATTGTGCGAGTGAAGCATCCCTGTTTAAGCTCCAGGAGAGCATGGAAGATTGTGTGAGCGAGGCGTCCCCGCCAGAGTTCCAGGAGAGCATGGGAGATGGTGCGAGCGAGGCATCCATGCCCGGGCTCCAGGAGAGCATGGGAGATTGTGCGAGCGAGGCATCCTTGTTTGAGCTCCAGGAGAGCATGGCAGATTCTGCGAGTGAGGCATCCTTGCCCGGGCTCCAGGAGAGCAAGGGAGATTGTGCGAGCGAGACATCCCTGCCCGGGCTCCAGGAGAGCATGGGAGATTGTGTGAGCGAGGCATCCCTGCCCGGGCTCCAGGAGAGCATGATAGATTCTGCGAGCGAGGTATTCCGGCCAGACAGGGGAACTGCAACCTCCGGAGGTCCCGATGAGGTTTTGAAAATGGGCCCGATGCCGGGACACAGTTCCAGGAGGTCGGGTAAAATCCGCCGGTGCCCCCGCAAAAAGTGGCGCGCAGCAGCAATGCCGTGACGTCTGGGGGAATTCCTCGGGCGGATTCACAAATGGCAAAGAGGTGAGAGAGAGCCAGGAAGAGATCCGTGCGGGCGAGGTGTCCCATTCAGGGCTCCAGGAAAGCATGCGAGATTCTGCGAGTGAGGCATCCTTGCCCGGGCTCCAGGAGAGCAAGGGAGATGGTGCGAGCGAGGCATCCATGCCCGGGCTCCAGGAGAGCATGGGAAATTGTGCGAGCGAGGCGTCCCTGTTTGAGCTCCAGGAGAGCATGGCAGATTCTGCGAGTGAGGTATCCTTGCCCGGGCTCCAGGAGGGCATGGGAGATTGTGTAAGCGAGGCATCCCTGCCCGGGCTCCAGGAGAGCATGGGAGATTCTGTGAGCAATGCAGCCTGGCCAAGGCTCCAGGAGAGCAAGGGAGATTGTGCGAGCAATGCAGCCTAGCCAAGGCTCCAGGAGAGCATGGGAGATTCTGCGAGCAATGCAGCCTAGACAAGGCTCCAGGAGAGCATGGGAGATTCTGCAAGCGAGGCATCCCTGTTTAAGAACCAGGAGAGCTTGGTAGATTCTGCGAGCGAGGCATCCCTGCCCGGGCTCCAGGAGAGCATGGGAGAATCTGCGAGCGAGGCATCCCTGCCTGGGCTCCAGGAGAACATGGGAGATTGTGTGAGCAAGGCATCCCTGCCCGGGCTCCAGGAGAGCATGGGAGATTGTGCGAGCGAGGCATCCCTGCCCGGGCTCCAGGAGAGCATGGGAGATTGTGCGAGCGAGGCATCCCTGCCCGGGCTCCAGGAGAGCATGGGAGATTGTGCGAGTGAAGCATCCCTGCCTGGGCTATAGGAGAACATGGGAGATTATGTGAGCAAGGCATCCCTGCCCGGGCTCCAGGAGAGCATGGGAGATTCTGCAAGCGAGGCATCCCTGTTTAAGAACCAGGAGAGCTTGGTAGATTCTGCGAGCGAGGTGTCCCTGCCCGGGCTCCAGGAGAGCATGGGAGATTGTGTGAGAGAGGCATCCCTGCCCAGGCTCCAGGAGAGCATGGGAGATTGTGCGAGTGAGGAATCCCTGCCCGGGTTCCAGGAGAGCATGGGAGATTGTGCGAGCGAGGCGTCCCTGTTTAAGCTCCATGAGAGCATGGGAGATTGTGTGAGCGAGGCATCCCTGCCCGGGTTTCGGGAGATTGTGCGAGCGAGGCATCCCTGTTTAAGCTCCACGAGAGCATGGGAGATTCTGTGAGTGAGGCATCCTTGCCCGGGCTCCAGGAGAGCAAGGGAGATTGTGCGAGCGAGGCATCCATGCCCGGGCTCCAGGAGAGCATGGGAGATTGTGCGATCGAGTCATCCCTGTTTGAGCTCCAGGAGAGCATTGGAGAATCTGCGAGCGAGGCATCCCTGCCCGGGCTCCAGGAGAGCATGGGAGATTGTGAGAGCGAGGCATCCCTGCCTGGGCTCCAGGAGAGCATGGGAGATTGTGCGAGCGTGGCATCCCTGCCCGAGCTCCAGTAGAGCATGGGAGATTGTGCGAGCGAGGCATCCCTGTTTGAGCTCCAGGAGAGCATGGGAGATTCTGCGAGTGAGGCATCCTTGCCCGGGCTCCAGGAGAGCATGGGAGATTGTGCGAGCGAGGCATCCCTGCCTGGTCTCCAGGAGAGCATGGGAGACTCTGCGAGCAATGCAGCCTGGCCAAGGCTCCAGGAGAGCAAGGGAGATTGTGCGAGCGAAGCATCCCTGCCCGGGCTCCAGGAGAGCATGATAGATTCTGCGAGCGAGGTATTCCGGCCAGACAGGGGAACTGCAACCTCCGGAGGTCCCGATGAGGTTTTGAAAATGGGCCCGATGCCGGGACACAGTTCCAGGAGGTCGGGTAAAATCCGCCGGTGCCCCCGCAAAAAGTGGCGCGCAGCAGCAAATGCCGTGACGTCTGGGGGAATTCCTCGGGCGGATTCACAAATGGCAAAGAAGTGAGAGAGAGCCAGGAAGAGATCCGTGCGGGCGAGGTGTCCCAGCCAGGGATCCAGGAAAGCATGCGAGATTCTGCGAGCAACACAGCCTGGCCAGGGCTCCAGGAGAGCATGGAAGATTCTGCGAGCGAGGCATCCCTGCCCGGGCTCCAGGAGAGCATGGGAGATTCTGCGAGCGAGGCATCCCTGCCCGGGCTCCAGGAGAGCATGGGAGATTCTGCGAGCGAGGCATCCCTGTTTAAGCTCCAGGAGAGCATTGGAGATTCTGCAAGCGAGGCATCCCTGTTTAAGCTCCAGGAGAGCATGGGAGATTCTGCGAGCAATGCAGCCTGGCCAAGGCTCCAGGAGAGCATGGGAGATTGTGCGAGCGAGGCATCCATGCCCGGGCTCCAGGAGAGCATGGGAGATTCTGTGAGCAATGCAGCCTGGCCAAGGCTCCAGGAGAGCATGGGAGATTCTGTAAGCGAGGCATCCCTGTTTAAGAACCAGGAGAGCTTGGTAGATTCTGTGAGCGAGGTGTCCCTGCCCAGGCTCCAGGAGAACATGGGAGATTGTGCGAGCGAGGCATCCCTGCCCGGGCTCCAGGAGAGCATGGGAGATTGTGCGAGTGAAGCATCCCTGTTTAAGCTCCAGGAGAGCATGGAAGATTGTGCGAGCGAGGCATCCCCGCCAGAGTTCCAGGAGAGCATGGGAGATGGTGCGAGCGAGGCATCCATGCCCGGCTCCAGGAGAGCATGGGAGATTGTGCGAGCGAGGCATCCCTGTTTGAGCTCCAGGAGAGCATGGGAGAATCTGCGAGCGAGGCATCCCTGCCCGGGCTCCAGGAGAGCATGGGAGATTGTGCGAGTGAGGAATCCCTGCCCGGGCTCCAGGAGAGCATGGGAGAATCTGCGAGCGAGGCATCCCTGCCTGGGCTACAGGAGAACATGGGAGATTGTGCGAGCGAGGCATCCCTGCCCGGGTTCCAGGAGAGCATGGGAGATTGTGCGAGTGAAGCATCCCTGTTTAAGCTCCAGGAGAGCATGGAAGATTGTGCGAGCGAGGCATCCCCGCCAGAGTTCCAGGAGAGCATGGGAGATGGTGCGAGCGAGGCATCCATGCCCGGGCTCCAGGAGAGCATGGGAGATTGTGCGAGCGAGGCATCCCTGTTTGAGCTCCAGGAGAGCATGGGAGAATCTGCGAGCGAGGCATCCCTGCCCGGGCTCCAGGAGAGCATGGGAGATTGTGTGAGCGAGGCATCCCTGCCCGGGCTCCAGGAGAGCATGGGAGATTGTGCGAGCGAGGCATCCTTGCCTGGTCTCCAGGAGAGCATGGGAGACTCTGCGAGCAATGCAGCCTGGCCAAGGCTCCAGGAGAGCATGGAAGATTGTGTGAGAGAGGCATCCCTGCCCGGGCTCCAGGAGAGCATGGGGGATTGTGCGAGCGAGGAATCCCTGCCCGGGTTCCACGAGAGCATGGGAGATTGTGTTAGCGAGGCATCCCTGCCCGGGTTCCAGGAGATTGTGCAAGCGAGGTGTCCCTGTTTAAGCTCCACGAGAGCATGGGAGTTTCTGCGAGTGAGGCATCCTTGCCCGGGTTCCAGGAGAGCATGGGAGATTGTGCAAGTGAGGCATCCATGCCCGTTCTCCAGGAGAGCATGGGAGATTCTGCGAGCAATGCAGCCTGGCCAAGGCTCCAGGAGAGCATGGGAGATTCTGCAAGCGAGGCATCCCTGTTTAAGCACCAGGAGAGCTTGGTAGATTCTGCGAGTGAGGTGTCCCTGCTCGGGCTCCAGGAGAGCATGGGAGATTGTGCGAGCGAGGCATCCCTGCCTGGGCTCCAGGAGAACATGGGAGAATCTGCGAGCGAGGCATCCCTGCCTGGGCTACAGGAGAACATGGGAGATTGTGTGAGCAAGGCATCCCTGCCCGGGCTCCAGGAGAGCATGGGAGATTGTGCGAGCGAGGTGTACCGGCCAGAGTTCCAGGAGAGCATGGGAGATTCTGCGAGCAATGCAGCCTGGCCAAGGCTCCAGGAGAGCAAGGGAGATTGTGCGAGCGATGCATCCATGCCCGGGCTCCAGGAGAGCATGGGAGATTCTGCAAGCAATGCAGCCTGGCCAAGGCTCCAGGAGAGCATGGGAGATTGTGCGAGTGAAGCATCCCTGTTTAAGCTCCAGGAGAGCATGGAAGATTGTGTGAGCGAGGCGTCCCCGCCAGAGTTCCAGGAGAGCATGGGAGATGGTGCGAGCGAGGCATCCATGCCCGGGCTCCAGGAGAGCATGGGAGATTGTACGAGCGAGGCATCCCTGTTTGAGCTCCAGGAGAGCATGGCAGATTCTGCGAGTGAGGCATCCTTGCCCGGGCTCCAGGAGGGCATGGGAGATTGTGCAAGCGAGGCATCCCTGCCCGGGCTCCAGGAGAGCATGGGAGATTCTGCGAGCAATGTAGCCTGGCCAAGGCTCGAGGGGAGCATGGGAGATTGTGCGAGCGAGGCATCCATGCCCGGGCTCCAGGAGAGCATGGGAGATTGTGCGAGCGAGACATCCCTGTTTGAGCTCCAGGAGAGCATGGGAGAATCTGCGAGCGAGGCATCCCTGCCCGGGCTCCAGGAGAGCATGGGAGATTGTGCGAGCTAGGCATCCCTGTTTGAGCTCCAGGAGAGCATGGGAGATTCTGCGAGTGAGGCATCCTAGCCCGGGCTCCAGGAGAGCATGGGAGATTGTGCGAGTGAGGCATCCCTGCCTGGTCTCCAGGAGAGCATGGGAGACTCAGCGAGCAATGCAGCCTGGCCAAGGCTCCAGGAGAGCATGGAAGATTGTGTGAGAGAGGCATCCCTGCCCGGGCTCCAGGAGAGCATGGGAGATTGTGCGAGTGAGGAATCCCTGCCCGGGTTCCAGAAGAGCATGGGAGATTGTGCGAGCGAGGCGTCCCTGTTTAAGCTCCACGAGAGCATGGGAGATTGTGTGAGCGAGGCATCCCTGCCCGGGTTCCGGGAGATTGTGCGAGCGAGGCGTCCCTGTTTAAGCTCCACGAGAGCATGGGAGATTCTGAGAGTGAGGCATCCTTGCCCGGGTTCCAGGAGAGCAAGGGAGATTGTGCGAGCGAGGCATCCATGCCCGGGCTCCAGGAGAGCATGGGAGATTGTGCGATCGAGTCATCCCTGTTTGAGCTCCAGGAGAGCATGGGAGAATCTGCGAGCGAGGCATCCCTGCCCGGGCTCCAGGAGAGCATGGGAGATTGTGCGAGCGAGGCATCCCTGCCCGGGCTCCAGGAGAGCATGGGAGATTGTGCGAGCGTGGCATCCCTGCCCGAGCTCCAGTAGAGCATGGGAGATTGTGCGAGCGAGGCATCCCTGTTTGAGCTCCAGGAGAGCATGGGAGATTCTGCGAGTGAGGCATCCTTGCCCGGGCTCCAGGAGAGCATGGGAGATTGTGCGAGTGAGGCATCCCTGTTTGAGCTCCACGAGAGCATGGGAGTTTCTGCGAGTGAGGCATCCTTGCCCGGGCTCCAGGAGAGCAAGGGAGATTGTGCGAGCGAGGCATCCCTGCCCGGGCTCCAGGAGAGCATGGGAGATTGTGCGAGCGAGGCATCCCTGCCCGGGCTCCCGGAGAGCATGATAGATTCTGCGAGCGAGGTATTTCGGCCAGACAGGGGAACTGCAACCTCCGGAGGTCCCGATGAGGTTTTGAAAATGGGCCCGATGCCGGGACACAGTTCCAGGAGGTCGGGTAAAATCCGGGGGTGCCCCCGCAAAAAGTGGCGCGCAGCAGCAATGCCGTGACATCTGGGGGAATTCCTCGGGCGGATTCACAAATGGCAAAGAGGTGAGAGAGAGCCAGGAAGAGATCCGTGCGGGCGAGGTGTCCCATTCAGGGCTCCAGGAAAGCATGCGAGATTCTGCGAGTGAGGCATCCTTGCCCGGGCTCCAGGAGAGCAAGGGAGATGGTGCGAGTGAGGCATCCATGCCCGGGCTCCAGGAGAGCATGGGAGATTGTGCGAGCGAGGCGTCCCTGTTTGAGCTCCAGGAGAGCATGGCAGATTCTGCGAGTGAGGTATCCTTGCCTGGGCTCCAGGAGGGCATGGGAGATTGTGTAAGCGAGGCATCCCTGCAAGGGCTCCAGGAGAGCATGGGAGATTCTGTGAGCAATGCAGCCTGGCCAAGGCTCCAGGAGAGCAAGGGAGATTGTGCGAGCGAAGCATCCATGCCCGGGCTCCAGGAGAGCATGGGAGATTCTGCGAGCAATGCAGCCTGGCCAAGGCTCCAGGAGAGCATGGGAGATTCTGCAAGCGAGGCATCCCTGTTTAAGAACCAGGAGAGCTTGGTAGATTCTGCGAGCGAGGTGTCCCTGCCCAGGCTCCAGGAGAGCATGGGAGATTGTGCGAGCGAGGCATCCCTGCCCGGGCTCCAGGAGAGCATGGGAGATTGTGCGAGCGAGGCATCCCTGCCCGGGCTCCAGGAGAGCATGGGAGATTGTGCGAGTGAAGCATCCCTGTTTAAGCTCCAGGAGAGCATGGAAGATTGTGCGTGTGAGGCGTCCCCGCCAGAGTTCCAGGAGAGCATGGGAGATGGTGCCAGCGAGGCATCCATGCCCGGGCTCCAGGAGAGCATGGGAGATTGTGCGAGTGAGGCATCCCTGTTTGAGCTCCAGGAGAGCATGGCAGATTCTGTGAGTGAGGCATCCTTGCCCGGGCTCCAGGAGAGCATGGGAGATTGTGCGAGCGAGGCATCCCTGCCTGGTCTCCAGGAGAGCATGGGAGACTCTGCGAGCAATGCAGCCTGGCCAAGGCTCCAGGAGAGCATGGAAGATTGTGTGAGAGAGGCATCCCTGCCCGGGCTCTAGGAGAGCATGGGAGATTGTGCGAGCGAGGCATCCCTGCCCGGGCTCCAGGAGAGCATGGGAGATTGTGCGAGCGTGGCATCCCTGCCCGAGCTCCAGTAGAGCATGGGAGATTGTGCGAGCGAGGCATCCCTGTTTGAGCTCCAGGAGAGCATGGGAGATTCTGCGAGTGAGGCATCCTTGCCCGGGCTCCAGGAGAGCATGGGAGATTGTGCGAGTGAGGCATCCCTGTTTGAGCTCCACGAGAGCATGGGAGTTTCTGCAAGTGAGGCATCCTTGCTCGGGCTCCAGGAGAGCAAGGGAGATTGTGCGAGCGAGGCATCCCTGCCCGGGCTCCAGGAGAGCATGATAGATTCTGCGAGCGAGGTATTCCGGCCAGACAGGGGAACTGCAACCTCCGGAGGTCCCGATGAGGTTTTGAAAATGGGCCCGATGCCGGGACACAGTTCCAGGAGGTCGGGTAAAATCCGCCGGTGCCCCCGCAAAAAGTGGCGCGCAGCAGCAATGCCGTGACGTCTGGGGGAATTCCTCGGGTGGATTCACAAATGGCAAAGAGGTGAGAGAGAGCCAGTAAGAGATCCGTGCGGGCGAGGTGTCCCATTCAGGGCTCCAGGAAAGCATGCGAGATTCTGCGAGTGAGGCATCCTTGCCCGGGCTCCAGGAGAGCAAGGGAGATGGTGCGAGCGAGGCATCCATGCCCGGGCTCCAGGAGAGCATGGGAGATTGTGCGAGCGAGGCGTCCCTGTTTGAGCTCCAGGAGAGCATGGCAGATTCTGCGAGTGAGGTATCCTTGCCTGGGCTCCAGGAGGGCATGGGAGATTGTGTAAGCGAGGCATCCCTGCAAGGGCTCCAGGAGAGCATGGGAGATTCTGTGAGCAATGCAGCCTGGCCAAGGCTCCAGGAGAGCAAGGGAGATTGTGCGAGCGAAGCATCCATGCCCGGGCTCCAGGAGAGCATGGGAGATTCTGCGAGCAATGCAGCCTGGCCAAGGCTCCAGGAGAGCATGGGAGATTCTGCAAGCGAGGCATCCCTGTTTAAGAACCAGGAGAGCTTGGTAGATTCTGCGAGCGAGGTGTCCCTGCCCGGGCTCCAGGAGAGCATGGGAGATTGTGCGAGCGAGGCATCCCTGCCCGGGGTCCAGGAGAGCATGGGAGATTGTGCGAGCGAGGCATCCCTGCCTGGTCTCCAGGAGAGCATGGGAGACTCTGCGAGCAATGCAGCCTGGCCAAGGCTCCAGGAGAGCATGGAAGATTGTGTGAGAGAGGCATCCCTGCCCGGGCTCTAGGAGAGCATGGGAGATTGTGCGAGCGAGGCATCCCTGCCCGGGCTCCAGGAGAGCATGGGAGAATCTGCGAGCGAGGCATCCCTGCCTGGGCTCCAGGAGAACATGGGAGATTGTGTGAGCAAGGCATCCCTGCCCGGGCTCCAGGAGAGCATGGGAGATTGTGCGAGCGAGGCATCCCTGCCCGGGCTCCAGGAGAGCATGGGAGATTGTGCGAGCGAGGCATCCCTGCCCGGGCTCCAGGAGAGCATGGGAGATTGTGCGAGTGAAGCATCCCTGTTTAAGCTCCAGGAGAGCATGGAAGATTGTGTGAGTGAGGCGTCCCCGCCAGAGTTCCAGGAGAGCATGGGAGATGGTGCGAGCGAGGCATCCATGCCCGGGCTCCAGGAGAGCATGGGAGATTGTGTGAGCGAGGCATCCCTGTTTGAGCTCCAGGAGAGCATGGCAGATTCTGCGAGTGAGGCATCCTTGCCCGGGCTCCAGGAGGGCATGGGAGATTGTGTAAGCGAGGCATCCCTGCCCGGGATCCAGGAGAGCATGGGAGATTCTGCGAGCAATGCTGCCTGGCCAAGGCTCGAGGAGAGCATGGGAGATTGTGCGAGCGAGGCATCCATGCCCGGGCTCCAGGAGAGCATGGGAGATTGTGCGAGCGAGACATCCCTGTTTGAGCTCCAGGAGAGTATGGGAGAATCTGCGAGCGAGGCATCCCTGCCTGGTCTCCAGGAGAGCATGGGAGACTCTGCACGCAATGCAGCCTGGCCAAGGCTCCAGGAGAGCATGGAAGATTGTGTGAGAGAGGCATCCCTGCCCGGCCTCCAGGAGAGCATGGGAGATTGTGCGAGCGAGGAATCCCTGCCTGGGTTCCAGGAGAGCATGGGAGATTGTGCGAGCGAGGCGTCCCTGTTTAAGCTCCACGAGAGCATGGGAGATTGTGTGAGCGAGGCATCCCTGCCCGGGTTCCGGGAGATTGTGCGAGCGAGGCGTCCCTGTTTAAGCTCCACGAAAGCATGGGAGATTCTGTGAGTGAGGCATCCCTGCCCGGGCTCCAGGAGAGCATGGGAGATTGTGCGAGCAAGGCATCCCTGCCCGGGTTCCAGGAGAGCATGGGAGATTGTGCGAGCGTGGCATCCCTGCCCGAGCTCCAGTAGAGCATGGGAGATTGTGCGAGTGAGGCATCCCTGTTTGAGCTCCAGGAGAGCATGGGAGATTCTGCGAGTGAGGCATCCTAGCCCGGGCTCCAGGAGAGCATGGGAGATTGTGCAAGCGAGGCATCCCTGCCTGGTCTCCAGGAGAGCATGGGAGACTCTGCGAGCAATGCAGCCTGGCCAAGGCTCCAGGAGAGCATGGAAGATTGTGTGAGAGAGGCATCCCTGCCCGGGTTCCAGGAGAGCATGGGAGATTGTGCGAGCGAGGCGTCCCTGTTTAAGCTCCACGAGAGCATGGGAGATTGTGTGAGCGAGGCATCCCTGTTTAAGCTCCACGAGAGCATGGGAGATTCTGTGAGTGAGGCATCCTTGCCCGGGCTCCAGGAGAGCAAGGGAGATTGTGCGAGCGAGGCATCCATGCCCGGGCTCCAGGAGAGCATGGGAGATTGTGCGATCGAGTCATCCCTGTTTGAGCTCCAGGAGAGCATGGGAGAATCTGCGAGTGAGGCATCCCTGCCCGGGCTCCAGGAGAGCATGGGAGATTGTGCGAGCGTGGCATCCCTGCCCGAACTCCAGTAGAGCATGGGAGATTGTGCGAGCGAGGCATCCCTGTTTGAGCTCCAGGAGAGCATGGGAGATTCTGCGAGCAATGCAGCCTGGCCAAGGCTCCAGGAGAGCATGGGAGATTCTGCGAGTGAGGCATCCTTGCCCGGGCTCCAGGAGAGCATGGGAGATTCTGCAAGCGAGGCATCCCTGTTTAAGAACCAGGAGAGCTTGGTAGATTCTGCGAGCGAGGTGTCCCTGCCCGGGCTCCAGGAGAGCATGGGAGATTGTGCGAGCGAGGCATCCCTGCCCGGGCTCCAGGAGAGCATGGGAGATTGTGCGAGCGAGGCATCCCTGTTTGAGCTCCAGGAGAGCATGGCAGATTCTGTGAGTGAGGCATCCTTGCCCGGGCTCCAGGAGAGCATGGGAGATTGTGCGAGCGAGGCATCCCTGCCTGGTCTCCAGGAGAGCATGGGAGACTCTGCGAGCAATGCAGCCTGGCCAAGGCTCCAGGAGAGCATGGAAGATTGTGTGAGAGAGGCATCCCTGCCCGGGCTCCAGGAGAGCATGATAGATTCTGTGAGCGAGGTATTCCGGCCAGACAGGGGAACTGCAACCTCCGGAGGTCCCGATGAGGTTTTGAAAATGGGCCCGATGCCGGGACACAGTTCCAGGAGGTCGGGTAAAATCCGCCGGTGCCCCCGCAAAAGTGGCGCGCAGCAGCAATGCCGTGACGTCTGGGGGAATTCCTCGGGCGGATTCACAAATGGCAAAGTAGTGAGAGAGAGCCAGGAAGAGATCCGTGCGGGCGAGGTGCCCAGCCAGGGATCCAGGAAAGCATGCGAGATTCTGCGAGCAACACAGCCTTGGCCAGGGCTCCAGGAGAGCATGGAAGATTGTCCGAGTAAGGCATCCCTGCCCGGGCTCCAGGAGAGCATGGGAGATTGTGCGAGCGTGGCATCCCTGCCCGAGCTCCAGTAGAGCATGGGAGATTGTGCGAGCGAGGCATCCCTGTTTGAGCTCCAGGAGAGCATGGGAGATTCTGCGAGTGAGGCATCCTAGCCCGGGCTCCAGGAGAGCATGGGAGATTGTGCGAGCGAGGCATCCCTGCCTGGTCTCCAGGAGAGCATGGGAGACTCTGCGAGCAATGCAGCCTGGCCAAGGCTCCAGGAGAGCATGGAAGATTGTGTGAGAGAGGCGTCCCTGCCCGGGTTCCAGGAGAGCATGGGAGATTGTGCGAGCGAGGCGTCCCTGTTTAAGCTCCACGAGAGCATGGGAGATTGTGTGAGCGAGGCATCCCTGCCCGGGTTCCGGGAGATTGTGCGAGCGAGGCGTCCCTGTTTAAGCTCCACGAGAGCATGGGAGATTCTGTGAGTGAGGCATCCTTGCCCGGGCTCCAGGAGAGCAAGGGAGATTGTGCGAGCGAGGCATCCATGCCCGGGCTCCAGGAGAGCATGGGAGATTGTGCGATCGAGTCATCCCTGTTTGAGCTCCAGGAGAGCATGGGAGAATCTGCGAGCGAGGCATCCCTGCCTGGGCTCCAGGAGAGCATGGGAGATTGTGCGAGCGAGGCATCCCTGCCCGGGCTCCAGGAGAGCATGGGAGATTGTGCGAGCGTGGCATCCCTGCCCGAGCTCCAGTAGAGCATGGGAGATTGTGCGAGCGAGGCATCCCTGTTTGAGCTCCAGGAGAGCATGGGAGATTGTGCGAGTGAGGCATCCCTGTTTGAGCTCCACGAGAGCATGGGAGTTTCTGCAAGTGAGGCATCCTTGCTCGGGCTCCAGGAGAGCAAGGGAGATTGTGCGAGCGAGGCATCCCTGCCTGGGCTCCAGGAGAGCATGGGAGATTGTGCGAGCGAGGCATCCCTGCCCGGGCTCCAGGAGAGCATGATAGATTCTGCGAGCGAGGTATTCCGGCCAGACAGGGGAACTGCAACCTCCGGAGGTCCCGATGAGGTTTTGAAAATGGGCCCGATGCCGGGACACAGTTCCAGGAGGTCGGGTAAAATCCGCCGGTGCCCCCGCAAAAAGTGGCGCGCAGCAGCAATGCCGTGACGTCTGGGGGAATTCCTCGGGTGGATTCACAAATGGCAAAGAGGTGAGAGAGAGCCAGGAAGAGATCCGTGCGGGCGAGGTGTCCCATTCAGGGCTCCAGGAAAGCATGCGAGATTCTGCGAGTGAGGCATCCTTGCCCGGGCTCCAGGAGAGCAAGGGAGATGGTGCGAGCGAGGCATCCATGCCCGGGCTCCAGGAGAGCATGGGAGATTGTGCGAGCGAGGCGTCCCTGTTTGAGCTCCAGGAGAGCATGGCAGATTCTGCGAGTGAGGTATCCTTGCCTGGGCTCCAGGAGGGCATGGGAGATTGTGTAAGCGAGGCATCCCTGCAAGGGCTCCAGGAGAGCATGGGAGATTCTGTGAGCAATGCAGCCTGGCCAAGGCTCCAGGAGAGCAAGGGAGATTGTGCGAGCGAAGCATCCATGCCCGGGCTCCAGGAGAGCATGGGAGATTCTGCGAGCAATGCAGCCTGGCCAAGGCTCCAGGAGAGCATGGGAGATTCTGCAAGCGAGGCATCCCTGTTTAAGAACCAGGAGAGCTTGGTAGATTCTGCGAGCGAGGTGTCCCTGCCCGGGCTCCAGGAGAGCATGGGAGATTGTGCGAGCGAGGCATCCCTGCCCGGGCTCCAGGAGAGCATGGGAGATTGTGCGAGCGAGGCATCCCTGCCCGGGCTCCAGGAGAGCATGGGAGATTGTGCGAGTGAAGCATCCCTGTTTAAGCTCCAGGAGAGCATGGAAGATTGTGCGAGCAAGGCATCCTAGCCCGGGTTCCAGGAGAGCATGGGAGATTGTGCGAGCGAGGCATCCCTGCCTGGGCTCCAGGAGAGCATGGGAGATTCTGCAAGCGAGGCATCCCTGTTTAAGAACCAGGAGAGCTTGGTAGATTCTGCGAGCGAGGCATCCTTGCCCGGGCTCCAGGAGAGCATGGGAGATTCTGCAAGCGAGGCATCCCTGTTTAAGAACCAGGAGAGCTTGGTAGATTCTGCGAGCGAGGTGTCCCTGCCCGGGCTCCAGGAGAGCATGGGAGATTGTGCGAGCGAGGCATCCCTGCCCGGGCTCCAGGAGAGCATGGGAGATTGTGCGAGCGAGGCATCCCTGCCCGGGCTCCAGGAGAGCATGGGAGATTGTGCGAGTGAAGCATCCCTGTTTAAGCTCCAGGAGAGCATGGAAGATTGTGCGAGTGAGGCGTCCCCGCCAGAGTTCCAGGAGAGCATGGGAGATGGTGCGAGCGAGGCATCCATGCCCGGGCTCCAGGAGAGCATGGGAGATTGTGCGAGCGAGGCATCCCTGTTTGAGCTCCAGGAGAGCATGGCAGATTCTGTGAGTGAGGCATCCTTGCCCGGGCTCCAGGAGAGCATGGGAGATTGTGCGAGCGAGGCATCCCTGCCTGGTCTCCAGGAGAGCATGGGAGACTCTGCGAGCAATGCAGCCTGGCCAAGGCTCCAGGAGAGCATGGAAGATTGTGTGAGAGAGGCATCCCTGCCCGGGCTCCAGGAGAGCATGATAGATTCTGTGAGCGAGGTATTCCGGCCAGACAGGGGAACTGCAACCTCCGGAGGTCCCGATGAGGTTTTGAAAATGGGCCCGATGCCGGGACACAGTTCCAGGAGGTCGGGTAAAATCCGCCGGTGCCCCCGCAAAAGTGGCGCGCAGCAGCAATGCCGTGACGTCTGGGGGAATTCCTCGGGCGGATTCACAAATGGCAAAGTAGTGAGAGAGAGCCAGGAAGAGATCCGTGCGGGCGAGGTGCCCAGCCAGGGATCCAGGAAAGCATGCGAGATTCTGCGAGCAACACAGCCTGGCCAGGGCTCCAGGAGAGCATGGAAGATTGTCCGAGTAAGGCATCCCTGCCCGGGCTCCAGGAGAGCATGGGAGATTGTGCGAGCGTGGCATCCCTGCCCGAGCTCCAGTAGAGCATGGGAGATTGTGCGAGCGAGGCATCCCTGTTTGAGCTCCAGGAGAGCATGGGAGATTCTGCGAGTGAGGCATCCTAGCCCGGGCTCCAGGAGAGCATGGGAGATTGTGCGAGCGAGGCATCCCTGCCTGGTCTCCAGGAGAGCATGGGAGACTCTGCGAGCAATGCAGCCTGGCCAAGGCTCCAGGAGAGCATGGAAGATTGTGTGAGAGAGGCGTCCCTGCCCGGGTTCCAGGAGAGCATGGGAGATTGTGCGAGCGAGGCGTCCCTGTTTAAGCTCCACGAGAGCATGGGAGATTGTGTGAGCGAGGCATCCCTGCCCGGGTTCCGGGAGATTGTGCGAGCGAGGCGTCCCTGTTTAAGCTCCACGAGAGCATGGGAGATTCTGTGAGTGAGGCATCCTTGCCCGGGCTCCAGGAGAGCAAGGGAGATTGTGCGAGCGAGGCATCCATGCCCGGGCTCCAGGAGAGCATGGGAGATTGTGCGATCGAGTCTTCCCTGTTTGAGCTCCAGGAGAGCATGGGAGAATCTGCGAGCGAGGCATCCCTGCCTGGGCTCCAGGAGAGCATGGGAGATTGTGCGAGCGAGGCATCCCTGCCCGGGCTCCAGGAGAGCATGGGAGATTGTGCGAGCGTGGCATCCCTGCCCGAGCTCCAGTAGAGCATGGGAGATTGTGCGAGCGAGGCATCCCTGTTTGAGCTCCAGGAGAGCATGGGAGATTGTGCGAGTGAGGCATCCCTGTTTGAGCTCCACGAGAGCATGGGAGTTTCTGCAAGTGAGGCATCCTTGCTCGGGCTCCAGGAGAGCAAGGGAGATTGTGCGAGCGAGGCATCCCTGCCCGGGCTCCAGGAGAGCATGGGAGATTGTGCGAGCGAGGCATCCCTGCCCGGGCTCCAGGAGAGCATGATAGATTCTGCGAGCGAGGTATTCCGGCCAGACAGGGGAACTGCAACCTCCGGAGGTCCCGATGAGGTTTTGAAAATGGGCCCGATGCCGGGACACAGTTCCAGGAGGTCGGGTAAAATCCGCCGGTGCCCCCGCAAAAAGTGGCGCGCAGCAGCAATGCCGTGACGTCTGGGGGAATTCCTCGGGTGGATTCACAAATGGCAAAGAGGTGAGAGAGAGCCAGGAAGAGATCCGTGCGGGCGAGGTGTCCCATTCAGGGCTCCAGGAAAGCATGCGAGATTCTGCGAGTGAGGCATCCTTGCCCGGGCTCCAGGAGAGCAAGGGAGATGGTGCGAGCGAGGCATCCATGCCCGGGCTCCAGGAGAGCATGGGAGATTGTGCGAGCGAGGCGTCCCTGTTTGAGCTCCAGGAGAGCATGGCAGATTCTGCGAGTGAGGTATCCTTGCCTGGGCTCCAGGAGGGCATGGGAGATTGTGTAAGCGAGGCATCCCTGCAAGGGCTCCAGGAGAGCATGGGAGATTCTGTGAGCAATGCAGCCTGGCCAAGGCTCCAGGAGAGCAAGGGAGATTGTGCGAGCGAAGCATCCATGCCCGGGCTCCAGGAGAGCATGGGAGATTCTGCGAGCAATGCAGCCTGGCCAAGGCTCCAGGAGAGCATGGGAGATTCTGCAAGCGAGGCATCCCTGTTTAAGAACCAGGAGAGCTTGGTAGATTCTGCGAGCGAGGTGTCCCTGCCCGGGCTCCAGGAGAGCATGGGAGATTGTGCGAGCGAGGCATCCCTGTTTGAGCTCCAGTAGAGCATGGGAGATTCTGCGAGCAACACAGCCTGGCCAGGGCTCCAGGAGAGCATGGAAGATTCTGCGAGCGAGGCATCCCTGCCCGGGCTCCAGGAGAGCATGGGAGATTCTGCGAGCGAGGCATCCCTGTTTAAGCTCCAGGAGAGCATGGGAGATTCTGCAAGCGAGGCATCCCTGTTTAAGCTCCAGGAGAGCATGGAAGATTGTGCGAGCGAGGCATCCCTGCCAGAGTTCCAGGAGAGCATGGGAGATGGTGCGAGCGAGGCATCCATGCCCGGGCTCCAGGAGAGCATAGGAGATTGTGCAAGCGAGGCATCCATGCCCGGGCTCCAGGAGAGCATGGGAGATTCTGCGAGCAATGCAGCCTGGCCAAGGCTCCAGGAGAGCATGGGAGATTGTGCAAGTGAGGCATCCATGCCCGGGCTCCAGGAGAGCATGGGAGATTCTGCGAGCAATGCAGCCTGGCCAAGGCTCCAGGAGAGCATGGGAGATTCTGCAAGCGAGGCATCCCTGTTTAAGCACCAGGAGAGCTTGGTAGATTCTGCGAGCGAGGTGTCCCTGCCCGGGCTCCAGGAGAGCATGGGAGATTGTGCGAGCGAGGCATCCCTGCCTAGGCTCCAGGAGAACATGGGAGAATCTGCGAGCGAGGCATCCCTGCCTGGGCTACAGGAGAACATGGAGATTGTGTGAGCAAGGCATCCCTGCCCGGGCTCCAGGAGAGCATGGGAGATTGTGCGAGCGAGGCATCCCTGCCCGGGCTCCAGGAGAGCATGAGAGATTCTGCGAGCGAGGCATCCCTGTTTAAGCTCCAGGAGAGCATTGGAGATTCTGCAAGCGAGGCATCCCTGTTTAAGCTCCAGGAGAGCATGGGAGATTCTGCAAGCGAGTTATACCTGTTTAAGCTCCAGGAGAGCATGGAAGATTGTGCGAGCGAGGCATCCCTGCCAGAGTTCCAGGAGAGCATGGGAGATGGTGCGAGCGAGGCATCCATGCCCGGGCTCCAGGAGAGCATGGGAGATTGTGCGAGCGAGGCGTCCCTGTTTGAGCTCCAGGAGAGCATGGCAGATTCTGCGAGTGAGGCATCCTTGCCCGGGCTCCAAGAGGGCATGGGAGATTGTGAAAGCGAGGCATCCCTGCCCGGGCTCCAGGTGAGCATGGGAGATTCTGCGAGCAATGCAGCCTGGCCAAGGCTCCAGGAGAGCATGGGAGATTGTGCAAGTGAGGCATCCATGCCCGGGCTCCAGGAGAGCATGGGAGATTCTGCGAGCAATGCAGCCTGGCCAAGGCTCCAGGAGAGCATGGGAGATTCTGCAAGCGAGGCATCCCTGTTTAAGCACCAGGAGAGCTTGGTAGATTCTGCGAGCGAGGTGTCCCTGCTCGGGCTCCAGGAGAGCATGGGAGATTGTGCGAGCGAGGCATCCCTGCCTGGGCTCCAGGAGAACATGGGAGAATCTGCGAGCGAGGCATCCCTGCCTGGGCTACAGGAGAACATGGGAGATTGTGTGAGCAAGGCATCCCTGCCCGGGCTCCAGGAGAGCATGGGAGATTGTGCGAGCGAGGTGTACCGGCCAGAGTTCCAGGAGAGCATGGGAGATTCTGCGAGCAATGCAGCCTGGCCAAGGCTCCAGGAGAGCAAGGGAGATTGTGCGAGCGAAGCATCCATGCCCGGGCTCCAGGAGAGCATGGGAGATTCTGCAAGCAATGCAGCCTGGCCAAGGCTCCAGGAGAGCATGGAAGATTGTGTGAGCGAGGCGTCCCCGCCAGAGTTCCAGGAGAGCATGGGAGATGGTGCGAGCGAGGCATCCATGCCCGGGCTCCAGGAGAGCATGGGAGATTGTGCGAGCGAGGCATCCCTGTTTGAGCTCCAGGAGAGCATGGCAGATTCTGCGAGTGAGGCATCCTTGCCCGGGCTCCAGGAGGGCATGGGAGATTGTGCAAGCGAGGCATCCCTGCCCGGGCTCCAGGAGAGCATGGGAGATTCTGCGAGCAATGTAGCCTGGCCAAGGCTCGAGGGGAGCATGGGAGATTGTGCGAGCGAGGCATCCATGCCCGGGCTCCAGGAGAGCATGGGAGATTGTGCGAGCGAGACATCCCTGTTTGAGCTCCAGGAGAGCATGGGAGAATCTGCGAGCGAGGCATCCCTGCCCGGGCTCCAGGAGAGCATGGGAGATTGTGCGAGCTAGGCATCCCTGTTTGAGCTCCAGGAGAGCATGGGAGATTCTGCGAGTGAGGCATCCTAGCCCGGGCTCCAGGAGAGCATGGGAGATTGTGCGACCGAGGCATCCCTGCCTGGTCTCCAGGAGAGCATGGGAGACTCAGCGAGCAATGCAGCCTGGCCAAGGCTCCAGGAGAGCATGGAAGATTGTGTGAGAGAGGCATCCCTGCCCGGGCTCCAGGAGAGCATGGGAGATTGTGCGAGCGAGGCGTCCCTGTTTAAGCTCCACGAGAGCATGGGAGATTGTGTGAGCGAGGCATCCCTGCCCGGGTTCCGGGAGATTGTGCGAGCGAGGCGTCCCTGTTTAAGCTCCACGAGAGCATGGGAGATTCTGAGAGTGAGGCATCCTTGCCCGGGCTCCAGGAGAGCAAGGGAGATTGTGCGAGCGAGGCATCCATGCCCGGGCTCCAGGAGAGCATGGGAGATTGTGCGAGCGTGGCAT
The DNA here is from genome assembly GCA_031769625.1 of Taudactylus pleione. Taxonomy (NCBI): domain Eukaryota; kingdom Metazoa; phylum Chordata; class Amphibia; order Anura; family Myobatrachidae; genus Taudactylus; species Taudactylus pleione. The sequence goes on along the minus strand of JAUIMM010000138.1, from coordinate 8,190,994 downwards.
CCCTGCCCGAACTCCAGTAGAGCATGGGAGATTGTGCGAGCGAGGCATCCCTGTTTGAGCTCCAGGAGAGCATGGGAGATTCTGCGAGTGAGGCATCCTTGCCCGGGCTCCAGGAGAGCATGGGAGATTGTGCGAGCGAGGCATCCCTGCCTGGTCTCCAGGAGAGCATGGGAGACTCTGCGAGCAATGCAGCCTGGCCAAGGCTCCAGGAGAGCATGGGAGATTCTGCGAGTGAGGCATCCTTGCCCGGGCTCCAGGAGAGCATGGGAGATTGTGCGAGCGAGGCATCCCTGCCCGGGCTCCAGGAGAGCATGATAGATTCTGCGAGCGAGGTATTCCGGCCAGACAGGGGAACTGCAACCTCCGGAGGTCCCGATGAGGTTTTGAAAATGGGCCCGATGCCGGGACACAGTTCCAGGAGGTCGGGTAAAATCCGCCGGTGCCCCCGCAAAAAGTGGCGCGCAGCAGCAATGCCGTGACGTCTGGGGGAATTCCTCGGGCGGATTCACAAATGGCAAAGAGGTGAGAGAGAGCCAGGAAGAGATCCGTGCGGATCCCATTCAGGGCTCCAGGAAAGCATGCGAGATTCTGCGAGTGAGGCATCCTTGCCCGGGCTCCAGGAGAGCAAGGGAGATGGTGCGAGCGAGGCATCCATGCCCGGGCTCCAGGAGAGCATGGGAGATTCTGCAAGCGAGGCATCCCTGTTTAAGAACCAGGAGAGCTTGGTAGATTCTGCGAGCGAGGTGTCCCTGCCCGGGCTCCAGGAGAGCATGGGAGATTGTGCGAGCGAGGCATCCCTGCCCGGGCTCCAGGAGAGCATGGGAGATTGTGCGAGCGAGGCATCCCTGCCCGGGCTCCAGGAGAGCATGGGAGATTGTGCGAGTGAAGCATCCCTGTTTAAGCTCCAGGAGAGCATGGGAGATGGTGCGAGCGAGGCATCCATGCCCGGGATCCAGGAGAGCATGGGAGATTGTGCGAGCGAGGCGTCCCTGTTTGAGCTCCAGGAGAGCATGGCAGATTCTGCGAGTGAGGTATCCTTGCCTGGGCTCCAGGAGGGCATGGGAGATTCTGTAAGCGAGGCATCCCTGCAAGGGCTCCAGGAGAGCATGGGAGATTCTGTGAGCAATGCAGCCTGGCCAAGGCTCCAGGAGAGCAAGGGAGATTGTGCGAGCGAAGCATCCATGCCCGGGCTCCAGGAGAGCATGGGAGATTCTGCGAGCAATGCAGCCTGGCCAAGGCTCCAGGAGAGCATGGGAGATTCTGCAAGCGAGGCATCCCTGTTTAAGAACCAGGAGAGCTTGGTAGATTCTGCGAGCGAGGTGTCCCTGCCCGGGCTCCAGGAGAGCATGGGAGATTGTGCGAGCGAGGCATCCCTGCCCGGGCTCCAGGAGAGCATGGGAGATTGTGCGAGCGAGGCATCCCTGCCCGGGCTCCAGGAGAGCATGGGAGATTGTGTGAGTGAAGCATCCCTGTTTAAGCTCCAGGAGAGCATGGAAGATTGTGCGAGTGAGGCGTCCCCGCCAGAGTTCCAGGAGAGCATGGGAGATGGTGCGAGCGAGGCATCCCTGCCCGGGCTCCAGGAGAGCATGGGAGATTGTGCGAGCGAGGCATCCCTGCCCGGGCTCCAGGAGAGCATGGGAGAATCTGCGAGCGAGGCATCCCTGCCTGGGCTCCAGGAGAACATGGGAGATTGTGTGAGCAAGGCATCCCTGCCCGGGCTCCAGGAGAGCATGGGAGATTGTGCGAGCGAGGCATCCCTGCCCGGGCTCCAGGAGAGCATGGGAGATTGTGCGAGCGAGGCATCCCTGTTTGAGCTCCAGGAGAGCATGGCAGATTCTGCGAGTGAGGCATCCTTGCCCGGGCTCCAGGAGGGCATGGGAGATTGTGTAAGCGAGGCATCCCTGCCCGGGATCCAGGAGAGCATGGGAGATTCTGCGAGCAATGCAGCCTGGCCAAGGCTCGAGGAGAGCATGGGAGATTGTGCGAGCGAGGCATCCATGCCCGGGCTCCAGGAGAGCATGGGAGATTGTGCGAGCGAGACATCCCTGTTTGAGCTCCAGGAGAGCATGGGAGAATCTGCGAGCGAGGCATCCCTGCCTGGTCTCCAGGAGAGTATGGGAGACTCTGCGAGCAATGCAGCATGGCCAAGGCTCCAGGAGAGCATGGAAGATTGTGTGAGAGAGGCATCCCTGCCCGGCCTCCAGGAGAGCATGGGAGATTGTGCGAGCGAGGAATCCCTGCCCGGTTTCCAGGAGAGCATGGGAGATTGTGCGAGCGAGGCGTCCCTGTTTAAGCTCCACGAGAGCATGGGAGATTGTGTGAGCGAGGCATCCCTGCCCGGGTTCCGGGAGATTGTGCGAGCGAGGCGTCCCTGTTTAAGCTCCACGAGAGCATGGGAGATTCTGTGAGTGAGGCATCCCTGCCCGGGCTCCAGGAGAGCATGGGAGATTGTGCGAGCAAGGCATCCCTGCCCGGGTTCCAGGAGAGCATGGGAGATTGTGCGAGCGTGGCATCCCTGCCCGAGCTCCAGTAGAGCATGGGAGATTGTGCGAGTGAGGCATCCCTGTTTGAGCTCCAGGAGAGCATGGGAGATTCTGCGAGTGAGGCATCCTAGCCCGGGCTCCAGGAGAGCATGGGAGATTGTGCGAGCGAGGCATCCCTGCCTGGTCTCCAGGAGAGCATGGGAGACTCTGCGAGCAATGCAGCCTGGCCAAGGCTCCAGGAGAGCATTGAAGATTGTGTGAGAGAGGCATCCCTGCCCGGGTTCCAGGAGAGCATGGGAGATTGTGCGAGCGAGGCGTCCCTGTTTAAGCTCCACGAGAGCATGGGAGATTGTGTGAGCGAGGCATCCCTGCCCGGGTTCAGGGAGATTGTGCGAGCGAGGCGTCCCTGTTTAAGCTCCACGAGAGTATGGGAGATTCTGTGAGTGAGGCATCCTTGCCCGGGCTCCAGGAGAGCAAGGGAGATTGTGCGAGCGAGGCATCCATGCCCGGGCTCCAGGAGAGCATGGGAGATTGTGCGATCGAGTCATCCCTGTTTGAGCTCCAGGAGAGCATGGGAGAATCTGCGAGCGAGGCATCCCTGCCCGGGCTCCAGGAGAGCATGGGAGATTGTGCGAGCATGGCATCCCTGCCCGAACTCCAGTAGAGCATGGGAGATTGTGCGAGCGAGGCATCCCTGTTTGAGCTCCAGGAGAGCAAGGGAGATTGTGCGAGCGAGGCATCCATGCCCGGGCTCCAGGAGAGCATGGGAGATTGTGCGAGCGAGGCATCCCTGCCTGGTCTCCAGGAGAGCATGGGAGACTCTGCGAGCAATGCAGCCTGGCCAAGACTCCAGGAGAGCATGGAAGATTGTGTGAGAGAGGCATCCCTGCCCGGCTCCAGGAGAGCATGGGAGATTGTGCGAGCGAGGCATCCCTGCCCGGGCTCCAGGAGAGCATGGGAGAATCTGCGAGCGAGGCATCCCTGCCTGGGCTCCAGGAGAACATGGGAGATTCTGTGAGTGAGGCATCCCTGCCCGGGCTCCAGGAGAGCATGGGAGATTGTGCGAGCGAGGCATCCCTGCCCGGGCTCCAGGAGAGCATGGGAGATTGTGCGAGCGAGGCATCCCTGCCCGGGCTCCAGGAGAGCATGGGAGATTGTGCGAGCGAGGCATCCCTGTTTGAGCTCCAGGAGAGCATGGGAGATTCTGCGAGTGAGGCATCCTAGCCCGGGCTCCAGGAGAGCATGGGAGATTGTGCGAGCGAGGCATCCCTGCCTGGTCTCCAGGAGAGCATGGGAGACTCTGCGAGCAATGCAGCCTGGCCAAGGCTCCAGGAGTGCATGGAAGATTGTGTGAGAGAGGCATCCCTGCCCGGGTTCCAGGAGAGCATGGGAGATTATGCGAGCGAGGCGTCCCTGTTTAAGCTCCACGAGAGCATGGGAGATTCTGTGAGTGAGGCATCCTTGCCCGGGCTCCAGGAGAGCATGGGAGATTGTGCGAGCGTGGCATCCCTGCCCGAACTCCAGTAGAGCATGGGAGATTGTGCGAGCGAGGCATCCCTGTTTGAGCTCCAGGAGAGCATGGGAGATTGTGCGAGCGAGGCATCCCTGCCTGGTCTCCAGGAGAGCATGGGAGACTCTGTGAGCAATGCAGCCTGGCCAAGGCTCCAGGAGAGCATGGGAGATTCTGCGAGTGAGGCATCCTTGCCCGGGCTCCAGGAGAGCATGGGAGATTGTGCGAGCGAGGCATCCCTGCCCGGGCTCCAGGAGAGCATGATAGATTCTGCGAGCGAGGTATTCCGGCCAGACAGGGGAACTGCAACCTCCGGAGGTCCCGATTAGGTTTTGAAAATGGGCCCGATGCCGGGACACAGTTCCAGGAGGTCGGGTAAAATCCGCCGGTGCCCCTGCAAAAAGTGGCGCGCAGCAGCAATGCCGTGACGTCTGGGGGAATTCCTCGGGCGGATTCACAAATGGCAAAGAGGTGAGAGAGAGCCAGGAAGAGATCCGTGCGGGCGAGGTGTCCCATTCAGGGCTCCAGGAAAGCATGCGAGATTCTGCGAGTGAGGCATCCTTGCCCGGGCTCCAGGAGAGCATGGGAGATTGTGCGAGCGAGGCATCCCTGCCTGGTCTCCAAGAGAGCATGGGAGACTCTGCGAGCAATGCAGCCTGGCCAAGGCTCCAGGAGAGCATGGAAGATTGTGTGAGAGAGGCATCCCTGCCCGGGCTCCAGGAGAGCATGATAGATTCTGCGAGCGAGGTATTCCGGCCAGACAGGGGAACTGCAACCTCCGGAGGTCCCGATGAGGTTTTGAAAATGGGCCCGATGCCGGGACACAGTTCCAGGAGGTCGGGTAAAATCCGCCGGTCCCCCCGCAAAAAGTGGCGCGCAGCAGCAATGCCGTGACGTCTGGGGGAATTCCTCGGGCGGATTCACAAATGGCAAAGTAGTGAGAGAGAGCCAGGAAGAGATCCGTGTGGGCGAGGTGTCCCAGCCAGGGATCCAGGAAAGCATGCGAGATTCTGCGAGCAACACAGCCTGGCCAGGGCTCCAGGAGAGCATGGAAGATTCTGGGAGCGAGGCATCCCTGCCCGGGCTCCAGGAGAGCATGGGAGATTCTGCGAGCGAGGCATCCCTGTTTAAGCTCCAGGAGAGCATTGGAGATTCTGCAAGCGAGGCATCCCTGCCCGGGCTCCAGGAGAGCATGGGAGATTCTGCGAGCGAGGCATCCCTGTTTAAGCTCCAGGAGAGCATTGGAGATTCTGCAAGCGAGGCATCCCTGTTTAAGCTCCAGGAGAGCATGGAAGATTGTGCGAGCGAGGCATCCCTGCCAGATTTCCAGGAGAGCATGGGAGATGGTGTGAGCGAGGCATCCATGCCCGGGCTCCAGGAGAGCATGGGAGATTGTGCGAGCAAGGCGTCCCTGTTTGAGCTCCAGGAGAGCATGGCAGATTCTGCGAGTGAGGCATCCTTGCCCGGGCTCCAAGAGGGCATGGGAGATTGTGCAAGCGAGGCATCCCTGCCCGGGCTCCAGGAGAGCATGGGAGATTCTGCGAGCAATGCAGCCTGGCCAAGGCTCCAGGAGAGCATGGGAGATAGTGCGAGCGAGGCATCCATGCCCGGGCTCCAGGAGAGCATGGGAGATTCTGCGAGCAATGCAGCCTGGCCAAAGCTCCAGGAGAGCATGGGATATTCTGCAAGTGAGGGCATCCCTGTTTAAGCACCAGGAGAGCTTGGTAGATTCTGCGAGCGAGTTGTCCCTGCCCGGGCTCCAGGAGAGCATGTGAGATAGTGCGAGTGAGGCATCCCTGCCCGGGCTCCAGGAGAGCATGGGAGAATCTGTGAGCGAGGCATCCCTGCCTGGGCTCCAGGAGAACATGGGAGATTGTGTGAGCGAGGCATCCCTGCCCGGGCTCCAGGAGAGCATGGGAGATTGTGCGAGTGAGGCATCCCTGCCCAGGCTCCAGGGGAGCATGGGAGATGGTGCGAGCGAGGCATCCCTGTTTAAGAACCAGGAGAGCTTGGTAGATTCTGCGAGCGAGGTGTCCCTGCCCGGGCTCCAGGAGAGCATGGGAGATTGTGCGAGCGAGGCATCCCTGCCCGGGCTCCAGGAGAGCATGGGAGATTGTGCGAGCGAGGCATCCCTGTCCGGGCTCCAGGAGAGCATGGGAGATTGTGCGAGTGAAGCATCCCTGTTTAAGCTCCAGGAGAGCATGGAAGATTGTGCGAGTGAGGCGTCCCCGCCAGAGTTCCAGGAGAGCATGGGAGATGGTGCGAGCGAGGCATCCATGCCCGGGCTCCAGGAGAGCATGGGAGATTGTGCGAGCGAGGCATCCCTGCCTGGTCTCCAGGAGAGCATGGGAGATTGTGCGAGTGAGGCATCCCTGCCCAGGCTCCAGGAGAGCATGGGAGATTGTGCGAGCGAAGCATCCCTGTTTAAGCTCCAGGAGAGCATGGCAGATTCTGCGAGTGAGGGCTCCAGGAGGGCATGGGAGATTGTGCGAGCGAAGCATCCCTGTTTAAGCTCCAGGAGAGCATGGAAGATTGTGTGAGCGAGGCGTCCCTGCCAGAGTTCCAGGAGAGCATGGGAGATGGTGCGAGCGAGGCATCCTTGCCCGGGCTCCAGGAGAGCATGGGAGATTGTGCGAGCGAGGCATCCCTGTTTGAGCTCCAGGAGAGCATGGCAGATTCTGCGAGTGAGGCATCCTTGCCCGGGCTCCAGGAGGGCATGGGAGATTGTGCAAGCGAGGCATCCCTGCCCGGGCTCCAGGAGAGCATGGGAGATTCTGCAAGCAATGCAGCCTGGCCAAGGCTCCAGGAGAGCATGGGAGATTGTGCAAGCGAGGCATCCATGCCCAGGCTCCAGGAGAGCATGGGAGATTCTGCGAGCAATGCAGCCTGGCCAAGGCTCCAGGAGAGCATGGGAGATTCTGCAAGCCAGTCATCCCTGTTTAAGAACCAGGAGAGCTTGGTAGATTCTGCAAGCGAGGTGTCCCTGCCCAGGCTCCAGGAGAGCATGGGAGATTGTGCGAGTGAGGCATCCCTGCCCAGGCTCCAGGAGAGCATGGGAGATTGTGCGAGCGAAGCATCCCTGTTTAAGCTCCAGGAGAGCATGGAATATTGTGTGAGCGAGGCGTCCCTGCCTGAGTTCCAGGAGAGCATGGGAGATGGTGCGAGCGAGGCATCCTTGCCCGGGCTCCAGGAGAGCATGGGAGATTGTGCGAGTGAGGCAACCCTGTTTGAGCTCCAGGAGAGCATGGCAGATTCTGCGAGTGAGGGCTCCAGGAGAGCATGGGAGATGGTGCGAGCGAGGCATCCCTGCCCGGGCTCCAGGAGAGCATGGGAGATTCTGTGAGCAATGCAGCCTTGCCAAGGCTCCAGGAGAGCATGGGAGATTCTGCAAGCGAGGCATCCCTGTTTAAGCACCAGGAGAGCTTGGTAGATTCTGCGAGCGAGGTGTCCCTGCCCGGGCTCCAGGAGAGCATGGGAGATTGTGCGAGCGAGGCATCCCTGTTGAAGCTCCAGGAGAGCATGGAAGATTGTGCAAGTGAGGCGTCCCTGCCAGAGTTCCAGGAGAGCATGGGAGATGGTGCGAGCGAGGCGTCCTTGTTTGAGCTCCTGGAGAGCATGGCAGATTCTGCGAGTGAGGCATCCTTGCCCGGGCTCCAAGAGGGCATGGGAGATTGTGCAAGCGAGGCATCCCTGCCCGGGCTCCAGGAGAGCATGGGAGATTCTGCGAGCAATGCAGCCTGGCCAAGGCTCCAGGAGAGCATGGGAGATTCTGCAAGCGAGGCATCCCTGTTTAAGAACCAGGAGAGTTTGGTAGATTCTGCGAGTGAGGTGTCCCTGCCCGGGCTCCTGGAGAGCATGGGAGATTGTGCGAGCGAGGAATCCCTGCCCAGGCTCCAGGAGAGCATGGGAGAATCTCCGAGCGAGGCGTCCCTGCCAGAGCTCCAGGAGAGCATGGGAGATGGTGCGAGCGAGGCATCCTTGCCCGGGCTCCAGGAGAGCATGGGAGATTGTGCGAGCGAGGCATCCCTGTTTGAGCTCCTGGAGAGCATGGCAGATTCTGCGAGTGAGGCATCCTTGCCCGGGCTCCAGGAGGGCATGGGAGATTGTGCAAGCGAGGCATCCCTGCCCGGGCTCCAGGAGAGCATGGGAGATTCTGCGAGCAATGCAGCCTGGCCAAGGCTCCAGGAGAGCATGGGAGATTGTGCGAGCGAGGCATCAATGACCGGGCTCCAGGAGAGCATGGGAGATTCTGCGAGCAATGCAGCCTGGCCAAGGCTCCAGGAGAGCATGGGAGATTCTGCAAGCGAGGCATCCCTGTTTAAGAACCAGGAGAGCTTGGTAGATTCTGCAAGCGAGGTGTCCCTGCCCAGGCTCCAGGAGAGCATGGGAGATTGTGCGAGCGAAGAATCCCTGCCTGGGCTCCAGGAGAGCATGGGAGAATCTGCGAGCTAGGCATCCCTGCCCGGGCTCCAGGAGAGCATGATAGATTCTGCGAGCGAGGTATTCCGGCCAGACAGGGGAACTGCAACCTCCGGAGGTCCCGATGAGGTTTTGAAAATGGGCCGATGCCGGGACACAGTTCCAGGAGGTCGGGTAAAATCCGCCAGTGCCCCCGCAAAAAGAGGCGCACAGCAGCAATGCCGTGATGTCTGGGGGAATTCCTCGGGCGGATTCACAAATGGCAAAGAGGTGAGAGAGAGAGCCAGGAAGAGATCCGTGTGGGCGAGGTGTCCCAGCCAGGGCTCCAGGAAAGCATGCAAGATTCTGCGAGCAACACAGCCTGGCCAGGGCTCCAGGAGAGCATGGACGATTCTGCGAGCGAGCCATCCCTGCCCGGGCTCCAGGAGAGCATGGGAGATTCTGCAAGCGAGGCATCCCTGTTTAAGCTCCAGGAGAGCATGGGAGATTCTGCAAGCGAGGCATCCCTGTTTAAGCTCCAGGAGAGCATGGGAGATTCTGCAAGCGAGGCATCCCTGTTTAAGCTCCAGGAGAGCATGGGAGATTCTGCAAGCGAGGCATCCCTGTTTAAGCTCCAGGAGAGCATGGAAGATTGTGCGAGCGAGGCGTCCCTGCCAGAGTTCCAGGAGAGCATGGCAGATTCTGCAAGTGAGGCATCCCTGTTTGAGCTCCAAGAGGGCATGGGAGATTGTGCAAGCGAGGTATCCCTGCCCGGGCTCCAGGAGAGCATGGGAGATTCTGTGAGCAATGCAGCCTTGCCAAGGCTCCAGGAGAGCATGGGAGATTCTGCAAGCGAGGCATCCCTGTTTAAGCTCCAGGAGAGCATGGGAGATTCTGCAAGCGAGGCATCCCTGTTTAAGCTCCAGGAGAGCATGGGAGATTCTGCAAGCGAGGCATCCCTGTTTAAGCTCCAGGAGAGCATGGGAGATTCTGCAAGCGAGGCATCCCTGTTTAAGCTCCATGAGAGCATGGAAGATTGTGCGAGCGAGGCGTCCCTGCCAGCGTTCCAGGAGAGCATGGGAGATGGTGCGAGTGAGGCATCCCTGTTTGAGCTCCAGGAGAGCATGGCAGATTCTGCAAGTGAGGCATCCCTGTTTGAGCTCCAAGAGGGCATGGGAGATTGTGCAAGCGAGGTATCCCTGCCCGGGCTCCAGGAGAGCATGGGAGATTCTGTGAGCAATGCAGCCTTGCCAAGGCTCCAGGAGAGCATGGGAGATTGTGCGAGCGAGACATCCCTGTTTGAGCTCCAGGAGAGCATGGGAGAATCTGCGAGCGAGGTATCCCTGCCTGGTCTCCAGGAGAGCATGGGAGACTCTGCGAGCAATGCAGCCTGGCCAAGGCTCCAGGAGAGCATGGAAGATTGTGTGAGAGAGGCATCCCTGCCCGGCCTCCAGGAGAGCATGGGAGATTGTGCGAGCGAGGAATCCCTGCCCGGGTTCCAGGAGAGCATGGGAGATTGTGTGAGCGAGGCATCCCTGCCTGGGTTCCGGGAGATTGTGCGAGCGATGCGTCCCTGTTTAAGCTCCACGAGAGCATGGGAGATTCTGTGAGTGAGGCATCCCTGCCCGGGCTCCAGGAGAGCATGGGAGATTGTGCGAGCAAGGCATCCCTGCCCGGCTTCCAGGAGAGCATGGGAGATTGTGCGAGCGTGGCATCCCTGCCCGAGCTCCAGTAGAGCATGGGAGATTGTGCGAGTGAGGCATCCCTGTTTGAGCTCCAGGAGAGCATGGGAGATTGTGCGAGCGAGGCATCCCTGCCTGGTCTCCAGGAGAGCATGGGAGACTCTGCGAGCAATGCAGCCTGGCCAAGGCTCCAGGAGAGCATGGAAGATTGTGTGAGAGAGGCATCCCTGCCCGGGTTCCAGGAGAGCATGGGAGATTGTGCGAGCGAGGCGTCCCTGTTTAAGCTCCACGAGAGCATGGGAGATTCTGTGAGTGAGGCATCCTTGCCCGGGCTCCAGGAGAGCATGGGAGATTGTGCGAGCGTGGCATCCCTGCCCGAACTCCAGTAGAGCATGGGAGATTGTGCGAGCGAGGCATCCCTGTTTGAGCTCCAGGAGAGCATGGGAGATTGTGCGAGCGAGGCATCCCTGCCCGGGCTCCAAGAGAGCATGATAGATTCTGCGAGCGAGGTATTCCGGCCAGACAGGGGAACTGCAACCTCCGGAGGTCCCGATGAGGTTTTGAAAATGGGCCCGATGCCGGGACACAGTTCCAGGAGGTCGGGTAAAATCCGCCGGTGCCCCTGCAAAAAGTGGCGCGCAGCAGCAATGCCGTGACGTCTGGGGGAATTCCTCGGGCGGATTCACAAATGGCAAAGAGGTGAGAGAGAGCCAGGAAGAGATCCGTGCGGGCGAGGTGTCCCATTCAGGGCTCCAGGAAAGCATGCGAGATTCTGCGAGTGAGGCATCCTTGCCCGGGCTCCAGGAGAGCAAGGGAGATGGTGCGAGCGAGGCATCCCTGTTTAAGAACCAGGAGAGCTTGGTAGATTCTGCGAGCGAGGTGTCCCTGCCCGGGCTCCAGGAGAGCATGGGAGATTGTGCGAGCGAGGCATCCCTGTCCGGGCTCCAGGAGAGCATGGGAGATTGTGCGAGTGAAGCATCCCTGTTTAAGCTCCAGGAGAGCATGGAAGATTGTGCGAGTGAGGCGTCCCCGCCAGAGTTCCAGGAGAGCATGGGAGATGGTGCGAGCGAGGCATCCATGCACGGGCTCCAGGAGAGCATGGGAGATTGTGCGAGCGAGGCATCCCTGTTTGAGCTCCAGGAGAGCATGGCAGATTCTGTGAGTGAGGCATCCTTGCCCGGGCTCCAGGAGAGCATGGGAGATTGTGCGAGCGAGGCATCCCTGCCTGGTCTCCAGGAGAGCATGGGAGACTCTGCGAGCAATGCAGCCTGGCCAAGGCTCCAGGAGAGCATGGGATATTCTGCAAGTGAGGGCATCCCTGTTTAAGCACCAGGAGAGCTTGGTAGATTCTGCGAGCGAGTTGTCCCTGCCCGGGCTCCAGGAGAGCATGGGAGATAGTGCGAGTGAGGCATCCCTGCCCGGGCTCCAGGAGAGCATGGGAGAATCTGCGAGCGAGGCATCCCTGCCTGGGCTCCAGGAGAACATGGGAGATTGTGTGAGCGAGGCATCCCTGCCCGGGCTCCAGGAGAGCATGGGAGATTGTGCGAGTGAGGCATCCCTGCCCAGGCTCCAGGAGAGCATGGGAGATTGTGCGAGCGAGGCATCCCTGCCCGGGCTCCAGGAGAGCATGGGAGATTGTGTGAGTGAGGCATCCCTGCCCGGGCTCCAGGAGAGCATGGGAGATTGTGCGAGCGAAGCATCCCTGTTTAAACTCCAGGAGAGCATGGAAGATTGTGCGAGCGAGGCGTCCCTGCCAGCGTTCCAGGAGAGCATGGGAGATGGTGCGAGTGAGGCATCCCTGTTTGAGCTCCAGGAGAGCATGGCAGATTCTGCAAGTGAGGCATCCTTGCCGGGCTCCAAGAGGGCATGGGAGATTGTGCAAGCGAGGTATCCCTGCCCGGGCTCCAGGAGAGCATGGGAGATTCTGTGAGCAATGCAGCATTGCCAAGGCTCCAGGAGAGCATGGGAGATTCTGCAAGCGAGGCATCCCTGTTTAAGCACCAGGAGAGCATGGAAGATTGTGCGAGTGAGGCGTCCCTGCCAGAGTTCCAGGAGAGCATGGGAGATGGTGCGAGCGAGGCGTCCCTGTTTGAGCTCCTGGAGAGCATGGCAGATTCTGCGAGTGAGGCATCCTTGCCCGGGCTCCAGGAGAGCATGGGAGATTGTGCGAGCGAAGCATCCCTGTTTAAGCTCCAGGAGAGCATGGAAGATTGTGTGAGCGAGGCGTCCCTGCCAGAGTTCCAAGAGAGCATGGGAGATGGAGCGAGCGAGGCATCCTTGCCCGGGCTCCAGGAGAGCATGGGAGATTGTGCGAGCGAGGCAACCCTGTTTGAGCTCCTGGAAAGCATGGCAGATTCTGCGAGTGAGGGCTCCAGGAGGGCATGGGAGATTGTGCGAGCGAAGCATCCCTGTTTAAGCTCCAGGAGAGCATGGAAGATTGTGTGAGCGAGGCGTCCCTGCCAGAGTTCCAAGAGAGCATGGGAGATGGAGCGAGCGAGGCATCCTTGCCCGGGCTCCAGGAGAGCATGGGAGATTGTGCGAGCGTGGCAACCCTGTTTGAGCTCCAGGAGAGCATGGCAGATTCTGCGAGTGAGGCATCCTTGCCCGGGCTCCAAGAGGGCATGGGAGATTGTGCAAGTGAGGCATCCCTGCCCGGGCTCCAGGAGAGCATGGGAGATTCTGTGAGCAATGCAGCCTGGCCAAGGCTCCAGGAGAGCATGGGAGATTGTGCAAGCGAGTCATCCATGCCCAGGCTCCAGGAGAGCATGGGAGATTCTGCAAGCAATGCAGCCTGGCCAAGGCTCCACGAGAGCATGGGAGATTGTGCGAGCGAGGCATCCATGCCCGGGCTCCAGGAGAGCATGGGAGATTCTGCGAGCAATGCAGCCTGGCCAAAGCTCCAGGAGAGCATGGGAGATTCTGCAAGTGAGGCATCCCTGTTTAAGCACCAGGAGAGCTTGGTAGATTCTGCGAGCGAGTTGTCCCTGCCCGGGCTCCAGGAGAGCATGGGAGATTGTGCGAGCGAGGCATCCCTGCTCGGGCTCCAGGAGAGCATGGGAGAATCTGCGAGCGAGGCATCCCTGCCCGGGCTCCAGGAGAGCATGGGAGATTCTGCGAGTGAGGCATCCTAGCCTGGGCTCCAGGAGAGCATGGGAGATTGTGCGAGCGAGGCATCCCTGCCTGGTCTCCAGGAGAGCATGGGAGACTCTGCGAGCAATGCAGCCTGGCCAAGGCTCCAGGAGAGCATGGGAGATTGTGCGAGCGAGGCATCCCTGCCCGGGCTCCAGGAGAGCATAGGAGAATCTGCGAGCGAGGCATCCCTGCCTGGGCTCCAGGAGAACATGGGAGATTGTGTGAGCGAGGCATCCCTGCCCAGGCTCCAGGAGAGCATTGGAGATTGTGCGAGCGAAGCATCCCTGTTTAAGCTCCAGGAGAGCATGGAAGATTGTGCGAGTGAGGTGTCCCCGCCAGAGTTCCAGGAGAGGATGGGAGATGGTGCGAGTGAGGCATCCATGCCTGGGCTCCTGGAGAGCATGGGAGATTGTGCGAGCGAGGCATCCCTGCCCGGGCTCCAGGAGAGCATGATAGATTCTGCGAGCGAGGTATTCCGGCCAGACAGGGGAACTGCAACCTCCGGAGGTCCCGATGAGGTTTTGAAAATGGGCCCGATGCCGGGACACAGTTCCAGGAGGTCGGGTAAAATCCGCCGCTGCCCCCGCAAAAAGTGGCACGCAGCAGCAATGCCGTGACGTCTGGGGGAATTCCTATGGCAAAGAGGTGAGAGAGAGAGCCAGGAAGAGATCCGTGCGGGCAAGGTGTCCCAGCCAGGGCTCCAGGAAAGCATGCGAGATTCTGCGAGCAACACAGCCTGGCCAGGGCTCCAGGAGAGCATGGAAGATTCTGCGAGCGAGCCATCCCTGCCCGGGCTCCAGGAGAGCATGGGAGATTGTGCGAGCAATGCAGCCTGGCCAAGGCTCCAGGAGAGCATGGGAGATAGTGTGAGCGAGGCATCCATGCCCGGGCTCCAGGAGAGCATGGGAGATTCTGCAAGCGAGGCATCCCTGTTTAAGCTCCAGGAGAGCATGGGAGATTCTGCAAGCGAGGCATCCCTGTTTAAGCTCCAGGAGAGCATGGAAGATTGTGCGAGCGAGGCGTCCCTGCCAGCGTTCCAGGAGAGCATGGGAGATGGTGCGAGTGAGGCATCCCTGTTTGAGCTCCAGGAGAGCATGGCAGATTCTGCAAGTGAGGCATCCTTGCCGGGCTCCAAGAGGGCATGGGAGATTGTGCAAGCGAGGCATCCCTGTTTAAGCACCAGGAGAGCTTGGTAGATTCTGCGAGCGAGGTGTCCCTGCCCGGGCTCCAGGAGAGCATGGGAGATTGTGCGAGCGAAGCATCCCTGTTTAAGCTCCAGGAGAGCATGGAAGATTGTGTGAGCGAGGCGTCCCTGCCAGAGTTCCAAGAGAGCATGGGAGATGGAGCGAGCGAGGCATCCTTGCCCGGGCTCCAGGAGAGCATGGGAGATTGTGCGAGCGAGGCAACCCTGTTTGAGCTCCAGGAGAGCATGGCAGATTCTGCGAGTGAGGGCTCCAGGAGGGCATGGGAGATTGTGCGAGCGAAGCATCCCTGTTTAAGCTCCAGGAGAGCATGGAAGATTGTGCGAGTGAGGTGTCCCCGCCAGAGTTCCAGGAGAGGATGGGAGATGGTGCGAGTGAGGCATCCATGCCCGGGCTCCTGGAGAGCATGGGAGATTGTGCGAGCGAGGCATCCATGCCCGGGCTCCAGGAGGGCATGGGAGATTCTGCGAGCGAGGCATCCCTGTTTAAGTTCCAGGAGAGCATGGGAGATTCTGCAAGCGAGGCATCCCTGTTTAAGCTCCAGGAGAGCATGGAAGATTGTGCGAGCGAGTCGTCCCTGCCAGAGTTCCAGGAGAGCATGGGAGATGGTGCGAGCGAGGCGTCCCTGTTTGAGCTCCAGGAGAGCGTGGCAGATTCTGCGAGTGAGGCATCCTTGCCCGGGCTCCAAGAGGGCATGGGAGATTGTGCAAGCGAGGCATCCCTGCCCGGGCTCCAGGAGAGCATGGGAGATTCTGCGAGCAATGCAGCCTGGCCAAGGCTCCAGGAGAGCATGGGAGATTGTGCGAGCGAGGCATCCATGCCCGGGCTCCAGGAGAGCATGGGAGATTCTGCGAGCAATGCAGCCTGGCCAAGGCTCCAGGAGAGCATGGGAGATTCTGCAAGCGAGGCATCCCTGTTTAAGCACCAGGAGAGCTTGGTAGATTCTGCGAGCGAGGTGTCCCTGCCCGGGCTCCAGGAGAGCATGGGAGATTGTGTGAGCGAGGCATCCCTGCCCGGGCTCCAGGAGAGCATGGGAGATTGTGCGAGCGAGGCATCCCTGCCCGGGCTCCAGGATACCATGGGAGATTCTGCGAGCGAGGCATCCCTGTTTAAGCTCCAGGAGAGCATGGGAGATTCTGCAAGCGAGGTATTCCGGCCAGACAGGGGAACTGCAACCTCCGGAGGTCCCGATGAGGTTTTGAAAATGGGCCCGATGCCGGGACACAGTTCCAGGAGGTCGGGTAAAATCCGCCGGTGCCCCGCAAAAAGTGGCGCGCAGCAGCAATGCCGTGATGTCTGGGGGAATTCCTCGGGCGGATTCACAAATGGCAAAGAGGTGAGAGAGAGAGCCAGGAAGAGATCCGTGCGGGCGAGGTGTCCCAGCCAGTGCTCCAGGAAAGCATGCGAGATTCTGCGAGCAACACAGCCTGGCCAGGGCTCCAGGAGAGCATGGAAGATTCTGCGAGCGAGCCATCCCTGCCCGGGCTACAGGAGAGCATGGGAGATTCTGCGAGCGAGGCATCCCTGCCCGTGCTCCAGGAGAGCATGGGAGATTGTGCGAGCGAAGCATCCCTGTTTAAGCTCCAGGAGAGCATGGAATATTGTGTGAGTGAGGCGTCCCTGCCTGAGTTCCAGGAGAGCATGGGAGATGGTGCGAGCGAGGCATCCTTGCCCGGGCTCCAGGAGAGCATGGGAGATTGTGCGAGCGAGGCAACCCTGTTCGAGCTCCAGGAGAGCATGGCAGATTCTGCGAGTGAGGGCTCCAGGAGGGCATGGGAGATTGTGCAAGCGAGGCATCCCTGCCCGGGCTCCAGGAGAGCATGGGAGATTCTGCGAGCAACACAGCCTGGCCAAGGCTCCAGGAGAGCATGGGAGATAGTGCGAGCGAGGCATCCATGCCTGGCCTCCAGGAGAGCATGGGAGATTCTGCGAGCAATGCAGCCTGGCCAAGGCTCCAGGAGAGCTTGGGAGATTCTGCAAGCGAGGCATCCCTGTTTAAGCACCAGGAGAGCTTGGTAGATTCTGTGAGCGAGTTGTCCCTGCCCGGGCTCCAGGAGAGCATGGGAGATTGTGTGAGCGAGGCATCCCTGCCCGGGCTCCAGGAGAGCATGGGAGAATCTGCGAGCGAGGCATCCCTGCCTGGGCTCAAGGAGAACATGGGAGATTGTGTGAGTGAGGCATCCCTGCCCGGGCTCCAGGAGAGCATGGGAGATTGTGCGAGTGAGGCATCCCTGCCCAGGCTCCAAGAGAGCATGGGAGATTGTGCGAGCGAAGCATCCCTGTTTAAGCTCCAGGAGAGCATGGAAGATTGTGTGAGCGAGGCGTCCCTGCCAGAGTTCCAGGAGAGCATGGGAGATGGTGCGAGCGAGGCATCCTTGCCCGGGCTCCAGGAGAGCATGGGAGATTGTGCGAGCGAGGCAACCCTGTTTGAGCTCCAGGAGAGCATGGCAGATTCTGCGAGTGAGGGCTCCAGGAGGGCATGGGAGATTGTGTAAGCGAGGCATCCCTGCCCGGGCTCCAGGAGAGCATGGGAGATTCTGCAAGCGAGGCATCCCTGTTTAAGAACCAGGAGAGCTTGGTAGATTCTGCGAGCGAGGAATCCCTGCCCGGGCTCCAGGAGAGCATGGGAGAATCTGCGAGCGAGGCATCCATGCCCGGGCTCCAGGAGAGCATGGGAGATTGTGCGAGTGAAGCATCCCTGTTTAAGCTCCAGGAGAGCATGGAAGATTGTGCGAGCGAGGCGTCCCCGCCAGAGTTCCAGGAGAGCATGGGAGATGGTGCGAGCGAGGCATCCATGCCCGGGCTCCAGGAGAGCATGGGAGATTGTGTGAGCGAGGCATCCCTGCCCAGGCTCCAGGAGAGCATGATAGATTCTGCGAGCGAGGTATTCCTGCCAGACAGGGGAACTGCAACCTCCGGAGGTCCCGATGAGGTTTTGAAAATGGGCCCGATGCCGGGACACAGTTCCAGGAGGTCGGTTAAAATCCGCCGGTGCCCTGCAAAAAGTGGCGCGCAGCAGCAATGCCGTGACGTCTGGGGGAATTCCTCGGGCGGATTCACAAATGGCAAAGAGGTGAGAGAGAGAGCCAGGAAGAGATCCGTGCGGGCGAGGTGTCCCAGCCAGGGCTCCAGGAAAGCATGCGAGATTCTGCGAGCAACACAGCCTGGCCAGGGCTCCAGGAGAGCATGGAAGATTCTGCGAGCGAGCCATCCCTGCCCGGGCTCCAGGAGAGCATTGGAGATTCTGCGAGCGAGGCATCCCTGTTTAAGCTCCAGGAGAGCATGGGAGATTCTGCAAGCGAGGCATCCCTGTTTAAGCTCCAGGAGAGCATGGGAGATTCTGCAAGCGAGGCGTCCCTGCCAGAGTTCCAGGAGAGCATGGGAGATGGTGTGAACGAGGCATCCCTGTTTGAGCTCCAGGAGAGCATGGCAGATTCTGCGAGCGAGGCATCCATGCCCGGGCTCCAGGAGAGCATGGGAGATTGTGCGAGCGAGGCATCCCTGTTTAAGCACCAGGAGAGCATGGCAGATTCTGCGAGTGAGGCATCCTTGCCCGGGCTCCAAGAGGGCATGGGAGATTGTGCAAGTGAAGCATCCCTGCCCGGGCTCCAGGAGAGCATGGGAGATTCTGCGAGCAATGCAGCCTGGCCAAGGCTCCAGGAGAGCATGGGAGATTGTGCAAGCGAGGCATCCATGCCCGGGCTCCAGGAGAGCATGGGAGATTCTGCGAGCAATGCAGCCTAGCCAAGGCTCCACGAGAGCATGGGAGATTCTGCGAGCGAGGCATCCCTGCCCGGGCTCCAGGAGAGCATGGGAGATTGTGCGAGCGAGGCATCCATGCCCGGGCTCCAGGAGAGCATGGGAGATTCTGTGAGCAATGCAGCCTGGCCAAAGCTCCAGGAGAGCATGGGAGATTCTGCAAGTGAGGCATCCCTGTTTAAGCACCAGGAGAGCTTGGTAGATTCTGCGATCGAGTTGTCCCTGCCCGGGCTCCAGGAGAGCATGGGAGAATCTGCGAGCGAGGCATCCCTGCCCGGGCTCCAGGAGAGCATGGGAGATTCTGCGAGTGAGGCATCCTAGCCTGGGCTCCAGGAGAGCATGGGAGATTGTGCGAGCGAGGCATCCCTGCCTGGTCTCCAGGAGAGCATGGGAGACTCTGCAAGCAATGCAGCCTGGCCAAGGCTCCAGGAGAGCATGGGAGATTGTGCGAGCGAGGAATCCCTGCCCGGGTTCCAGGAGAGCATGGGAGATTCTGCAAGTGAGGCATCCCTGTTTAAGCTCCAGGAGAGCATAGAAGATTGTGCGAGCGAGGCGTCCCTGCCAGAGTTCCAGGAGAGCATGGGAGATGGTGCGAGCGAGGCGTCCCTGTTTGAGATCCAGGAGAGCATGGCAGATTCTGCGAGTGTGGCATCCTTGCCCGGGCTCCAAGAGGGCATGGGAGATTGTGCAAGCGAGGCATCCCTGCCTGGGCTCCGGGAGAGCATGGGAGATTCTGTGAGCAATGCAGCCTGGCCAAGGCTCCAGGAGAGCATGGGAGATAGTGCGAGCGAGGCATCCATGCCCGGGCTCCAGGAGAGCATGGGAGATTCTGCGAGCAATGCAGCCTGGCCAACGCTCAAGGAGAGCATGGGAGATTCTGCAAGCGAGGCATCCCTGTTTAAGCACCAGGAGAGCTTGGTAGATTCTGCAAGCGAGGTGTCCCTGCCCGGGCTCCAGGAGAGCATGGGAGATTGTGTGAGTGAGGCATCCCTGCCCGGGCTCCAGGAGAGCATGGAAGATTGTGCGAGCGAGGCGTCCCTGCCAGAGTTCCAGGAGAGCATGGGAGATGGTGCGAGCGAGGCGTCCCTGTTTGAGATCCAGGAGAGCATGGCAGATTCTGCGAGCGAGGTATTCCGGCCAGACAGGGGAACTGCAACCTCCGGAGGTCCCGATGAGGTTTTGAAAATGGGCCCGATGCCGGGACACAGTTCCAGGAGGTCGGGTAAAATCCGCCGGTGCCCCGCAAAAAGTGGCGCGCAGCTGCAATGCCGTGACGTCTGGGGGAATTCCTCGGGCGGATTCACAAATGGCAAAGAGGTGAGAGAGAGAGCCAGGAAGAGATCCGTGCGGGTGAGGTGTCCCAGCCAGGGCTCCAGGAAAGCATGCGAGATTCTGCGAGCAACACAGCCTGGCCAGGGCTCCAGGAGAGCATGGAAGATTCTGCGAGCGAGCCATCCCAGCCCGGGCTCCAGGAGAGCATGGCAGATTCTGCGAGTGAGGCATCCCTGCCCGGGCTCCAGGAGAGCATGGGAGATTGTGCGAGCGAGGCATCCATGCCCGGGCTCAAGGAGAGCATGGGAGATTCTGCGAGCAATGCAGCCTGGCCAAGGCTCCAGGAGAGCATGGGAGATTCTGCAATCGAGGCATCCCTGTTTAAGCACCAGGAGAGCTTGGTAGATTCTGCGAGCGAGGCGTCCCTGTCCGGGCTCCAGGAGAGCATGGGAGATTGTGCGAGCGAGGCATCCCTGCCCGGGCTCCAGGAGAGCATGGGAGATTCTGCGAGTGAGGCATCCTAGCCTGGGCTCCAGGAGAGCATGGGAGATTGTGCGAGCGAGGCATCCCTGCCTGGTCTCCAGGAGAGCATGGGAGACTCTGCGAGCAATGCAGCCTGGCCAAGGCTCCAGGAGAGCATGGGAGATTGTGCGAGCGAGGAATCCCTGCCCGGGTTCCAGGAGAGCATGGGAGATGGTGCGAGCGAAGCGTCCCTGTTTGAGCTCCAGGAGAGCATGGCAGATTCTGCGAGTGAGGCATCCCTGCCCGGGCTCCAAGAGGGCATGGGAGATTCTGCGAGCAATGCAGCCTGGCCAAGGCTCCAGGAGAGCATGGGAGATTGTGCGAGCGAGGCATCCATGCCCGGGCTCCAGGAGAGCATGGGAGATTCTGTGAGCAATGCAGCCTGGCCAAGGCTCCAGGAGAGCATGGGAGATTCTGCAAGCAAGGCATCCCTGTTTAAGCACCAGGAGAGCTTGGTAGATTCTGCGAGCGAGGTGTCCCTGCCCAGGCTCCAGGAGAGCATGGGAGATTCTGCGAGCGAGGCATCCCTGCCCGGGCTCCAGGAGAGCATGGTAGATTCTGCGAGTGAGCCATCCCTGCCCAGGCTCCAGGAGAGCATGGGAGATTCTGCGAGCGAGGCATCCCTGCCCGGGCTCCAGGAGAGCATGGGAGATTCTGCGAGCGAAGCATCCCTGTTTAAGCTCCAGGAGAGGATCAAAGATTGTGTGAGCGAGGCGTCCCTGCCAGAGTTCCAGGAGAGCATGTGAGACGGTGCGAGCGAGGCATCCTTGCCCGGGCTCCAGGAGAGCATGGGAGATGGTGCGAGCGAGGCATCACTGTTTGAGCTCCAGGAGAGCATGGCAGATTCTGCGAGCGAGGCATCCCTGTTTAAGCTCCAGGAGAGCATGGGAGATTCTGCAAGCGAGGCATCCCTGCTTAAGCTCCAGGAGAGCATGGAAGATTGTGTGAGTGAGGCGTCCCTGCCAGAGTTCCAGGAGAGCATGGGAGATTGTGTGAGTGAGGCATCCCTGCCCGGGCTCCAGGAGAGCATGGAAGATTGTGCGAGCGAGGCGTCCCTGCCAGAGTTCAAGGAGAGCATGGGAGATGGTGCGAGCGAGGAATCCCTGCCCAGGCTCCAGGAGAGCATGGGAGAATCTGCGAGCGAGGCGTCCCTGCCAGAGCTCCAGGAGAGCATGGGAGATGTTGCGAGCGAGGCATCCTTGCCCGGGCTCCAGGAGAGCATGGGAGATTGTGCGAGCGAGGAATCCCTGCCCGGGTTCCAGGAGAGCATGGGAGATGGTGCGAGCGAAGCGTCCCTGTTTGAGCTCCAGGAGAGCATGGCAGATTCTGCGAGTGAGGCATCCCTGCCCGGGCTCCAGGAGAGCATGGGAGATTCTGCGAGCAATGCAGCCTGGCCAAGGCTCCAGGAGAGCATGGGAGATTGTGCGAGCGAGGCATCAATGACCGGGCTCCAGGAGAGCATGGGAGATTCTGCAAGCGAGGCATCCCTGTTTAAGAACCAGGAGAGCTTGGTAGATTCTGCAAGCGAGGTGTCCCTGCCCAGGCTCCAGGAGAGCATGGGAGATTGTGCGAGCGAGGAATCCCTGCCTGGGCTCCAGGAGAGCATGGGAGAATCTGCGAGCTAGGCATCCCTGCCTGGGCTACAGGAGAGCATGGGAGATTGTGTGAGCGAGGCATCCCTGCCCGGGCTCCAGGAGAGCATGATAGATTCTGCGAGTGAGGTATTCCGGCCAGACAGGGGAACTGCAACCTCCGGAGGTCCCGATGAGGTTTTGAAAATGGGCTGATGCCGGGACACAGTTCCAGGAGGTAGGGTAAAATCCGCCAGTGCCCCCACAAAAAGAGGCGCACAGCAGCAATGCCGTGATGTCTGGGGGAATTCCTCGGGCGGATTCACAAATGGCAAAGAGGTGAGAGAGAGAGCCAGGAAGAGATCCGTGCGGGCGAGGTGTCCCAGCCAGGGCTCCAGGAAAGCATGCGAGATTCTGCGAGCAACACAGCCTGGCCAGGGCTCCAGGAGAGCATGGAAGATTCTGCGAGCGAGCAATCCCTGCCCGGGCTCCAGGAGAGCATGGGAGATTCTGCAAGCGAGGCATCCCTGTTTAAGCTCCAGGAGAGCATGGGAGATTCTGCAAGCGAGGCATCCCTGTTTAAGCTCCAGGAGAGCATGGAAGATTGTGCGAGCGAGGCGTCCCTGCCAGCGTTCCAGGAGAGCATGGGAGATGGTGCGAGTGAGGCGTCCCTGTTTGAGCTCCAGGAGAGCATGGCAGATTCTGCAAGTGAGGCATCCTTGCCCGGGCTCCACGAGGGCATGGTAGATTCTGCGAGCGAGGTGTCCCTGCCCGGGCTCCAGGAGAGCATGGGAGATTGTGCGAGCGAGGCATCCCTGTTGAAGCTCCAGGAGAGCATGGAAGATTGTGCGAGTGAGGCGTCCCTGCCAGCGTTCCAGGAGAGTATGGGAGATGGTGCGAGTGAGGCGTCCCTGTTTGAGCTCCAGGAGAGCATGGCAGATTCTGCAAGTGAGGCATCCTTGCCCGGGCTCCACGAGAGCTTGGTAGATTCTGCGAGCGAGTTGTCCCTGCCCGGGCTCCAGGACAGCATGGGAGATTGTGCGAGCGAGGCATCCCTGCCCGGGCTCCAGGAGAGCATGGGAGAATCTGCGAGTGAGGCATCCCTGCCTGGGCTCCAGGAGAACATGGGAGATTGTGTGAGTGAGGCATCCCTGCCCGGGCTCCAGGAGAGCATGGGAGATTGTGCGAGTGAGGCATCCCTGCCCAGGCTCCAGGAGAGCATGGGAGATTGTGCGAGCGAAGCATCCCTGTTTAAGCTCCAGGAGAGCATGGAAGATTGTGTGAGCGAGGCATCCCTGCCAGAGTTCCAGGAGAGCATGGTTGATGGAGCGAGCGAGGCATCCTTGCCCGGGCTCCAGGAGAGCATGGGAGATTGTGCGAGCGAGGCAACCCTGTTTGAGCTCCAGGAGAGCATGGCAGATTCTGCGAGTGAGGGCTCCAGGAGGGCATGGGAGATTGTGCGAGCGAAGCATCCCTGTTTAAGCTCCAGGAGAGCATGGAAGATTGTGTGAGCGAGGCGTCCTTGCCAGAGTTCCAGGAGAGCATGGGAGATGGTGCGAGCGAGGCATCCTTGCCCGGGCTCCAGGAGAGCATGGGAGATTGTGCGAGCGAGGCAACCCTGTTTGAGCTCCAGGAGAGCATGGCAGATTCTGCGAGTGAGGCATCCTTGCCCGGGCTCCAAGAGGGCATGGGAGATTGTGCAAGTGAGGCATCCCTGCCCGGGCTCCAGGAGAGCATGGGAGATTCTGCGAGCAATGCAGCCTGGCCAAGGCTCCAGGAGAGCATGGGAGATTGTGCAAGCGAGGCATCCATGCCCGGGCTCCAGGAGAGCATGTGAGATTCTGCAAGCAATGCAGCCTGGCCAAGGCTCCACGAGAGCATGGGAGATTCTGCGAGCGAGGCATCCCTGCCTGGGCTCCAGGAGAACATGGGAGATTGTGTGAGCGAGGCATCCCTGCCCAGGCTCCAGGAGAGCATTGGAGATTGTGCGAGCGAAGCATCCCTGTTTAAGCTCCAGGAGAGCATGGAAGATTGTGCGAGTGAGGTGTCCCCGCCAGAGTTCCAGGAGAGGATGGGAGATGGTGCGAGTGAGGCATCCATGCCCGGGCTCCTGGAGAGCATGGGAGATTGTGCGAGCGAGGTATTCCGGCCAGACAGGGGAACTGCAACGTCCGGAGGTCCCGATGAGGTTTTGAAAATGGGCCCGATGCCGGGACACAGTTCCAGGAGGTCGGGTAAAATCCGCCGCTGCCCCCGCAAAAAGTGGCACGCAGCAGCAATGCCGTGACGTCTGGGGGAATTCCTCGGGCGGATTCACAAATGGCAAAGAGGTGAGAGAGAGAGCCAGGAAGAGATCCGTGCGGGCAAGGTGTTCCAGCCAGGGCTCCAGGAAAGCATGCGAGATTCTGCGAGCAACACAGCCTGGCCAGGGCTCCAGGAGAGCATGGAAGATTCTGCGAGTGAGCCATCCCTGCCCGGGCTCCAGGAGAGCATGGGAGATTCTGCGAGCGAGGCATCCCTGCCAAGGCTCCAGGAGAGCATGGGAGATTGTGCGAGCGAGGCATCCATGCCCGGGCTCCAGGAGAGCATGGGAGATTCTGCGAGCAATGCAGCCTGGCCAAGGCTCCAGGAGAGCATGGGAGATTCTGCAAGCGAGGCATCCCTGTTTAAGCACCAGGAGAGCTTGGTAGATTCTGCGAGCGAGGTGTCCCTGCCCGGGCTCCAGGAGAGCATGGGAGATTGTGTGAGCGAGGCATCCCTGCCCGGGCTCCAGGAGAGCATGGGAGATTGTGCGAGCGAGGCATCCCTGCCCGGGCTCCAGGATACCATGGGAGATTCTGCGAGCGAGGCATCCCTGTTTAAGCTCCAGGAGAGCATGGGAGATTCTGCAAGCGAGGCATCCCTGTTTAAGCTCCAGGAGAGCATGGAAGATTGTGTGAGTGAGGCGTCCCTGCCAGAGTTCCAGGAGAGCATGGGAGATGGTGCGAGCGAGGCGTCCCTGTTTGAGCTCCAGGAGAGCATGGCAGATTCTGCGAGTGAGGCATCCTTGCCCGGGCTCCAAGAGGGCATGGGAGATTGTGTAAGCGAGGCATCCCTGCCCGGGCTCCAGGAGAGCATGGGAGATTCTGCGAGCAATGCAGCCTGGCCAAGGCTCCAGGAGAGCATGGGAGATAGTGCGAGCGAGGCATCCATGCCCGGGCTCCAGGAGAGCATGGGAGATTCTGCAAGCGAGGCATCCCTGCCTGGGCTCCAGGCGAGCATGATAGATTCTGCGAGCGAGGTGTCCCTGCCTGGGCTCCAGGAGAGCATGATAGATTCTGCGAGCGAGGTATTCCGGCCAGACAGGGGAACTGCAACGTCCGGAGGTCCCGATGAGGTTTTGAAAATGGGCCCGATGCCGGGACACAGTTCCAGGAGGTCGGGTAAAATCCGCCGGTGCCCCGCAAAAAGTGGCGCGCAGCAGCAATGCCGTGACGTCTGGGGGAATTCCTCGGGCGGATTCACAAATGGCAAAGAGGTGAGAGAGAGAGCCAGGAAGAGATCCGTGCGGGCGAGGTGTCCCAGCCAGTGCTCCAGGAAAGCATGCGAGATTCTGCGAGCAACACAGCCTGGCCAGGGCTCCAGGAGAGCATGGAAGATTCTGCGAGCGAGCCATCCCTGCCCGGGCTACAGGAGAGCATGGGAGATTCTGCGAGCGAGGCATCCCTGTTTAAGCTCCAGGAGAGCATGGGAGATTCTGCAAGCGAGGCATCCCTGTTTAAGCTCCAGGAGAGCATGGGAGATTCTGCAAGCGAGGCATCCCTGCCAGCGTTCCAGGAGAGCATGGGAGATGGTGCGAGTGAGGCATCCCTGTTTGAGCTCCAGGAGAGCATGGCAGATTCTGCAAGTGAGGCATCCTTGCCCGGGCTCCAGGAGAGCATGGGAGATTCTGTGAGCAATGCAGCCTTGCCAAGGCTCCAGGAGAGCATGGGAGATTCTGCAAGCGAGGCATCCCTGTTTAAGCACCAGGAGAGCTTGGTAGATTCTGCGAGCGAGGTGTCCCTGCCCGGGCTCCAGGAGAGCATGGGAGATTGTGCGAGCGAGGCATCCCTGTTGAAGCTCCAGGAGAGCATGGAAGATTGTGCGAGTGAGGCGTCCCTGCCAGAGTTCCAGGAGAGCATGGGAGATGGTGCGAGCGAGGCGTCCCTGTTTGAGCTCCAGGAGAGCATGGCAGATTCTGCGAGTGAGGCATCCTTGCCCGGGCTCCAGGAGGGCATGGGAGATTGTGCAAGCGAGGCATCCCTGCCCGGGCTCCAGGAGAGCATGGGAGATTCTGCGAGCAATGCAGCCTGGCCAAGGCTCCAGGAGAGCATGGGAGATTGTGCGAGCGAGGCATCAATGACTGGGCTCCAGGAGAGCATGGGAGATTCTGCGAGCAATGCAGCCTGGCCAAGGCTCCAGGAGAGCATGGGAGATTCTGCAAGCGAGGCATCCCTGTTTAAGAACCAGGAGAGCTTGGTAGATTCTGCAAGCGAGGTGTCCCTGCCCAGGCTCCAGGAGAGCATGGGAGATTGTGCGAGCGAGGAATCCCTGCCTGGGCTCCAGGAGAGCATGGGAGAATCTGCGAGCTAGGCATCCCTGCCTGGGCTACAGGAGAGCATGGGAGATTGTGTGAGCGAGGCATCCCTGCCCGGGCTCCAGGAGAGCATGATAGATTCTGCGAGCGAGGTATTCCGGCCAGACAGGGGAACTGCAACCTCCGGAGGTCCCGATGAGGTTTTGAAAATGGGCCGATGCCGGGACACAGTTCCAGGAGGTCGGGTAAAATCCGCCAGTGCCCCCGCAAAAAGAGGCGCACAGCAGCAATGCCGTGATGTCTGGGGGAATTCCTCTGGCGGATTCACAAATGGCAAAGAGGTGAGAGAGAGAGCCAGGAAGAGATCCGTGTGGGTGAGGTGTCCCAGCCAGGGCTCCAGGAAAGCATGCGAGATTCTGCGAGCAACACAGCCTGGCCAGGGCTCCAGGAGAGCATGGAAGATTCTGCGAGCGAGCCATCCCTGCCCGGGCTCCAGGAGAGCATGGGAGATTCTGCAAGCGAGGCATCCCTGTTTAAGCTCCAGGAGAGCATGGGAGATTCTGCATGCGAGGCATCCCTGTTTAAGCTCCAGGAGAGCATGGGAGATTCTGCAAGCGAGGCATCCCTGTTTAAGCTCCAGGAGAGCATGGGAGATTCTGCAAGCGAGGCATCCCTGTTTAAGCTCCAGGAGAGCATGGAAGATTGTGCGAGCGAGGCGTCCCTGCCAGAGTTCCAGGAGAGCATGGCAGATTCTGCAAGTGAGGCATCCCTGTTTGAGCTCCAAGAGGGCATGGGAGATTGTGTAAGCGAGGCATCCCTGCCCGGGCTCCAGGAGAGCATGGGAGATTCTGCGAGCAATGCAGCCTGGCCAAAGCTCCAGGAGAGCATGGGATATTCTGCGAGCGAGGCATCCCTGCCCGGGCTCCAGGAGAGCATGGGAGATTGTGCGAGCGAGGCATCCATGCCCGGGCTCCAGGAGAGCATGGGAGTTTTTGCGAGCAATGCAGCCTGGCCAAAGCTCCAGGAGAGCATGGGAGATTCTGCAAGTGAGGGCATCCCTGTTTAAGCTCCAGGAGAGCATGGAAGATTGTGTGAGCGAGGCGTCCCTGCCAGAGTTCCAGGAGAGCATGGGAGATGGTGCGAGCGAGGCATCCTTGCCCGGGCTCCAGGAGAGCATGGGAGATTGTGCGAGCGAGGCAACCCTGTTTGAGCTCCAGGAGAGCATGGCAGATTCTGCGAGTGAGGGCTCCAGGAGGGCATGGGAGATTGTGCGAGCAAAGCATCCCTGTTTAAGCTCCAGGAGAGCATGGAAGATTGTGTGAGCGAGGCGTCCCTGCCAGAGTTCCAGGAGAGCATGGGAGATGGTGCGAGCGAGGCATCCTTGCCCGGGCTCCAGGAGAGCATGGGAGATTGTGCGAGCGAGGCAACCCTGTTTGAGCTCCAGGAGAGCATGGCAGATTCTGTGAGTGAGGCATCCTTGCCCGGGCTCCAAGAGGGCATGGGAGATTCTGCGAGCAATGCAGCCTGGCCAAGGCTCCAGGAGAGCATGGGAGATTGTGCAAGCGAGGCATCCATGCCCGGGCTCCAGGAGAGCATGGGAGATTCTGCAAGCAATGCAGCCTGGCCAAGGCTCCACAAGCGCATGGGAGATTCTGCGAGCGAGGCATCCCTGCCCGGGCTCCAGGAGAGCATGGGAGATTGTGCGAGCGAGGCATCCATGCCCGGGCTCCAGGAGAGCATGGGAGTTTCTGCGAGCAATGCAGCCTGGCCAAAGCTCCAGGAGAGCATGGGAGATTCTGCAAGTGAGGCGTCCCTGTTTAAGCACCAGGAGAGCTTGGTAGATTCTGCGAGCGAGTTGTCCCTGCCCGGGCTCCAGGAGAGCATGGGAGATTGTGCGAGCGAGGCATCCCTGCTCGGGCTCCAGGAGAGCATGGGAGAATCTGCGAGCGAGGCATCCCTGCCAGCGTTCCAGGAGAGCATGGGAGATGGTGCGAGTGAGGCATCCCTGTTTGAGCTCCAGGAGAGCATGGCAGATTCTGCAAGTGAGGCATCCTTGCCCGGGCTCCAAGAGGGCATGGGAGATTGTGCAAGCGAGGTATCCCTGCCCGGGCTCCAGGAGAGCATGGGAGATTCTGTGAGCAATGCAGCCTTGCCAAGGCTCCAGGAGAGCATGGGAGATTCTGCAAGCGAGGCATCCCTGTTTAAGCACCAGGAGAGCTTGGTAGATTCTGCGAGCGAGGTGTCCCTGCCCGGGCTCCAGGAGAGCATGGGAGATTGTGTGAGTGAGGCGTCCCTGCCAGAGTTCCAAGAGAGCATGGGAGATGGAGCGAGCGAGGCATCCTTGCCCGGGCTCCAGGAGAGCATGGGAGATTCTGCGAGCAATGCAGCCTGGCCAAAGCTCCAGGAGAGCATGGGATATTCTGCGAGCGAGGCATCCCTGCCCGGGCTCCAGGAGAGCATGGGAGATTGTGCGAGCGAGGCATCCATGCCCGGGCTCCAGGAGAGCATGGGAGTTTTTGCGAGCAATGCAGCCTGGCCAAAGCTCCAGGAGAGCATGGGAGATTCTGCAAGTGAGGGCATCCCTGTTTAAGCTCCAGGAGAGCATGGAAGATTGTGTGAGCGAGGCGTCCCTGCCAGAGTTCCAGGAGAGCATGGGAGATGGTGCGAGCGAGGCATCCTTGCCCGGGCTCCAGGAGAGCATGGGAGATTGTGCGAGCGAGGCAACCCTGTTTGAGCTCCAGGAGAGCATGGCAGATTCTGCGAGTGAGGGCTCCAGGAGGGCATGGGAGATTGTGCGAGCAAAGCATCCCTGTTTAAGCTCCAGGAGAGCATGGAAGATTGTGTGAGCGAGGCGTCCCTGCCAGAGTTCCAGGAGAGCATGGGAGATGGTGCGAGCGAGGCATCCTTGCCCGGGCTCCAGGAGAGCATGGGAGATTGTGCGAGCGAGGCAACCCTGTTTGAGCTCCAGGAGAGCATGGCAGATTCTGCGAGTGAGGCATCCTTGCCCGGGCTCCAAGAGGGCATGGGAGATTCTGCAAGCAATGCAGCCTGGCCAAGGCTCCACAAGCGCATGGGAGATTCTGCGAGCGAGGCATCCCTGCCCGGGCTCCAGGAGAGCATGGGAGATTGTGCGAGCGAGGCATCCATGCCCGGGCTCCAGGAGAGCATGGGAGTTTCTGCGAGCAATGCAGCCTGGCCAAAGCTCCAGGAGAGCATGGGAGATTCTGCAAGTGAGGCGTCCCTGTTTAAGCACCAGGAGAGCTTGGTAGATTCTGCGAGCGAGGCGTCCCTGCCAGAGTTCCAAGAGAGCATGGGAGATGGAGCGAGCGAGGCATCCCTGCCCGGGCTCCAGGAGAGCATGGGAGATTGTGCGAGTGAGGCATCCCTGCTCGGGCTCCAGGAGAGCATGGGAGAATCTGCGAGCGAGGCATCCCTGCCAGCGTTCCAGGAGAGCATGGGAGATGGTGCGAGTGAGGCATCCCTGTTTGAGCTCCAGGAGAGCATGGCAGATTCTGCAAGTGAGGCATCCTTGCCCTGGCTCCAAGAGGGCATGGGAGATTGTGCAAGCGAGGTATCCCTGCCCGGGCTCCAGGAGAGCATGGGAGATTCTGTGAGCAATGCAGCCTTGCCAAGGCTCCAGGAGAGCATGGGAGATTCTGCAAGCGAGTCATCCCTGTTTAAGCACCAGGAGAGCTTGGTAGATTCTGCGAGCGAGGTGTCCCTGCCCGGGCTCCAGGAGAGCATGGGAGATTGTGCGAGCGAGGCATCCCTGTTGAAGCTCCAGGAGAGCATGGAAGATTGTGCGAGTGAGGCGTCCCTGCCAGAGTTCCAGGAGAGCATGGGAGATGGTGCGAGCGAGGCGTCCCTGTTTGAGCTCCTGGAGAGCATGGCAGATTCTGCGAGTGAGGCATCCTTGCCCGGGCTCCAAGAGGGCATGGGAGATTGTGCAAGCGAGGCATCCCTGCCCGGGCTCCAGGAGAGCATGGGAGATTGTGCGAGCGAAGCATCCCTGTTTAAGCTCCAGGAGAGCATGGAAGATTGTGTGAGCGAGGCGTCCCTGCCAGAGTTCCAAGAGAGCATGGGAGATGGAGCGAGCGAGGCATCCTTGCCCGGGCTCCAGGAGAGCATGGGAGATTGTGCGAGCGAGGCAACCCTGTTTGAGCTCCAGGAGAGCATGGCAGATTCTGCGAGTGAGGGCTCCAGGAGGGCATGGGAGATTGTGCGAGCGAAGCATCCCTGTTTAAGCTCCAGGAGAGCATGGAAGATTGTGTGAGCGAGGCGTCCCTGGCTGAGTTCCAGGAGAGCATGGGAGATGGTGCGAGCGAGGCATCCTTGCCCGGGCTCCAGGAGAGCATGGGAGATTGTGCGAGCGAGGCAACCCTGTTTGAGCTCCAGGAGAGCATGGCAGATTCTGCGAGTGAGGCATCCTTGCCCGGGCTCCAAGAGGGCATGGGAGATTGTGCAAGTGAGGCATCCCTGCCCGGGCTCCAGGAGAGCATGGGAGATTCTGCGAGCAATGCAGCCTGGCCAAGGCTCCAGGAGAGCATGGGAGATTGTGCAAGCGAGGCATCCATGCCCGGGCTCCAGGAGAGCATGGGAGATTCTGCAAGCAATGCAGCCTGGCCAAGGCTCCACGAGAGCATGGGAGATTCTGCGAGCGAGGCATCCCTGCCCGGGCTCCAGGAGAGCATGGGAGATTGTGCGAGCGAGGCATCCATGCCCGGGCTCCAGGAGAGCATGGGAGATTCTGCGAGCAATGCAGCCTGGCCAAAGCTCCAGGAGAGCATGGGAGATTCTGCAAGTGAGGCATCCCTGTTTAAGCACCAGGAGAGCTTGGTAGATTCTGCGAGCGAGTTGTCCCTGCCCGGGCTCCAGGAGAGCATGGGAGATTGTGCGAGCGAGGCATCCCTGCTCGGGCTCCAGGAGAGCATGGGAGAATCTGCGAGCGAGGCATCCCTGCCCGGGCTCCAGGAGAGCATGGGAGATTCTGCGAGTGAGGCATCCTAGCCTGGGCTCCAGGAGAGCATGGGAGATTGTGCGAGCGAGGCATCCCTGCCTGGTCTCCAGGAGAGCATGGGAGACTCTGCGAGCAATGCAGCCTGGCCAAGGCTCCAGGAGAGCATGGGAGATTGTGCGAGCGAGGCATCCCTGCCCGGGCTCCAGGAGAGCATAGGAGAATCTGCGAGCGAGGCATCCCT
Source organism: Taudactylus pleione (assembly GCA_031769625.1). Classification (NCBI taxonomy): domain Eukaryota; kingdom Metazoa; phylum Chordata; class Amphibia; order Anura; family Myobatrachidae; genus Taudactylus; species Taudactylus pleione. Next base: position 8,159,710 of record JAUIMM010000138.1, on the reverse strand, counting down.
GTTTAAGCTCCAGGAGAGCATGGAGGATTGTGCGAGTGAGGTGTCCCCGCCAGAGTTCCAGGAGAGGATGGGAGATGGTGCGAGTGAGGCATCCATGCCCGGGCTCCTGGAGAGCATGGGAGATTGTGCGAGCGAGGCATCCCTGCCCGGGCTCCAGGAGAGCATGATAGATTCTGCGAGCGAGGTATTCCGGCCAGACAGGGGAACTGCAACCTCCGGAGGTCCCGATGAGGTTTTGAAAATGGGCCCGATGCCGGGACACAGTTCCAGGAGGTCGGGTAAAATCCGCCGCTGCCCCCGCAAAAAGTGGCACGCAGCAGCAATGCCGTGACGTCTGGGGGAATTCCTCGGGCGGATTCACAAATGGCAAAGAGGTGAGAGAGAGAGCCAGGAAGAGATCCGTGCGGGCAAGGTGTCCCAGCCAGGGCTCCAGGAAAGCATGCGAGATTCTGCGAGCAACACAGCCTGGCCAGGGCTCCAGGAGAGCATGGAAGATTCTGCGAGCGAGCCATCCCTGCCCGGGCTCCAGGAGAGCATGGGAGATTCTGTGAGCGAGGCATCCCTGCCAGGGCTCCAGGAGAGCATGGGAGATTCTGCGAGCGAGGCATCCCTGTTTAAGCTCCAGGAGAGCATGGGAGATTCTGCAAGCGAGGCATCCCTGTTTAAGCTCCAGGAGAGCATGGAAGATTGTGCGAGCGAGGCGTCCCTGCCAGAGTTCCAGGAGAGCATGGGAGATGGTGCGAGCGAGGCGTCCCTGTTTGAGCTCCAGGAGAGCGTGGCAGATTCTGCGAGTGAGGCATCCTTGCCCGGGCTCCAAGAGGGCATGGGAGATTGTGCAAGCGAGGCATCCCTGCCCGGGCTCCAGGAGAGCATGGGAGATTCTGCGAGCAATGCAGCCTGGCCAAGGCTCCAGGAGAGCATGGGAGATTGTGCGAGCGAGGCATCCATGCCCGGGCTCCAGGAGAGCATGGGAGATTCTGCGAGCAATGCAGCCTGGCCAAGGCTCCAGGAGAGCATGGGAGATTCTGCAAGCGAGGCATCCCTGTTTAAGCACCAGGAGAGCTTGGTAGATTCTGCGAGCGAGGTGTCCCTGCCCGGGCTCCAGGAGAGCATGGGAGATTGTGTGAGCGAGGCATCCCTGCCCGGGCTCCAGGAGAGCATGGCAGATTCTGCGAGTGAGGGCTCCAGGAGGGCATGGGAGATTGTGCGAACGAGGCATCCATGCCCGGGTTCCAGGAGAGCATGGGAGATGGTGCGAGCGAGGAATCCCTGCCTGGGCTCCAGGAGAGCATGGGAGAATCTGCGAGCTTGGCATCCCTGCCTGGGCTCCAGGAGAGCATGGGAGATTGTGTGAGCTAGGCATCCCTGCCCGGGCTCCAGGAGAGCATGATAGATTCTGCGAGCGAGGTATTCTGGCCAGACTGGGGAACTGCAACCTCCGGAGGTCCCGATGAGGTTTTGAAAATGGGCCGATGCCGGGACACAGTTCCAGGAGGTCGGGTAAAATCCGCCAGTGCCCCCGCAAAAAGAGGCGCACAGCAGCAATGCCGTGATGTCTGGGGGAATTCCTCGGGCGGATTCACAAATGGCAAAGAGGTGAGAGAGAGAGCCAGGAAGAGATCCGTGCGGGCGAGGTGTCCCAGCCAGGGCTCCAGGAAAGCATGCGAGATTCTGCGAGCAACACAGCCTGGCCAGGGCTCCAGGAGAGCATGGAAGATTCTGCGAGCGAGCCATCCCTGCCCGGGCTCCAGGAGAGCATGGGAGATTCTGCGAGCGAGGCATCCCTGCCAGGGCTCCAGGAGAGCATGGGAGATTCTGCGAGCGAGGCATCCCTGTTTAAGCTCCAGGAGAGCATGGGAGATTCTGCAAGCGAGGCATCCCTGTTTAAGCTCCAGGAGAGCATGGGAGATTCTGCACGCGAGGCATCCCTGTTTAAGCTCCAGGAGAGCATGGAAGATTGTGCGAGCGAGGCGTCCCTGCCAGAGTTCCAGGAGAGCATGGCAGATTCTGCAAGTGAGGCATCCCTGTTTGAGCTCCAAGAGGGCATGGGAGATTGTGCAAGCGAGGTATCCCTGCCCGGGCTCCAGGAGAGCATGGGAGATTCTGTGAGCAATGCAGCCTTGCCAAGGCTCCAGGAGAGCATGGGAGATTCTGCAAGCGAGGCATCCCTGTTTAAGCTCCAGGAGAGCATGGGAGATTCTGCAAGCGAGGCATCCCTGTTTAAGCTCCAGGAGAGCATGGGAGATTCTGCAAGCGAGGCATCCCTGTTTAAGCTCCAGGAGAGCATGGGAGATTCTGCAAGCGAGGCATCCCTGTTTAAGCTCCAGGAGAGCATGGGAGATTCTGCAAGCGAGGCATCCCTGTTTAAGCTCCAGGAGAGCATGGAAGATTGTGCGAGCGAGGCGTCCATGCCAGAGTTCCAGGAGAGCATGGGAGATGGTGCGAGTGAGGCATCCCTGTTTGAGCTCCAGGAGAGCATGGCAGATTCTGCAAGTGAGGCATCCTTGCCCGGGCTCCAAGAGGGCATGGGAGATTGTGCAAGCGAGGTATCCCTGCCCGGGCTCCAGGAGAGCATGGGAGATTCTGTGAGCAATGCAGCCTTGCCAAGGCTCCAGGAGAGCATGGGAGATTCTGCAAGCGAGGCATCCCTGTTTAAGCTCCAGGAGAGCATGGGAGATTCTGCAAGCGAGGCATCCCTGTTTAAGCTCCAGGAGAGCATGGAAGATTGTGCGAGCGAGGCGTCCCTGCCAGAGTTCCAGGAGAGCATGGGAGATGGTGCGAGTGAGGCATCCCTGTTTGAGCTCCAGGAGAGCATGGCAGATTCTGCAAGTGAGGCATCCATGCCCGGGCTCCAAGAGGGCATGGGAGATTGTGCAAGCGAGGTATCCCTGCCCGGGCTCCAGGAGAGCATGGGAGATTCTGTGAGCAATGCAGCCTTGCCAAGGCTCCAGGAGAGCATGGGAGATTCTGCAAGCGAGGCATCCCTGTTTAAGCACCAGGAGAGCTTGGTAGATTCTGCGAGCGAGGTGTCCCTGCCCGGGCTCCAGGAGAGCATGGGAGATTGTGCGAGAGAGGCATCCCTGTTGAAGCTCCAGGAGAGCATGGAAGATTGTGCGAGTGAGGCGTCCCTGCCAGAGTTCCAGGAGAGCATGGGAGATGGTGCGAGCGAGGCATCCCTGTTTGAGCTCCTGGAGAGCATGGCAGATTCTGCGAGTGAGGCATCCTTGCCCGGGCTCCAAGAGGGCATGGGAGATTGTGCAAGCGAGGCATCCCTGCCCGGGCTCCAGGAGAGCATGGGAGATTCTGCGAGCAATGCAGCCTGGCCAAGGCTCCAGGAGAGCATGGGAGATAGTGCGAGCGAGGCATCCATGCCTGGCCTCCAGGAGAGCTTGGGAGATTCTGCAAGCGAGGCATCCCTGTTTAAGCACCAGGAGAGCTTGGTAGATTCTGTGAGCGAGTTGTCCCTGCCCGGGCTCCAGGAGAGCATGGGAGATTGTGCGAGCGAGGCATCCCTGCCTGGGCTCCAGGAGAGCATGGGAGAATCTGCGAGCGAGGCATCCCTGCCTGGGCTCAAGGAGAGCATGGGAGATTGTGCGAGTGAGGCATCCCTGCCCAGGCTCCAAGAGAGCATGGGAGATTGTGCGAGCGAAGCATCCCTGTTTAAGCTCCAGGAGAGCATGGAAGATTGTGTGAGTGAGGCGTCCCTGCCAGAGTTCCAGGAGAGCATGGGAGATGGTGCGAGCGAGGCATCCTTGCCCGGGCTCCAGGAGAGCATGGGAGATTGTGCGAGCGAGGCAACCCTGTTTGAGCTCCAGGAGAGCATGGCAGATTCTGCGAGTGAGGGCTCCAGGAGAGCATGGAAGATTCTGCGAGCGAGCCATCCCTGCCCGGGCTCCAGGAGAGCATTGGAGATTCTGCGAGCGAGGCATCCCTGTTTAAGCTCCAGGAGAGCATGGGAGATTCTGCAAGCGAGGCGTCCCTGCCAGAGTTCCAGGAGAGCATGGGAGATGGTGCGAACGAGGTGTCCCTGTTTGAGCTCCAGGAGAGCATGGCAGATTCTGCGAGTGAGGCATCCTTGCCCGGGCTCCAAGAGGGCATGGGAGATTGTGCAAGTGAAGCATCCCTGCCCGGGCTCCAGGAGAGCATGGGAGATTCTGCGAGCAATGCAGCCTGGCCAAGGCTCCAGGAGAGCATGGGAGATTGTGCAAGCGAGGCATCCCTGCCCGGGCTCCAGGAGAGCATGGGAGATTGTGCGAGCGAGGCATCCATGCCCGGGCTCCAGGAGAGCATGGGAGATTCTGTGAGCAATGCAGCCTGGCCAAAGCTCCAGGAGAGCATGGGAGATTCTGCAAGTGAGGCATCCCTGTTTAAGCACCAGGAGAGCTTGGTAGATTCTGCGATCGAGTTGTCCCTGCCCGGGCTCCAGGAGAGCTTGGTAGATTCTGCGAGCGAGGTGTCCCTGCCCGGGCTCCAGGAGAGCATGGGAGATTGTGTGAGCGAGGCATCCCTGTTGAAGCTCCAGGAGAGCATGGAAGATTGTGCGAGTGAGGCGTCCCTGCCAGAGTTCCAGGAGAGCATGGGAGATGGTGCGAGCGAGGCGTCCCTGTTTGAGCTCCTGGAGAGCATGGCAGATTCTGCGAGTGAGGCATCCTTGCCCGGGCTCCAAGAGGGCATGGGAGATTGTGCAAGCGAGGCATCCCTGCCCGGGCTCCAGGAGAGCATGGGAGATTCTGCGAGCAATGCAGCCTGGCCAAGGCTCCAGGAGAGCATGGGAGATTCTGTGAGCAATGCAGCCTGGCCAAGGCTCCAGGAGAGCTTGGGAGATTCTGCAAGCGAGGCATCCCTGTTTAAGCACCAGGAGAGCTTGGTAGATTCTGTGAGCGAGTTGTCCCTGCCCGGGCTCCAGGAGAGCATGGGAGATTGTGCGAGCGAGGCATCCCTGCCTGGGCTCCAGGAGAGCATGGGAGAATCTGCGAGCGAGGCATCCCTGCCTGGGCTCAAGGAGAACATGGGAGATTGTGTGAGTGAGGCATCCCTGCCCGGGCTCCAGGAGAGCATGGGAGATTGTGCGAGTGAGGCATCCCTGCCCAGGCTCCAAGAGAGCATGGGAGATTGTGCGAGCGAAGCATCCCTGTTTAAGCTCCAGGAGAGCATGGAAGATTGTGTGAGCGAGGCGTCCCTGCCAGAGTTCCAGGAGAGCATGGGAGATGGTGCGAGCGAGGCATCCTTGCCCGGGCTCCAGGAGAGCATGGGAGATTGTGCGAGCGAGGCAACCCTGTTTGAGCTCCAGGAGAGCATGGCAGATTCTGCGAGTGAGGGCTCCAGGAGGGCATGGGAGATTGTGTAAGCGAGGCATCCCTGCCCGGGCTCCAGGAGAGCATGGGAGATTCTGCGAGCAATGCAGCCTGGCCAAGGCTCCAGGAGAGCATGGGAGATTGTGTGAGCGAGGCATCCATGCCTGGCCTCCAGGAGAGCATGGGAGATTCTGCGAGCGAGGCATCCCTGTTTAAGAACCAGGAGAGCTTGGTAGATTCTGCGAGCGAGGAATCCCTGCCCGGGCTCCAGGAGAGCATGGGAGAATCTGCGAGCGAGGCATCCCTGCCCGGGCTCCAGGAGAGCATGGGAGATGGTGCGAGCGAGGCATCCATGCCCGGGCTCCAGGAGAGCATGGGAGATTGTGTGAGCGAGGCATCCCTGCCCAGGCTCCAGGAGAGCATGATAGATTCTGCGAGCGAGGTATTCCTGCCAGACAGGGGAACTGCAACCTCCGGAGGTCCCGATGAGGTTTTGAAAATGGGCCCGATGCCGGGACACAGTTCCAGGAGGTCGGGTAAAATCCGCTGGTGCCCCGCAAAAAGTGGCGCGCAGCAGCAATGCCGTGACGTCTGGGGGAATTCCTCGGGCGGATTCACAAATGGCAAAGAGGTGAGAGAGAGAGCCAGGAAGAGATCCATGCGGGCGAGGTGTCCCAGCCAGGGCTCCAGGAAAGCATGCGAGATTCTGCGAGCAACACAGCCTGGCCAGGGCTCCAGGAGAGCATGGAAGATTCTGCGAGCGAGCCATCCCTGCCCGGGCTCCAGGAGAGCATTGGAGATTCTGCAAGCGAGGCATCCCTGTTTAAGCTCCAGGAGAGCATGGGAGATTCTGCAAGCGAGGCATCCCTGTTTAAGCTCCAGGAGAGCATGGGAGATTCTGCAAGCGAGGCGTCCCTGCCAGAGTTCCAGGAGAGCATGGGAGATGGTGCGAACGAGGCGTCCCTGTTTGAGCTCCAGGAGAGCATGGCAGATTCTGCGAGTGAGGCATCCTTGCCTGGGCTCCAAGAGGGCATGGGAGATTGTGCAAGTGAAGCATCCCTGCCCGGGCTCCAGGAGAGCATGGGAGATTCTGCGAGCAATGCAGCCTGGCCAAGGCTCCAGGAGAGCATGGGAGATTCTGCAAGCGAGGCATCCCTGTTTAAGCACCAGGAGAGCTTGGTAGATTCTGCGAGCGAGGCATCCCTGCCCGGGCTCCAGGAGAGCATGGGAGATTCTGCGAGTGAGGCATCCCTGCCCAGGCTCCAGGAGAGCATGGGAGATTCTGCGTGCGAGGCATCCATGCCCGGGCTCCAGGAGAGCATGGGAGATTCTGCGAGCAATGCAGCCTGGCCAAGGCTCCAGGAGAGCATGGGAGATTCTGCAAGCGAGGCATCCCTGTTTAAGAACCAGGAGAGCTTGGTAGATTCTGCGAGCGAGGTGTCCCTGCCCAGGCTCCAGGAAAGCATTGGAGAATCTGCGAGCGAGCAATCCCTGCCCGGGTCCAGGAGAGCATGGGAGAATCTGCGAGCAAGGCATTCCTTCCTGGGCTCCAGGAGAACATGGGAGATTGTGCCAGCAAGGCATCCCTGCCCGGGCTCCAAGAGAGCATGGGAGATTGTGCGAGCGAGGCACCCCTGCCCGGGCTCCAGGATAGCATGGGAGATTGTGCGAGTGAAGCATCCCTGTTTAACCTCCAGGAGAGCATGGAAGATTGTGCGAGCGAGGAATCCCTGCCCGGGTTCCAGGAGAGCATGGGAGATTGTGCGAGGGAGGCGTCCCTGTTTGAGCTCCAGGAGAGCATGGCAGATTCTGCGAGTGAGGCATCCTTGCCCGGGCTCCAAGAGGGCATGGGAGATTGTGCAAGCAAGGCATCCCTGCCCGGGCTCCAGGAGAGCATGGGAGATTGTGCGAGCGAGGCAGCCTGGCCAAGGCTCCAGGAGAGCATGGGAGATTCTGCAAGCGAGGCATCCCTGTTTAAGCACCAGGAGAGCTTGGTAGATTCTGCGAGCGAGGCGTCCCTGCCCGGGCTCCAGGAGAGCATGGGAGATTGTGCGAGCGAGGCATCCCTGCCCGGGCTCCAGGAGAGCATGGAGAATCTGCGAGCGAGGCATCCCTGCCTGGGCTCCAGGAGAGCATGGGAGATTGTGCGAGCGAGACATCCCTGTTTGAGCTCCAGCAGAGCATGGGAGAATCTGTGAGCGAGGCATCCCTGCCCGGGCTCCAGGAGAGCATGGGAGATTCTGCGAGTGAGGCATCCTAGCCTGGGCTCCAGGAGAGCATGGGAGATTGTGCGAGCGAGGCATCCCTGCCTGGTCTCCAGGAGAGCATGGGAGACTCTGCGAGCAATGCAGCCTGGCCAAGGCTCCAGGAGAGCATGGGAGATTGTGCGAGCGAGGAATCCCTGCCCGGGTTCCAGGAGAGCATGGGAGATGGTGCGAGCGAAGCGTCCCTGTTTGAGCTCCAGGAGAGCATGGCAGATTCTGCGAGTGAGGCATCCTTGCCCGGGCTCCAGGAGAGCATGGGAGATTCTGCGAGCAATGCAGCCTGGCCAAGGCTCCAGGAGAGCATGGGAGATTGTGCGAGCGAGGCATCCCTGCCCGGGCTCCAGGAGAGCATGGGAGATTCTGTGAGCAATGCAGCCTGGCCAAGGCTCCAGGAGAGCATGGGAGATTCTGCAAGTGAGCCATCCCTGCCCAGGCTCCAGGAGAGCATGGGAGATTGTGCGAGCGAGGCATCCCTGCCCGGGCTCCAGGAGAGCATGATAGATTCTGAGAGCAAGGTATTCCGGCCAGACAGGGGAACTGCAACCTCCGGAGGTCCCGATGAGGTTTTGAAAATGGGCCCGATGCCGGGACACAGTTCCAGGAGGTCGGGTAAAATCCGCCACTGCCCCCGCAAAAAGTGGCACGCAGCAGCAATGCCGTGACGTCTGGGGGAATTCCTCGGGCGGATTCACAAATGGCAAAGAGGTGAGAGAGAGAGCCAGGAAGAGATCCGTGCGGGCGAGGTGTCCCAGCCAGGGCTCCAGGAGAGCATGGGAGATTCTGCGAGCGAAGCATCCCTGTTTAAGCTCCAGGAGAGGATCAAAGATTGTGTGAGCGAGGCGTCCCTGCCAGAGTTCCAGGAGAGCATGGGAGACGGTGCGAGCGAGGCATCCTTGCCCGGGCTCCAGGAGAGCATGGGAGATGGTGCGAGCGAGGCATCACTGTTTGAGCTCCAGGAGAGCATGGCAGATTCTGCGAGCGAGGCATCCCTGTTTAAGCTCCAGGAGAGCATGGGAGATGGTGCGAGCGAGGCATCCTTGCCCGGGCACCAGGAGAGCAAGGAAGATTCTGCGAGTGAGCCATCCCTGCCCAGGCTCCATGAGAGCATGGGAGATTCTGCGAGCGAGGCATCCCTGCCCGGGCTCCAGGAGAGCATGGGAGATTCTGTGAGCAATGCAGCCTGGCCAAGGCTCCAGGAGAGCATGGTAGATTCTGAAAGCAGGGCATCCCTGTTTAAGCTCCAGGACAGCATGGGAGATTCTGCGAGTTAGGCATCCCTGTTGAAGCTCCAGGAGAGCATGGAAGATTCTGCGAGTGAGGCATCCCTGCCTAGGCTCCAGGAGAGCATGGGATATTGTGCGAGTGTGGCATCCCTGCCCGGGCTCCTGGAGAGCATGGGAGATTGAGCGAGCGAGGCATCCCTTTTTGAGCTCCAGGAGAGCATGGCAGATTCTGCGAGTGAGGCATCCTTGCCCGGGCTCCAGGAGAGCATGGGAGAATCTGCGAGTGAGGCATCCCTGCCCGGGCTCCAGGAGAGCAAGGGAGAATCTGCGAGCGAGGCATCCCTGTTTGAGCTCCAGGAGAGCATGGGAGATTGTGCGAGCGAGGCATCCCTGCCCGGTCTCCCGGAGAGCAAGGGAGATTCTGCGAGCACTGCAGCCTGGCCAAGGCTCCAGGCGAGCATGGGAGATTCTACTAGCAATGCAGCCAGGCCAAGGCTCCAGGAGAGCAGGGAAGATTCTGCAAGCGAGGCATCCCTGCCCAGGCTCCAGGAGAGCATGGGAGATTCTGCGAGCAATGCAGCCTGGCCAAGGCTCCAGGAGAGAATGGGAGATTGTGCGAGCGAGGCATCCCTGCCTGGGCTCCAGGAGAGCATGGGAGATTCTGCGAGCGAGGCATCCCTGTTGAAGCTCCCGGAGAGCAGGGAAGATTCTGCGAGCGAGGCATCCCTGCCTGGGCTCCAGGAGAGCATGGGAGATTGTGCGAGTGTGGCATCCCTGCCAGGGCTCCAGGAGAGCATGGGAGATTGTGCGAGCAATGCAGCCTGGCCAAGGCTCCAGGCGAGCATGGGGGATTGTGCGAGCGAAGCATCCCTGCCCAGGCTCCAGGAGAGCATGGGAGATTCTGTGAGCAATGCAGCCTGGCCAAGGCTCCAGGAGAGCATGGTAGATTCTGAAAGCAAGGCATCCCTGTTTAAGCTCCAGGACAGCATGAGAGAATCTGCAAGCGAGGCATCCCTGCCCGGGCTCCAGGAGAGCATGGGAGATTTTGCGAGCGAGGCATCCCTGTTTTAAGCTCCAGGAGAGCATGGAAGATTCTGCAAGTGAGGCATCCCTACTCGGGCTCCAGGAGAGCATGGGAGATTGTGCGAGTGTGGCATCTCTGCCCGGGTTCCAGGAGAGCATGGGAGATTGTGCGAGCGAGGCGTCCCTGTTTAAGCTCCAGGAAAGTATGGTAGATTCTGCGAGCAAAGGAGCCTGGCCAAAGCTCCAGGAGAGCATGGAAGATTGTGCGAGCGAGGCGTCCCTGCCAGAGTTCCAGGAGTGCATGGGAGATTGTGCGAGTGTGGCATCCCTGCCGGGGCTCCAGGAGAGCATGGGAGATTGTGCGAGTGTGGCATCCCTGCCGGGGCTCCAGGAGAGCATGGGAGATTGTGCAAGCGAGGCATCCCTGTTTGAGCTCCAGGAGAGCATGGGAGATTGTGCGAGCGAGGCATCGCTGCCCAGGCTCCAGGAGAGCATGGGAGAATCTGCAAGTGAGGCATCCCTGCCCGGGCTCCAGGAGAGCACGGGAGATTCTCCGAGCGAGGTATCCCTGTTTAAGCTCCAGGAGAGCAAGGAAGATTCTGCGTGCGAGGCATCCCTGCCCGGCTCCAGGAGAGCATGGGAGATTGTGCGAGCGAGGCATCCCTGCCCGGGCTCCAGGAGAACATGGGAGATTCTCCGAGCAATGCAGCCTTGCCAAGGCTCCAGGAGAGCATGGAAGATTCTGCGAGTGAGGCATCCCTGTTGAAGCTCCAGGAGAGCAGGGAAGATTCTACAAGCGAGGCATCCCTGCCCAGGCTCCAGGAGAGCATGGGAGAATCTGCGAGTGAGGCATCCCTGCCCAGGCTCCAGGAGAACATGGGAGATTGTGTGAACGAGGCGTCCCTGCCTGGGCTCCAGGAGAACATGGGAGATTGTGCGAGCGAGGCAACCCTGCCCGGGCTCCAGGAGAGCATGGGAGAATCTGCGAGTGAGGCATCCCTGCCCGGGCTCCAGGAGAGCATGGGAGATTGTGCGAGTGAAGCATCCCTGTTTAAGCTCCAGGAGAGTAAGGAAGATTGTGCAAGCGAGGCATCCCTGCCAGAGTTCTAGGAGAGTATGGGAGATGGTGCGAGCGAGGCATCCATGCCCGGGCTCCAGGAGAGCATGGGAGAATCTGCGAGTGAGGCATCCCTGCCCGGGCTCCAGGAGAGCAAGGGAGAATCTGCGAGCGAGGCATCCCTGTTTGAGCTCCAGGAGAGCATGGGAGATTGTGCGAGCGAGGCATCCCTGCCCGGTCTCCCGGAGAGCAAGGGAGATTCTGCGAGCACTGCAGCCTGGCCAAGGCTCCAGGCGAGCATGGGAGATTCTACTAGCAATGCAGCCAGGCCAAGGCTCCAGGAGAGCAGGGAAGATTCTGCAAGCGAGGCATCCCTGCCCAGGCTCCAGGAGAGCATGGGAGATTCTGCGAGCAATGCAGCCTGGCCAAGGCTCCAGGAGAGAATGGGAGATTGTGCGAGCGAGGCATCCCTGCCTGGGCTCCAGGAGAGCATGGGAGATTCTGCGAGCGAGGCATCCCTGTTGAAGCTCCCGGAGAGCAGGGAAGATTCTGCGAGCGAGGCATCCCTGCCTGGGCTCCAGGAGAGCATGGGAGATTGTGCGAGTGTGGCATCCCTGCCAGGGCTCCAGGAGAGCATGGGAGATTGTGCGAGCAATGCAGCCTGGCCAAGGCTCCAGGCGAGCATGGGGGATTGTGCGAGCGAAGCATCCCTGCCCAGGCTCCAGGAGAGCATGGGAGATTCTGTGAGCAATGCAGCCTGGCCAAGGCTCCAGGAGAGCATGGTAGATTCTGAAAGCAAGGCATCCCTGTTTAAGCTCCAGGACAGCATGAGAGAATCTGCAAGCGAGGCATCCCTGCCCGGGCTCCAGGAGAGCATGGGAGATTTTGCGAGCGAGGCATCCCTGTTTTAAGCTCCAGGAGAGCATGGAAGATTCTGCAAGTGAGGCATCCCTACTCGGGCTCCAGGAGAGCATGGGAGATTGTGCGAGTGTGGCATCTCTGCCCGGGTTCCAGGAGAGCATGGGAGATTGTGCGAGCGAGGCGTCCCTGTTTAAGCTCCAGGAAAGTATGGTAGATTCTGCGAGCAAAGGAGCCTGGCCAAAGCTCCAGGAGAGCATGGAAGATTGTGCGAGCGAGGCGTCCCTGCCAGAGTTCCAGGAGTGCATGGGAGATTGTGCGAGTGTGGCATCCCTGCCGGGGCTCCAGGAGAGCATGGGAGATTGTGCGAGTGTGGCATCCCTGCCGGGGCTCCAGGAGAGCATGGGAGATTGTGCAAGCGAGGCATCCCTGTTTGAGCTCCAGGAGAGCATGGGAGATTGTGCGAGCGAGGCATCGCTGCCCAGGCTCCAGGAGAGCATGGGAGAATCTGCGAGTGAGGCATCCCTGCCCGGGCTCCAGGAGAGCACGGGAGATTCTCCGAGCGAGGTATCCCTGTTTAAGCTCCAGGAGAGCAAGGAAGATTCTGCGTGCGAGGCATCCCTGCCCGGCTCCAGGAGAGCATGGGAGATTGTGCGAGCGAGGCATCCCTGCCCGGGCTCCAGGAGAACATGGGAGATTCTCCGAGCAATGCAGCCTTGCCAAGGCTCCAGGAGAGCATGGAAGATTCTGCGAGCGAGGCATCCCTGTTGAAGCTCCAGGAGAGCAGGGAAGATTCTACAAGCGAGGCATCCCTGCCCAGGCTCCAGGAGAGCATGGGAGAATCTGCGAGTGAGGCATCCCTGCCCAGGCTCCAGGAGAACATGGGAGATTGTGTGAACGAGGCGTCCCTGCCTGGGCTCCAGGAGAACATGGGAGATTGTGCGAGCGAGGCAACCCTGCCCGGGCTCCAGGAGAGCATGGGAGAATCTGCGAGTGAGGCATCCCTGCCCAGGCTCCAGGAGAACATGGGAGATTGTGTGAACGAGGCGTCCCTGCCTGGGCTCCAGGAGAACATGGGAGATTGTGCGAGCGAGGCATCCCTGCCCGGGCTCCAGGAGAGTAAGGAAGATTGTGCAAGCGAGGCATCCCTGCCAGAGTTCTAGGAGAGTATGGGAGATGGTGCGAGCGAGGCATCCATGCCCGGGCTCCAGGAGAGCATGGGAGATTCTGCGAGCAATGCAGCCTGGCCAAGGCTCCAGGAGAGCATGGGAGATTGTGCGAGCGAGGCATCCATGCCCGGGCTCCAGGAGAGCATGGGAGATTCTGCGAGCAATGCAGCCTGGCCAAGGCTCCAGGAGAGCATGGGAGATTGTGCGAGCGAGGCATCCATGCCCGGGCTCCAGGAGAGCATGGGAGATTCTGCGAGCAATGCAGCCTGGCCAAGGCTCCAGGAGAGCATGGGAGATTGTGCAAGCGACGCATCCCTGCCAGGGCTCCAGGAGAGCATGGGAGAATCTGTTAGCGAGGCGTCCCTGCCCGGGCTCCAGGAGAGCATGGGAGATTGTGCGAGCGAGGCATCCCTGCCCTAGCTCCAGGAGAGCATGGGATATTGTGCGAGCGAGGCATCCCTGCCCGGGCTCCAGGAGAGCATGGGAGATTCTGCGAGCAATGCAGCCTGGCCAAGGGTCCAGGCGAGCATGGGAGATTCTACGAGCAATGCAGCCAGGCCAAGGCTCCAGGAGAGCATGGAAGATTGTGCGAGCGAGGCGTCCCTGCCTGAGTTCCAGGAGAGCATGGGAGATTGTGCGAGCGAGGCGTCCCTGCCTGAGTTCCAGGAGAGCATGGGAGATTGTGCGAGCGAGTAATCCATGCCCGGGCTCCAGGAGAGCATGGGAGATTGTGCGAGCGAGGCATCCCTGTCCGGGCTCCAGCAGAGCATGGGAGATTCTGCAAGCAATGCAGCCTGGCCAAGGCTCCAGGCGAGCATGGGAGATTCTGCGAGCAATGCAGCCTGGCCAAGGCTCCAGGAGAGCATGGGAGATTGTGCGAGCGAGGCATCCCTGCCCGGTCTCCCGGAGAGCAAGGGAGATTCTGCGAGCAATGCAGTCTGGCCAAGGCTCCAGGAGAGCATGGGAGATTGTGTGAGCGAGGCAACCCTGTTTAAGCTCCAGGAGAGCATGGTAGATTCTGCGAGCAATGCAGCCTGGCCAGGGCTCCAGGAGAGCATTGGAGATTCTGCAAGCGAGGCTTCCCTGTTTAAGCTCCAGGAGAGCAAGGAAGATTGTGAGAGCGAGGCATCCTTGCCCGGGCTCCAGGAGAGCATTGGAGATTGTGCGAGCGAGGCGTCCCTGTTTGAGCTCTAAGAGGGCATGGGAGATTGTGCGAGCGAGGCAACCCTGCCCGGGCTCCAGGAGAGCATGGGAGAATCTGCGAGCAATGCAGCCTGGCCAAGGCTCGAGGAGAGCATGGGAGATTGTGCGAGCAATGCAGCCTGGCCAAGGCTCCATGAGAGCATGGGAGATTGTGTGAGCAAGGCATCCCTGCCCGGGTTCCGGGAGATTATGCGAGCGAGGCATGCCTGTTTAAGCTCCACTAGAGCATGGGAGATTCTGCGAGTGAGGCATCCTTGCCCGGGCTCCAGGAGAGCATGGGAGATTGTGCGAGCGAGGCATCCCTGCCCGGGCTCCAGGAGAGCATGGGAGATTCTGCAAGCAATGCAGCCTGGCCAAGGCTCCAGGAGAGCATGGGAGATTCTGCAAGCGAGGCATCCATGCCCGGGCTCCAGGAGAGCATGGGAGATTCTGCGAGCAATGCAGCCTGGCCAAGGCTCCAGGAGAGCATGGGATATTCTGCAAGCGAGGCATTCCTGTTTAAGCACCAGGAGAGCTTGGTAGATTCTGCGAGCGAGGCATCCCTGCCTGGGCTCCAGAAGAACATGGGAGATGGTGCGTGCGAGGCATCCCTGCCCGGGCTCCAGGACAGCATGGGAGATTCTGCGAGCAATGCAGCCTGGCCAAGGCTCGAGGAGAGCATGGGAGATTGTGCGAGCGAGGCGTCCCTGTTTGAGCTCCAGGAGAGCATGGGAGAATCTGCGAGCGAGGCATCCCTGCCCATGCTCCAGGAGAGCATGGGAGATTGTGCGAGCATGGCATCTCTGCCCGGGCTCCAGGAGAGCATGGGAGATGGTGCGTGCGAGGTATCCATGCCTGGGCTCCAGGACAGCATGGGAGAATGTGCGAGCGAGGCATCCCTGTTTACGCTCCAGCAGAGCATGGGAGATTCTGTGAGGAATGCAGCCTGGCCCAGGCTCCAGGAGAGCATGGCAGATTCTGCGAGCAATGCAGCCTGGCCAAGGCTCCAGGAGAGCATGGGAGATGGTGCGTGCGAGGCATCCCTGCCCGGGCTCCAGGAGAGCATGGGTGAATCTGTGAGCGAGGCATCCCTCCCCGGCTCCAGGAGAGCATGGGAGATTGTGCGAGCGAAGCATCCCTGTTTAAGCTCCAGGAGAGCATGGAAGATTGTGCGAGTGAGGCATCCCAGCCAGAGTTCCAGGAGAGCATGGGAGATGGTGAGAGCGAGGCATCCTTGCCCGGGCTCCAGGAGAGCATGGGAGATTGTGCAAGTGAGGCGTCCCTGTTTGAGCTCCAGGAGAGCATGGCAGATTCTGCGAGTGAGGCATCCTTGCCCGGGCTCCAGGAGGGCATGGGAGATTGTGCAAGTGAGGCATCCCTGCCCGGGCTCCAGGAGAGCATGGGAGATTCTGCGAGCAATGCAGCCTGGCCAAGGCTCCGGGAGATTGTGCGAGCGAGGCATCCATGCCCGGGCTCCAGGAGAGCAAGGGAGATTCTGCAAGCAAGGCATCCCTGTTTAAGAAACAGGAGAGCTTGGTAGATTCTGTGAGCGAGGTGTTCCTGTTTAAGCTCCACGAGAGCATGGGAGATTCTGCGAGCAATGCAGCCTGGCAAAGGCTCGAGGAGAGCATGGGAGATTGTGTGTGCGAGGCATCCATGCCCAGGCTCTAGGAGAGCATGGGAGATTCTGCAAGCGAGGCATCCCTGTTTAAGCTCCAGGAGAGCATGGGAGATTCTGCAAGCGAGGCATCCCTGTTTAAGCACCAGGAGAGCTTGGTAGATTCTGCGAGCGAGGCATCCCTGCCTGGGCTCCAGGAGAGCATGGGAGATTGTGCGAGTGAGGCATCCCTGCCCGGGCTCCAGGAGACCATGGGAGAATCTGCGAGCGAGGCATCCCTGCCTGGGCTCCAGGAGAGCATGGGAGATTGTGCGAGCATGGCATCTCTGCCCGGGCTCCAGGAGAGCATGGGAGAATGTGCGAGCGAGGCATCCCTGTTTAAGCTCCAGAAGAGTATGGTAGATTCTGCGAGTGAGGCATCCCTGCCCATGCTCCAGGAGAGCATTGGAGATTGTGCGAGCATGGCATCTCTGCCCGGGCTCCAGGAGAGCATGGGAGAATGTGCGAGCGAGGCATCCCTGTTTAAGCTCCAGGAGAGTATGGTAGATTCTGCGAGCAAAGGAGCCTAGCCAGAGTTCCAGGAGAGCATGGGAGATGGTGCGAGCGAGGCATCCATGCCCAGGCTCTAGGAGAGCATGGGAGATTCTGCAAGCGAGGCATCCCTGTTTAAGCTCCAGGAGAGCATGGGAGATACTGCAAGCGAGGCATCCCTGTTTAAGCACCAGGAGAGCTTGGTAGATTCTGCGAGCGAGGCATCCCTGCCTGGGCTCCAGGAGAGCATGGGAGATTGTGCGAGTGAGGCATCCCTTCCCGGGCTCCAGGAGACCATGGGAGAATCTGCGAGCGTGGCATCCCTGCCCGGGCTCCACGAGAGCATGGGAGATTCTGCGAGCAATGCAGCCTGGCCACGGCTCCAGGAGAGCATGGAAGATTGTGTGAGAGAGGCATCCATGCCCGGGCTCCAGGAGAGCATGGGAGATTCTGCGAGCAATGCAGCCTGGCCAAGGCTCGAGGAGAGCATGGGAGATTCTGCAAGCGAGGCATCCCTGTTTAAGCTCCAGGAGAGCATGGAAGATTGTGTGAGTGAGTCGTCCCTGCCAGAGTTCCAGGAGAGCATGGGAGATGGTGCGAGCGAGGCATCCATGCCCGGGCTCCAGGAGAGCATGGGAGATTGTGCGAGTGAGGCATCCCTGTTTGAGCTCCAGGAGAGCATGGGAGAATCTGCGAGCGAAGCATCCCTGTTTGAGCTCCAGGAGAGCATGGGAGATTGTGCGAGCGAGGCATCCCTGTTTAAGCTCCATGAGAGCATGGGAGATTCTGCGAGTGAGGCATCCTTGCCCGGGCTCCGGGAGATTGTGCTAGCGAGGCGTCCCTGCCCTGGCTTCAGGAGAGCATGGGAGATTGTGTGAGCGAGGCATCCCTGCCCGGGCTCCAGGAGAGCATGGGAGATTCTGCGAGCAATGCAGCCTGGCCAAGGCTCCAGGAGAGCATGGGAGATTGTGCGAGCGAAGCATCCCTGTTTAAGCACCAGGAGAGCTTGGTAGATTCTGAAAGCGAGGTGTCCCTGCCCTGGCTCCAGGAGAGCATGGGAGATTGTGTGAGCGAGGCATCCCTGCCCGGGCTCCAGGAGAGCATGGGAGATTGTGCGAGCGAGGCATCCCTCCCCGGCTCCAGGAGAGCATGGGAGATTGTGCGAGCGAAGCATCCCTGTTTGAGCTCCAGGAGAGCATGGAAGATTCTGCGAGCGAGGCATCCCTGTTTAAGCTCCAGGAGAGCATGGAAGATTGTGTGAGCGAGTCGTCCCTGCCAGAGTTCCAGGAGAGCATGGGAGAATGTGCGAGCGAGGCATCCCTGTTTAAGCTCCAGGAGAGTATGGTAGATTCTGCGAGCAAAGGAGCCTAGCCAAGGCTCCAGGAGAGCATGGGAGATGGTGCGAGCAAGGCATCCCTGTTTGAGCTCCAGGAGAGCATGGGAGATTGTGCGAGTGAGGCATCCCTGTTTGAGCTCCAGGAGAGCATGGGAGAATCTGCGAGCGAGGCATCCCTGCCCAAGCTCCAGTAGAGCATGGGAGATTGTGCGAGCGAGGCATCCCTGTTTAAGCTCCATGAGAGCATGGGAGATTCTGCGAGTGAGGCATCCTTGCCCGGGTTCTGGGAGATTCTGCGAGCAATGCAGCCTGGCCAAGGCTCCAGGAGAGCATGGAAGATTGTGTGAGAGAGGCATCCATGACCGGGCTCCAGGAGAGCATGGGAGATTCTGCGAGCAATGCAGCCTGCCCAAGGCTCCAGGAGAGCATGGGAGAATGTGCGAGCGAGGCATCCCTGTTTAAGCTCCAGGAGAGTATGGTAGATTCTGCGAGCAAAGGAGCCTAGCCAAGGCTCCAGGAGAGCATGGGAGATGGTGCGAGCAAGGCATCCCTGTTTGAGCTCCAGGAGAGCATGGCAGATTCTGCGAGTGAGGCATCCTTGCCCGGGCTCCAGGAGAACATGGGAGATTGTGTGAGCGAGGGGTCCCTGCCTGGGCTCCAGGAGAGCATGGGAGATTCTGTGAGCGAGGCATCCCTGCCCAGGCTCCAGGAGAGCATGGGAGATTGTGCGAGCGTGGCATCCTTGCCCGGGCTCCAGGAGAGCATGGGAGATTGTGCGAGCGAAGCATCCCTGTTTAAGCTCCAGGAGAGCATGGAAGATTGTGTGAGCGAGGCGTCCCAGCCAGAGTTCCAGGAGAGCATGGTAGATTCTGCGAGCAATGCAGCCTGGCCAAGGCTCCAGGAGAGCATGGGAGATTCTGCAAGCGAGGCATCCCTGTTTAAACACCAGGAGAGCTTGGTAGATTCTGCAAGCGAGGTGTCCCTGCCCGGGCTCCAGGAGAGCATGGGAGATTGTGCGAGTGAGGCATCCCAGCCAGAGTTCCAGGAGAGCATGGGAGATGGTGCGAGCGAGGCAACCCTATTTAATCTCCAGGAGAGCATGGGAGATTCTGCAAGCGAGGCAACCCTGTTTAAGCACCAGGAGAGCTTGGTAGATTCTGCAAGCGAGGTGTCCCTGCCCGGGCTCCAGGAGAGCATGGGAGATTGTGCGAGTGAGGCATCCCTGTCCGGGCTCCAGGAGAGCATGGGAGATTCTGCGAGCGAGGCATCCCTGCCTGGGCTCCAGGAGAACATGGGAGATTGTGCGAGCGAGGCGTCCCCACCAGAGTTCCAGGAGAGCATGGGAGATTGTGCGAGCGAAGCATCCCTGTTTAAGCTCCAGGAGAGCATGGGAGATTCTGCGAGCAATGCAGCCTGGCCAAGGCTCCAGGAGAGTATGGGAAATTGTGCGAGCGAGGCATCCCTGCCCAGGTTCCAGGAGAGCATGGGAGATACTGCGAGCAATCCAGCCTGGCCAAGGCTCCAGGAGAGTATGGGAAATTGTGCGAGTGAAGCATCCCTGCCCGGGCTCCAGGAGAGCATGGGAGATTGTGCGAGCATGGAATCCTTGCCCGAGCTCCAGTAGGGCATGGGAGATTGTGCAAGCGAGGCATCCCTGTTTGAGCTCCAGGAGAGCATGGCAGATTCTGTGAGTGAGGCATCCTTGCCCGGGCTCCAGGAGGGCATGGGAGATTGTGCGAGCGAGGCATCCATGCCCGGGCTCCAGGAGAGCATGGGAGATTCTGCGAGCAATGCAGCCTGGCCAAGGCTCCAGGAGAGCTTGGTAGATTCTGCGAGCAAGGCATCCCTGCCCGGGCTCCAGGAGAGCATGGGAGATTGTGCGAGCGAAGCATCCCTGTTTAAGCTCCAGGAGAGCATGGAAGATTGTGCGAGCGAGGCATCCCCGCCAGAGTTCCAGGAGAGCATGGGAGATGGTACGAGCGAGGCATCCATGCCCGGGCTCCAGGAGAGCATGGGAGATTGTGCGAGCGAGGCATCCCTGCCTGGGCTCCAGGAGAGTATGGGAGATTGTGCGAGCGTGGAATCCCTGCCCGAGCTCCAGTAGGGCATGGGAGATTATGCGAGCGAGGCGTCCCTGTTTAAGCTCCACGAGAGCATGGGAGATTCTGCGAGCAATGCAGCCTGGCCAAGGCTCCAGGAGAGCATGGAAGATTGTGTGAGAGAGGCATCCATGACCGGGCTCCAGGAGAGCATGGGAGATTCTGCGAGCGAGGTGTCCCTGCCCGGGCTCCAGGAGAGCATGGGAGATTGTGCGAGCAAGGCATCCCTGCCCGGGCTCCAGGAGAGCATGGGAGATTGTGCGAGCGAAGCATCCTTGTTTAAGCTTCAGGAGAGCATGGAAGATTGTGTGAGCGAGGCATCCCCGCCAGAGTTCCAGGAGAGCATGGGAGATGGTACGAGCGAGGCATCCATGCCCGGGCTCCAGGAGAGCATGGGAGATTGTGCGAGCGAGGCATCACTGCCCGGGCTCCAGTAGGGCATGGGAGATTGTGCGAGCGAGGCGTCCCTGTTTAAGCTCCACGAGAGCATGGGAGATTGTGCGAGCAATGCAGCCTGGCCAAGGCTCCAGGAGAGCATGGGAGATTGTGCGAGCGAGACATCCCTGTTGAAGCTCCAGGAGAGCATGGAAGATTCTGCGAGCAATGCAGCCTGGCCAAGGCTCCAGGAGAGCATGGGAGATTGTGGAAGCGAGGCATCCCTGCCCGGGCTCCAGGAGAGCATGGGAGATTGTGTGAGCGAGGCATCCCTGCCCGGGCTCCAGGAGAGCATGGGAGATTGTGCGAGCGAGGCAACCCTGTTTGAGCTCCAGGAGAGCATGGCAGATTCTGCGAGCGTGGCATCCTTGCCCGGGCTCCAGGAGAGCATGGGAGATTGTGCGAGGAATGCAGCCTGGCCCAGGCTCCAGGAGAGCATGGGAGATTCTGCGAGCAATGCAGCCTGGCCAAGGCTCCAGGAGAGCATGGGAGATTCTGCAAGCGAGGCTTCCCTGTTTAAGCACCAGGAGAGTTTGGTAGATTCTGCGAGCGAGGCATCCCTGCCTGGGCTCCAGGACAGCATGGGAGATTGTGCGAGTGAGGCATCCCTCCCCGGCTCCAGGAGAGCATGGGAGATTGTGCGAGCGAAGCATCCCTGTTTGAGCTCCAGGAGAGCATGGCAGATTCTGCGAGTGAGGCATCGTTGCCCGGGCTCCAGGAGGGCATGGGAGATTCTGCGAGCAATGCAGGCTGCCCAAGGCTCCAGGAGAGCATGGGAGATTGTGCGAGCGAGGTGTCCCTGTTTGAGCTCCAGGAGAGCATGGCAGATTCTGCGAGTGAGGCATCCTTGCCCGGGCTCCAGGTGGGCATGGGAGATTGTGCGAGCGAGGCATCCCTGCCCGGGCTCCAGGAGAGCATGGGAGATTCTGCGAGCAATGCAGCCTGGCCAGGGCTCCAGGAGAGCATGGAATATTCTGCGAGTGAGGCATCCATGCCCGGGCTCCAGGAGAGCATGGGAGATTGTGCGAGCGAGGCATCCCTGCCCAGGCTCTAGGAGAGCATGGGAGATTCTGCGAGTGAGGCATCCCTGTTTAAGCTCCAGGAGAGCATGGTAGATTCTGCGAGCAATGCAGCCTGGCCAAGGCTCCAGGAGAGCATGGGAGATTCTGCAAGCGAGGCTTCCCTGTTTAAGCACAAGGACAGCATGGGAGATTGTGCAAGTGAGGTGTCCCTGTTTGAGCTCCAGGAGAGCATGGGAGATTGTGCAAGCGAGGCATCCCTGCCCGGGCTCCAGGCGAGCATGGGAGATTCTGCGAGCAATGCAGCCTGGCCAAGGCTCCAGGAGAGCATGGAAGATTGTGTGAGTGAGGTGTCCCTGTTTGAGCTCCAGGAGAGCATGGGAGATTCTGCAAGCAATGCAGCCTGGCCATGGCTCCAGGAGAGCATGGGAGATTGGCAGGGACGCCTCACTCGCACAGAGTTCTTGGAGAGCATGGGAGATTGCGCGAGCGAGGCATCGTTGCCCGGGCTCCAGGAGAGCATGGGAGATTCTGCGAGTGAGGCATCCCTGCCAGAGTTCTTGGAGAGCATGGGAGATTCTGCGAGCGAGGCTTCCCTGTTTAAGCACCAGGAGAGTTTGGTAGATTCTGCGAGCGAGGCATCCCTGCCTGGGCTCCAGGACAGCATGGGAGATTGTGCGAGTGAGGCATCCCTCCCCGGCTCCAGGAGAGCATGGGAGATTGTGCGAGCGAAGCATCCCTGTTTGAGCTCCAGGAGAGCATGGCAGATTCTGCGAGTGAGGCATCGTTGCCCGGGCTCCAGGAGGGCATGGGAGATTCTGCGAGCAATGCAGGCTGCCCAAGGCTCCAGGAGAGCATGGGAAATTGTGCGAGCGAGGCATCCCTGCCCAGGCTCCAGGAGAGCATGGGAGATTCTGCGAGTGAGTCATCCCAATTTAAGCTCCACAAGAGTATGGGAGATTCTGTGAGTGAGGCATCCATGCCCGGGCTCCAGGAGAGCATGGGAGATTGTGCGAGCAATGCAGCGTGGCAAGGCTCCAGGAGAGCATGGGAGATTCTGCGAGTGAGGCATCCCTGCCAGAGTTCTTGGAGAGCATGGGAGATTGTGCGAGCAATGCAGCCTGGCCAAGGCTCCTGGAGAGCATGGGAGATTCTGCAAGCGAGGCTTCCCTGTTTAAACACCAGGAGAGTTTGGTAGATTCTGCGAGCGAGGCATCCCTGTTTTAAGCTCCAGGAGAGCTTGGTAGATTCTGCGAGTGAGGCATCCTTGCCCGGGCTCCAAGAGAGCATGGGAGATTGTGCAAGCGAGGCATCCCTGCCCGGGCTCCAGGAGAGCATGGGAGATTGTGCGAGCCATGCAGCCTGGCCAAGGCTCCAGGAGAGCATGGGAGATTCTGCAAGCGAGGCTTCCCTGTTTAAGCACCAGGAGAGCATGGGAGATTCTGCGAGTGAGGTGTCTGCCCGGGCTCCAGGAGAGCATGGGAGATTGTGTGAGCAATGCAGCCTGGCCAAGGCTCCAGGAGAGCATGGGAGAATCTGCGAGCGAGGCATCCTTGCCCGGGCTCCAGGAGAGCTTGGTAGATTCTGCGAGCGAGGCATCCCTGCCCGGGATCCAGGAGAGCATGGGAGATTTTGCGAGCAATGCAGCCTGGCCAAGGCTCCAGGAGAGCATGGGAGATTGTGCGAGCGAGGCATCCCTGCCCGGGCTCCAGGAAAGCATGGGAGATTCTGCGAGAGAGGCATCCAAGTTTAAGCTCCAGGACAGCATGGGAGATTGTGCAAGCAATGCAGCCGGGCCAAGGCTCCAGGAGAGCATGGGAGATTCTGCGAGCGAGGTGTCCCTGCCCGGGCTCCAGGAGAGCATGGGAGATTGTGTGAGCGAGGCATCCCTGCCTGGGCTCCAGGAGAGCATGGAAGATTCTGCGAGTGAGGCATCCCTGTATAAGCTCCACAAGAGTATGGGAGATTCTGCGAGAGAGGCGTTCCTGTTTGAGCTCCAGGAGAGCATGGCAGATTCTGTGAGTGAGGCATCCTTGCCCGGGCTCCAGGAGAGCATGGGAGATTGTGGAAGCGAGGCATCCCTGCCCAGGCTCCAGGAGAGCATGGGAGATTCTGCGAGCAATGCAGCCTGGCCAAGGCTCCAGGAGAGCATGGGAGATTCTGCAAGCGAGGCTTCCCTGTTTAAGCACCAGGCGAGCATGGGAGATTCTACGAGCAATGCAGCCTGGCCAAGGCTCCAGGAGAGCAAGGAAGATTCTGTAAGCAAAGTAGCTTGGTCAGGGCTCCAGGAGAGTATGGGAGATTCTGCGAGCGAGGCATCCCTGTTTAAGATCCTGGAGAGCATGGGAGATTCTGCGAGTGAAGCTTCCCTGCCCGGGCTCCAGGAGAGCATGGGAGATTGTCCGAGCGAGGCATCACTGTTTGAGCTCCAGGAGAGCATGGGAGAATCTGCGAGCGAGGCATCCCTGCCCTGGCTCCAGGAGAGAATGGGAGATTGTGCGAGCGTGGCATCTCTGCCCGGGCTCCAGGAGAGAATGGGAGATTGTGCGAGCGAGGCATCCCTGTTTTAAGCTCCAGGAGAGTTTGGTAGATTCTGCGAGCGAGGCTTCCCTGTTTAAGCACCAGGAGAGTTTGGTAGATTCTGCGAGCGAGGCATCCCTGCCTGGGCTCCAGGACAGCATGGGAGATTGTGCGAGTGAGGCGTCCCTGTTTCAGCTCCAGGAGAGCATGGCAGATTCTGTGAGCAATGCAGCCTGGCCATGGCTCCAGGAGAGCATGGGAGATTGTGCGAGTGAGGCGTCCCTGCCAGAGTTCTTGGAGAGCATGGGAGATTGTGCGAGCGAGGCATCCCTGTTTTAAGCTCCAGGAGAGTTTGGTAGATTCTGCGAGCGAGGCATCCCTCCCCGGCTCCAGGAGAGCATGGGAGATTGTGCGAGCGAAGCATCCCTGTTTGAGCTCCAGGAGAGCATGGCAGATTCTGCGAGTGAGGCATCGTTGCCCGGGCTCCAGGCGAGCATGGGAGATTCTACGAGCAATGCAGCCTGGCCAAGGCTCCAGGAGAGCATAGGAGATTGTGCGAGCGAGGCATCCCTGCCCGGGCTCCAGGAGAGCATGGCAGATTCTGCGAGTGAGGCATCCCTGTTTAAGCTCCAGGAGAGCTTCGTAGATTCTGTGAGCAATGCAGCCTGGCCAAGGCTCCAGGAGAGCATGGGAGATTCTGCAAGCGAGGCTTCCCTGTTTAAGCACCAGGAGAGTTTGGTAGATTCTGCGAGCGAGGCATCCCTGCCCGGGCTCCAGGAGAGCATGGGAGATTCTGTGAGCAATGCAGCCTTGCCAAGGCTCCAGGAGAGCATGGGAGATTCTGCAAGCGAGGCATCCCTGTTTAAGCACCAGGAGAGCTTGGTAGATTCTGCGAGCGAGGTGTCCCTGCCCGGGCTCCAGGAGAGCATGGGAGATTGTGCGAGCGAGGCATCCCTGTTGAAGCTCCAGGAGAGCATGGAAGATTGTGCGAGTGAGGCGTCCCTGCCAGAGTTCCAGGAGAGCATGGGAGATGGTGCGAGCGAGGCATCCCTGTTTGAGCTCCTGGAGAGCATGGCAGATTCTGCGAGTGAGGCATCCTTGCCCGGGCTCCAAGAGGGCATGGGAGATTGTGCAAGCGAGGCATCCCTGCCCGGGCTCCAGGAGAGCATGGGAGATTCTGCGAGCAATGCAGCCTGGCCAAGGCTCCAGGAGAGCATGGGAGATAGTGCGAGCGAGGCATCCATGCCTGGCCTCCAGGAGAGCTTGGGAGATTCTGCAAGCGAGGCATCCCTGTTTAAGCACCAGGAGAGCTTGGTAGATTCTGTGAGCGAGTTGTCCCTGCCCGGGCTCCAGGAGAGCATGGGAGATTGTGCGAGCGAGGCATCCCTGCCTGGGCTCCAGGAGAGCATGGGAGAATCTGCGAGCGAGGCATCCCTGCCTGGGCTCAAGGAGAGCATGGGAGATTGTGCGAGTGAGGCATCCCTGCCCAGGCTCCAAGAGAGCATGGGAGATTGTGCGAGCGAAGCATCCCTGTTTAAGCTCCAGGAGAGCATGGAAGATTGTGTGAGTGAGGCGTCCCTGCCAGAGTTCCAGGAGAGCATGGGAGATGGTGCGAGCGAGGCATCCTTGCCCGGGCTCCAGGAGAGCATGGGAGATTGTGCGAGCGAGGCAACCCTGTTTGAGCTCCAGGAGAGCATGGCAGATTCTGCGAGTGAGGGCTCCAGGAGAGCATGGAAGATTCTGCGAGCGAGCCATCCCTGCCCGGGCTCCAGGAGAGCATTGGAGATTCTGCGAGCGAGGCATCCCTGTTTAAGCTCCAGGAGAGCATGGGAGATTCTGCAAGCGAGGCGTCCCTGCCAGAGTTCCAGGAGAGCATGGGAGATGGTGCGAACGAGGTGTCCCTGTTTGAGCTCCAGGAGAGCATGGCAGATTCTGCGAGTGAGGCATCCTTGCCCGGGCTCCAAGAGGGCATGGGAGATTGTGCAAGTGAAGCATCCCTGCCCGGGCTCCAGGAGAGCATGGGAGATTCTGCGAGCAATGCAGCCTGGCCAAGGCTCCAGGAGAGCATGGGAGATTGTGCAAGCGAGGCATCCCTGCCCGGGCTCCAGGAGAGCATGGGAGATTGTGCGAGCGAGGCATCCATGCCCGGGCTCCAGGAGAGCATGGGAGATTCTGTGAGCAATGCAGCCTGGCCAAAGCTCCAGGAGAGCATGGGAGATTCTGCAAGTGAGGCATCCCTGTTTAAGCACCAGGAGAGCTTGGTAGATTCTGCGATCGAGTTGTCCCTGCCCGGGCTCCAGGAGAGCTTGGTAGATTCTGCGAGCGAGGTGTCCCTGCCCGGGCTCCAGGAGAGCATGGGAGATTGTGTGAGCGAGGCATCCCTGTTGAAGCTCCAGGAGAGCATGGAAGATTGTGCGAGTGAGGCGTCCCTGCCAGAGTTCCAGGAGAGCATGGGAGATGGTGCGAGCGAGGCGTCCCTGTTTGAGCTCCTGGAGAGCATGGCAGATTCTGCGAGTGAGGCATCCTTGCCCGGGCTCCAAGAGGGCATGGGAGATTGTGCAAGCGAGGCATCCCTGCCCGGGCTCCAGGAGAGCATGGGAGATTCTGCGAGCAATGCAGCCTGGCCAAGGCTCCAGGAGAGCATGGGAGATTCTGTGAGCAATGCAGCCTGGCCAAGGCTCCAGGAGAGCTTGGGAGATTCTGCAAGCGAGGCATCCCTGTTTAAGCACCAGGAGAGCTTGGTAGATTCTGTGAGCGAGTTGTCCCTGCCCGGGCTCCAGGAGAGCATGGGAGATTGTGCGAGCGAGGCATCCCTGCCTGGGCTCCAGGAGAGCATGGGAGAATCTGCGAGCGAGGCATCCCTGCCTGGGCTCAAGGAGAACATGGGAGATTGTGTGAGTGAGGCATCCCTGCCCGGGCTCCAGGAGAGCATGGGAGATTGTGCGAGTGAGGCATCCCTGCCCAGGCTCCAAGAGAGCATGGGAGATTGTGCGAGCGAAGCATCCCTGTTTAAGCTCCAGGAGAGCATGGAAGATTGTGTGAGCGAGGCGTCCCTGCCAGAGTTCCAGGAGAGCATGGGAGATGGTGCGAGCGAGGCATCCTTGCCCGGGCTCCAGGAGAGCATGGGAGATTGTGCGAGCGAGGCAACCCTGTTTGAGCTCCAGGAGAGCATGGCAGATTCTGCGAGTGAGGGCTCCAGGAGGGCATGGGAGATTGTGTAAGCGAGGCATCCCTGCCCGGGCTCCAGGAGAGCATGGGAGATTCTGCGAGCAATGCAGCCTGGCCAAGGCTCCAGGAGAGCATGGGAGATTGTGTGAGCGAGGCATCCATGCCTGGCCTCCAGGAGAGCATGGGAGATTCTGCGAGCGAGGCATCCCTGTTTAAGAACCAGGAGAGCTTGGTAGATTCTGCGAGCGAGGAATCCCTGCCCGGGCTCCAGGAGAGCATGGGAGAATCTGCGAGCGAGGCATCCCTGCCCGGGCTCCAGGAGAGCATGGGAGATGGTGCGAGCGAGGCATCCATGCCCGGGCTCCAGGAGAGCATGGGAGATTGTGTGAGCGAGGCATCCCTGCCCAGGCTCCAGGAGAGCATGATAGATTCTGCGAGCGAGGTATTCCTGCCAGACAGGGGAACTGCAACCTCCGGAGGTCCCGATGAGGTTTTGAAAATGGGCCCGATGCCGGGACACAGTTCCAGGAGGTCGGGTAAAATCCGCTGGTGCCCCGCAAAAAGTGGCGCGCAGCAGCAATGCCGTGACGTCTGGGGGAATTCCTCGGGCGGATTCACAAATGGCAAAGAGGTGAGAGAGAGAGCCAGGAAGAGATCCATGCGGGCGAGGTGTCCCAGCCAGGGCTCCAGGAAAGCATGCGAGATTCTGCGAGCAACACAGCCTGGCCAGGGCTCCAGGAGAGCATGGAAGATTCTGCGAGCGAGCCATCCCTGCCCGGGCTCCAGGAGAGCATTGGAGATTCTGCAAGCGAGGCATCCCTGTTTAAGCTCCAGGAGAGCATGGGAGATTCTGCAAGCGAGGCATCCCTGTTTAAGCTCCAGGAGAGCATGGGAGATTCTGCAAGCGAGGCGTCCCTGCCAGAGTTCCAGGAGAGCATGGGAGATGGTGCGAACGAGGCGTCCCTGTTTGAGCTCCAGGAGAGCATGGCAGATTCTGCGAGTGAGGCATCCTTGCCTGGGCTCCAAGAGGGCATGGGAGATTGTGCAAGTGAAGCATCCCTGCCCGGGCTCCAGGAGAGCATGGGAGATTCTGCGAGCAATGCAGCCTGGCCAAGGCTCCAGGAGAGCATGGGAGATTCTGCAAGCGAGGCATCCCTGTTTAAGCACCAGGAGAGCTTGGTAGATTCTGCGAGCGAGGCATCCCTGCCCGGGCTCCAGGAGAGCATGGGAGATTCTGCGAGTGAGGCATCCCTGCCCAGGCTCCAGGAGAGCATGGGAGATTCTGCGTGCGAGGCATCCATGCCCGGGCTCCAGGAGAGCATGGGAGATTCTGCGAGCAATGCAGCCTGGCCAAGGCTCCAGGAGAGCATGGGAGATTCTGCAAGCGAGGCATCCCTGTTTAAGAACCAGGAGAGCTTGGTAGATTCTGCGAGCGAGGTGTCCCTGCCCAGGCTCCAGGAAAGCATTGGAGAATCTGCGAGCGAGCAATCCCTGCCCGGGTCCAGGAGAGCATGGGAGAATCTGCGAGCAAGGCATTCCTTCCTGGGCTCCAGGAGAACATGGGAGATTGTGCCAGCAAGGCATCCCTGCCCGGGCTCCAAGAGAGCATGGGAGATTGTGCGAGCGAGGCACCCCTGCCCGGGCTCCAGGATAGCATGGGAGATTGTGCGAGTGAAGCATCCCTGTTTAACCTCCAGGAGAGCATGGAAGATTGTGCGAGCGAGGAATCCCTGCCCGGGTTCCAGGAGAGCATGGGAGATTGTGCGAGGGAGGCGTCCCTGTTTGAGCTCCAGGAGAGCATGGCAGATTCTGCGAGTGAGGCATCCTTGCCCGGGCTCCAAGAGGGCATGGGAGATTGTGCAAGCAAGGCATCCCTGCCCGGGCTCCAGGAGAGCATGGGAGATTGTGCGAGCGAGGCAGCCTGGCCAAGGCTCCAGGAGAGCATGGGAGATTCTGCAAGCGAGGCATCCCTGTTTAAGCACCAGGAGAGCTTGGTAGATTCTGCGAGCGAGGCGTCCCTGCCCGGGCTCCAGGAGAGCATGGGAGATTGTGCGAGCGAGGCATCCCTGCCCGGGCTCCAGGAGAGCATGGAGAATCTGCGAGCGAGGCATCCCTGCCTGGGCTCCAGGAGAGCATGGGAGATTGTGCGAGCGAGACATCCCTGTTTGAGCTCCAGCAGAGCATGGGAGAATCTGTGAGCGAGGCATCCCTGCCCGGGCTCCAGGAGAGCATGGGAGATTCTGCGAGTGAGGCATCCTAGCCTGGGCTCCAGGAGAGCATGGGAGATTGTGCGAGCGAGGCATCCCTGCCTGGTCTCCAGGAGAGCATGGGAGACTCTGCGAGCAATGCAGCCTGGCCAAGGCTCCAGGAGAGCATGGGAGATTGTGCGAGCGAGGAATCCCTGCCCGGGTTCCAGGAGAGCATGGGAGATGGTGCGAGCGAAGCGTCCCTGTTTGAGCTCCAGGAGAGCATGGCAGATTCTGCGAGTGAGGCATCCTTGCCCGGGCTCCAGGAGAGCATGGGAGATTCTGCGAGCAATGCAGCCTGGCCAAGGCTCCAGGAGAGCATGGGAGATTGTGCGAGCGAGGCATCCCTGCCCGGGCTCCAGGAGAGCATGGGAGATTCTGTGAGCAATGCAGCCTGGCCAAGGCTCCAGGAGAGCATGGGAGATTCTGCAAGTGAGCCATCCCTGCCCAGGCTCCAGGAGAGCATGGGAGATTGTGCGAGCGAGGCATCCCTGCCCGGGCTCCAGGAGAGCATGATAGATTCTGAGAGCAAGGTATTCCGGCCAGACAGGGGAACTGCAACCTCCGGAGGTCCCGATGAGGTTTTGAAAATGGGCCCGATGCCGGGACACAGTTCCAGGAGGTCGGGTAAAATCCGCCACTGCCCCCGCAAAAAGTGGCACGCAGCAGCAATGCCGTGACGTCTGGGGGAATTCCTCGGGCGGATTCACAAATGGCAAAGAGGTGAGAGAGAGAGCCAGGAAGAGATCCGTGCGGGCGAGGTGTCCCAGCCAGGGCTCCAGGAGAGCATGGGAGATTCTGCGAGCGAAGCATCCCTGTTTAAGCTCCAGGAGAGGATCAAAGATTGTGTGAGCGAGGCGTCCCTGCCAGAGTTCCAGGAGAGCATGGGAGACGGTGCGAGCGAGGCATCCTTGCCCGGGCTCCAGGAGAGCATGGGAGATGGTGCGAGCGAGGCATCACTGTTTGAGCTCCAGGAGAGCATGGCAGATTCTGCGAGCGAGGCATCCCTGTTTAAGCTCCAGGAGAGCATGGGAGATGGTGCGAGCGAGGCATCCTTGCCCGGGCACCAGGAGAGCAAGGAAGATTCTGCGAGTGAGCCATCCCTGCCCAGGCTCCATGAGAGCATGGGAGATTCTGCGAGCGAGGCATCCCTGCCCGGGCTCCAGGAGAGCATGGGAGATTCTGTGAGCAATGCAGCCTGGCCAAGGCTCCAGGAGAGCATGGTAGATTCTGAAAGCAGGGCATCCCTGTTTAAGCTCCAGGACAGCATGGGAGATTCTGCGAGTTAGGCATCCCTGTTGAAGCTCCAGGAGAGCATGGAAGATTCTGCGAGTGAGGCATCCCTGCCTAGGCTCCAGGAGAGCATGGGATATTGTGCGAGTGTGGCATCCCTGCCCGGGCTCCTGGAGAGCATGGGAGATTGAGCGAGCGAGGCATCCCTTTTTGAGCTCCAGGAGAGCATGGCAGATTCTGCGAGTGAGGCATCCTTGCCCGGGCTCCAGGAGAGCATGGGAGAATCTGCGAGTGAGGCATCCCTGCCCGGGCTCCAGGAGAGCAAGGGAGAATCTGCGAGCGAGGCATCCCTGTTTGAGCTCCAGGAGAGCATGGGAGATTGTGCGAGCGAGGCATCCCTGCCCGGTCTCCCGGAGAGCAAGGGAGATTCTGCGAGCACTGCAGCCTGGCCAAGGCTCCAGGCGAGCATGGGAGATTCTACTAGCAATGCAGCCAGGCCAAGGCTCCAGGAGAGCAGGGAAGATTCTGCAAGCGAGGCATCCCTGCCCAGGCTCCAGGAGAGCATGGGAGATTCTGCGAGCAATGCAGCCTGGCCAAGGCTCCAGGAGAGAATGGGAGATTGTGCGAGCGAGGCATCCCTGCCTGGGCTCCAGGAGAGCATGGGAGATTCTGCGAGCGAGGCATCCCTGTTGAAGCTCCCGGAGAGCAGGGAAGATTCTGCGAGCGAGGCATCCCTGCCTGGGCTCCAGGAGAGCATGGGAGATTGTGCGAGTGTGGCATCCCTGCCAGGGCTCCAGGAGAGCATGGGAGATTGTGCGAGCAATGCAGCCTGGCCAAGGCTCCAGGCGAGCATGGGGGATTGTGCGAGCGAAGCATCCCTGCCCAGGCTCCAGGAGAGCATGGGAGATTCTGTGAGCAATGCAGCCTGGCCAAGGCTCCAGGAGAGCATGGTAGATTCTGAAAGCAAGGCATCCCTGTTTAAGCTCCAGGACAGCATGAGAGAATCTGCAAGCGAGGCATCCCTGCCCGGGCTCCAGGAGAGCATGGGAGATTTTGCGAGCGAGGCATCCCTGTTTTAAGCTCCAGGAGAGCATGGAAGATTCTGCAAGTGAGGCATCCCTACTCGGGCTCCAGGAGAGCATGGGAGATTGTGCGAGTGTGGCATCTCTGCCCGGGTTCCAGGAGAGCATGGGAGATTGTGCGAGCGAGGCGTCCCTGTTTAAGCTCCAGGAAAGTATGGTAGATTCTGCGAGCAAAGGAGCCTGGCCAAAGCTCCAGGAGAGCATGGAAGATTGTGCGAGCGAGGCGTCCCTGCCAGAGTTCCAGGAGTGCATGGGAGATTGTGCGAGTGTGGCATCCCTGCCGGGGCTCCAGGAGAGCATGGGAGATTGTGCGAGTGTGGCATCCCTGCCGGGGCTCCAGGAGAGCATGGGAGATTGTGCAAGCGAGGCATCCCTGTTTGAGCTCCAGGAGAGCATGGGAGATTGTGCGAGCGAGGCATCGCTGCCCAGGCTCCAGGAGAGCATGGGAGAATCTGCAAGTGAGGCATCCCTGCCCGGGCTCCAGGAGAGCACGGGAGATTCTCCGAGCGAGGTATCCCTGTTTAAGCTCCAGGAGAGCAAGGAAGATTCTGCGTGCGAGGCATCCCTGCCCGGCTCCAGGAGAGCATGGGAGATTGTGCGAGCGAGGCATCCCTGCCCGGGCTCCAGGAGAACATGGGAGATTCTCCGAGCAATGCAGCCTTGCCAAGGCTCCAGGAGAGCATGGAAGATTCTGCGAGTGAGGCATCCCTGTTGAAGCTCCAGGAGAGCAGGGAAGATTCTACAAGCGAGGCATCCCTGCCCAGGCTCCAGGAGAGCATGGGAGAATCTGCGAGTGAGGCATCCCTGCCCAGGCTCCAGGAGAACATGGGAGATTGTGTGAACGAGGCGTCCCTGCCTGGGCTCCAGGAGAACATGGGAGATTGTGCGAGCGAGGCAACCCTGCCCGGGCTCCAGGAGAGCATGGGAGAATCTGCGAGTGAGGCATCCCTGCCCGGGCTCCAGGAGAGCATGGGAGATTGTGCGAGTGAAGCATCCCTGTTTAAGCTCCAGGAGAGTAAGGAAGATTGTGCAAGCGAGGCATCCCTGCCAGAGTTCTAGGAGAGTATGGGAGATGGTGCGAGCGAGGCATCCATGCCCGGGCTCCAGGAGAGCATGGGAGAATCTGCGAGTGAGGCATCCCTGCCCGGGCTCCAGGAGAGCAAGGGAGAATCTGCGAGCGAGGCATCCCTGTTTGAGCTCCAGGAGAGCATGGGAGATTGTGCGAGCGAGGCATCCCTGCCCGGTCTCCCGGAGAGCAAGGGAGATTCTGCGAGCACTGCAGCCTGGCCAAGGCTCCAGGCGAGCATGGGAGATTCTACTAGCAATGCAGCCAGGCCAAGGCTCCAGGAGAGCAGGGAAGATTCTGCAAGCGAGGCATCCCTGCCCAGGCTCCAGGAGAGCATGGGAGATTCTGCGAGCAATGCAGCCTGGCCAAGGCTCCAGGAGAGAATGGGAGATTGTGCGAGCGAGGCATCCCTGCCTGGGCTCCAGGAGAGCATGGGAGATTCTGCGAGCGAGGCATCCCTGTTGAAGCTCCCGGAGAGCAGGGAAGATTCTGCGAGCGAGGCATCCCTGCCTGGGCTCCAGGAGAGCATGGGAGATTGTGCGAGTGTGGCATCCCTGCCAGGGCTCCAGGAGAGCATGGGAGATTGTGCGAGCAATGCAGCCTGGCCAAGGCTCCAGGCGAGCATGGGGGATTGTGCGAGCGAAGCATCCCTGCCCAGGCTCCAGGAGAGCATGGGAGATTCTGTGAGCAATGCAGCCTGGCCAAGGCTCCAGGAGAGCATGGTAGATTCTGAAAGCAAGGCATCCCTGTTTAAGCTCCAGGACAGCATGAGAGAATCTGCAAGCGAGGCATCCCTGCCCGGGCTCCAGGAGAGCATGGGAGATTTTGCGAGCGAGGCATCCCTGTTTTAAGCTCCAGGAGAGCATGGAAGATTCTGCAAGTGAGGCATCCCTACTCGGGCTCCAGGAGAGCATGGGAGATTGTGCGAGTGTGGCATCTCTGCCCGGGTTCCAGGAGAGCATGGGAGATTGTGCGAGCGAGGCGTCCCTGTTTAAGCTCCAGGAAAGTATGGTAGATTCTGCGAGCAAAGGAGCCTGGCCAAAGCTCCAGGAGAGCATGGAAGATTGTGCGAGCGAGGCGTCCCTGCCAGAGTTCCAGGAGTGCATGGGAGATTGTGCGAGTGTGGCATCCCTGCCGGGGCTCCAGGAGAGCATGGGAGATTGTGCGAGTGTGGCATCCCTGCCGGGGCTCCAGGAGAGCATGGGAGATTGTGCAAGCGAGGCATCCCTGTTTGAGCTCCAGGAGAGCATGGGAGATTGTGCGAGCGAGGCATCGCTGCCCAGGCTCCAGGAGAGCATGGGAGAATCTGCGAGTGAGGCATCCCTGCCCGGGCTCCAGGAGAGCACGGGAGATTCTCCGAGCGAGGTATCCCTGTTTAAGCTCCAGGAGAGCAAGGAAGATTCTGCGTGCGAGGCATCCCTGCCCGGCTCCAGGAGAGCATGGGAGATTGTGCGAGCGAGGCATCCCTGCCCGGGCTCCAGGAGAACATGGGAGATTCTCCGAGCAATGCAGCCTTGCCAAGGCTCCAGGAGAGCATGGAAGATTCTGCGAGCGAGGCATCCCTGTTGAAGCTCCAGGAGAGCAGGGAAGATTCTACAAGCGAGGCATCCCTGCCCAGGCTCCAGGAGAGCATGGGAGAATCTGCGAGTGAGGCATCCCTGCCCAGGCTCCAGGAGAACATGGGAGATTGTGTGAACGAGGCGTCCCTGCCTGGGCTCCAGGAGAACATGGGAGATTGTGCGAGCGAGGCAACCCTGCCCGGGCTCCAGGAGAGCATGGGAGAATCTGCGAGTGAGGCATCCCTGCCCAGGCTCCAGGAGAACATGGGAGATTGTGTGAACGAGGCGTCCCTGCCTGGGCTCCAGGAGAACATGGGAGATTGTGCGAGCGAGGCATCCCTGCCCGGGCTCCAGGAGAGTAAGGAAGATTGTGCAAGCGAGGCATCCCTGCCAGAGTTCTAGGAGAGTATGGGAGATGGTGCGAGCGAGGCATCCATGCCCGGGCTCCAGGAGAGCATGGGAGATTCTGCGAGCAATGCAGCCTGGCCAAGGCTCCAGGAGAGCATGGGAGATTGTGCGAGCGAGGCATCCATGCCCGGGCTCCAGGAGAGCATGGGAGATTCTGCGAGCAATGCAGCCTGGCCAAGGCTCCAGGAGAGCATGGGAGATTGTGCGAGCGAGGCATCCATGCCCGGGCTCCAGGAGAGCATGGGAGATTCTGCGAGCAATGCAGCCTGGCCAAGGCTCCAGGAGAGCATGGGAGATTGTGCAAGCGACGCATCCCTGCCAGGGCTCCAGGAGAGCATGGGAGAATCTGTTAGCGAGGCGTCCCTGCCCGGGCTCCAGGAGAGCATGGGAGATTGTGCGAGCGAGGCATCCCTGCCCTAGCTCCAGGAGAGCATGGGATATTGTGCGAGCGAGGCATCCCTGCCCGGGCTCCAGGAGAGCATGGGAGATTCTGCGAGCAATGCAGCCTGGCCAAGGGTCCAGGCGAGCATGGGAGATTCTACGAGCAATGCAGCCAGGCCAAAACTCCAGGAGAGCATGGGAGATTGTGCGAGCGAGGCATCCCTGCCCGGGCTCCAGGAGAGCATGGGAGATTCTGCGAGTGAGGCATCCCTGTTTAAGCTCCAGGAGAGCATGGTAGATTCTGCGAGCAATGCAGCTTGGCCAAGGCTCCAGGAGAGCATGGAAGATTGTGCGAGCGAGGCGTCCCTGCCTGAGTTCCAGGAGAGCATGGGAGATTGTGCGAGCGAGGCGTCCCTGCCTGAGTTCCAGGAGAGCATGGGAGATTGTGCGAGCGAGTAATCCATGCCCGGGCTCCAGGAGAGCATGGGAGATTGTGCGAGCGAGGCATCCCTGTCCGGGCTCCAGCAGAGCATGGGAGATTCTGCAAGCAATGCAGCCTGGCCAAGGCTCCAGGCGAGCATGGGAGATTCTGCGAGCAATGCAGCCTGGCCAAGGCTCCAGGAGAGCATGGGAGATTGTGCGAGCGAGGCATCCCTGCCCGGTCTCCCGGAGAGCAAGGGAGATTCTGCGAGCAATGCAGTCTGGCCAAGGCTCCAGGAGAGCATGGGAGATTGTGTGAGCGAGGCAACCCTGTTTAAGCTCCAGGAGAGCATGGTAGATTCTGCGAGCAATGCAGCCTGGCCAGGGCTCCAGGAGAGCATTGGAGATTCTGCAAGCGAGGCTTCCCTGTTTAAGCTCCAGGAGAGCAAGGAAGATTGTGAGAGCGAGGCATCCTTGCCCGGGCTCCAGGAGAGCATTGGAGATTGTGCGAGCGAGGCGTCCCTGTTTGAGCTCTAAGAGGGCATGGGAGATTGTGCGAGCGAGGCAACCCTGCCCGGGCTCCAGGAGAGCATGGGAGAATCTGCGAGCAATGCAGCCTGGCCAAGGCTCGAGGAGAGCATGGGAGATTGTGCGAGCAATGCAGCCTGGCCAAGGCTCCATGAGAGCATGGGAGATTGTGTGAGCAAGGCATCCCTGCCCGGGTTCCGGGAGATTATGCGAGCGAGGCATGCCTGTTTAAGCTCCACTAGAGCATGGGAGATTCTGCGAGTGAGGCATCCTTGCCCGGGCTCCAGGAGAGCATGGGAGATTGTGCGAGCGAGGCATCCCTGCCCGGGCTCCAGGAGAGCATGGGAGATTCTGCAAGCAATGCAGCCTGGCCAAGGCTCCAGGAGAGCATGGGAGATTCTGCAAGCGAGGCATCCATGCCCGGGCTCCAGGAGAGCATGGGAGATTCTGCGAGCAATGCAGCCTGGCCAAGGCTCCAGGAGAGCATGGGATATTCTGCAAGCGAGGCATTCCTGTTTAAGCACCAGGAGAGCTTGGTAGATTCTGCGAGCGAGGCATCCCTGCCTGGGCTCCAGAAGAACATGGGAGATGGTGCGTGCGAGGCATCCCTGCCCGGGCTCCAGGACAGCATGGGAGATTCTGCGAGCAATGCAGCCTGGCCAAGGCTCGAGGAGAGCATGGGAGATTGTGCGAGCGAGGCGTCCCTGTTTGAGCTCCAGGAGAGCATGGGAGAATCTGCGAGCGAGGCATCCCTGCCCATGCTCCAGGAGAGCATGGGAGATTGTGCGAGCATGGCATCTCTGCCCGGGCTCCAGGAGAGCATGGGAGATGGTGCGTGCGAGGTATCCATGCCTGGGCTCCAGGACAGCATGGGAGAATGTGCGAGCGAGGCATCCCTGTTTACGCTCCAGCAGAGCATGGGAGATTCTGTGAGGAATGCAGCCTGGCCCAGGCTCCAGGAGAGCATGGCAGATTCTGCGAGCAATGCAGCCTGGCCAAGGCTCCAGGAGAGCATGGGAGATGGTGCGTGCGAGGCATCCCTGCCCGGGCTCCAGGAGAGCATGGGTGAATCTGTGAGCGAGGCATCCCTCCCCGGCTCCAGGAGAGCATGGGAGATTGTGCGAGCGAAGCATCCCTGTTTAAGCTCCAGGAGAGCATGGAAGATTGTGCGAGTGAGGCATCCCAGCCAGAGTTCCAGGAGAGCATGGGAGATGGTGAGAGCGAGGCATCCTTGCCCGGGCTCCAGGAGAGCATGGGAGATTGTGCAAGTGAGGCGTCCCTGTTTGAGCTCCAGGAGAGCATGGCAGATTCTGCGAGTGAGGCATCCTTGCCCGGGCTCCAGGAGGGCATGGGAGATTGTGCAAGTGAGGCATCCCTGCCCGGGCTCCAGGAGAGCATGGGAGATTCTGCGAGCAATGCAGCCTGGCCAAGGCTCCGGGAGATTGTGCGAGCGAGGCATCCATGCCCGGGCTCCAGGAGAGCAAGGGAGATTCTGCAAGCAAGGCATCCCTGTTTAAGAAACAGGAGAGCTTGGTAGATTCTGTGAGCGAGGTGTTCCTGTTTAAGCTCCACGAGAGCATGGGAGATTCTGCGAGCAATGCAGCCTGGCAAAGGCTCGAGGAGAGCATGGGAGATTGTGTGTGCGAGGCATCCATGCCCAGGCTCTAGGAGAGCATGGGAGATTCTGCAAGCGAGGCATCCCTGTTTAAGCTCCAGGAGAGCATGGGAGATTCTGCAAGCGAGGCATCCCTGTTTAAGCACCAGGAGAGCTTGGTAGATTCTGCGAGCGAGGCATCCCTGCCTGGGCTCCAGGAGAGCATGGGAGATTGTGCGAGTGAGGCATCCCTGCCCGGGCTCCAGGAGACCATGGGAGAATCTGCGAGCGAGGCATCCCTGCCTGGGCTCCAGGAGAGCATGGGAGATTGTGCGAGCATGGCATCTCTGCCCGGGCTCCAGGAGAGCATGGGAGAATGTGCGAGCGAGGCATCCCTGTTTAAGCTCCAGAAGAGTATGGTAGATTCTGCGAGTGAGGCATCCCTGCCCATGCTCCAGGAGAGCATTGGAGATTGTGCGAGCATGGCATCTCTGCCCGGGCTCCAGGAGAGCATGGGAGAATGTGCGAGCGAGGCATCCCTGTTTAAGCTCCAGGAGAGTATGGTAGATTCTGCGAGCAAAGGAGCCTAGCCAGAGTTCCAGGAGAGCATGGGAGATGGTGCGAGCGAGGCATCCATGCCCAGGCTCTAGGAGAGCATGGGAGATTCTGCAAGCGAGGCATCCCTGTTTAAGCTCCAGGAGAGCAT
This sequence comes from Taudactylus pleione, assembly GCA_031769625.1. NCBI lineage: Eukaryota > Metazoa > Chordata > Amphibia > Anura > Myobatrachidae > Taudactylus > Taudactylus pleione. Next base: position 8,121,691 of record JAUIMM010000138.1, on the reverse strand, counting down.
GGGAGATACTGCAAGCGAGGCATCCCTGTTTAAGCACCAGGAGAGCTTGGTAGATTCTGCGAGCGAGGCATCCCTGCCTGGGCTCCAGGAGAGCATGGGAGATTGTGCGAGTGAGGCATCCCTTCCCGGGCTCCAGGAGACCATGGGAGAATCTGCGAGCGTGGCATCCCTGCCCGGGCTCCACGAGAGCATGGGAGATTCTGCGAGCAATGCAGCCTGGCCACGGCTCCAGGAGAGCATGGAAGATTGTGTGAGAGAGGCATCCATGCCCGGGCTCCAGGAGAGCATGGGAGATTCTGCGAGCAATGCAGCCTGGCCAAGGCTCGAGGAGAGCATGGGAGATTCTGCAAGCGAGGCATCCCTGTTTAAGCTCCAGGAGAGCATGGAAGATTGTGTGAGTGAGTCGTCCCTGCCAGAGTTCCAGGAGAGCATGGGAGATGGTGCGAGCGAGGCATCCATGCCCGGGCTCCAGGAGAGCATGGGAGATTGTGCGAGTGAGGCATCCCTGTTTGAGCTCCAGGAGAGCATGGGAGAATCTGCGAGCGAAGCATCCCTGTTTGAGCTCCAGGAGAGCATGGGAGATTGTGCGAGCGAGGCATCCCTGTTTAAGCTCCATGAGAGCATGGGAGATTCTGCGAGTGAGGCATCCTTGCCCGGGCTCCGGGAGATTGTGCTAGCGAGGCGTCCCTGCCCTGGCTTCAGGAGAGCATGGGAGATTGTGTGAGCGAGGCATCCCTGCCCGGGCTCCAGGAGAGCATGGGAGATTCTGCGAGCAATGCAGCCTGGCCAAGGCTCCAGGAGAGCATGGGAGATTGTGCGAGCGAAGCATCCCTGTTTAAGCACCAGGAGAGCTTGGTAGATTCTGAAAGCGAGGTGTCCCTGCCCTGGCTCCAGGAGAGCATGGGAGATTGTGTGAGCGAGGCATCCCTGCCCGGGCTCCAGGAGAGCATGGGAGATTGTGCGAGCGAGGCATCCCTCCCCGGCTCCAGGAGAGCATGGGAGATTGTGCGAGCGAAGCATCCCTGTTTGAGCTCCAGGAGAGCATGGAAGATTCTGCGAGCGAGGCATCCCTGTTTAAGCTCCAGGAGAGCATGGAAGATTGTGTGAGCGAGTCGTCCCTGCCAGAGTTCCAGGAGAGCATGGGAGAATGTGCGAGCGAGGCATCCCTGTTTAAGCTCCAGGAGAGTATGGTAGATTCTGCGAGCAAAGGAGCCTAGCCAAGGCTCCAGGAGAGCATGGGAGATGGTGCGAGCAAGGCATCCCTGTTTGAGCTCCAGGAGAGCATGGGAGATTGTGCGAGTGAGGCATCCCTGTTTGAGCTCCAGGAGAGCATGGGAGAATCTGCGAGCGAGGCATCCCTGCCCAAGCTCCAGTAGAGCATGGGAGATTGTGCGAGCGAGGCATCCCTGTTTAAGCTCCATGAGAGCATGGGAGATTCTGCGAGTGAGGCATCCTTGCCCGGGTTCTGGGAGATTCTGCGAGCAATGCAGCCTGGCCAAGGCTCCAGGAGAGCATGGAAGATTGTGTGAGAGAGGCATCCATGACCGGGCTCCAGGAGAGCATGGGAGATTCTGCGAGCAATGCAGCCTGCCCAAGGCTCCAGGAGAGCATGGGAGAATGTGCGAGCGAGGCATCCCTGTTTAAGCTCCAGGAGAGTATGGTAGATTCTGCGAGCAAAGGAGCCTAGCCAAGGCTCCAGGAGAGCATGGGAGATGGTGCGAGCAAGGCATCCCTGTTTGAGCTCCAGGAGAGCATGGCAGATTCTGCGAGTGAGGCATCCTTGCCCGGGCTCCAGGAGAACATGGGAGATTGTGTGAGCGAGGGGTCCCTGCCTGGGCTCCAGGAGAGCATGGGAGATTCTGTGAGCGAGGCATCCCTGCCCAGGCTCCAGGAGAGCATGGGAGATTGTGCGAGCGTGGCATCCTTGCCCGGGCTCCAGGAGAGCATGGGAGATTGTGCGAGCGAAGCATCCCTGTTTAAGCTCCAGGAGAGCATGGAAGATTGTGTGAGCGAGGCGTCCCAGCCAGAGTTCCAGGAGAGCATGGTAGATTCTGCGAGCAATGCAGCCTGGCCAAGGCTCCAGGAGAGCATGGGAGATTCTGCAAGCGAGGCATCCCTGTTTAAACACCAGGAGAGCTTGGTAGATTCTGCAAGCGAGGTGTCCCTGCCCGGGCTCCAGGAGAGCATGGGAGATTGTGCGAGTGAGGCATCCCAGCCAGAGTTCCAGGAGAGCATGGGAGATGGTGCGAGCGAGGCAACCCTATTTAATCTCCAGGAGAGCATGGGAGATTCTGCAAGCGAGGCAACCCTGTTTAAGCACCAGGAGAGCTTGGTAGATTCTGCAAGCGAGGTGTCCCTGCCCGGGCTCCAGGAGAGCATGGGAGATTGTGCGAGTGAGGCATCCCTGTCCGGGCTCCAGGAGAGCATGGGAGATTCTGCGAGCGAGGCATCCCTGCCTGGGCTCCAGGAGAACATGGGAGATTGTGCGAGCGAGGCGTCCCCACCAGAGTTCCAGGAGAGCATGGGAGATTGTGCGAGCGAAGCATCCCTGTTTAAGCTCCAGGAGAGCATGGGAGATTCTGCGAGCAATGCAGCCTGGCCAAGGCTCCAGGAGAGTATGGGAAATTGTGCGAGCGAGGCATCCCTGCCCAGGTTCCAGGAGAGCATGGGAGATACTGCGAGCAATCCAGCCTGGCCAAGGCTCCAGGAGAGTATGGGAAATTGTGCGAGTGAAGCATCCCTGCCCGGGCTCCAGGAGAGCATGGGAGATTGTGCGAGCATGGAATCCTTGCCCGAGCTCCAGTAGGGCATGGGAGATTGTGCAAGCGAGGCATCCCTGTTTGAGCTCCAGGAGAGCATGGCAGATTCTGTGAGTGAGGCATCCTTGCCCGGGCTCCAGGAGGGCATGGGAGATTGTGCGAGCGAGGCATCCATGCCCGGGCTCCAGGAGAGCATGGGAGATTCTGCGAGCAATGCAGCCTGGCCAAGGCTCCAGGAGAGCTTGGTAGATTCTGCGAGCAAGGCATCCCTGCCCGGGCTCCAGGAGAGCATGGAAGATTGTGCGAGCGAGGCATCCCCGCCAGAGTTCCAGGAGAGCATGGGAGATGGTACGAGCGAGGCATCCATGCCCGGGCTCCAGGAGAGCATGGGAGATTGTGCGAGCGAGGCATCCCTGCCTGGGCTCCAGGAGAGTATGGGAGATTGTGCGAGCGTGGAATCCCTGCCCGAGCTCCAGTAGGGCATGGGAGATTATGCGAGCGAGGCGTCCCTGTTTAAGCTCCACGAGAGCATGGGAGATTCTGCGAGCAATGCAGCCTGGCCAAGGCTCCAGGAGAGCATGGAAGATTGTGTGAGAGAGGCATCCATGACCGGGCTCCAGGAGAGCATGGGAGATTCTGCGAGCGAGGTGTCCCTGCCCGGGCTCCAGGAGAGCATGGGAGATTGTGCGAGCAAGGCATCCCTGCCCGGGCTCCAGGAGAGCATGGGAGATTGTGCGAGCGAAGCATCCTTGTTTAAGCTTCAGGAGAGCATGGAAGATTGTGTGAGCGAGGCATCCCCGCCAGAGTTCCAGGAGAGCATGGGAGATGGTACGAGCGAGGCATCCATGCCCGGGCTCCAGGAGAGCATGGGAGATTGTGCGAGCGAGGCATCACTGCCCGGGCTCCAGTAGGGCATGGGAGATTGTGCGAGCGAGGCGTCCCTGTTTAAGCTCCACGAGAGCATGGGAGATTGTGCGAGCAATGCAGCCTGGCCAAGGCTCCAGGAGAGCATGGGAGATTGTGCGAGCGAGACATCCCTGTTGAAGCTCCAGGAGAGCATGGAAGATTCTGCGAGCAATGCAGCCTGGCCAAGGCTCCAGGAGAGCATGGGAGATTGTGGAAGCGAGGCATCCCTGCCCGGGCTCCAGGAGAGCATGGGAGATTGTGTGAGCGAGGCATCCCTGCCCGGGCTCCAGGAGAGCATGGGAGATTGTGCGAGCGAGGCAACCCTGTTTGAGCTCCAGGAGAGCATGGCAGATTCTGCGAGCGTGGCATCCTTGCCCGGGCTCCAGGAGAGCATGGGAGATTGTGCGAGGAATGCAGCCTGGCCCAGGCTCCAGGAGAGCATGGGAGATTCTGCGAGCAATGCAGCCTGGCCAAGGCTCCAGGAGAGCATGGGAGATTCTGCAAGCGAGGCTTCCCTGTTTAAGCACCAGGAGAGTTTGGTAGATTCTGCGAGCGAGGCATCCCTGCCTGGGCTCCAGGACAGCATGGGAGATTGTGCGAGTGAGGCATCCCTCCCCGGCTCCAGGAGAGCATGGGAGATTGTGCGAGCGAAGCATCCCTGTTTGAGCTCCAGGAGAGCATGGCAGATTCTGCGAGTGAGGCATCGTTGCCCGGGCTCCAGGAGGGCATGGGAGATTCTGCGAGCAATGCAGGCTGCCCAAGGCTCCAGGAGAGCATGGGAGATTGTGCGAGCGAGGTGTCCCTGTTTGAGCTCCAGGAGAGCATGGCAGATTCTGCGAGTGAGGCATCCTTGCCCGGGCTCCAGGTGGGCATGGGAGATTGTGCGAGCGAGGCATCCCTGCCCGGGCTCCAGGAGAGCATGGGAGATTCTGCGAGCAATGCAGCCTGGCCAGGGCTCCAGGAGAGCATGGAATATTCTGCGAGTGAGGCATCCATGCCCGGGCTCCAGGAGAGCATGGGAGATTGTGCGAGCGAGGCATCCCTGCCCAGGCTCTAGGAGAGCATGGGAGATTCTGCGAGTGAGGCATCCCTGTTTAAGCTCCAGGAGAGCATGGTAGATTCTGCGAGCAATGCAGCCTGGCCAAGGCTCCAGGAGAGCATGGGAGATTCTGCAAGCGAGGCTTCCCTGTTTAAGCACAAGGACAGCATGGGAGATTGTGCAAGTGAGGTGTCCCTGTTTGAGCTCCAGGAGAGCATGGGAGATTGTGCAAGCGAGGCATCCCTGCCCGGGCTCCAGGCGAGCATGGGAGATTCTGCGAGCAATGCAGCCTGGCCAAGGCTCCAGGAGAGCATGGAAGATTGTGTGAGTGAGGTGTCCCTGTTTGAGCTCCAGGAGAGCATGGGAGATTCTGCAAGCAATGCAGCCTGGCCATGGCTCCAGGAGAGCATGGGAGATTGGCAGGGACGCCTCACTCGCACAGAGTTCTTGGAGAGCATGGGAGATTGCGCGAGCGAGGCATCGTTGCCCGGGCTCCAGGAGAGCATGGGAGATTCTGCGAGTGAGGCATCCCTGCCAGAGTTCTTGGAGAGCATGGGAGATTCTGCGAGCGAGGCTTCCCTGTTTAAGCACCAGGAGAGTTTGGTAGATTCTGCGAGCGAGGCATCCCTGCCTGGGCTCCAGGACAGCATGGGAGATTGTGCGAGTGAGGCATCCCTCCCCGGCTCCAGGAGAGCATGGGAGATTGTGCGAGCGAAGCATCCCTGTTTGAGCTCCAGGAGAGCATGGCAGATTCTGCGAGTGAGGCATCGTTGCCCGGGCTCCAGGAGGGCATGGGAGATTCTGCGAGCAATGCAGGCTGCCCAAGGCTCCAGGAGAGCATGGGAAATTGTGCGAGCGAGGCATCCCTGCCCAGGCTCCAGGAGAGCATGGGAGATTCTGCGAGTGAGTCATCCCAATTTAAGCTCCACAAGAGTATGGGAGATTCTGTGAGTGAGGCATCCATGCCCGGGCTCCAGGAGAGCATGGGAGATTGTGCGAGCAATGCAGCGTGGCAAGGCTCCAGGAGAGCATGGGAGATTCTGCGAGTGAGGCATCCCTGCCAGAGTTCTTGGAGAGCATGGGAGATTGTGCGAGCAATGCAGCCTGGCCAAGGCTCCTGGAGAGCATGGGAGATTCTGCAAGCGAGGCTTCCCTGTTTAAACACCAGGAGAGTTTGGTAGATTCTGCGAGCGAGGCATCCCTGTTTTAAGCTCCAGGAGAGCTTGGTAGATTCTGCGAGTGAGGCATCCTTGCCCGGGCTCCAAGAGAGCATGGGAGATTGTGCAAGCGAGGCATCCCTGCCCGGGCTCCAGGAGAGCATGGGAGATTGTGCGAGCCATGCAGCCTGGCCAAGGCTCCAGGAGAGCATGGGAGATTCTGCAAGCGAGGCTTCCCTGTTTAAGCACCAGGAGAGCATGGGAGATTCTGCGAGTGAGGTGTCTGCCCGGGCTCCAGGAGAGCATGGGAGATTGTGTGAGCAATGCAGCCTGGCCAAGGCTCCAGGAGAGCATGGGAGAATCTGCGAGCGAGGCATCCTTGCCCGGGCTCCAGGAGAGCTTGGTAGATTCTGCGAGCGAGGCATCCCTGCCCGGGATCCAGGAGAGCATGGGAGATTTTGCGAGCAATGCAGCCTGGCCAAGGCTCCAGGAGAGCATGGGAGATTGTGCGAGCGAGGCATCCCTGCCCGGGCTCCAGGAAAGCATGGGAGATTCTGCGAGAGAGGCATCCAAGTTTAAGCTCCAGGACAGCATGGGAGATTGTGCAAGCAATGCAGCCGGGCCAAGGCTCCAGGAGAGCATGGGAGATTCTGCGAGCGAGGTGTCCCTGCCCGGGCTCCAGGAGAGCATGGGAGATTGTGTGAGCGAGGCATCCCTGCCTGGGCTCCAGGAGAGCATGGAAGATTCTGCGAGTGAGGCATCCCTGTATAAGCTCCACAAGAGTATGGGAGATTCTGCGAGAGAGGCGTTCCTGTTTGAGCTCCAGGAGAGCATGGCAGATTCTGTGAGTGAGGCATCCTTGCCCGGGCTCCAGGAGAGCATGGGAGATTGTGGAAGCGAGGCATCCCTGCCCAGGCTCCAGGAGAGCATGGGAGATTCTGCGAGCAATGCAGCCTGGCCAAGGCTCCAGGAGAGCATGGGAGATTCTGCAAGCGAGGCTTCCCTGTTTAAGCACCAGGCGAGCATGGGAGATTCTACGAGCAATGCAGCCTGGCCAAGGCTCCAGGAGAGCAAGGAAGATTCTGTAAGCAAAGTAGCTTGGTCAGGGCTCCAGGAGAGTATGGGAGATTCTGCGAGCGAGGCATCCCTGTTTAAGATCCTGGAGAGCATGGGAGATTCTGCGAGTGAAGCTTCCCTGCCCGGGCTCCAGGAGAGCATGGGAGATTGTCCGAGCGAGGCATCACTGTTTGAGCTCCAGGAGAGCATGGGAGAATCTGCGAGCGAGGCATCCCTGCCCTGGCTCCAGGAGAGAATGGGAGATTGTGCGAGCGTGGCATCTCTGCCCGGGCTCCAGGAGAGAATGGGAGATTGTGCGAGCGAGGCATCCCTGTTTTAAGCTCCAGGAGAGTTTGGTAGATTCTGCGAGCGAGGCTTCCCTGTTTAAGCACCAGGAGAGTTTGGTAGATTCTGCGAGCGAGGCATCCCTGCCTGGGCTCCAGGACAGCATGGGAGATTGTGCGAGTGAGGCGTCCCTGTTTCAGCTCCAGGAGAGCATGGCAGATTCTGTGAGCAATGCAGCCTGGCCATGGCTCCAGGAGAGCATGGGAGATTGTGCGAGTGAGGCGTCCCTGCCAGAGTTCTTGGAGAGCATGGGAGATTGTGCGAGCGAGGCATCCCTGTTTTAAGCTCCAGGAGAGTTTGGTAGATTCTGCGAGCGAGGCATCCCTCCCCGGCTCCAGGAGAGCATGGGAGATTGTGCGAGCGAAGCATCCCTGTTTGAGCTCCAGGAGAGCATGGCAGATTCTGCGAGTGAGGCATCGTTGCCCGGGCTCCAGGCGAGCATGGGAGATTCTACGAGCAATGCAGCCTGGCCAAGGCTCCAGGAGAGCATAGGAGATTGTGCGAGCGAGGCATCCCTGCCCGGGCTCCAGGAGAGCATGGCAGATTCTGCGAGTGAGGCATCCCTGTTTAAGCTCCAGGAGAGCTTCGTAGATTCTGTGAGCAATGCAGCCTGGCCAAGGCTCCAGGAGAGCATGGGAGATTCTGCAAGCGAGGCTTCCCTGTTTAAGCACCAGGAGAGTTTGGTAGATTCTGCGAGCGAGGCATCCCTGCCTGGGCTCCAGGAGAGCATTGGAGATTGTGCGAGCGAGGCGTTCCTGTTTGAGCTTCAGGAGAGCATGGCAGATTCTGCGAGTGAGGCATCCTTGTCCGGGCTCCAGGAGAGCATGGGAGATTCTCCGAGCAATGCAGCCTGGCCAAGGCTCCAGGCGAGCATGGGAGATTCTGCGAGCGAGGCATCCCTGTCCGGGCTCCAGGAGAGCATGGGAGAATCTGCGAGCAACAAAACCTGGCCATGGCTCCAGGAGAGCAAGGAAGATTCTGTAAGCAAAGTAGCTTGGTCAGGGCTCCAGGAGAGTATGGGAGATTCTGCGAGCGAGGCATCCCTGTTTAAGATCCTGGAGAGCATGGGAGATTCTGCGAGCGAGGCATCCATGCTCGGGCTCCAGGAGAGCATGGGATATTGTGCGAGCGAGGTGTCCCTGTTTGAGCTCAAGGAGAGCATGGCAGATTCTGCGAGTGAGGCATCCTTGCCCGGGCTCCAGGTGGGCATGGGAGATTGTGCAAGCGAGGCATCCCTGCCCGGGCTCCAGGAGAGCATGGGAGATTCTGCGAGAAATGCAACCTGGCCACGGCTCCAGGCAAGCATGGGAGATTCTGCAAGCGAGGCATCCCTGTTTAAGCCCCAGGAGAGATTGAGAGATTCTGTGAGTGAGGCAACCCTGCCCGGGCTCCAGGAGAGCATGGAATATTCTGCGAGTGAGGCATCCATGCCCGGGCTCCAGGAGAGCATGGGAGATTGTGTGAGCGAGGCATCCCTGCCAGAGTTCCAGGAGAGCATGGAAGATTGTGCGAGCGAAGCATCCCTCTTTAAGCTCCAGGAGAGCATGGAAGATTGTGCGAGTGAGGCATCCTTGCCCGGGTTCCAGGACAGCATGGGAGATTGTGCGAGCGAGGCTTCCTTGCCCATGCTCCAGGAGAGCATGGAAGATTCTGTGAGTGAGGCATCCTTGCCTGGGCTCCAGGAGAGCATGGGAGATTGTGTGAGCAATGCAGCCTGGCCAAGGCTCCATGAGAGCATGGGAGACTGTGCGAGCGACGCATCCCTGCCCGGGCTCCAGGAGAGCATGGGAGATTGTGTGAGTGTGGCATCCCTACCCGAGCTCCAGGAGAGCATGGGAGATTGTGCGAGTGAGGCATCCCTGTTTGAGCTCCCGGAGAGCATGGGAGATTCTGCGAGTGAGGCATCCTTCCCCTGGTTCCAGGAGAGCATGGTAGATTGTGCGAGCAATGCAGCCTGGCCAAGGCTCCAGGAGAGCATGGGAGATTCTGCGAGCAATGCAGCCTGGCCAAGGCTCCAGGCGAGCATGGGAGATTGTGCGAGCAATGCAGCCTGGCCAAGGCTCCAGGAGAGCATGGGAGATTCTGCAAGCGAGGCTTCCCTGTTTAAGCACAAGGACAGCATGGGAGATTGTGCGAGCGAGGCATCCCTGCCTGGGCTCCCGGAGAGCATGGGAGAATCTGCGAGCGAGGCGTCCCTGCCTGGGCTCCAGGAGAGCATGGGAGATTGTGCGAGCAATGCAGCCTGGCCAAGGCTCCAGGAGAGCATGGAAGATTGTGCGAGCGAGGCATCCATGCCCGGGCTCCAGGAGAGCATGGGATATTGTGCGAGTGACGCATCCCTGTTTAAGCTCCAGGAGAGCATGGGAGATTGTGCGAGCGAGGTGTCCCTGCCAGAGTTCTTGGAGAGCATGGGAGATTGTGCGAGCGAGGCATCCCAGTTTAAGCACCAGGAGAGCTTGGTAGATTCTGCGAGCGAGGCATCCCTGCCTGGGCTCCATGAGAGCATGGGAGATTGTGTGAGTGTGGCATCCCTGTTTTAAGCTCCAGGAGAGCATTGGAGATTGTGCGAGTGAGGCATCCCTGCCCGGGCTCCAGGAGAGCATGGGAGATTCTCCGAGCAATGCAGCCTGGCCAAGGCTCCAGGAGAGCATGGGAGATTGTGCGAGCGAGACATCCCTGTTGAAGCTCCATGAGAGCATGGAAGATTCTGCGAGCGAGGCATCCCTGCCCAGGCTCCAGGAGAGCATGGGAGATTGTGCGAGTGTGGCATCCCTGTTTTAAGCTCCAGGAGAGCATGGGAGATTGTGCGAGTGAGGCATCCCTGCCCGGGCTCCAGGAGAGCATGTGAGATTGTGCGAGCGAGGCATCCCTGCCCGGGCTCCAGGAGAGAATGGGAGATTCTGCGAGTGAGGCATCCCTGTTTAAGCTCCAGGAGAGCATGGGAGATTCTGCGAGCAATGCAGCCTGGCCAAGGCTCCAGGAGAGCATGGGAGATTGTGCGAGCGAGGCATCCTTGCCCGGGCTCCAGGAGAGCATGGGAGATTGTGCGAGCGAGGCATCCTTGCCCGGGCTCCAGGAGAGCATGGGAGATTGTGCGAGCGAGGCATCCCTGCCCGGGCTCCAGGAGAGCATGGGAGATTGTGTGAGCGAGGTGTCCCTGCCCGGGCTCCAGGAGAGCATGGGAGATTGTGCGAGCGAGGCATCCTTGCCCGGGCTCCAGGAGAGCATGGCAGATTCTGCGAGTGAGGCATCCCTGCCCAGGCTCCAGGAGAGCATGGGAGATTGTGCGAGTGTGGCATCCCTGTTTTAAGCTCCAGGAGAGCATGGGAGATTGTGTGAGTGAGGCATCCCTGCCCGGGCTGCAGGAGAGCATGGGAGATTGTGTGAGTGTGGCATCCCTACCCGAGCTCCAGGAGAGCATGGGAGATTGTGCGAGTGAGGCGTCCCCGTTTGAGCTCCAGGAGAGCATGGGAGATTCTGCGAGCAATGCAGCCTGGCCAAGGCTCCAGGAGAGCATGGGAGATTGTGCGAGCGAGGCATCCCTGCCCGGGCTCCAGGAGAGCATGGGAGATTGTGTGAGTGTGGCATCCCTACCCGAGCTCCAGGAGAGCATGGGAGATTGTGCAAGTGAGGCATCCCTGTTTGAGCTCCTGGAGAGCATGGCAGATTCTGCGAGTGAGTCATCCCTGTTTAAGCTCCAGGAGAGCATGGGAGATTGTGCGCACGAGGCATCTCTGCCCGGGCTCCAGGAGAGCATGTTAGATTGTGCGAGCGAGGCATCCCTCCCCGGCTCCAGGAGAGCATGGAAGATTGTGCGAGCGAGGCGTCCCTGCCAGAGTTCTTGGAGAGCATGGGAGATTGTGCGAGCGAGGCACCCCTGCCCGGGCTCCAGGAGAGCATGGGAGATTGTGCGAGCAATGCAGCGTGGCAAGGCTCCAGGAGAGCATGGGAGATTCTGCGAGTGAGGCATCCCTGCCCGAGCTCCAGTAGGGCATGGGAGATTGTGTGAGCGAGGCATCCCTGCCCGGGATCCGGGAGATTGTGCGAGCAATGCAGCCTGGCCAAGGCTCGAGGAGAGCATGGTAGATTCTGCGAGCGAGGTATTCCGGCCAGACAGGGGAACTGCAACCTCCGGAGGTCCCGATGAGGTTTTGAAAATGGGCCCGATGCCGGGACACAGTTCCAGGAGGTCGGGTAAAATCCGCCGGTGCCCCTGCAAAAAGTGGCGCGCAGCAGCAATGCCGTGACATCTGGGGGAATTCCTCGGGCGGATTCACAAATGGCAAAGAGGTGAGAGAGAGAGCCAGGAAGAGATCCGTGCAGGCGAGGTGTCCCAGCCTGTGCTCCAGGAGAGCATGGGAGATTGTGCGAGCGAAGCATCCTTGTTTAAGCTCCAGGAGAGCAGGGAAGATTCTGCAAGCGAGGCATCCCTGCCAGAGTTCCAGGAGAGCATGGGAGATTGTGCGAGCGAGGTGTCCCTGCCCGGGCTCCTGGAGAGCATGGGAGAATCTGCGAGCGAGGCATCCCTGCTCGGGCTCCAGGAGAGCATGGGAGATTGTGCGAGCGTGGCATCCTTGCCCGGGCTCCAGGAGAGCATGGGAGATTGTATAAGTGAGGCATCCCTGCCCGGGCTCCAGGAGACCATGGGAGAATCTGCGAGCGAGGCATCCCTGCATGGGCTCCAGAAGAACATGGGAGATTGTGCGAGCGAGGCATCCCTGTTTGAGCTCCAGGAGAACATGGCAGATTCTGCAAGTGAGGCATCCTTGCCCGGGCTCGAGGAGAGCATGGGAGATTGTGCGAGCGAGGCGTCCCTGTTTGAGCTCCAGGAGAGCATGGTAGATTGTGTGAGTGAGGCATCTCTGCCCGGGCTCCAGGAGAGCATGGGAGATTGTGCGAGCGAGGCATCCCTGTTTAAGCTCCAGGAGAGTATGGTAGATTATGCGAGCGAGGCGTCCCAGCCAGAGTTCCAGGAGAGCATGGGAGATGGTGCGAGTGAGGCATCCTTGCCCGGGCTCCAGGAGGGCATGGGAGATTCTGCAAGCGAGGCGTCCCTGTTTGAGCTCCAGGAGAGCATGGGAGATTGTGCGAGCGAGGTGTCCCTGCCCGGGCTCCAGGAGAGCATGGGAGATTGTGCGAGTGAGGCATCCCAGCCAGAGTTCCAGGAGAGCATGGGAGAATGTGCAAGCGAGGCGTCCCTGTTTGAGCTCCAGGAGTGCATGGAAGATTCTGCGAGTGAGGCATCCCTGCCCGGGCTCCAGGAGAGCATGGGAGATTGTGCGAGCAATGCAGCCTGGCCAGGGCTCCAGGAGAGCATGGGAGATTCTGCGAGCAATGCAGCCTGGCCAAGGCTCCAAGAGAGCATGGGAGAATCTGTGAGCGAGGCATCCCTGTTTGAGCTCCAGGAGAGTATGGGAGATTCTGCAAGCGAGGCATCCCTGTTTAAGCACCAGGAGAGCATGGGAGATTGTGCGAGCGAGGCATCCCTGCCTGGGCTCCAGCAGAGCATGGGAGAATCTGCGAGTGAGGCATCCCTGCCCGGGCTCCAGGAGAACATGGGAGATTGTGTGAACGAGGCGTCCCTGTTTGAGCTCCAGGAGAGCATGGGAGATTGTGTGAGCGAGGCATCCCTGCCCGGGCTCCAGGAGAGCATGGGAGATTGTGCGAGCGAAGCATCCCTGTTTAAGCTCCAGGAGAGCATGGAAGATTGTGTGAGCGATGCAGCCAGGCCAAGGCTCCAGGAGAGCATGGGAGATTCTGCAAGCGAGGCATCCCTGTTTAAGAACCAGGAGAGCTTGGTAGATTCTGCGAGCGAGGTGTCCTTGCCCGTGCTCCAGGAGAGCATGGGAGATTGTGCGAGCGTGGCATCCCTGCCCGAGCTCCAGTAGGGCATGGGAGATTGTGCAAGCAAGGCATCCTTGCCCTGGCTCCAGGAGAGCTTGGTAGATTCTGCGAGCGAGGTGTCCCTGCCCGGGCTCCTGGAGAGCATGGGAGATTGTGCGAGCGAGGCATCCATGCCCGGGCTCCAGGAGAGCATGGGAGATTCTGCAAGCGAGGCATCCCTGCCCGGGCTCCAGGAGAACATGGGAGATTGTGTGAACGAGGCGTCCCTGTTTGAGCTCCAGGAGAGCATGGGAGATTCTGCGAGCAATGCAGCCTGGCCAAGTCTCGAGGAGAGCATGGGAGATTCTGCGAGCGAGGCATCCCTGCCCGTGCTCCAGGAGAGCATGGGAGATTGTGCGAGCATGGCATCCCTGCCCGAGCTCCAGTAGAGCATGGGAGATTGTACGAGCGAGGCATCCCTGTTTGAGCTCCAGGAGAGCATGATAGATTCTGCGAGCGAGGTATTCCGGCCAGACAGGGGATCTGCAACCTCCGGAGGTCCTGATGAGGTTTTGAAAATGGGCCCGATGCCGGGACACAGTTCCAGGAGGTCGGGTAAAATCCGCCGGTGCCCCCGCAAAAAGTGGCACGCAGCAGCAATGCCGTGACGTCTGGGAGAATTCCTCGGGCGGATTCACAAATGGCAAAGAGGTGAGAGAGAGCCAGGAAGAGATCCGTGCGGGCGAGGTGTCCCAGCCAGGGCTCCAGGAGAGCATGGAAGATTCTGCGAGCGAGGCATCCCTGCCCGGGCTCCAGGAGAGCATGGGAGATTCTGCGAGTGAGGCATCCCTGTTTAAGCTCCAGGAGAGTAAGGAAGATTGTGCGAGCGAGGCATCCCTGCCCGGGTTCCGGGAGATTGTGCGAGCGAGGCGTCCCTGTTTAAGCTCCACTAGAGCTTGGTAGATTCTGCGAGCGAGGTGTCCCTGCTCGGGCTCCAGGAGAGCATGGGAGATTGTGCGAGTGAGGCATCCCTGCCCGGGCTCCAGGAGACCATGGGAGAATCTGCGAGCGAGGCGTCCTTGTTTGAGCTCCAGGAGAGCATGGTAGATTGTGCGAGCAATGCAGCCTGGCCAAGGCTCCAGGAGAGCATTGAAGATTGTGCAAGCGAGGCGTTCCAGGAGAGCATGGGAGATTGTGCGAGCGAGGCATCCATGCCCGGGCTCCAGGAGGGCATGGGAGATTGTGCAAGCAATGCAGCCTGGCCAAGGCTCCAGGAGAGCATGGGAGATTCTGCAAGCGAGGCATCCCTGTTTAAGCACCAGGAGAGCTTGGTAAATTCTGCGAGCGAGGTGTCCCTGCCCAGGCTCCAGCAGAGCATGGGAGATTGTGCGAGTGAAGCATCCCTGCCCGGGCTCCAGGAGAGCATGGGAGATTGTGCGAGCGAGGCATCCCTGCCCGGGCTCCAGGAGAGCATGGGAGATTGTGCGAGTGAAGCATCCCTGTTTAAGCTCCAGGAGAGCATGGAAGATTGTGTGAGCGAGTCGTCCCTGCCAGAGTTCCAGGAGAGCATGGGAGATTGTGCGAGTGAGGCATCCTGTTTGAGCTCCAGGAGAGCATGGGAGAATCTGCGAGCGAGGAATCCCTGCCCGTGCTCCAGGAGAGCATGGGAGATTGTGTGAGCGAGGCATCCCTGCCCGGGTTCCGGGAGATTGTGCGAGCGAGGCGTCCCTGTTTAAGCTCCACGAGAGCATGGGAGATTCTGCGAGTGAGGCATCCTTGTCCGGGCTCCAGGAGAGCATGGGAGATTGTGCAAGCGAGGCATCCCTGCCTGGTCTCCAGGAGAGCATGGGAGATTGTGCATGCGAGGCATCCCTGCCCGGGCTCCAGGAGAGCGTGGGAGATTCTGCGACCGAGGCATCCCTGCCCGTGCTCCAGGAGAACATGGGAGATTCTGCGAGCGAAGCATCCCTGTTTAAGCTCCAGGAGAGCATGGAAGATTGTGCGAGCGAGGCGTCCCTGCCAGAGTTCCAGGAGAGCATGGGAGATGGTGCGAGCGAGGCGTCCCTGCCCGGGCTCCAGGAGAGCATGGGAGATTGTGCGAGCGAGGCGTCCCTGTTTGGGCTCCAGGAGAGCATGGGAGATTGCGCGAGCGAGGCATCCATGCCCGTGCTCCAGGAGAGCATGGGAGATTCTGCGAGCAATGCAGCCTGGCCAAGGCTCCAGGAGAGCATGGGAGATTCTGCAAGCGAGGCATCCCTGTTTAAGCACCAGGAGAGCTTGGTAGATTCTGCAAGCGAGGTGTCCCTGCCCTGGCTCCAGCAGAGCATGGGAGATTGTGCGAGTGATGCATCCCTGCCTGGGCTCCAGGAGAGCATGGGAGATTCTGCGAGCAATGCAGGCTGGCCAACACTCTAGGAGAGCATGGGAGATTCTGCGAGTGAGGAATCCCTGCCAGAGTTCTTGGAGAGCATGGGAGATTCTGCGAGGAATGCAGCCTGGCCCAGGCTCCAGGAGAGCATGGGAGATTCTGCAAGCAATGCAGCCTGGCCAAGGCTCCAGGAGAGCTTGGTAGATTCTGCGAGCGAGGCATCCCTGCCTGGGCTCCAGGACAGCATGGGAGATTGTGCGAGTGAGGCATCCCTGCCCGGGCTCCAGGAGAGCATGGGTGAATCTGTGAGCGAGGCATCCCTGCCCGGGCTCCAGGAGAACATGGGAGATTGTGTGAGCGAGGCATCCCTGCCCGGGCTCCAGGAGAGCATGGGAGATTGTGCGAGCGAGGCATCCCTCCCCGGCTCCAGGAGAGCATGGGAGATTGTGCGAGCGAAGCATCCCTGTTTGAGCTCCAGGAGAGCATGGCAGATTCTGCGAGTGAGGCATCCTTGCACGGGCTCCAGGAGAGCATGGGAGATGGTGCGAGCAAGGCTTCCCTGTTTGAGCTCCAGGAGAGCATGGCAGATTCTGCGAGCGAGGCATCCATGCCCGGGCTCCAGGCGAGCATGGGAGATTCTGCGAGCAATGCAGCCTGGCCAAGGCTCCAGGAGAGCATGGGAGATTCTGCAAGCGAGGCATCCCTGTTTAAGCACCAGGAGAGCTTGGTAGATTCTGCAAGCGAGGGGTCCCTGCCCTGGCTCCAGCAGAGCATGGGAGATTGTGCGAGCGATGCATCCCTGCCTGGGCTCCAGGAGAGCATGGGAGATTCTGCGAGTGAGGCATCCCTGCCAGAGTTCTTGGAGAGTATGGGAGATTCTGCGAGCAATGCAGCCTGGCCAAGGCTCCAGGAGAGCATGGGAGATTGTGCGAGCGAGGCATCCCTGCCCGGGCTCCAGGAGAGCATGGGAGATTGTGCGAGCGAGGCATCCCAGTTTTAAGCTCCAGGAGAGCATTGGAGATTGTGCGAGTGAGGCATCCCAGCCCGGGCTCCAATAGAGTATGGGAGATTCTGCGAGCGAGGTATTCCGGCCAGACAGGGGAACTGCAACCTCCGGAGGTCCCGATGAGGTTTTGAAAATGGGCCCGATGCCGGGCCACAGTTCCAGGAGGTCGGGTAAAATCTGCCGGTGTCCCCGCAAAAAGTGGCGCGCTGCAGCAATGCCGTGACGTCTGGGGGAATTCCTCGGGTGGATTCACAAATGGCAAAGAGGTGAGAGAGAGAGCCTGGAAGAGATTCGTGAGGGCGAGGTGTCCCAGCCAGGGCTCCAAGACAGCATGCGAGATTCTGCGAGCAACACAGCCTGGCCTGGGCTCCAGGAGAGCATGGGAGATTGTGCGAGTGACGCATCCCTGCCCGGTCTCCAGGAGAGCATGGGAGATTCTCCGAGCAATGCAGCCTGGCCAAGGCTCCAGGAGAGCATGGGAGAATCTGCGAGCGAGGCGTCCCTGCCTGGGCTCCAGGAGAGCATGGGAGATTCTGTGAGCGAGGCATCCCTGCCCAGGCTCCAGGAGAGCATGGGAGATTGTGCGAGCGAGGCATCCCTGTTTGAGCTCCAGGAGAGCATGGGAGATTGTGCGAGCGAAGCATCCCTGTTTAAGCTCCAGGAGAGCATGGAAGATTGTGCGAGCGAGGAGTTCCAGGAGAGCATGGGAGATGGTGCGAGCGAGGCGTCCCTGCCCGGGCTCCAGGAGAGCATGGCAGATTCTGTGAGCGAGGCATCCCTGCCCGGGCTCCAGGAGAGCATGGGAGATTGCGCGAGCGAGGCATCCATGCCCGGGCTCCAGGAGAGCATGGGAGATTCTCCGAGCAATGCAGCCTGGCCAAGGCTCCAGGAGAGCATGGGAGATTCTGCGAGTGAAGCATCCCTGTTTAAGCTCCAGGAGAGCATGGCAGATTTTGTGAGCGAGGCATCCATGCCCGGGCTCCAGGAGAGCATGGGAGATTGTGCGAGCGAGGCGTCCCTGTTTGAGCTCCAGGAGAGCATGGCAGATTCTGCGAGTGAGGCATCCTTGCCCGGGCTCTAAGAGGGCATGGGAGATTGTGCGAGCGAGGCAACCCTGCCCGGGCTCCAGGAGAGCATGGGAGATTATGCGAGCAATGCAGCCTGGCCAAGGCTCCAGGAGAGCATGGGAGATTCTGCAAGCGAGGTGTCCCTGCTCGGGCTCCAGGAGAGCATGGGAGATTGTGTGAGCAAGGCATCCCTGCCCGGGCTCCAGGAGAGCATGGGAGATTGTGCGAGCGAGGCGTCCTTGTTTGCGCTCCAGGAGAGCATGGTAGATTGTGCGAGCAATGCAGCCTGGCCAAGGCTCCAGGAGAGCATGGGAGATTGTGCGAGTGAAGCATCCCTGTTTAAGCTCCAGGAGAGCATGGAAGATTGTGTGAGCGAGTCGTTCCTGCCAGAGCTCCAGGAGAGCATGGGAGAATCTGCGAGCGAGGCATCCCTGCCCGTGCTCCAGGAGAGCATGGGAGATTGTGCGAGCGTGGCATCCCTGCCCGAGCTCCAGTAGAGCATGGGAGATTGTGCGAGTGAGGCATCTTTGCCTGGTCTCCAGGAGAGCATGGGAGATTGTGCGAGCAATGCAGCCTGGCCAAGGCTCCAGGAGAGCATGGGATATTCTGCAAGCGAGGCATCCCTGTTTAAGCACCAGGAGAGCTTGGTAGATTCTGCAAGTGAGGCATCCCTGCCCGGGCTCCAGGAGAGCATGGGAGATTTGGTGAGCGAGGCATCCCTGCCCGGGCTCCAGGAGAGCATGGGAGATTGTGCAAGCGAGGCATCCCTGTTTAAGAAACAGGAGAGCTTGGTAGATTCTGTGAGCGAGGTGTTCCTGCCCGGGCTCCAGGAGAGCATGGGAGATTGTGCGAGCGAGGCATCCCTGCCCGGGCTCCAGGAGAGCATGGGAGATTCTGCGAGCAATGCAGCCTGGCCAAGGCTCGAGAAGAGCATGGGAGATTGTGTGAGCGAGGCATCCATGCCCGGGCTCCAGGAGAGCATGGAAGATTGTGTGAGCGAGGCGTCCCCACCAGAGTTCCAGGAGAGCATGGGAGATGGTGCGAGCAAGGCATCCCTGTTTGAGCTCCAGGAGAGCATGGCAGATTCTGCGAGCAATGCAGCCTGGCCAAGGCTCCAGGAGAGCATGGGAGATTGTGCGAGCGAGGCATCCCTGTTTGAGCTCCAGGAGAGCATGGCAGATACTGCGAGTGAGGCATCCTTGCCCGGGCTCCAGGAGGGCATGGGAGATTGTGCAAGCAATGCAGCCTGGCCAAGGCTCCAGGAGAGCATGGGAGATTCTGCAAGTGAGGCATCCCTGTTTAAGCACCAGGAGAGCTTGGTAAATTCTGCGAGCGAGGTGTCCCTGCCCGGGAACCAGGAGAGCATGGGAGATTGTGTGAGCGAGTCATCCCTGCCAGAGTTCCAGGAGAGCATGGGAGATGGTGCGAGCGAGGCATCCATGCCCGGGCTCCAGGAGAGCATGGGAGATTGTGCGAGTGAGGCGTCCCTGCCAGAGTTCTTGGAGAGCATGGCAGATTCTGCGAGTGAGGCATCGTTGCCCGGGCTCCAAGAGAGCATGGGAGATTCTGCGAGTGAGGCATCCCTGCCAGAGCTCCAGGAGAGCATGGGAAATTGTGCAAGCGAGGCTTCCCTGTTTAAGCACCAGGAGAGCATGGAAGATTGTGTGAGTGAGTCGTCCCTGCCAGAGTTCCAGGAGAGCATGGGAGATGGTGCGAGCGAGGCATCCATGCCCGGGCTCCAGGAGAGCATGGGAGATTGTGCGAGTGAGGCATCCCTGTTTGAGCTCCAGGAGAGCATGGGAGAATCTGCGAGCGAAGCATCCCTGTTTGAGCTCCAGGAGAGCATGGGAGATTGTGCGAGCGAGGCATCCCTGTTTAAGCTCCATGAGAGCATGGGAGATTCTGCGAGTGAGGCATCCTTGCCCGGGCTCCGGGAGATTGTGCTAGCGAGGCGTCCCTGCCCTGGCTTCAGGAGAGCATGGGAGATTGTGTGAGCGAGGCATCCCTGCCCGGGCTCCAGGAGAGCATGGGAGATTCTGCGAGCAATGCAGCCTGGCCAAGGCTCCAGGAGAGCATGGGAGATTGTGCGAGCGAAGCATCCCTGTTTAAGCACCAGGAGAGCTTGGTAGATTCTGAAAGCGAGGTGTCCCTGCCCTGGCTCCAGGAGAGCATGGGAGATTGTGTGAGCGAGGCATCCCTGCCCGGGCTCCAGGAGAGCATGGGAGATTGTGCGAGCGAGGCATCCCTCCCCGGCTCCAGGAGAGCATGGGAGATTGTGCGAGCGAAGCATCCCTGTTTGAGCTCCAGGAGAGCATGGAAGATTCTGCGAGCGAGGCATCCCTGTTTAAGCTCCAGGAGAGCATGGAAGATTGTGTGAGCGAGTCGTCCCTGCCAGAGTTCCAGGAGAGCATGGGAGAATGTGCGAGCGAGGCATCCCTGTTTAAGCTCCAGGAGAGTATGGTAGATTCTGCGAGCAAAGGAGCCTAGCCAAGGCTCCAGGAGAGCATGGGAGATGGTGCGAGCAAGGCATCCCTGTTTGAGCTCCAGGAGAGCATGGGAGATTGTGCGAGTGAGGCATCCCTGTTTGAGCTCCAGGAGAGCATGGGAGAATCTGCGAGCGAGGCATCCCTGCCCAAGCTCCAGTAGAGCATGGGAGATTGTGCGAGCGAGGCATCCCTGTTTAAGCTCCATGAGAGCATGGGAGATTCTGCGAGTGAGGCATCCTTGCCCGGGTTCTGGGAGATTCTGCGAGCAATGCAGCCTGGCCAAGGCTCCAGGAGAGCATGGAAGATTGTGTGAGAGAGGCATCCATGACCGGGCTCCAGGAGAGCATGGGAGATTCTGCGAGCAATGCAGCCTGCCCAAGGCTCCAGGAGAGCATGGGAGAATGTGCGAGCGAGGCATCCCTGTTTAAGCTCCAGGAGAGTATGGTAGATTCTGCGAGCAAAGGAGCCTAGCCAAGGCTCCAGGAGAGCATGGGAGATGGTGCGAGCAAGGCATCCCTGTTTGAGCTCCAGGAGAGCATGGCAGATTCTGCGAGTGAGGCATCCTTGCCCGGGCTCCAGGAGAACATGGGAGATTGTGTGAGCGAGGGGTCCCTGCCTGGGCTCCAGGAGAGCATGGGAGATTCTGTGAGCGAGGCATCCCTGCCCAGGCTCCAGGAGAGCATGGGAGATTGTGCGAGCGTGGCATCCTTGCCCGGGCTCCAGGAGAGCATGGGAGATTGTGCGAGCGAAGCATCCCTGTTTAAGCTCCAGGAGAGCATGGAAGATTGTGTGAGCGAGGCGTCCCAGCCAGAGTTCCAGGAGAGCATGGTAGATTCTGCGAGCAATGCAGCCTGGCCAAGGCTCCAGGAGAGCATGGGAGATGGTGCGAGCGAGGCAACCCTATTTAATCTCCAGGAGAGCATGGGAGATTCTGCAAGCGAGGCAACCCTGTTTAAGCACCAGGAGAGCTTGGTAGATTCTGCAAGCGAGGTGTCCCTGCCCGGGCTCCAGGAGAGCATGGGAGATTGTGCGAGTGAGGCATCCCTGTCCGGGCTCCAGGAGAGCATGGGAGATTCTGCGAGCGAGGCATCCCTGCCTGGGCTCCAGGAGAACATGGGAGATTGTGCGAGCGAGGCGTCCCCACCAGAGTTCCAGGAGAGCATGGGAGATTGTGCGAGCGAAGCATCCCTGTTTAAGCTCCAGGAGAGCATGGGAGATTCTGCGAGCAATCCAGCCTGGCCAAGGCTCCAGGAGAGTATGGGAAATTGTGCGAGTGAAGCATCCCTGCCCGGGCTCCAGGAGAGCATGGGAGATTGTGCGAGCATGGAATCCTTGCCCGAGCTCCAGTAGGGCATGGGAGATTGTGCAAGCGAGGCATCCCTGTTTGAGCTCCAGGAGAGCATGGCAGATTCTGTGAGTGAGGCATCCTTGCCCGGGCTCCAGGAGGGCATGGGAGATTGTGCGAGCGAGGCATCCATGCCCGGGCTCCAGGAGAGCATGGGAGATTCTGCGAGCAATGCAGCCTGGCCAAGGCTCCAGGAGAGCTTGGTAGATTCTGCGAGCAAGGCATCCCTGCCCGGGCTCCAGGAGAGCATGGGAGATTGTGCGAGCGAAGCATCCCTGTTTAAGCTCCAGGAGAGCATGGAAGATTGTGCGAGCGAGGCATCCCCGCCAGAGTTCCAGGAGAGCATGGGAGATGGTACGAGCGAGGCATCCATGCCCGGGCTCCAGGAGAGCATGGGAGATTGTGCGAGCGAGGCATCCCTGCCTGGGCTCCAGGAGAGTATGGGAGATTGTGCGAGCGTGGAATCCCTGCCCGAGCTCCAGTAGGGCATGGGAGATTATGCGAGCGAGGCGTCCCTGTTTAAGCTCCACGAGAGCATGGGAGATTCTGCGAGCAATGCAGCCTGGCCAAGGCTCCAGGAGAGCATGGAAGATTGTGTGAGAGAGGCATCCATGACCGGGCTCCAGGAGAGCATGGGAGATTCTGCGAGCGAGGTGTCCCTGCCCGGGCTCCAGGAGAGCATGGGAGATTGTGCGAGCAAGGCATCCCTGCCCGGGCTCCAGGAGAGCATGGGAGATTGTGCGAGCGAAGCATCCTTGTTTAAGCTTCAGGAGAGCATGGAAGATTGTGTGAGCGAGGCATCCCCGCCAGAGTTCCAGGAGAGCATGGGAGATGGTACGAGCGAGGCATCCATGCCCGGGCTCCAGGAGAGCATGGGAGATTGTGCGAGCGAGGCATCACTGCCCGGGCTCCAGTAGGGCATGGGAGATTGTGCGAGCGAGGCGTCCCTGTTTAAGCTCCACGAGAGCATGGGAGATTGTGCGAGCAATGCAGCCTGGCCAAGGCTCCAGGAGAGCATGGGAGATTGTGCGAGCGAGACATCCCTGTTGAAGCTCCAGGAGAGCATGGAAGATTCTGCGAGCAATGCAGCCTGGCCAAGGCTCCAGGAGAGCATGGGAGATTGTGGAAGCGAGGCATCCCTGCCCGGGCTCCAGGAGAGCATGGGAGATTGTGTGAGCGAGGCATCCCTGCCCGGGCTCCAGGAGAGCATGGGAGATTGTGCGAGCGAGGCAACCCTGTTTGAGCTCCAGGAGAGCATGGCAGATTCTGCGAGCGTGGCATCCTTGCCCGGGCTCCAGGAGAGCATGGGAGATTGTGCGAGGAATGCAGCCTGGCCCAGGCTCCAGGAGAGCATGGGAGATTCTGCGAGCAATGCAGCCTGGCCAAGGCTCCAGGAGAGCATGGGAGATTCTGCAAGCGAGGCTTCCCTGTTTAAGCACCAGGAGAGTTTGGTAGATTCTGCGAGCGAGGCATCCCTGCCTGGGCTCCAGGACAGCATGGGAGATTGTGCGAGTGAGGCATCCCTCCCCGGCTCCAGGAGAGCATGGGAGATTGTGCGAGCGAAGCATCCCTGTTTGAGCTCCAGGAGAGCATGGCAGATTCTGCGAGTGAGGCATCGTTGCCCGGGCTCCAGGAGGGCATGGGAGATTCTGCGAGCAATGCAGGCTGCCCAAGGCTCCAGGAGAGCATGGGAGATTGTGCGAGCGAGGTGTCCCTGTTTGAGCTCCAGGAGAGCATGGCAGATTCTGCGAGTGAGGCATCCTTGCCCGGGCTCCAGGTGGGCATGGGAGATTGTGCGAGCGAGGCATCCCTGCCCGGGCTCCAGGAGAGCATGGGAGATTCTGCGAGCAATGCAGCCTGGCCAGGGCTCCAGGAGAGCATGGAATATTCTGCGAGTGAGGCATCCATGCCCGGGCTCCAGGAGAGCATGGGAGATTGTGCGAGCGAGGCATCCCTGCCCAGGCTCCAGGAGAGCATGGGAGATTCTGCGAGTGAGGCATCCCTGTTTAAGCTCCAGGAGAGCATGGTAGATTCTGCGAGCAATGCAGCCTGGCCAAGGCTCCAGGAGAGCATGGGAGATTCTGCAAGCGAGGCTTCCCTGTTTAAGCACAAGGACAGCATGGGAGATTGTGCAAGTGAGGTGTCCCTGTTTGAGCTCCAGGAGAGCATGGGAGATTGTGCAAGCGAGGCATCCCTGCCCGGGCTCCAGGCGAGCATGGGAGATTCTGCGAGCAATGCAGCCTGGCCAAGGCTCCAGGAGAGCATGGAAGATTGTGTGAGTGAGGTGTCCCTGTTTGAGCTCCAGGAGAGCATGGGAGATTCTGCAAGCAATGCAGCCTGGCCATGGCTCCAGGAGAGCATGGGAGATTGGCAGGGACGCCTCACTCGCACAGAGTTCTTGGAGAGCATGGGAGATTGCGCGAGCGAGGCATCGTTGCCCGGGCTCCAGGAGAGCATGGGAGATTCTGCGAGTGAGGCATCCCTGCCAGAGTTCTTGGAGAGCATGGGAGATTCTGCGAGCGAGGCTTCCCTGTTTAAGCACCAGGAGAGTTTGGTAGATTCTGCGAGCGAGGCATCCCTGCCTGGGCTCCAGGACAGCATGGGAGATTGTGCGAGTGAGGCATCCCTCCCCGGCTCCAGGAGAGCATGGGAGATTGTGCGAGCGAAGCATCCCTGTTTGAGCTCCAGGAGAGCATGGCAGATTCTGCGAGTGAGGCATCGTTGCCCGGGCTCCAGGAGGGCATGGGAGATTCTGCGAGCAATGCAGGCTGCCCAAGGCTCCAGGAGAGCATGGGAAATTGTGCGAGCGAGGCATCCCTGCCCAGGCTCCAGGAGAGCATGGGAGATTCTGCGAGTGAGTCATCCCAGTTTAAGCTCCACAAGAGTATGGGAGATTCTGTGAGTGAGGCATCCATGCCCGGGCTCCAGGAGAGCATGGGAGATTGTGCGAGCAATGCAGCGTGGCAAGGCTCCAGGAGAGCATGGGAGATTCTGCGAGTGAGGCATCCCTGCCAGAGTTCTTGGAGAGCATGGGAGATTGTGCGAGCAATGCAGCCTGGCCAAGGCTCCTGGAGAGCATGGGAGATTCTGCAAGCGAGGCTTCCCTGTTTAAACACCAGGAGAGTTTGGTAGATTCTGCGAGCGAGGCATCCCTGTTTTAAGCTCCAGGAGAGCTTGGTAGATTCTGCGAGTGAGGCATCCTTGCCCGGGCTCCAAGAGAGCATGGGAGATTGTGCAAGCGAGGCATCCCTGCCCGGGCTCCAGGAGAGCATGGGAGATTGTGCGAGCCATGCAGCCTGGCCAAGGCTCCAGGAGAGCATGGGAGATTCTGCAAGCGAGGCTTCCCTGTTTAAGCACCAGGAGAGCATGGGAGATTCTGCGAGTGAGGTGTCTGCCCGGGCTCCAGGAGAGCATGGGAGATTGTGTGAGCAATGCAGCCTGGCCAAGGCTCCAGGAGAGCATGGGAGAATCTGCGAGCGAGGCATCCTTGCCCGGGCTCCAGGAGAGCTTGGTAGATTCTGCGAGCGAGGCATCCCTGCCCGGGATCCAGGAGAGCATGGGAGATTTTGCGAGCAATGCAGCCTGGCCAAGGCTCCAGGAGAGCATGGGAGATTGTGCGAGCGAGGCATCCCTGCCCGGGCTCCAGGAAAGCATGGGAGATTCTGCGAGAGAGGCATCCAAGTTTAAGCTCCAGGACAGCATGGGAGATTGTGCAAGCAATGCAGCCGGGCCAAGGCTCCAGGAGAGCATGGGAGATTCTGCGAGCGAGGTGTCCCTGCCCGGGCTCCAGGAGAGCATGGGAGATTGTGTGAGCGAGGCATCCCTGCCTGGGCTCCAGGAGAGCATGGAAGATTCTGCGAGTGAGGCATCCCTGTATAAGCTCCACAAGAGTATGGGAGATTCTGCGAGAGAGGCGTTCCTGTTTGAGCTCCAGGAGAGCATGGCAGATTCTGTGAGTGAGGCATCCTTGCCCGGGCTCCAGGAGAGCATGGGAGATTGTGGAAGCGAGGCATCCCTGCCCAGGCTCCAGGAGAGCATGGGAGATTCTGCGAGCAATGCAGCCTGGCCAAGGCTCCAGGAGAGCATGGGAGATTCTGCAAGCGAGGCTTCCCTGTTTAAGCACCAGGCGAGCATGGGAGATTCTACGAGCAATGCAGCCTGGCCAAGGCTCCAGGAGAGCAAGGAAGATTCTGTAAGCAAAGTAGCTTGGTCAGGGCTCCAGGAGAGTATGGGAGATTCTGCGAGCGAGGCATCCCTGTTTAAGATCCTGGAGAGCATGGGAGATTCTGCGAGTGAAGCTTCCCTGCCCGGGCTCCAGGAGAGCATGGGAGATTGTCCGAGCGAGGCATCACTGTTTGAGCTCCAGGAGAGCATGGGAGAATCTGCGAGCGAGGCATCCCTGCCCTGGCTCCAGGAGAGAATGGGAGATTGTGTGAGCGTGGCATCTCTGCCCGGGCTCCAGGAGAGAATGGGAGATTGTGCGAGCGAGGCATCCCTGTTTTAAGCTCCAGGAGAGTTTGGTAGATTCTGCGAGCGAGGCTTCCCTGTTTAAGCACCAGGAGAGTTTGGTAGATTCTGCGAGCGAGGCATCCCTGCCTGGGCTCCAGGACAGCATGGGAGATTGTGCGAGTGAGGCGTCCCTGTTTCAGCTCCAGGAGAGCATGGCAGATTCTGTGAGCAATGCAGCCTGGCCATGGCTCCAGGAGAGCATGGGAGATTGTGCGAGTGAGGCGTCCCTGCCAGAGTTCTTGGAGAGCATGGGAGATTGTGCGAGCGAGGCATCCCTGTTTTAAGCTCCAGGAGAGTTTGGTAGATTCTGCGAGCGAGGCATCCCTCCCCGGCTCCAGGAGAGCATGGGAGATTGTGCGAGCGAAGCATCCCTGTTTGAGCTCCAGGAGAGCATGGCAGATTCTGCGAGTGAGGCATCGTTGCCCGGGCTCCAGGCGAGCATGGGAGATTCTACGAGCAATGCAGCCTGGCCAAGGCTCCAGGAGAGCATAGGAGATTGTGCGAGCGAGGCATCCCTGCCCGGGCTCCAGGAGAGCATGGCAGATTCTGCGAGTGAGGCATCCCTGTTTAAGCTCCAGGAGAGCTTCGTAGATTCTGTGAGCAATGCAGCCTGGCCAAGGCTCCAGGAGAGCATGGGAGATTCTGCAAGCGAGGCTTCCCTGTTTAAGCACCAGGAGAGTTTGGTAGATTCTGCGAGCGAGGCATCCCTGCCTGGGCTCCAGGAGAGCATTGGAGATTGTGCGAGCGAGGCATTCCTGTTTGAGCTTCAGGAGAGCATGGCAGATTCTGCGAGTGAGGCATCCTTGTCCGGGCTCCAGGAGAGCATGGGAGATTCTCCGAGCAATGCAGCCTGGCCAAGGCTCCAGGCGAGCATGGGAGATTCTGCGAGCGAGGCATCCCTGTCCGGGCTCCAGGAGAGCATGGGAGAATCTGCGAGCAACAAAACCTGGCCATGGCTCCAGGAGAGCAAGGAAGATTCTGTAAGCAAAGTAGCTTGGTCAGGGCTCCAGGAGAGTATGGGAGATTCTGCGAGCGAGGCATCCCTGTTTAAGATCCTGGAGAGCATGGGAGATTCTGCGAGCGAGGCATCCATGCCCGGGCTCCAGGAGAGCATGGGAGATTGTATAAGTGAGGCATCCCTGCCCGGGCTCCAGGAGACCATGGGAGAATCTGCGAGCGAGGCATCCCTGCATGGGCTCCAGAAGAACATGGGAGATTGTGCGAGCGAGGCATCCCTGTTTGAGCTCCAGGAGAACATGGCAGATTCTGCAAGTGAGGCATCCTTGCCCGGGCTCGAGGAGAGCATGGGAGATTGTGCGAGCGAGGCGTCCCTGTTTGAGCTCCAGGAGAGCATGGTAGATTGTGTGAGTGAGGCATCTCTGCCCGGGCTCCAGGAGAGCATGGGAGATTGTGCGAGCGAGGCATCCCTGTTTAAGCTCCAGGAGAGTATGGTAGATTATGCGAGCGAGGCGTCCCAGCCAGAGTTCCAGGAGAGCATGGGAGATGGTGCGAGTGAGGCATCCTTGCCCGGGCTCCAGGAGGGCATGGGAGATTCTGCAAGCGAGGCGTCCCTGTTTGAGCTCCAGGAGAGCATGGGAGATTGTGCGAGCGAGGTGTCCCTGCCCGGGCTCCAGGAGAGCATGGGAGATTGTGCGAGTGAGGCATCCCAGCCAGAGTTCCAGGAGAGCATGGGAGAATGTGCAAGCGAGGCGTCCCTGTTTGAGCTCCAGGAGTGCATGGAAGATTCTGCGAGTGAGGCATCCCTGCCCGGGCTCCAGGAGAGCATGGGAGATTGTGCGAGCAATGCAGCCTGGCCAGGGCTCCAGGAGAGCATGGGAGATTCTGCGAGCAATGCAGCCTGGCCAAGGCTCCAAGAGAGCATGGGAGAATCTGTGAGCGAGGCATCCCTGTTTGAGCTCCAGGAGAGTATGGGAGATTCTGCAAGCGAGGCATCCCTGTTTAAGCACCAGGAGAGCATGGGAGATTGTGCGAGCGAGGCATCCCTGCCTGGGCTCCAGCAGAGCATGGGAGAATCTGCGAGTGAGGCATCCCTGCCCGGGCTCCAGGAGAACATGGGAGATTGTGTGAACGAGGCGTCCCTGTTTGAGCTCCAGGAGAGCATGGGAGATTGTGTGAGCGAGGCATCCCTGCCCGGGCTCCAGGAGAGCATGGGAGATTGTGCGAGCGAAGCATCCCTGTTTAAGCTCCAGGAGAGCATGGAAGATTGTGTGAGCGATGCAGCCAGGCCAAGGCTCCAGGAGAGCATGGGAGATTCTGCAAGCGAGGCATCCCTGTTTAAGAACCAGGAGAGCTTGGTAGATTCTGCGAGCGAGGTGTCCTTGCCCGTGCTCCAGGAGAGCATGGGAGATTGTGCGAGCGTGGCATCCCTGCCCGAGCTCCAGTAGGGCATGGGAGATTGTGCAAGCAAGGCATCCTTGCCCTGGCTCCAGGAGAGCTTGGTAGATTCTGCGAGCGAGGTGTCCCTGCCCGGGCTCCTGGAGAGCATGGGAGATTGTGCGAGCGAGGCATCCATGCCCGGGCTCCAGGAGAGCATGGGAGATTCTGCAAGCGAGGCATCCCTGCCCGGGCTCCAGGAGAACATGGGAGATTGTGTGAACGAGGCGTCCCTGTTTGAGCTCCAGGAGAGCATGGGAGATTCTGCGAGCAATGCAGCCTGGCCAAGTCTCGAGGAGAGCATGGGAGATTCTGCGAGCGAGGCATCCCTGCCCGTGCTCCAGGAGAGCATGGGAGATTGTGCGAGCATGGCATCCCTGCCCGAGCTCCAGTAGAGCATGGGAGATTGTACGAGCGAGGCATCCCTGTTTGAGCTCCAGGAGAGCATGATAGATTCTGCGAGCGAGGTATTCCGGCCAGACAGGGGATCTGCAACCTCCGGAGGTCCTGATGAGGTTTTGAAAATGGGCCCGATGCCGGGACACAGTTCCAGGAGGTCGGGTAAAATCCGCCGGTGCCCCCGCAAAAAGTGGCACGCAGCAGCAATGCCGTGACGTCTGGGAGAATTCCTCGGGCGGATTCACAAATGGCAAAGAGGTGAGAGAGAGCCAGGAAGAGATCCGTGCGGGCGAGGTGTCCCAGCCAGGGCTCCAGGAGAGCATGGAAGATTCTGCGAGCGAGGCATCCCTGCCCGGGCTCCAGGAGAGCATGGGAGATTCTGCGAGTGAGGCATCCCTGTTTAAGCTCCAGGAGAGTAAGGAAGATTGTGCGAGCGAGGCATCCCTGCCCGGGTTCCGGGAGATTGTGCGAGCGAGGCGTCCCTGTTTAAGCTCCACTAGAGCTTGGTAGATTCTGCGAGCGAGGTGTCCCTGCTCGGGCTCCAGGAGAGCATGGGAGATTGTGCGAGTGAGGCATCCCTGCCCGGGCTCCAGGAGACCATGGGAGAATCTGCGAGCGAGGCGTCCTTGTTTGAGCTCCAGGAGAGCATGGTAGATTGTGCGAGCAATGCAGCCTGGCCAAGGCTCCAGGAGAGCATTGAAGATTGTGCAAGCGAGGCGTTCCAGGAGAGCATGGGAGATTGTGCGAGCGAGGCATCCATGCCCGGGCTCCAGGAGGGCATGGGAGATTGTGCAAGCAATGCAGCCTGGCCAAGGCTCCAGGAGAGCATGGGAGATTCTGCAAGCGAGGCATCCCTGTTTAAGCACCAGGAGAGCTTGGTAAATTCTGCGAGCGAGGTGTCCCTGCCCAGGCTCCAGCAGAGCATGGGAGATTGTGCGAGTGAAGCATCCCTGCCCGGGCTCCAGGAGAGCATGGGAGATTGTGCGAGCGAGGCATCCCTGCCCGGGCTCCAGGAGAGCATGGGAGATTGTGCGAGTGAAGCATCCCTGTTTAAGCTCCAGGAGAGCATGGAAGATTGTGTGAGCGAGTCGTCCCTGCCAGAGTTCCAGGAGAGCATGGGAGATTGTGCGAGTGAGGCATCCTGTTTGAGCTCCAGGAGAGCATGGGAGAATCTGCGAGCGAGGAATCCCTGCCCGTGCTCCAGGAGAGCATGGGAGATTGTGTGAGCGAGGCATCCCTGCCCGGGTTCCGGGAGATTGTGCGAGCGAGGCGTCCCTGTTTAAGCTCCACGAGAGCATGGGAGATTCTGCGAGTGAGGCATCCTTGTCCGGGCTCCAGGAGAGCATGGGAGATTGTGCAAGCGAGGCATCCCTGCCTGGTCTCCAGGAGAGCATGGGAGATTGTGCATGCGAGGCATCCCTGCCCGGGCTCCAGGAGAGCGTGGGAGATTCTGCGACCGAGGCATCCCTGCCCGTGCTCCAGGAGAACATGGGAGATTCTGCGAGCGAAGCATCCCTGTTTAAGCTCCAGGAGAGCATGGAAGATTGTGCGAGCGAGGCGTCCCTGCCAGAGTTCCAGGAGAGCATGGGAGATGGTGCGAGCGAGGCGTCCCTGCCCGGGCTCCAGGAGAGCATGGGAGATTGTGCGAGCGAGGCGTCCCTGTTTGGGCTCCAGGAGAGCATGGGAGATTGCGCGAGCGAGGCATCCATGCCCGTGCTCCAGGAGAGCATGGGAGATTCTGCGAGCAATGCAGCCTGGCCAAGGCTCCAGGAGAGCATGGGAGATTCTGCAAGCGAGGCATCCCTGTTTAAGCACCAGGAGAGCTTGGTAGATTCTGCAAGCGAGGTGTCCCTGCCCTGGCTCCAGCAGAGCATG
Organism: Taudactylus pleione; assembly: GCA_031769625.1. Taxonomy (NCBI): domain Eukaryota; kingdom Metazoa; phylum Chordata; class Amphibia; order Anura; family Myobatrachidae; genus Taudactylus; species Taudactylus pleione. The sequence goes on along the minus strand of JAUIMM010000138.1, from coordinate 8,091,157 downwards.
GGAGATTGTGCGAGTGATGCATCCCTGCCTGGGCTCCAGGAGAGCATGGGAGATTCTGCGAGCAATGCAGGCTGGCCAACACTCTAGGAGAGCATGGGAGATTCTGCGAGTGAGGAATCCCTGCCAGAGTTCTTGGAGAGCATGGGAGATTCTGCGAGGAATGCAGCCTGGCCCAGGCTCCAGGAGAGCATGGGAGATTCTGCAAGCAATGCAGCCTGGCCAAGGCTCCAGGAGAGCTTGGTAGATTCTGCGAGCGAGGCATCCCTGCCTGGGCTCCAGGACAGCATGGGAGATTGTGCGAGTGAGGCATCCCTGCCCGGGCTCCAGGAGAGCATGGGTGAATCTGTGAGCGAGGCATCCCTGCCCGGGCTCCAGGAGAACATGGGAGATTGTGTGAGCGAGGCATCCCTGCCCGGGCTCCAGGAGAGCATGGGAGATTGTGCGAGCGAGGCATCCCTCCCCGGCTCCAGGAGAGCATGGGAGATTGTGCGAGCGAAGCATCCCTGTTTGAGCTCCAGGAGAGCATGGCAGATTCTGCGAGTGAGGCATCCTTGCACGGGCTCCAGGAGAGCATGGGAGATGGTGCGAGCAAGGCTTCCCTGTTTGAGCTCCAGGAGAGCATGGCAGATTCTGCGAGCGAGGCATCCATGCCCGGGCTCCAGGCGAGCATGGGAGATTCTGCGAGCAATGCAGCCTGGCCAAGGCTCCAGGAGAGCATGGGAGATTCTGCAAGCGAGGCATCCCTGTTTAAGCACCAGGAGAGCTTGGTAGATTCTGCAAGCGAGGGGTCCCTGCCCTGGCTCCAGCAGAGCATGGGAGATTGTGCGAGCGATGCATCCCTGCCTGGGCTCCAGGAGAGCATGGGAGATTCTGCGAGTGAGGCATCCCTGCCAGAGTTCTTGGAGAGTATGGGAGATTCTGCGAGCAATGCAGCCTGGCCAAGGCTCCAGGAGAGCATGGGAGATTGTGCGAGCGAGGCATCCCTGCCCGGGCTCCAGGAGAGCATGGGAGATTGTGCGAGCGAGGCATCCCAGTTTTAAGCTCCAGGAGAGCATTGGAGATTGTGCGAGTGAGGCATCCCAGCCCGGGCTCCAGGAGAGTATGGGAGATTCTGCGAGCGAGGTATTCCGGCCAGACAGGGGAACTGCAACCTCCGGAGGTCCCGATGAGGTTTTGAAAATGGGCCCGATGCCGGGCCACAGTTCCAGGAGGTCGGGTAAAATCTGCCGGTGTCCCCGCAAAAAGTGGCGCGCTGCAGCAATGCCGTGACGTCTGGGGGAATTCCTCGGGTGGATTCACAAATGGCAAAGAGGTGAGAGAGAGAGCCTGGAAGAGATTCGTGAGGGCGAGGTGTCCCAGCCAGGGCTCCAAGACAGCATGCGAGATTCTGCGAGCAACACAGCCTGGCCTGGGCTCCAGGAGAGCATGGGAGATTGTGCGAGTGACGCATCCCTGCCCGGTCTCCAGGAGAGCATGGGAGATTCTCCGAGCAATGCAGCCTGGCCAAGGCTCCAGGAGAGCATGGGAGAATCTGCGAGCGAGGCGTCCCTGCCTGGGCTCCAGGAGAGCATGGGAGATTCTGTGAGCGAGGCATCCCTGCCCAGGCTCCAGGAGAGCATGGGAGATTGTGCGAGCGAGGCATCCCTGTTTGAGCTCCAGGAGAGCATGGGAGATTGTGCGAGCGAAGCATCCCTGTTTAAGCTCCAGGAGAGCATGGAAGATTGTGCGAGCGAGGAGTTCCAGGAGAGCATGGGAGATGGTGCGAGCGAGGCGTCCCTGCCCGGGCTCCAGGAGAGCATGGCAGATTCTGTGAGCGAGGCATCCCTGCCCGGGCTCCAGGAGAGCATGGGAGATTGCGCGAGCGAGGCATCCATGCCCGGGCTCCAGGAGAGCATGGGAGATTCTCCGAGCAATGCAGCCTGGCCAAGGCTCCAGGAGAGCATGGGAGATTCTGCGAGTGAAGCATCCCTGTTTAAGCTCCAGGAGAGCATGGCAGATTTTGTGAGCGAGGCATCCATGCCCGGGCTCCAGGAGAGCATGGGAGATTGTGCGAGCGAGGCGTCCCTGTTTGAGCTCCAGGAGAGCATGGCAGATTCTGCGAGTGAGGCATCCTTGCCCGGGCTCTAAGAGGGCATGGGAGATTGTGCGAGCGAGGCAACCCTGCCCGGGCTCCAGGAGAGCATGGGAGATTATGCGAGCAATGCAGCCTGGCCAAGGCTCCAGGAGAGCATGGGAGATTCTGCAAGCGAGGTGTCCCTGCTCGGGCTCCAGGAGAGCATGGGAGATTGTGTGAGCAAGGCATCCCTGCCCGGGCTCCAGGAGAGCATGGGAGATTGTGCGAGCGAGGCGTCCTTGTTTGCGCTCCAGGAGAGCATGGTAGATTGTGCGAGCAATGCAGCCTGGCCAAGGCTCCAGGAGAGCATGGGAGATTGTGCGAGTGAAGCATCCCTGTTTAAGCTCCAGGAGAGCATGGAAGATTGTGTGAGCGAGTCGTTCCTGCCAGAGCTCCAGGAGAGCATGGGAGAATCTGCGAGCGAGGCATCCCTGCCCGTGCTCCAGGAGAGCATGGGAGATTGTGCGAGCGTGGCATCCCTGCCCGAGCTCCAGTAGAGCATGGGAGATTGTGCGAGTGAGGCATCTTTGCCTGGTCTCCAGGAGAGCATGGGAGATTGTGCGAGCAATGCAGCCTGGCCAAGGCTCCAGGAGAGCATGGGATATTCTGCAAGCGAGGCATCCCTGTTTAAGCACCAGGAGAGCTTGGTAGATTCTGCAAGTGAGGCATCCCTGCCCGGGCTCCAGGAGAGCATGGGAGATTTGGTGAGCGAGGCATCCCTGCCCGGGCTCCAGGAGAGCATGGGAGATTGTGCAAGCGAGGCATCCCTGTTTAAGAAACAGGAGAGCTTGGTAGATTCTGTGAGCGAGGTGTTCCTGCCCGGGCTCCAGGAGAGCATGGGAGATTGTGCGAGCGAGGCATCCCTGCCCGGGCTCCAGGAGAGCATGGGAGATTCTGCGAGCAATGCAGCCTGGCCAAGGCTCGAGAAGAGCATGGGAGATTGTGTGAGCGAGGCATCCATGCCCGGGCTCCAGGAGAGCATGGAAGATTGTGTGAGCGAGGCGTCCCCACCAGAGTTCCAGGAGAGCATGGGAGATGGTGCGAGCAAGGCATCCCTGTTTGAGCTCCAGGAGAGCATGGCAGATTCTGCGAGCAATGCAGCCTGGCCAAGGCTCCAGGAGAGCATGGGAGATTGTGCGAGCGAGGCATCCCTGTTTGAGCTCCAGGAGAGCATGGCAGATACTGCGAGTGAGGCATCCTTGCCCGGGCTCCAGGAGGGCATGGGAGATTGTGCAAGCAATGCAGCCTGGCCAAGGCTCCAGGAGAGCATGGGAGATTCTGCAAGTGAGGCATCCCTGTTTAAGCACCAGGAGAGCTTGGTAAATTCTGCGAGCGAGGTGTCCCTGCCCGGGAACCAGGAGAGCATGGGAGATTGTGTGAGCGAGTCATCCCTGCCAGAGTTCCAGGAGAGCATGGGAGATGGTGCGAGCGAGGCATCCATGCCCGGGCTCCAGGAGAGCATGGGAGATTGTGCGAGTGAGGCGTCCCTGCCAGAGTTCTTGGAGAGCATGGCAGATTCTGCGAGTGAGGCATCGTTGCCCGGGCTCCAAGAGAGCATGGGAGATTCTGCGAGTGAGGCATCCCTGCCAGAGCTCCAGGAGAGCATGGGAAATTGTGCAAGCGAGGCTTCCCTGTTTAAGCACCAGGAGAGCATGGAAGATTGTGTGAGTGAGTCGTCCCTGCCAGAGTTCCAGGAGAGCATGGGAGATGGTGCGAGCGAGGCATCCATGCCCGGGCTCCAGGAGAGCATGGGAGATTGTGCGAGTGAGGCATCCCTGTTTGAGCTCCAGGAGAGCATGGGAGAATCTGCGAGCGAAGCATCCCTGTTTGAGCTCCAGGAGAGCATGGGAGATTGTGCGAGCGAGGCATCCCTGTTTAAGCTCCATGAGAGCATGGGAGATTCTGCGAGTGAGGCATCCTTGCCCGGGCTCCGGGAGATTGTGCTAGCGAGGCGTCCCTGCCCTGGCTTCAGGAGAGCATGGGAGATTGTGTGAGCGAGGCATCCCTGCCCGGGCTCCAGGAGAGCATGGGAGATTCTGCGAGCAATGCAGCCTGGCCAAGGCTCCAGGAGAGCATGGGAGATTGTGCGAGCGAAGCATCCCTGTTTAAGCACCAGGAGAGCTTGGTAGATTCTGAAAGCGAGGTGTCCCTGCCCTGGCTCCAGGAGAGCATGGGAGATTGTGTGAGCGAGGCATCCCTGCCCGGGCTCCAGGAGAGCATGGGAGATTGTGCGAGCGAGGCATCCCTCCCCGGCTCCAGGAGAGCATGGGAGATTGTGCGAGCGAAGCATCCCTGTTTGAGCTCCAGGAGAGCATGGAAGATTCTGCGAGCGAGGCATCCCTGTTTAAGCTCCAGGAGAGCATGGAAGATTGTGTGAGCGAGTCGTCCCTGCCAGAGTTCCAGGAGAGCATGGGAGAATGTGCGAGCGAGGCATCCCTGTTTAAGCTCCAGGAGAGTATGGTAGATTCTGCGAGCAAAGGAGCCTAGCCAAGGCTCCAGGAGAGCATGGGAGATGGTGCGAGCAAGGCATCCCTGTTTGAGCTCCAGGAGAGCATGGGAGATTGTGCGAGTGAGGCATCCCTGTTTGAGCTCCAGGAGAGCATGGGAGAATCTGCGAGCGAGGCATCCCTGCCCAAGCTCCAGTAGAGCATGGGAGATTGTGCGAGCGAGGCATCCCTGTTTAAGCTCCATGAGAGCATGGGAGATTCTGCGAGTGAGGCATCCTTGCCCGGGTTCTGGGAGATTCTGCGAGCAATGCAGCCTGGCCAAGGCTCCAGGAGAGCATGGAAGATTGTGTGAGAGAGGCATCCATGACCGGGCTCCAGGAGAGCATGGGAGATTCTGCGAGCAATGCAGCCTGCCCAAGGCTCCAGGAGAGCATGGGAGAATGTGCGAGCGAGGCATCCCTGTTTAAGCTCCAGGAGAGTATGGTAGATTCTGCGAGCAAAGGAGCCTAGCCAAGGCTCCAGGAGAGCATGGGAGATGGTGCGAGCAAGGCATCCCTGTTTGAGCTCCAGGAGAGCATGGCAGATTCTGCGAGTGAGGCATCCTTGCCCGGGCTCCAGGAGAACATGGGAGATTGTGTGAGCGAGGGGTCCCTGCCTGGGCTCCAGGAGAGCATGGGAGATTCTGTGAGCGAGGCATCCCTGCCCAGGCTCCAGGAGAGCATGGGAGATTGTGCGAGCGTGGCATCCTTGCCCGGGCTCCAGGAGAGCATGGGAGATTGTGCGAGCGAAGCATCCCTGTTTAAGCTCCAGGAGAGCATGGAAGATTGTGTGAGCGAGGCGTCCCAGCCAGAGTTCCAGGAGAGCATGGTAGATTCTGCGAGCAATGCAGCCTGGCCAAGGCTCCAGGAGAGCATGGGAGATGGTGCGAGCGAGGCAACCCTATTTAATCTCCAGGAGAGCATGGGAGATTCTGCAAGCGAGGCAACCCTGTTTAAGCACCAGGAGAGCTTGGTAGATTCTGCAAGCGAGGTGTCCCTGCCCGGGCTCCAGGAGAGCATGGGAGATTGTGCGAGTGAGGCATCCCTGTCCGGGCTCCAGGAGAGCATGGGAGATTCTGCGAGCGAGGCATCCCTGCCTGGGCTCCAGGAGAACATGGGAGATTGTGCGAGCGAGGCGTCCCCACCAGAGTTCCAGGAGAGCATGGGAGATTGTGCGAGCGAAGCATCCCTGTTTAAGCTCCAGGAGAGCATGGGAGATTCTGCGAGCAATCCAGCCTGGCCAAGGCTCCAGGAGAGTATGGGAAATTGTGCGAGTGAAGCATCCCTGCCCGGGCTCCAGGAGAGCATGGGAGATTGTGCGAGCATGGAATCCTTGCCCGAGCTCCAGTAGGGCATGGGAGATTGTGCAAGCGAGGCATCCCTGTTTGAGCTCCAGGAGAGCATGGCAGATTCTGTGAGTGAGGCATCCTTGCCCGGGCTCCAGGAGGGCATGGGAGATTGTGCGAGCGAGGCATCCATGCCCGGGCTCCAGGAGAGCATGGGAGATTCTGCGAGCAATGCAGCCTGGCCAAGGCTCCAGGAGAGCTTGGTAGATTCTGCGAGCAAGGCATCCCTGCCCGGGCTCCAGGAGAGCATGGGAGATTGTGCGAGCGAAGCATCCCTGTTTAAGCTCCAGGAGAGCATGGAAGATTGTGCGAGCGAGGCATCCCCGCCAGAGTTCCAGGAGAGCATGGGAGATGGTACGAGCGAGGCATCCATGCCCGGGCTCCAGGAGAGCATGGGAGATTGTGCGAGCGAGGCATCCCTGCCTGGGCTCCAGGAGAGTATGGGAGATTGTGCGAGCGTGGAATCCCTGCCCGAGCTCCAGTAGGGCATGGGAGATTATGCGAGCGAGGCGTCCCTGTTTAAGCTCCACGAGAGCATGGGAGATTCTGCGAGCAATGCAGCCTGGCCAAGGCTCCAGGAGAGCATGGAAGATTGTGTGAGAGAGGCATCCATGACCGGGCTCCAGGAGAGCATGGGAGATTCTGCGAGCGAGGTGTCCCTGCCCGGGCTCCAGGAGAGCATGGGAGATTGTGCGAGCGAAGCATCCTTGTTTAAGCTTCAGGAGAGCATGGAAGATTGTGTGAGCGAGGCATCCCCGCCAGAGTTCCAGGAGAGCATGGGAGATGGTACGAGCGAGGCATCCATGCCCGGGCTCCAGGAGAGCATGGGAGATTGTGCGAGCGAGGCATCACTGCCCGGGCTCCAGTAGGGCATGGGAGATTGTGCGAGCGAGGCGTCCCTGTTTAAGCTCCACGAGAGCATGGGAGATTGTGCGAGCAATGCAGCCTGGCCAAGGCTCCAGGAGAGCATGGGAGATTGTGCGAGCGAGACATCCCTGTTGAAGCTCCAGGAGAGCATGGAAGATTCTGCGAGCAATGCAGCCTGGCCAAGGCTCCAGGAGAGCATGGGAGATTGTGGAAGCGAGGCATCCCTGCCCGGGCTCCAGGAGAGCATGGGAGATTGTGTGAGCGAGGCATCCCTGCCCGGGCTCCAGGAGAGCATGGGAGATTGTGCGAGCGAGGCAACCCTGTTTGAGCTCCAGGAGAGCATGGCAGATTCTGCGAGCGTGGCATCCTTGCCCGGGCTCCAGGAGAGCATGGGAGATTGTGCGAGGAATGCAGCCTGGCCCAGGCTCCAGGAGAGCATGGGAGATTCTGCGAGCAATGCAGCCTGGCCAAGGCTCCAGGAGAGCATGGGAGATTCTGCAAGCGAGGCTTCCCTGTTTAAGCACCAGGAGAGTTTGGTAGATTCTGCGAGCGAGGCATCCCTGCCTGGGCTCCAGGACAGCATGGGAGATTGTGCGAGTGAGGCATCCCTCCCCGGCTCCAGGAGAGCATGGGAGATTGTGCGAGCGAAGCATCCCTGTTTGAGCTCCAGGAGAGCATGGCAGATTCTGCGAGTGAGGCATCGTTGCCCGGGCTCCAGGAGGGCATGGGAGATTCTGCGAGCAATGCAGGCTGCCCAAGGCTCCAGGAGAGCATGGGAGATTGTGCGAGCGAGGTGTCCCTGTTTGAGCTCCAGGAGAGCATGGCAGATTCTGCGAGTGAGGCATCCTTGCCCGGGCTCCAGGTGGGCATGGGAGATTGTGCGAGCGAGGCATCCCTGCCCGGGCTCCAGGAGAGCATGGGAGATTCTGCGAGCAATGCAGCCTGGCCAGGGCTCCAGGAGAGCATGGAATATTCTGCGAGTGAGGCATCCATGCCCGGGCTCCAGGAGAGCATGGGAGATTGTGCGAGCGAGGCATCCCTGCCCAGGCTCCAGGAGAGCATGGGAGATTCTGCGAGTGAGGCATCCCTGTTTAAGCTCCAGGAGAGCATGGTAGATTCTGCGAGCAATGCAGCCTGGCCAAGGCTCCAGGAGAGCATGGGAGATTCTGCAAGCGAGGCTTCCCTGTTTAAGCACAAGGACAGCATGGGAGATTGTGCAAGTGAGGTGTCCCTGTTTGAGCTCCAGGAGAGCATGGGAGATTGTGCAAGCGAGGCATCCCTGCCCGGGCTCCAGGCGAGCATGGGAGATTCTGCGAGCAATGCAGCCTGGCCAAGGCTCCAGGAGAGCATGGAAGATTGTGTGAGTGAGGTGTCCCTGTTTGAGCTCCAGGAGAGCATGGGAGATTCTGCAAGCAATGCAGCCTGGCCATGGCTCCAGGAGAGCATGGGAGATTGGCAGGGACGCCTCACTCGCACAGAGTTCTTGGAGAGCATGGGAGATTGCGCGAGCGAGGCATCGTTGCCCGGGCTCCAGGAGAGCATGGGAGATTCTGCGAGTGAGGCATCCCTGCCAGAGTTCTTGGAGAGCATGGGAGATTCTGCGAGCGAGGCTTCCCTGTTTAAGCACCAGGAGAGTTTGGTAGATTCTGCGAGCGAGGCATCCCTGCCTGGGCTCCAGGACAGCATGGGAGATTGTGCGAGTGAGGCATCCCTCCCCGGCTCCAGGAGAGCATGGGAGATTGTGCGAGCGAAGCATCCCTGTTTGAGCTCCAGGAGAGCATGGCAGATTCTGCGAGTGAGGCATCGTTGCCCGGGCTCCAGGAGGGCATGGGAGATTCTGCGAGCAATGCAGGCTGCCCAAGGCTCCAGGAGAGCATGGGAAATTGTGCGAGCGAGGCATCCCTGCCCAGGCTCCAGGAGAGCATGGGAGATTCTGCGAGTGAGTCATCCCAGTTTAAGCTCCACAAGAGTATGGGAGATTCTGTGAGTGAGGCATCCATGCCCGGGCTCCAGGAGAGCATGGGAGATTGTGCGAGCAATGCAGCGTGGCAAGGCTCCAGGAGAGCATGGGAGATTCTGCGAGTGAGGCATCCCTGCCAGAGTTCTTGGAGAGCATGGGAGATTGTGCGAGCAATGCAGCCTGGCCAAGGCTCCTGGAGAGCATGGGAGATTCTGCAAGCGAGGCTTCCCTGTTTAAACACCAGGAGAGTTTGGTAGATTCTGCGAGCGAGGCATCCCTGTTTTAAGCTCCAGGAGAGCTTGGTAGATTCTGCGAGTGAGGCATCCTTGCCCGGGCTCCAAGAGAGCATGGGAGATTTTGCAAGCGAGGCATCCTTGCCCGGGCTCCAAGAGAGCATGGGAGATTTTGCAAGCGAGGCATCCCTGCCCGGGCTCCAGGAGAGCATGGGAGATTGTGCGAGCCATGCAGCCTGGCCAAGGCTCCAGGAGAGCATGGGAGATTCTGCAAGCGAGGCTTCCCTGTTTAAGCACCAGGAGAGCATGGGAGATTCTGCGAGTGAGGTGTCTGCCCGGGCTCCAGGAGAGCATGGGAGATTGTGTGAGCAATGCAGCCTGGCCAAGGCTCCAGGAGAGCATGGGAGAATCTGCGAGCGAGGCATCCTTGCCCGGGCTCCAGGAGAGCTTGGTAGATTCTGCGAGCGAGGCATCCCTGCCCGGGATCCAGGAGAGCATGGGAGATTTTGCGAGCAATGCAGCCTGGCCAAGGCTCCAGGAGAGCATGGGAGATTGTGCGAGCGAGGCATCCCTGCCCGGGCTCCAGGAAAGCATGGGAGATTCTGCGAGAGAGGCATCCAAGTTTAAGCTCCAGGACAGCATGGGAGATTGTGCAAGCAATGCAGCCGGGCCAAGGCTCCAGGAGAGCATGGGAGATTCTGCGAGCGAGGTGTCCCTGCCCGGGCTCCAGGAGAGCATGGGAGATTGTGTGAGCGAGGCATCCCTGCCTGGGCTCCAGGAGAGCATGGAAGATTCTGCGAGTGAGGCATCCCTGTATAAGCTCCACAAGAGTATGGGAGATTCTGCGAGAGAGGCGTTCCTGTTTGAGCTCCAGGAGAGCATGGCAGATTCTGTGAGTGAGGCATCCTTGCCCGGGCTCCAGGAGAGCATGGGAGATTGTGGAAGCGAGGCATCCCTGCCCAGGCTCCAGGAGAGCATGGGAGATTCTGCGAGCAATGCAGCCTGGCCAAGGCTCCAGGAGAGCATGGGAGATTCTGCAAGCGAGGCTTCCCTGTTTAAGCACCAGGCGAGCATGGGAGATTCTACGAGCAATGCAGCCTGGCCAAGGCTCCAGGAGAGCAAGGAAGATTCTGTAAGCAAAGTAGCTTGGTCAGGGCTCCAGGAGAGTATGGGAGATTCTGCGAGCGAGGCATCCCTGTTTAAGATCCTGGAGAGCATGGGAGATTCTGCGAGTGAAGCTTCCCTGCCCGGGCTCCAGGAGAGCATGGGAGATTGTCCGAGCGAGGCATCACTGTTTGAGCTCCAGGAGAGCATGGGAGAATCTGCGAGCGAGGCATCCCTGCCCTGGCTCCAGGAGAGAATGGGAGATTGTGCGAGCGTGGCATCTCTGCCCGGGCTCCAGGAGAGAATGGGAGATTGTGCGAGCGAGGCATCCCTGTTTTAAGCTCCAGGAGAGTTTGGTAGATTCTGCGAGCGAGGCTTCCCTGTTTAAGCACCAGGAGAGTTTGGTAGATTCTGCGAGCGAGGCATCCCTGCCTGGGCTCCAGGACAGCATGGGAGATTGTGCGAGTGAGGCATCCCTGTTTCAGCTCCAGGAGAGCATGGCAGATTCTGTGAGCAATGCAGCCTGGCCATGGCTCCAGGAGAGCATGGGAGATTGTGCGAGTGAGGCGTCCCTGCCAGAGTTCTTGGAGAGCATGGGAGATTGTGCGAGCGAGGCATCCCTGTTTTAAGCTCCAGGAGAGTTTGGTAGATTCTGCGAGCGAGGCATCCCTCCCCGGCTCCAGGAGAGCATGGGAGATTGTGCGAGCGAAGCATCCCTGTTTGAGCTCCAGGAGAGCATGGCAGATTCTGCGAGTGAGGCATCGTTGCCCGGGCTCCAGGCGAGCATGGGAGATTCTACGAGCAATGCAGCCTGGCCAAGGCTCCAGGAGAGCATAGGAGATTGTGCGAGCGAGGCATCCCTGCCCGGGCTCCAGGAGAGCATGGCAGATTCTGCGAGTGAGGCATCCCTGTTTAAGCTCCAGGAGAGCTTCGTAGATTCTGTGAGCAATGCAGCCTGGCCAAGGCTCCAGGAGAGCATGGGAGATTCTGCAAGCGAGGCTTCCCTGTTTAAGCACCAGGAGAGTTTGGTAGATTCTGCGAGCGAGGCATCCCTGCCTGGGCTCCAGGAGAGCATTGGAGATTGTGCGAGCGAGGCGTTCCTGTTTGAGCTTCAGGAGAGCATGGCAGATTCTGCGAGTGAGGCATCCTTGTCCGGGCTCCAGGAGAGCATGGGAGATTCTCCGAGCAATGCAGCCTGGCCAAGGCTCCAGGCGAGCATGGGAGATTCTGCGAGCGAGGCATCCCTGTCCGGGCTCCAGGAGAGCATGGGAGAATCTGCGAGCAACAAAACCTGGCCATGGCTCCAGGAGAGCAAGGAAGATTCTGTAAGCAAAGTAGCTTGGTCAGGGCTCCAGGAGAGTATGGGAGATTCTGCGAGCGAGGCATCCCTGTTTAAGATCCTGGAGAGCATGGGAGATTCTGCGAGCGAGGCATCCATGCTCGGGCTCCAGGAGAGCATGGGATATTGTGCGAGCGAGGTGTCCCTGTTTGAGCTCAAGGAGAGCATGGCAGATTCTGCGAGTGAGGCATCCTTGCCCGGGCTCCAGGTGGGCATGGGAGATTGTGCAAGCGAGGCATCCCTGCCCGGGCTCCAGGAGAGCATGGGAGATTCTGCGAGAAATGCAACCTGGCCACGGCTCCAGGCAAGCATGGGAGATTCTGCAAGCGAGGCATCCCTGTTTAAGCCCCAGGAGAGATTGAGAGATTCTGTGAGTGAGGCAACCCTGCCCGGGCTCCAGGAGAGCATGGAATATTCTGCGAGTGAGGCATCCATGCCCGGGCTCCAGGAGAGCATGGGAGATTGTGTGAGCGAGGCATCCCTGCCAGAGTTCCAGGAGAGCATGGAAGATTGTGCGAGCGAAGCATCCCTCTTTAAGCTCCAGGAGAGCATGGAAGATTGTGCGAGTGAGGCATCCTTGCCCGGGTTCCAGGACAGCATGGGAGATTGTGCGAGCGAGGCTTCCTTGCCCATGCTCCAGGAGAGCATGGAAGATTCTGTGAGTGAGGCATCCTTGCCTGGGCTCCAGGAGAGCATGGGAGATTGTGTGAGCAATGCAGCCTGGCCAAGGCTCCATGAGAGCATGGGAGACTGTGCGAGCGACGCATCCCTGCCCGGGCTCCAGGAGAGCATGGGAGATTGTGTGAGTGTGGCATCCCTACCCGAGCTCCAGGAGAGCATGGGAGATTGTGCGAGTGAGGCATCCCTGTTTGAGCTCCCGGAGAGCATGGGAGATTCTGCGAGTGAGGCATCCTTCCCCTGGTTCCAGGAGAGCATGGTAGATTGTGCGAGCAATGCAGCCTGGCCAAGGCTCCAGGAGAGCATGGGAGATTCTGCGAGCAATGCAGCCTGGCCAAGGCTCCAGGCGAGCATGGGAGATTGTGCGAGCAATGCAGCCTGGCCAAGGCTCCAGGAGAGCATGGGAGATTCTGCAAGCGAGGCTTCCCTGTTTAAGCACAAGGACAGCATGGGAGATTGTGCGAGCGAGGCATCCCTGCCTGGGCTCCCGGAGAGCATGGGAGAATCTGCGAGCGAGGCGTCCCTGCCTGGGCTCCAGGAGAGCATGGGAGATTGTGCGAGCAATGCAGCCTGGCCAAGGCTCCAGGAGAGCATGGAAGATTGTGCGAGCGAGGCATCCATGCCCGGGCTCCAGGAGAGCATGGGATATTGTGCGAGTGACGCATCCCTGTTTAAGCTCCAGGAGAGCATGGGAGATTGTGCGAGCGAGGTGTCCCTGCCAGAGTTCTTGGAGAGCATGGGAGATTGTGCGAGCGAGGCATCCCAGTTTAAGCACCAGGAGAGCTTGGTAGATTCTGCGAGCGAGGCATCCCTGCCTGGGCTCCATGAGAGCATGGGAGATTGTGTGAGTGTGGCATCCCTGTTTTAAGCTCCAGGAGAGCATTGGAGATTGTGCGAGTGAGGCATCCCTGCCCGGGCTCCAGGAGAGCATGGGAGATTCTCCGAGCAATGCAGCCTGGCCAAGGCTCCAGGAGAGCATGGGAGATTGTGCGAGCGAGACATCCCTGTTGAAGCTCCATGAGAGCATGGAAGATTCTGCGAGCGAGGCATCCCTGCCCAGGCTCCAGGAGAGCATGGGAGATTGTGCGAGTGTGGCATCCCTGTTTTAAGCTCCAGGAGAGCATTGGAGATTGTGCGAGTGAGGCATCCCTGCCCGGCTCCAGGAGAGCATGTGAGATTGTGCGAGCGAGGCATCCCTGCCCGGGCTCCAGGAGAGAATGGGAGATTCTGCGAGTGAGGCATCCCTGTTTAAGCTCCAGGAGAGCATGGGAGATTCTGCGAGCAATGCAGCCTGGCCAAGGCTCCAGGAGAGCATGGGAGATTGTGCGAGCGAGGCATCCTTGCCCGGGCTCCAGGAGAGCATGGGAGATTGTGCGAGCGAGGCATCCTTGCCCGGGCTCCAGGAGAGCATGGGAGATTGTGCGAGCGAGGCATCCCTGCCCGGGCTCCAGGAGAGCATGGGAGATTGTGTGAGCGAGGTGTCCCTGCCCGGGCTCCAGGAGAGCATGGGAGATTGTGCGAGCGAGGCATCCTTGCCCGGGCTCCAGGAGAGCATGGCAGATTCTGCGAGTGAGGCATCCCTGCCCAGGCTCCAGGAGAGCATGGGAGATTGTGCGAGTGTGGCATCCCTGTTTTAAGCTCCAGGAGAGCATGGGAGATTGTGTGAGTGAGGCATCCCTGCCCGGGCTGCAGGAGAGCATGGGAGATTGTGTGAGTGTGGCATCCCTACCCGAGCTCCAGGAGAGCATGGGAGATTGTGCGAGTGAGGCGTCCCCGTTTGAGCTCCAGGAGAGCATGGGAGATTCTGCGAGCAATGCAGCCTGGCCAAGGCTCCAGGAGAGCATGGGAGATTGTGCGAGCGAGGCATCCCTGCCCGGGCTCCAGGAGAGCATGGGAGATTGTGTGAGTGTGGCATCCCTACCCGAGCTCCAGGAGAGCATGGGAGATTGTGCGAGTGAGGCATCCCTGTTTGAGCTCCTGGAGAGCATGGCAGATTCTGCGAGTGAGTCATCCCTGTTTAAGCTCCAGGAGAGCATGGGAGATTGTGCGAGCGAGGCGTCCCTGTTTGAGCTCCAGGAGAGCATGGGAGATTGTGCGAGCGAGGCATCCCTCCCCGGCTCCAGGAGAGCATGGAAGATTGTGCGAGCGAGGCGTCCCTGCCAGAGTTCTTGGAGAGCATGGGAGATTGTGCGAGCGAGGCACCCCTGCCCGGGCTCCAGGAGAGCATGGGAGATTGTGCGAGCAATGCCGCGTGGCAAGGCTCCAGGAGAGCATGGGAGATTCTGCGAGTGAGGCATCCCTGCCCGAGCTCCAGTAGGGCATGGGAGATTGTGTGAGCGAGGCATCCCTGCCCGGGTTCCGGGAGATTGTGCGAGCAATGCAGCCTGGCCAAGGCTCGAGGAGAGCATGGTAGATTCTGCGAGCGAGGTATTCCGGCCAGACAGGGGAACTGCAACCTCCGGAGGTCCCGATGAGGTTTTGAAAATGGGCCCGATGCCGGGACACAGTTCCAGGAGGTCGGGTAAAATCCGCCGGTGCCCCTGCAAAAAGTGGCGCGCAGCAGCAATGCCGTGACATCTGGGGGAATTCCTCGGGCGGATTCACAAATGGCAAAGAGGTGAGAGAGAGAGCCAGGAAGAGATCCGTGCAGGCGAGGTGTCCCAGCCTGTGCTCCAGGAGAGCATGGGAGATTGTGCGAGCGAAGCATCCTTGTTTAAGCTCCAGGAGAGCAGGGAAGATTCTGCAAGCGAGGCATCCCTGCCAGAGTTCCAGGAGAGCATGGGAGATTGTGCGAGCGAGGTGTCCCTGCCCGGGCTCCTGGAGAGCATGGGAGAATCTGCGAGCGAGGCATCCCTGCTCGGGCTCCAGGAGAGCATGGGAGATTGTGCGAGCGTGGCATCCTTGCCCGGGCTCCAGGAGAGCATGGGAGATTGTATAAGTGAGGCATCCCTGCCCGGGCTCCAGGAGACCATGGGAGAATCTGCGAGCGAGGCATCCCTGCATGGGCTCCAGAAGAACATGGGAGATTGTGCGAGCGAGGCATCCCTGTTTGAGCTCCAGGAGAACATGGCAGATTCTGCAAGTGAGGCATCCTTGCCCGGGCTCGAGGAGAGCATGGGAGATTGTGCGAGCGAGGCGTCCCTGTTTGAGCTCCAGGAGAGCATGGTAGATTGTGTGAGTGAGGCATCTCTGCCCGGGCTCCAGGAGAGCATGGGAGATTGTGCGAGCGAGGCATCCCTGTTTAAGCTCCAGGAGAGTATGGTAGATTATGCAAGCGAGGCGTCCCAGCCAGAGTTCCAGGAGAGCATGGGAGATGGTGCGAGTGAGGCATCCTTGCCCGGGCTCCAGGAGGGCATGGGAGATTCTGCAAGCGAGGCGTCCCTGTTTGAGCTCCAGGAGAGCATGGGAGATTGTGCGAGCGAGGTGTCCCTGCCCGGGCTCCAGGAGAGCATGGGAGATTGTGCGAGTGAGGCATCCCAGCCAGAGTTCCAGGAGAGCATGGGAGAATGTGCAAGCGAGGCGTCCCTGTTTGAGCTCCAGGAGTGCATGGAAGATTCTGCGAGTGAGGCATCCCTGCCCGGGCTCCAGGAGAGCATGGGAGATTGTGCGAGCAATGCAGCCTGGCCAGGGCTCCAGGAGAGCATGGGAGATTCTGCGAGCAATGCAGCCTGGCCAAGGCTCCAAGAGAGCATGGGAGAATCTGTGAGCGAGGCATCCCTGTTTGAGCTCCAGGAGAGTATGGGAGATTCTGCAAGCGAGGCATCCCTGTTTAAGCACCAGGAGAGCATGGGAGATTGTGCGAGCGAGGCATCCCTGCCTGGGCTCCAGCAGAGCATGGGAGAATCTGCGAGTGAGGCATCCCTGCCCGGGCTCCAGGAGAACATGGGAGATTGTGTGAACGAGGCGTCCCTGTTTGAGCTCCAGGAGAGCATGGGAGATTGTGTGAGCGAGGCATCCCTGCCCGGGCTCCAGGAGAGCATGGGAGATTGTGCGAGCGAAGCATCCCTGTTTAAGCTCCAGGAGAGCATGGAAGATTGTGTGAGCGATGCAGCCAGGCCAAGGCTCCAGGAGAGCATGGGAGATTCTGCAAGCGAGGCATCCCTGTTTAAGAACCAGGAGAGCTTGGTAGATTCTGCGAGCGAGGTGTCCTTGCCCGTGCTCCAGGAGAGCATGGGAGATTGTGCGAGCGTGGCATCCCTGCCCGAGCTCCAGTAGGGCATGGGAGATTGTGCAAGCAAGGCATCCTTGCCCTGGCTCCAGGAGAGCTTGGTAGATTCTGCGAGCGAGGTGTCCCTGCCCGGGCTCCTGGAGAGCATGGGAGATTGTGCGAGCGAGGCATCCATGCCCGGGCTCCAGGAGAGCATGGGAGATTCTGCAAGCGAGGCATCCCTGCCCGGGCTCCAGGAGAACATGGGAGATTGTGTGAACGAGGCGTCCCTGTTTGAGCTCCAGGAGAGCATGGGAGATTCTGCGAGCAATGCAGCCTGGCCAAGTCTCGAGGAGAGCATGGGAGATTCTGCGAGCGAGGCATCCCTGCCCGTGCTCCAGGAGAGCATGGGAGATTGTGCGAGCATGGCATCCCTGCCCGAGCTCCAGTAGAGCATGGGAGATTGTACGAGCGAGGCATCCCTGTTTGAGCTCCAGGAGAGCATGATAGATTCTGCGAGCGAGGTATTCCGGCCAGACAGGGGATCTGCAACCTCCGGAGGTCCTGATGAGGTTTTGAAAATGGGCCCGATGCCGGGACACAGTTCCAGGAGGTCGGGTAAAATCCGCCGGTGCCCCCGCAAAAAGTGGCACGCAGCAGCAATGCCGTGACGTCTGGGAGAATTCCTCGGGCGGATTCACAAATGGCAAAGAGGTGAGAGAGAGCCAGGAAGAGATCCGTGCGGGCGAGGTGTCCCAGCCAGGGCTCCAGGAGAGCATGGAAGATTCTGCGAGCGAGGCATCCCTGCCCGGGCTCCAGGAGAGCATGGGAGATTCTGCGAGTGAGGCATCCCTGTTTAAGCTCCAGGAGAGTAAGGAAGATTGTGCGAGCGAGGCATCCCTGCCCGGGTTCCGGGAGATTGTGCGAGCGAGGCATCCCTGTTTAAGCTCCACTAGAGCTTGGTAGATTCTGCGAGCGAGGTGTCCCTGCTCGGGCTCCAGGAGAGCATGGGAGATTGTGCGAGTGAGGCATCCCTGCCCGGGCTCCAGGAGACCATGGGAGAATCTGCGAGCGAGGCGTCCTTGTTTGAGCTCCAGGAGAGCATGGTAGATTGTGCGAGCAATGCAGCCTGGCCAAGGCTCCAGGAGAGCATTGAAGATTGTGCAAGCGAGGCGTTCCAGGAGAGCATGGGAGATTGTGCGAGCGAGGCATCCATGCCCGGGC
Source organism: Taudactylus pleione (assembly GCA_031769625.1). Taxonomy (NCBI): domain Eukaryota; kingdom Metazoa; phylum Chordata; class Amphibia; order Anura; family Myobatrachidae; genus Taudactylus; species Taudactylus pleione. The sequence goes on along the minus strand of JAUIMM010000138.1, from coordinate 8,073,661 downwards.
TCCAGGAGGGCATGGGAGATTGTGCAAGCAATGCAGCCTGGCCAAGGCTCCAGGAGAGCATGGGAGATTCTGCAAGCGAGGCATCCCTGTTTAAGCACCAGGAGAGCTTGGTAAATTCTGCGAGCGAGGTGTCCCTGCCCAGGCTCCAGCAGAGCATGGGAGATTGTGCGAGTGAAGCATCCCTGCCCGGGCTCCAGGAGAGCATGGGAGATTGTGCGAGCGAGGCATCCCTGCCCGGGCTCCAGGAGAGCATGGGAGATTGTGCGAGTGAAGCATCCCTGTTTAAGCTCCAGGAGAGCATGGAAGATTGTGTGAGCGAGTCGTCCCTGCCAGAGTTCCAGGAGAGCATGGGAGATTGTGCGAGTGAGGCATCCTGTTTGAGCTCCAGGAGAGCATGGGAGAATCTGCGAGCGAGGAATCCCTGCCCGTGCTCCAGGAGAGCATGGGAGATTGTGTGAGCGAGGCATCCCTGCCCGGGTTCCGGGAGATTGTGCGAGCGAGGCGTCCCTGTTTAAGCTCCACGAGAGCATGGGAGATTCTGCGAGTGAGGCATCCTTGTCCGGGCTCCAGGAGAGCATGGGAGATTGTGCAAGCGAGGCATCCCTGCCTGGTCTCCAGGAGAGCATGGGAGATTGTGCATGCGAGGCATCCCTGCCCGGGCTCCAGGAGAGCGTGGGAGATTCTGCGAGCGAGGCGTCCCTGCCCGGGCTCCAGGAGAACATGGGAGATTGTGCGAGCGAGGCGTCCCTGTTTGGGCTCCAGGAGAGCATGGGAGATTGCGCGAGCGAGGCATCCATGCCCGTGCTCCAGGAGAGCATGGGAGATTCTGCGAGCAATGCAGCCTGGCCAAGGCTCCAGGAGAGCATGGGAGATTCTGCAAGCGAGGCATCCCTGTTTAAGCACCAGGAGAGCTTGGTAGATTCTGCAAGCGAGGTGTCCCTGCCCTGGCTCCAGCAGAGCATGGGAGATTGTGCGAGTGATGCATCCCTGCCTGGGCTCCAGGAGAGCATGGGAGATTCTGCGAGCAATGCAGGCTGGCCAACACTCTAGGAGAGCATGGGAGATTCTGCGAGTGAGGAATCCCTGCCAGAGTTCTTGGAGAGCATGGGAGATTCTGCGAGGAATGCAGCCTGGCCCAGGCTCCAGGAGAGCATGGGAGATTCTGCAAGCAATGCAGCCTGGCCAAGGCTCCAGGAGAGCTTGGTAGATTCTGCGAGCGAGGCATCCCTGCCTGGGCTCCAGGACAGCATGGGAGATTGTGCGAGTGAGGCATCCCTGCCCGGGCTCCAGGAGAGCATGGGTGAATCTGTGAGCGAGGCATCCCTGCCCGGGCTCCAGGAGAACATGGGAGATTGTGTGAGCGAGGCATCCCTGCCCGGGCTCCAGGAGAGCATGGGAGATTGTGCGAGCGAGGCATCCCTCCCCGGCTCCAGGAGAGCATGGGAGATTGTGCGAGCGAAGCATCCCTGTTTGAGCTCCAGGAGAGCATGGCAGATTCTGCGAGTGAGGCATCCTTGCACGGGCTCCAGGAGAGCATGGGAGATGGTGCGAGCAAGGCTTCCCTGTTTGAGCTCCAGGAGAGCATGGCAGATTCTGCGAGCGAGGCATCCATGCCCGGGCTCCAGGCGAGCATGGGAGATTCTGCGAGCAATGCAGCCTGGCCAAGGCTCCAGGAGAGCATGGGAGATTCTGCAAGCGAGGCATCCCTGTTTAAGCACCAGGAGAGCTTGGTAGATTCTGCAAGCGAGGGGTCCCTGCCCTGGCTCCAGCAGAGCATGGGAGATTGTGCGAGCGATGCATCCCTGCCTGGGCTCCAGGAGAGCATGGGAGATTCTGCGAGTGAGGCATCCCTGCCAGAGTTCTTGGAGAGCATGGGAGATTCTGCGAGCAATGCAGCCTGGCCAAGGCTCCAGGAGAGCATGGGAGATTGTGCGAGCGAGGCATCCCTGCCCGGGCTCCAGGAGAGCATGGGAGATTGTGCGAGCGAGGCATCCCAGTTTTAAGCTCCAGGAGAGCATTGGAGATTGTGCGAGTGAGGCATCCCAGCCCGGGCTCCAGGAGAGTATGGGAGATTCTGCGAGCGAGGTATTCCGGCCAGACAGGGGAACTGCAACCTCCGGAGGTCCCGATGAGGTTTTGAAAATGGGCCCGATGCCGGGCCACAGTTCCAGGAGGTCGGGTAAAATCTGCCGGTGTCCCCGCAAAAAGTGGCGCGCTGCAGCAATGCCGTGACGTCTGGGGGAATTCCTCAGGTGGATTCACAAATGGCAAAGAGGTGAGAGAGAGAGCCTGGAAGAGATTCGTGAGGGCGAGGTGTCCCAGCCAGGGCTCCAAGACAGCATGCGAGATTCTGCGAGCAACACAGCCTGGCCTGGGCTCCAGGAGAGCATGGGAGATTGTGCGAGTGACGCATCCCTGCCCGGTCTCCAGGAGAGCATGGGAGATTCTCCGAGCAATGCAGCCTGGCCAAGGCTCCAGGAGAGCATGGGAGAATCTGCGAGCGAGGCGTCCCTGCCTGGGCTCCATGAGAGCATGGGAGATTCTGTGAGCGAGGCATCCCTGCCCAGGCTCCAGGAGAGCATGGGAGATTGTGCGAGCGAGGCATCCCTGTTTGAGCTCCAGGAGAGCATGGGAGATTGTGCGAGCGAAGCATCCCTGTTTAAGCTCCAGGAGAGCATGGAAGATTGTGCGAGCGAGGAGTTCCAGGAGAGCATGGGAGATGGTGCGAGCGAGGCGTCCCTGCCCGGGCTCCAGGAGAGCATGGCAGATTCTGTGAGCGAGGCATCCCTGCCCGGGCTCCAGGAGAGCATGGGAGATTGCGCGAGCGAGGCATCCATGCCCGGGCTCCAGGAGAGCATGGGAGATTCTCCGAGCAATGCAGCCTGGCCAAGGCTCCAGGAGAGCATGGGAGATTCTGCGAGTGAAGCATCCCTGTTTAAGCTCCAGGAGAGCATGGCAGATTTTGTGAGCGAGGCATCCATGCCCGGGCTCCAGGAGAGCATGGGAGATTGTGCGAGCGAGGCGTCCCTGTTTGAGCTCCAGGAGAGCATGGCAGATTCTGCGAGTGAGGCATCCTTGCCCGGGCTCTAAGAGGGCATGGGAGATTGTGCGAGCGAGGCAACCCTGCCCGGGCTCCAGGAGAGCATGGGAGATTCTGCGAGCAATGCAGCCTGGCCAAGGCTCCAGGAGAGCATGGGAGATTCTGCAAGCGAGGTGTCCCTGCTCGGGCTCCAGGAGAGCATGGGAGATTGTGTGAGCAAGGCATCCCTGCCCGGGCTCCAGGAGAGCATGGGAGATTGTGCGAGCGAGGCGTCCTTGTTTGCGCTCCAGGAGAGCATGGTAGATTGTGCGAGCAATGCAGCCTGGCCAAGGCTCCAGGAGAGCATGGGAGATTGTGCGAGTGAAGCATCCCTGTTTAAGCTCCAGGAGAGCATGGAAGATTGTGTGAGCGAGTCGTTCCTGCCAGAGCTCCAGGAGAGCATGGGAGAATCTGCGAGCGAGGCATCCCTGCCCGTGCTCCAGGAGAGCATGGGAGATTGTGCGAGCGTGGCATCCCTGCCCGAGCTCCAGTAGAGCATGGGAGATTGTGCGAGTGAGGCATCTTTGCCAGGGCTCCAGGAGAGCATGGGAGATTGTGCAAGCGAGGCATCCCTGCCTGGTCTCCAGGAGAGCATGGGAGATTCTGCGAGCAATGCAGCCTGGCCAAGGCTCCAGGAGAGCATGGGATATTCTGCAAGCGAGGCATCCCTGTTTAAGCACCAGGAGAGCTTGGTAGATTCTGCAAGTGAGGCATCCCTGCCCGGGCTCCAGGAGAGCATGGGAGATTTGGTGAGCGAGGCATCCCTGCCCGGGCTCCAGGAGAGCATGGGAGATTGTGCAAGCGAGGCATCCCTGTTTAAGAAACAGGAGAGCTTGGTAGATTCTGTGAGCGAGGTGTTCCTGCCCGGGCTCCAGGAGAGCATGGGAGATTGTGCGAGCGAGGCATCCCTGCCCGGGCTCCAGGAGAGCATGGGAGATTCTGCGAGCAATGCAGCCTGGCCAAGGCTCGAGAAGAGCATGGGAGATTGTGTGAGCGAGGCATCCATGCCCGGGCTCCAGGAGAGCATGGAAGATTGTGTGAGCGAGGCGTCCCCACCAGAGTTCCAGGAGAGCATGGGAGATGGTGCGAGCAAGGCATCCCTGTTTGAGCTCCAGGAGAGCATGGCAGATTCTGCGAGCAATGCAGCCTGGCCAAGGCTCCAGGAGAGCATGGGAGATTGTGCGAGCGAGGCATCCCTGTTTGAGCTCCAGGAGAGCATGGCAGATACTGCGAGTGAGGCATCCTTGCCCGGGCTCCAGGAGGGCATGGGAGATTGTGCAAGCAATGCAGCCTGGCCAAGGCTCCAGGAGAGCATGGGAGATTCTGCAAGTGAGGCATCCCTGTTTAAGCACCAGGAGAGCTTGGTAAATTCTGCGAGCGAGGTGTCCCTGCCCGGGAACCAGGAGAGCATGGGAGATTGTGTGAGCGAGTCATCCCTGCCAGAGTTCCAGGAGAGCATGGGAGATGGTGCGAGCGAGGCATCCATGCCCGGGCTCCAGGAGAGCATGGGAGATTGTGCGAGTGAGGCGTCCCTGCCAGAGTTCTTGGAGAGCATGGCAGATTCTGCGAGTGAGGCATCGTTGCCCGGGCTCCAAGAGAGCATGGGAGATTCTGCGAGTGAGGCATCCCTGCCAGAGCTCCAGGAGAGCATGGGAAATTGTGCAAGCGAGGCTTCCCTGTTTAAGCACCAGGAGAGTTTGGTAGATTCTGCGAGCGAGGTGTCCCTGCCCGGGCTCCAGGAGAGCATGGCAGATTCTGCGAGCAATGCAGCATGGCCAAGGCTCCAGGAGAGCATGGGAGATTGTGCGAGCGAGGCATCCCTGCCCGGGCTCCAGGAGAGCATGGGAGATTCTGCGAGGAATGCAGCCTGGCCAAGGCTCCAGGCGAGCATGGGAGATTCTGTGAGCAATGCAGCCTGGCCAAGGCTCCAGGAGAGCATGTGAAATTGTGCGAGCGAGGCATCCCTGCCCGGGCTCCAGGAGAGCATGGTAGATTCTGCGAGCAATGCAGCCTGGCCAAGGCTCCAGGAGAGCATGGAAGATTGTGCGAGCGAGGCGTCCCTGTTTGAGCTCCAGGAGAGCATGGGAGATTCTGCGAGCAATGCAGCCTGGCCAAGGCTCCAGGAGAACATGGGAGATTCTGCGAGAGAGGCATCCCTGTTTAAGCTCCAGGACAGCATGGGAGATTCTGCGAGCAATGCAGCCGGGCCAAGGCTCCAGGAGAGCATGTGAAATTGTGCGAGCGAGGCATCCCTGCCCGGGCTCCAGGAGAGCATGGGAGATTCTGCGAGTGAGGCATCCCTGTTTAAGCTCCATGAGAGCATGGTAGATTCTGCGAGCAATGCAGCCGGGCCAAGGCTCCAGGAGAGCATGGGAGATTCTGCAAGTGAGGTATCCCTGCCCAGGCTTCAGGAGAGCATGGGAGATTGTGCGAGCGAGGCATCCCTGCCCGGGCTCCTGGAGATCATGGGAGATTGTGCGAGCGAGGCATCCCTCCCCGGCTCCCGGAGAGCATGGGAGATTGTGTGAGCGAGGCATCCCTGCCTGGGCTCCAGGAGAGCATGGGAGATTGTGCGAGCAATGCAGCCTGGCCAAGGCTCCAGGAGAGCATGGGAGATTCTGCAAGTGAGGTATCCCTGCCCAGGCTTCAGGAGAGCATGGGAGATTGTGCGAGCGAGGCATCCCTGCCCGGGCTCCAGGAGAGCATGGAAGATTGTGCGAGCGAGGCGTCCCTGTTTGAGCTCCAGGAGAGCATTGCAGATTCTGTGAGTGAGGCATCCTTGCCCGGGCTCCAGGAGAGCATGGGAGATTCTGCGAGTGACGCATCCCTGTTTAAGCTTCAGGAGAGCTTGGAAGATTCTGCGAGTGAGGCATCCTTCCCCTGGTTCCAGGAGAGCATGGTAGATTGTGCGAGCGAGGCATCCATGCCCATGCTCCAGGAGAGCATGGGATATTGTGCGAGCGAGGTGTCCCTGTTTGAGCTCAAGGAGAGCATGGCAGATTCTGCGAGTGAGGCATCCTTGCCCGGGCTCCAGGTGGGCATGGGAGATTGTGCAAGCGAGGCATCCCTGCCCGGGCTCCAGGAGAGCATGGGAGATTCTGCAAGCGAGGCATCCCTGTTTAAGCACCAGAAGAGATTGAGAGATTCTGCGAGTGAGGTGTCCCTGCCCGGGCTCCAGGAGAGCATGGGAGATTCTGTGAGCAATGCAGCCTGGCCAGGGCTCCAGGAGAGCATGGAATATTCTGCGAGTGAGGCATCCATGCCCGGGCTCCAGGAGAGCATGGGAGATTCTGCGAGCGAGGCATCCCTGTTTAAGCACCAGGAGAGCTTGGTAGATTCTGCGAGTGAGGTGTCCCTGCCCGGGCTCCAGGAGAGCATGGGAGATTGTGCGAGCGAAGCATCCCTCTTTTAAGCTCCAGGAGAGCATGGAAGATTGTGCGAGTGAGGCATCCTTGCCCGGGTTCCAGGACAGCATGGGAGATTGTGCGAGTGAGGCATCCTTGCCTGGGCTCCAGGCGAGCATGGGAGATTCTGCGAGCAATGCAGCCTGGCCAAGGCTCCATGAGAGCATGGGAGACTGTGCGAGCGACGCATCCCTGCCCGGGCTCCAGGAGAGCATGGGAGATTGTGTGAGTGTGGCATCCCTACCCGAGCTCCAGGAGAGCATGGGAGATTGTGCGAGTGAGGCAACCCTGTTTGAGCTCCCAGAGAGCATGGGAGATTCTGCGAGTGAGGCATCCTTCCCCTGGTTCCAGGAGAGCATGGTAGATTGTGCGAGCAATGCAGCCTGGCCAAGGCTCCAGGAGAGCATTGAAGATTGTGCGAGCGAGGCATCCATGCCCGGGCTCCAGGAGAGCATGGGAGAATCTGCGAGAGAGGCATCCCAGTTTAAGCTCCAGGAGAGCATGGGAGATTCTGTGAGTGAGGCATCCTTGCCCGGGCTCCAAGAGAGCATGGGAGATTGTGCGAGCGAGGCATCCCTGCCCGGGCTCCAGGAGAGCATGGGAGATTCTGCAAGCAATGCAGCCTGGCCAAGGCTCCAGGCGAGCATGGGAGATTCTGCGAGCAATGCAGCATGGCCAAGGCTCCCGGAGAGCATGGGAGATTGTGCGAGCGAGGCATCCCTGCCTGGGCTCCCGGAGAGCATGGGAGAATCTGTGAGCGAGGCGTCCCTGCCTGGGCTCCAAGAGAGCATGGGAGATTGTGCGAGCAATGCAGCCTGGCCAAGGCTCCAGGAGAGCATGGGAGATTCTGCAAGCGAGGCATCCCTGCCCAGGCTCCAGGAGAGCATGGGAGATTGTGCGAGCAATGCAGCCTGGCCAAGGCTCCAGGAGAGCATGGGAGATTGTGCGAGCGAGGCATCCCTGCCCGGGCTCCAGGAGAGCATGGGAGAATCTGCGAGCGAGGCATCCCTGCCCGGGCTCCAGGAGAACATGGGAGATTGTGTAAGCGAGGCATCCCTGCCTGGGCTCCCGGAGAGCATGGGAGACTCTGCGAGCAATGCAGCCTGGCCAAGGCTCCCAGAGAGCATGGGAGATTGTGCGAGCGAGGCATCCCTGCCCGGGCTCCAGGAGAGCATGGGAGATTGTGCGAGTGAAGCATCCCTGTTTAAGCTCCAGGAGAGCATGGAAGATTGTGCGAGCGAGGCGTCCCAGCCAGAGTTCCAGGAGAGCATGGGAGATTGTGCGAGCGAGGCATCCATGCCCGGTCTCCAGGAGAGCATGGGAGATTGTGCGAGCGAGGCGTTCCTGTTTGAGCTACAGGAGAGCATTGCAGATTCTGTGAGTGAGGCATCCTTGCCCGGGCTCCAGGAGAGCATGGGAGATTGTGCGAGTGACGCATCCCTGTTTAAGCTTCAGGAGAGCATGGGAGATTGTGCGAGCGAGGCATCCCTGCCCGGGCTCCAGGAGAGCATGGAAGATTCTGTGAGTGAGTCATCCCTGTTTAAGCTCCACAAGAGTATGGGAGATTCTGCGAGTGAGGCATCCTTGCCCGGGCTCCAGGAGAGCATGGGAGATTGTGCGCACGAGGCATCTCTGCCCGGGCCCCAGGAGAGCATGGAAGATTGTGCAAGCGAGGCACCCCTGCCAGAGTTCTTGGAGAGCATGGGAGATTGTGCGAGCGAGGCACCCCTGCCAGAGTTCTTGGAGAGTATGGGAGATTCTGCAAGCGAGGCATCCCTGTTTAAGCTCCAGGAGAGCATGGGAGATTGTACGAGCGAGGCATCCCTGCCCGGGCTCCAGGCGAGCATGGGAGATTCTGCGAGCAATGCAGCCTGGCCAAGGCTCCAGGAGAGCATGGGAAATTGTATGAGCGAGGCATCCCTGCCTGGGCTCCAGGAGAGCATGGGAGAATCTGCGAGCGAGGCATCCCTGCCCGGGCTCCAGGAGAGCATGGGAGATTGTGCGAGCGAGGCATCCCTGTTTTAAGCTCCAGGAGAGCTTGGTAGATTCTGCGAGCGAGGCATCCCTGCCCGGGCTCCAGGAGAGCATGGGAGATTCTGCGAGCAATGCAGCTTGGCCAAAGCTCCAGGCGAGCATGGGAGATTCTGCGAGCAATGCAGCCTGGCCAAGGCTCCAGGCGAGCATGGGAGATTCTGCGAGCAATGCAACCTGGCCAAGGCTCCAGGAGAGCATGGGAAATTGTGTGAGCGAGGCATCCCTGCCTGGGCTCCAGGAGAGCATGGGAGAATCTGCGAGCGAGGCATCCCTGCCCGGGCTCCAGGAGAACATGGGAGATTGTGTGAGCGAGGCGTCCCTGTTTGAGCTCGAGGAGAGCATGGAAGATTCTGCGAGTGAGCCATCCTTGCCCGGGCTCCAAGAGAGCATGGGAGATTGTGCGAGCGAGGCATCCCTGCCCGGGCTCCAGGAGAGCATGGGAGATTGTGCGAGCGAGGCATCCCTGTTTTAAGCTCCAGGAGAGCTTGGTAGATTCTGCGAGTGAGGCATCCCTGCCTGGGCTCCAGGAGAGAATGGGAGATTGTGCGAGCAATGCAGCCTGGCCAAGGCTCCAGGAGAGCATGGGAGATTCTGCAAGCGAGGCTTCCCTGTTTAAGTACCAGGAGAGCTTGGTAGATTCTGCGTGCGAGGTGTCCCTGCCCGGGCTCCAGGAGAGCATGGCAGATTCTGCGAGCAATGCAGCCTGGCCAAGGCTCCAGGAGAGCATGGAAGATTGTGCGAGCGAGGCATCCCTGTTTGAGCTCCAGGAGAGCATGGCAGATTCTGCGAGTGAGGCATCCTTGCCCGGGCTCCAGGAGGGCCTGGGAGATTGTGCGAGCAAGGCATCCCTGCCCGGGCTCCAGGAGAGCATGGGAGAATCTGCGAACGAGGCAACCCTGCCCGGGCTCCAGGAGAGCATGAAGATTCTACAAGCGAGGCATCCCTGCCAGGGCTCCAGGAGAGCATGGGAGATTCTGCGAGCAATGCAGCCTGGCCATGGCTCCAGGAGAGCATCGGAGATTATGTAAGCGAGGCATCCCTGTTTAAGCACCAGGAGAGCTTGGTAGATTCTGCGAGTGAGGTGTCCCTGCCCGGGCTCCAGGAGAGCATGGGAGATTCTGCGAGTGAGGCATCCCTGCCAGAGTTCTTGGAGAGCATGGGAGATTCTGCGAGGAATGCAGCCTGGCCCAGGCTCCAGGAGAGCATGGTAGATTCTGCAAGCGAGGCTTCCCTGCCTGGGCTCCAGGAGAGCATGGGAGATTCTGCGAGCAATGCAGCCTAGCCAAGGCTCCAGGAGAGTTTGGTAGATTCTGCAAGCGAGGCATCCCTGCCTGGGCTCCAGGACAGCATGGGAGATTGTGCGAGCGAGGCATCCCTGCCCGGGCTCCAGGAGAGCATGGGAGATTGTGCGAGCGAGGCATCCCTCCCCAGCTCCAGGAGAGCATGGGAGATTGTGCGAGCGATGCAGCCTGGCCAAGGCTCCAGGCGAGCATGGGAGATTCTGCGAGCAATGCAGTTGGGCCAAGGCTCCAGGAGAGCATAGTAGATTCTGCGAGCAATGCAGCCTGGCCAAGGCTCCAGGAGAGCATGGGAGATTGTGCGAGCAAGGCATCCCTGCCCGGGCTCCAGGAGAGCATGGAAGATTCTGCGAATGAGGCATCCCTGTCCGGGCTCCAGGAGAGCATGGGAGATTCTGCGAGCAATGCAGCCTGGCCATGGCTCCAGGAGAGCATCGGAGATTATGTAAGCGAGGCATCCCTGTTTAAGCACCAGGAGAGCTTGGTAGATTCTGCGAGTGAGGTGTCCCTGCCCGGGCTCCAGGAGAGCATGAAGATTCTACGAGTGAGGCAGCCTGGCCAAGGCTCCAGGAGAGCATGGGAGATTGTGCGAGCGAGGCATCCCTGCCCGGGCTCCAGGAGAGCATGGGAGATTGTGCGAGCGAGGCATCCCTGTTTTAAGCTCCAGGAGAGCATGAAGATTCTACGAGTGAGGCATCCTTGCCCGGGCTCCAGGAGGGCATGGGAGATTGTGCAAGCGAGGGTTCCCTGCCCGGGCTCCAGGAGAGCATGGGAGATTCTCCGAGCAATGCAGCCTGGCCAAGGCTCCAGGAGAGCATGGAAGATTGTGCGAGCGAGGCGTCCCTGACCGGGCTCCAGGAGAGCATGGTAGATTCTGCAAGCAAGGCATCCCTGTTTAAGCACCAGGAGAGCTTGGTAGATTCTGCGAGCAATGCAGTTGGGCCAAGGCTCAAGGAGAGCATAGTAGATTCTGCGAGCGAGGCATCCATGCCCGGGCTCCAGGAGAGCATGGGAGATTGTGCGAGCGAGGCATCCATGCCCGGGCTCCAGGAGAGCATGGGAGAATCTGTGAGCGAGGCAACCCTGCCCGGGCTCCAGGAGAGCATGGAAGATTCTGCGAACGAGGCATCCCTGTCCGGGCTCCAGGAGAGCATGAAGATTCTACGAGTGAGGCATCCTTGATCGGGCTCCAGGAGAGCATTGGAGATTCTGCGAGCAATGCAGCCTGGCCATGGCTCCAGGAGAGCATCGGAGATTATGTAAGCGAGGCATCCCTGTTTAAGCACCAGGAGAGCATGGGAGATTGTGCGAGCGAGGTGTCCCTGCCCGGGCTCCAGGACAGCATGGGAGATTGTGCGAGCGAGGCATCCCTGACCGGGCTCCAGGAGAGCATGGGAGATTGTGCGAGCGAAGCATCCCTGTTTGAGCTCCAGGAGAGCATGGCAGATTCTGCGAGCAATGCAGCCTGGCCAAGGCTCCAGGCGAGCATGGGAGATTCTGCGAGCAATGCAGTTGGGCCAAGGCTCCAGGAGAGCATAGTAGATTCTGCGAGCAATGCAGCCTGGCCAAGGCTCCAGGAGAGCATGGGAGATTGTGCGAGCAAGGCATCCCTGCCCGGGCTCCAGGAGAGCATGGAAGATTCTGCGAATGAGGCATCCCTGTCCGGGCTCCAGGAGAGCATGGGAGATTCTGCGAGCAATGCAGCCTGGCCATGGCTCCAGGAGAGCATCGGAGATTATGTAAGCGAGGCATCCCTGTTTAAGCACCAGGAGAGCTTGGTAGATTCTGCGAGTGAGGTGTCCCTGCCCGGGCTCCAGGAGAGCATGAAGATTCTACGAGTGAGGCAGCCTGGCCAAGGCTCCAGGAGAGCATGGGAGATTGTGCGAGCGAGGCATCCCTGCCCGGGCTCCAGGAGAGCATGGGAGATTGTGCGAGCGAGGCATCCCTGTTTTAAGCTCCAGGAGAGCATGAAGATTCTACGAGTGAGGCATCCTTGCCCGGGCTCCAGGAGGGCATGGGAGATTGTGCAAGCGAGGGTTCCCTGCCCGGGCTCCAGGAGAGCATGGGAGATTCTCCGAGCAATGCAGCCTGGCCAAGGCTCCAGGAGAGCATGGAAGATTGTGCGAGCGAGGCGTCCCTGACCGGGCTCCAGGAGAGCATGGTAGATTCTGCAAGCAAGGCATCCCTGTTTAAGCACCAGGAGAGCTTGGTAGATTCTGCGAGCAATGCAGTTGGGCCAAGGCTCAAGGAGAGCATAGTAGATTCTGCGAGCGAGGCATCCATGCCCGGGCTCCAGGAGAGCATGGGAGATTGTGCGAGCGAGGCATCCATGCCCGGGCTCCAGGAGAGCATGGGAGAATCTGTGAGCGAGGCAACCCTGCCCGGGCTCCAGGAGAGCATGGAAGATTCTGCGAACGAGGCATCCCTGTCCGGGCTCCAGGAGAGCATGAAGATTCTACGAGTGAGGCATCCTTGATCGGGCTCCAGGAGAGCATTGGAGATTCTGCGAGCAATGCAGCCTGGCCATGGCTCCAGGAGAGCATCGGAGATTATGTAAGCGAGGCATCCCTGTTTAAGCACCAGGAGAGCATGGGAGATTGTGCGAGCGAGGTGTCCCTGCCCGGGCTCCAGGACAGCATGGGAGATTGTGCGAGCGAGGCATCCCTGACCGGGCTCCAGGAGAGCATGGGAGAATCTGCGAGCGAGGCGTCCCTGTTTGAGCTCCAGGAGAGCATGGCAGATTCTGCGAGCAATGCAGCCTGGCCAAGGCTCCAGGAGAGCATGGGAGATTCTGCGAGCGAGGTGTCTGCCCGGGCTCCAGGACAGCATGGGAGATTGTGGAAGCGAGGCATCCCTGCCCGGGCTCCAGGAGAGCATGGGAGATTCTGCGAGTGAGGCATCCCTGCCAGAGTTCTTGGAGAGCTTGGTAGATTCTGCGAGCGAGGCATCCCTGTTTGAGCTCCAGGAGAGCATGGCAGATTGTGCGAGCGAGGCATCCCTGCCCGGGCTCCAGGAGAGCATGGCAGATTCTGCGAGTGAGGCATCCTTGCCCGGGCTCCACAAGAGTATGGGAGATTCTGCGAGTGAGGCATCCCTGTTTAAGCTCCAGGAGAGCATGGTAGATTCTGCGAGCGAGGTGTCTGCCCGGGCTCCAGGACAGCATGGGAGATTGTGGAAGCGAGGCATCCCTGCCCGGGCTCCAGGCGAGCATGGGAGATTCTGCGAGCAATGCAGCCTGGCCAAGGCTCCAGGAGAACATGGGAGATTGTGTGAGCGAGGCATCACTGTTTGAGCTCGAGGAGAGCATGGGAGATTGTGCGAGCGAGGCATCCCTGCCCGGGCTCCAGGAGAGCATGGGAGATTGTGCGAGTGTGGCATCCCTGTTTTAAGATCCAGGAGAGCATTGGAGATTGTGCGAGTGAGGCATCCCTGCCCGGGCTCCAGGAGAGCATGGGAGATTCTGCGAGTGAGGCATCCCTGCCAGAGTTCTTGGAGAGCATGGGAGATTCTGCGAGCGAGGCTTCCCTGTTTAAGCACCAGGAGAGTTTGGTAGATTCTGCGAGCGAGGCATCCCTGCCCGGGCTCCAGGCGAGCATGGGAGATTGTGCGAACAATGCAGCCTGGCCAAGGCTCCAGGACAGCATGGGAGATTGTGCGAGCAAGGCATCCCTGCCCGGGCTCCAGGAGAGCATGGGAGATTCTGCGAGTGAGGCATCCCTGCCCGGGCTCCAGGAGAGCATGGTAGATTCTGCGAGCAATGCAGCCTGGCCAAGGCTCCAGGAGAGCATGGAAGATTGTGAGAGCGAGGCGTCCCCGTTTGAGCTCCAGGAGAGCATGGGAGATTCTGCGAGCGAGGCATCCCTGTTTAAGCACCAGGAGAGCATGGCAGATTCTACGAGTGAGGCATCCTTGCCCGGGCTCCAGGAGAGTATGTGAAATTGTGCGAGTGAGGCATCCCTGCCAGAGTTCTTGGAGAGCATGGGAGATTGTGCGAGCTAGGCGTCCCTGTTTGAGCTCGAGGAGAGCATGGGAGATTGTGCGAGCGAGGCATCCCTGCCCGGGCTCCAGGAGAGCATGGGAGATTGTGCGAGTGTGGCATCCCTGTTTTAAGATCCAGGAGAGCATTGGAGATTGTGCGAGTGAGGCATCCCTGCCCGGGCTCCAGGAGAGCATGGGAGATTCTGTGAGCGAGGCGTCCCTGCCTGGGCTCCAGGAGAGCATGGGAGATTCTGTGAGCGAGGCATCCCTGCCCAGGCTCCAGGAGAGCATGGGTGATTGTGCGAGCGAGGCATCCCTGTTTGAGCTCCAGGAGAGCATGGCAGATTCTGCGAGCGTGGCATCCTTGCCCGGGCTCCAGGAGAGCATGGGAGATTCTGCGAGCAATGCAGCCTGGCCAAGGCTCCAGGAGAGCAAGGAAGATTCTGCAAGCAAAGTAGCTTGGTCAGGGCTCCAGGAGAGCATGGGAGATTGTCCGAGCGAGGCATCACTGTTTGAGCTCCAGGAGAGCATGGGAGAATCTGCGAGCGAGGCATCCCTGCCCTGGCTCCAGGAGAGAATGGGAGATTGTGCGAGCGTGGCATCTCTGCCCGGGCTCCAGGACAGCATGGGAGATTGTGCGAGCGAGGCGTCCCTGTTTGAGCTCCAGGAGAGCATGGGAGATTGTGCGAGTGAGGCATCCCTGCCCGGTCTCCAGGAGAGAATGGGAGATTCTCCAAGCAATGCAGCCTGGCCAAGGCTCCAGGAGAGCATGGGAGATTGTGCGAGCGAGACATCCCTGTTGAAGCTCCAGGAGAGCATGGAAGATTCTGCGAGCGAGGCATCCCTGCCCAGGCTCCAGGAGAGCATGGGAGATTGTGCGAGTGTGGCATCCCTGTTTTAAGCTCCAGGAGAGCATTGGAGATTGTGTGAGTGAGGCATCCCTGACCGGGCTCCAGGAGAGCATGGGAGAATCTGCGAGCGAGGCATCCCTGCCTGGGCTGCAGGAGAGCATGGGAGATTGTGCGAGTGAGGCATCCCTGTTTAAGCTCCAGGAGAGCATGGTAGATTCTGCGAGCAATGCAGCCTGGCCAAGGCTCCAGGAGAGCATGGGAGATTCTGCGAGCAATGCAGCCTGGCCAAGGCTCCAGGAGAGCATGGAAGATTGTGCGAGCGAGGCGTCCCCGTTTGAGCTCCAGGAGAGCATGGGAGATTCTGCGAGCAATGCAGCCTGGCGAAGGCTCCAGGAGAGCATGGGAGATTGTGCGAGCGAGGCATCCCTGCCCGGGCTCCAGGAGAGCATGGGAGATTGTGTGAGTGTGGCATCCCTACCCGAGCTCCAAGAGAGCATGGGAGATTGTGCGAGCGAGGCATCCCTGTTGAAGCTCCAGGAGAGCATGGGAGATTGAGCGCACGAGGCATCTCTGCCCGGGCTCCAGGAGAGCATGTTAGATTGTGCGAGCGAGGCATCCCTCCCCGGCTCCAAGAGAGCATGGAAGATTGTGCGAGCGAGGCGTCCCTGCCAGAGTTCTTGGAGAGCATGGGAGATTGTGCGAGCGAGGCACCACTGCACGGGCTCCAGGAGAGCATGGGAGATTCTGTGAGGAAAGCAGCCTGGCCCAGGCTCCAGGAGAGCATGGGAGATTCTGCGAGCAATGCAGCCTGGCCAAGGCTCCAGGAGAGCATGGGAAATTGTGCGAGCGAGGCATCCCTGCCCAGGCTCCAGGAGAGCATGGGAGATTCTGCGAGCAATGCAGCCTGGCCAAGGCTCCAGGAGAGCATGGAAGATTGTGCGAGCGAGGCATCCCCGTTTGAGCTCCAGGAGAGCATGGGAGATTGTGTGAGTGTGGCATCCCTACCCGAGCTCCAGGAGAGCATGGGAGATTGTGCGAGCAATGCAGCCTGGCCAAGGCTCCAGGAGAGCATGGGAGATTGTGCGAGCGAGGCATCCCTGACCGGGCTCCAGGAGAGCTTGGCAGATTCTGCAAGTGAGGCATCCCTGTTTAAGCTCCAGGAGAGCATGGTAGATTCTGCGAGCAATGCAGCCTGGCCAAGGCTCCAGGAGAGCATGGAAGATTGTGCGAGCGAGGCGTCCCTGTTTGAGCTCCAGGAGAGCATGGGAGATTCTGCGAGCAACAAAACCTGGCCATGGCTCCAGGAGAGCAAGGAAGATTCTGCAAGCAAAGTAGCTTGGTCAGGGCTCCAGGAGAGCATGGGAGATTGTCCGAGCGAGGCATCACTGTTTGAGCTCCAGGAGAGCATGGGAGAATCTGCGAGCGAGGCATCCCTGCCATGGCTCCAGGAGAGCATGGGAGATTCTGCGAGCGAGGCATCCCTGTTTTAAGCTCCAGGAGAGTTTGGTAGATTCTGCGAGCGAGGCTTCCCTGTTTAAGCACCAGGAGAGTTTGGTAGATTCTGCGAGCGAGGCATCCCTGTTTGAGCTCCAGGAGAGCATGGGAGATTGTGCGAGTGAGGGGTCCCTGCCAGAGTTCTTATAGAGCATGGGAGATTGTGCGAGCGAGGCATACCTCCCCGGCTCCAGGAGAGCATGGGAGATTGTGCGAGCGAAGCATCCCTGTTTGAGCTCCAGGATAGCATGGCAGATTCTGCGAGTGAGGCATCGTTGCCCGGGCTCCAAGAGAGCATGGGAGATTCTGCGAGTGAGGCATCCCTGCCAGAGTTCTTGGAGAGCATGGGAGATTCTACGAGCAATGCAGCCTGGCCAAGGCTCCAGGAGAGCATGGGAGATTGTGCGAGCGAGGCATCCCTGCCCGGGCTCCAGGAGAGCATGGGAGATTGTGCGAGCGAGGCATCCCTGTTTGAGCTCGAGGAGAGCATGGCAGATTCTGCGAGTGAGGCATCCCTGTTTAAGCTCCAGGAGAGCTTGGTAGATTCTGCGAGCAATGCAGCCTGGCCAAGGCTCCAGGAGAGCATGGGAGATTCTGCAAGCGAGGCTTCCCTGTTTAAGCACCAGGAGAGTTTGGTAGATTCTGCGAGCGAGGCATCCCTGCCTGGGCTCCAGGAGAGCATGGAAGATTGTGCGAGCGAGGCGTCCCTGTTTGAGCTCCAGGAGAGCATGGGAGATTCTGCGAGCAATGCAGCCTGGCCAAGGCTCCAGGAGAGCATGGGAGATTCTGCGAGCGAGGCATCCTTCCCCTGGTTCCAGGAGAGCATGGTAGATTCTGCGAGCAATGCAGCCTGGCCAAGGCTCCAGGAGAGCATGGAAGATTGTGCGAGCGAGGCGTCCCCGTTTGAGCTCCAGGAGAGCATGGGAGATTCTGCGAGCAATGCAGCCTGGCGAAGGCTCCAGGAGAGCATGGGAGATTGTGCGAGCGAGGCATCCCTGCCCGGGCTCCAGGAGAGCATGGGAGATTGTGTGAGTGTGGCATCCCTACCCGAGCTCCAAGAGAGCATGGGAGATTGTGCGAGCGAGGCATCCCTGTTGAAGCTCCAGGAGAGCATGGGAGATTGAGCGCACGAGGCATCTCTGCCCGGGCTCCAGGAGAGCATGTTAGATTGTGCGAGCGAGGCATCCCTCCCCGGCTCCAAGAGAGCATGGAAGATTGTGCGAGCGAGGCGTCCCTGCCAGAGTTCTTGGAGAGCATGGGAGATTGTGCGAGCGAGGCACCACTGCACGGGCTCCAGGAGAGCATGGGAGATTCTGTGAGGAAAGCAGCCTGGCCCAGGCTCCAGGAGAGCATGGGAGATTCTGCGAGCAATGCAGCCTGGCCAAGGCTCCAGGAGAGCATGGGAAATTGTGCGAGCGAGGCATCCCTGCCCAGGCTCCAGGAGAGCATGGGAGATTCTGCGAGCAATGCAGCCTGGCCAAGGCTCCAGGAGAGCATGGAAGATTGTGCGAGCGAGGCATCCCCGTTTGAGCTCCAGGAGAGCATGGGAGATTGTGTGAGTGTGGCATCCCTACCCGAGCTCCAGGAGAGCATGGGAGATTGTGCGAGCAATGCAGCCTGGCCAAGGCTCCAGGAGAGCATGGGAGATTGTGCGAGCGAGGCATCCCTGACCGGGCTCCAGGAGAGCTTGGCAGATTCTGCAAGTGAGGCATCCCTGTTTAAGCTCCAGGAGAGCATGGTAGATTCTGCGAGCAATGCAGCCTGGCCAAGGCTCCAGGAGAGCATGGAAGATTGTGCGAGCGAGGCGTCCCTGTTTGAGCTCCAGGAGAGCATGGGAGATTCTGCGAGCAACAAAACCTGGCCATGGCTCCAGGAGAGCAAGGAAGATTCTGCAAGCAAAGTAGCTTGGTCAGGGCTCCAGGAGAGCATGGGAGATTGTCCGAGCGAGGCATCACTGTTTGAGCTCCAGGAGAGCATGGGAGAATCTGCGAGCGAGGCATCCCTGCCATGGCTCCAGGAGAGCATGGGAGATTCTGCGAGCGAGGCATCCCTGTTTTAAGCTCCAGGAGAGTTTGGTAGATTCTGCGAGCGAGGCTTCCCTGTTTAAGCACCAGGAGAGTTTGGTAGATTCTGCGAGCGAGGCATCCCTGTTTGAGCTCCAGGAGAGCATGGGAGATTGTGCGAGTGAGGGGTCCCTGCCAGAGTTCTTATAGAGCATGGGAGATTGTGCGAGCGAGGCATACCTCCCCGGCTCCAGGAGAGCATGGGAGATTGTGCGAGCAAAGCATCCCTGTTTGAGCTCCAGGATAGCATGGCAGATTCTGCGAGTGAGGCATCGTTGCCCGGGCTCCAAGAGAGCATGGGAGATTCTGCGAGTGAGGCATCCCTGCCAGAGTTCTTGGAGAGCATGGGAGATTCTGCGAGCAATGCAGCCTGGCCAAGGCTCCAGGAGAGCATGGGAGATTCTGCAAGCGAGGCTTCCCTGTTTAAGCACCAGGAGAGCATGGCAGATTCTGCGAGTGAGGCATCGTTGCCCGGGCTCCAGGCGAGCATGGGAGATTCTACGAGCAATGCAGCCTGGCCAAGGCTCCAGGAGAGCATGGGAGATTGTGCGAGCGAGGCATCCCTGCCCGGGCTCCAGGAGAGCATGGGAGATTGTGCGAGCGAGGCATCCCTGTTTGAGCTCGAGGAGAGCATGGCAGATTCTGCGAGTGAGGCATCCCTGTTTAAGCTCCAGGAGAGCTTGGTAGATTCTGCGAGCAATGCAGCCTGGCCAAGGCTCCAGGAGAGCATGGGAGATTCTGCAAGCGAGGCTTCCCTGTTTAAGCACCAGGAGAGTTTGGTAGATTCTGCGAGCGAGGCATCCCTGCCTGGGCTCCAGGAGAGCATGGAAGATTGTGCGAGCGAGGCGTCCCTGTTTGAGCTCCAGGAGAGCATGGGAGATTCTGCGAGCAATGCAGCCTGGCCAAGGCTCCAGGAGAGCATGGGAGATTCTGCGAGCGAGGCATCCTTCCCCTGGTTCCAGGAGAGCATGGTAGATTGTGCGAGCAATGCAGCCTGGCCAAGGCTCCAGGAGAGCATGGGAGATTCTGCGAGCGAGGCATCCATGCCCGGGCTCCAGGAGAGCATGGGAGATTGTGTGAGCGAGGCATCCCTGTTTAAGCACCAGGAGAGATTGAGAGATTCTGTGAGTGAGGTGTCCCTGCCCGGGCTCCAGGAGAACATGGGAGATTGTGTGAGCGAGGCATCCCTGCCTGGGCTCCAGGAGAGCATGGAAGATTGTGTGAGCGAGTCGTCCCTGCCAGAGTTCCAGGAGAGCATGGAAGATTGTGCGAGTGAGGCATCCTTGCCCGGGTTCCAGGACAGCACGGGAGATTGTGCGAGCGAGGCTTCCTTGCCCATGCTCCAGGAGAGCATGGAAGATTCTGTGAGTGAGGCATCCTTGCCTGGGCTCCAGGAGAGCATGGGAGATTGTGTGAGCGAGGTGTCCCTGCCCGGGCTCCAGGAGAGCATGGGAGATTGTGCGAGCGAGGCATCCTTGCCTGGGCTCCAGGAGAGCATGGGAGATTGTGCGAGCGAGGCATCCCTGCCCGGGCTCCAGGAGAGCATGGGAGAATCTGCGAGCGAGGCTTCCCTGTTTAAGCACCAGGAGAGCTTGGTAGATTCTGCAAGCGAGGTGTCCCTGCCTGGGCTCCAGGACAGCATGGGAGATTGTGGGAGCGAGGCATCCCTGCCCGGGCTAAAGGAGAGCATGGGAGATTGTGCGAGCGAGGCATCCCTCCCCGGCTCCAGGAGAGAATGGGAGATTCTCCGAGCAATGAAGCCTGGCCAAGGCTCCAGGAGAGCATGGGAGATTGTGCGAGCGAGACATCCCTGTTGAAGCTCCAGGAGAGCATGGAAGATTCTGCGAGCGAGGCATCCCTGCCCAGGCTCCAGGAGAGCATGGGAGATTGTGCGAGTGTGGCATCCCTGTTTTAAGCTCCAGGAGAGCATTGGAGATTGTGTGAGTGAGGCATCCCTGACCGGGCTCCAGGAGAGCATGGGAGAATCTGCGAACGAGGCGTCCCTGCCTGGGCTGCAGGAGAGCATGGGAGATTGTGCGAGCAATGCAGCCGGGCCCAGGCTCCAGGAGAGCATGGGAGATTCTGTGAGCAATGCAGCCTGGCCAAGGCTCCAGGAGAGCATGGAAGATTGTGCGAGCGAGGCATCCCTGCCCAGGCTCCAGGAGAGCATGGAAGATTGTGCGAGCGAGGCGTCCCCGTTTGAGCTCCAGGAGAGCATGGGAGATTGTGCGCACGAGGCATCTCTGCCCGGGCTCCAGGAGAGCATGTTAGATTGTGCGAGCGAGGCATCCCTCCCCGGCTCCAAGAGAGCATGGAAGATTGTGCGAGCGAGGCGTCCCTGCCAGAGTTCTTGGAGAGCATGGGAGATTGTGCGAGCGAGGCACCACTGCCCGGGCTCCAGGAGAGCATGGGAGATTCTGCGAGTGAGGCATCCCTGCCAGAGTTCTTGGAGAGCATGGGAGATTCTGTGAGGAAAGCAGCCTGGCCCAGGCTCCAGGAGAGCATGGGAGATTCTGCGAGCAATGCAGCCTGGCCAAGGCTCCAGGAGAGCATGGGAGATTCTGCAAGCGAGGCATCCCTGTTTTAAGCTCCAGGAGAGCTTGGTAGATTCTGCGAGCGAGGTGTCCCTGCCCGGGCTCCAGGAGAGCATGGGAGATTGTGCGAGCGAGGCATCCCTGCCCAGGCTCCAGGAGAGCATGGGAGATTGTGCAAGCGAGGCATCCCTGCCCGGGCTCCAGGAGAGCATGGGAGATTGTGCGAGTGTGGCATCCCTGTTTTAAGCTCCAGGAGAGCATTGGAGATTGTGTGAGTGAGGCATCCCTGACCGGGCTCCAGGAGAGCATGGGAGAATCTGCGAACGAGGCGTCCCTGCCTGGGCTGCAGGAGAGCATGGGAGATTGTGCGAGCCATGCAGCCTGGCCAAGGCTCCAGGAGAGAATGGGAGATTGTACAAGCGAGGCATCCCTGCCCGGGCTCCAGGCGAGCATGGGAGATTGTGCGAGCAATGCAGCCTGGCCATGGCTCCAGGAGAGCATGGGAGATTCTGCGAGTGAGGTGTCTGCCCGGGCTCCAGGAGAGCATGGGAGATTGTGCGAGCAAGGCATCCCTGCCCAGGCTCCAGGCGAGCGTGGGAGATTCTGCGAGCAATGCAGGCTGGCCAATGCTCCAGGAGAGCATGTGAAATTGTGCGAGCGAGGCATCCCTGACCGGGCTCCAGGAGAGCATGGGAGATTCTGCGAGTGAGGCATCCCTGTTTAAGCTCCAGGAGAGCATGGTAGATTCTGCGAGCAATGCAGCCTGGCCAAGGCTCCAGGAGAGCATGGGAGATTCTGCGAGTGAGGCATCCTTGCCCGGGCTCCAGGAGGGCATGGGAGATTGTGCAAGCGAGGGTTCCCTGCCCGGGCTCCAGGAGAGCATGGGAGATTCTCTGAGCAATGCAGCCTGGCCCAGGCTCCAAGAGAGCATGGGAGATTGTGCGAGCGAGGCATCCATGCCCGGGCTCCTGGAGAGCATGGGAGAATCTGCAAGCGAGGCGTCCCTGCCTGGGCTCCAGGAGAACATGGGAGATTGTGTGAGCGAGGCATCCCAGCCCTGGCTCCAGGAGAGCATGGGAGATTCTGCAAGCAAGGCATCCCTGTTTAAGCACCAGGAGAGCTTGGTAGATTCTGCGAGCGAGGCATCCCTGCCCGGGATCCAGGAGAGCATGGGAGATTTTGCGAGCAATGCAGCCTGGCCAAGGCTCCAGGAGAGCATGGGAGATTGTGCGAGTGAGGCATCCCTGCCCGGGCTCCAGGAAAGCATGGGAGATTCTGCGAGAGAGGCATCCCTGTTTAAGCTCCAGGACAGCATGGGAGATTGTGCAAGCAATGCAGCCAGGCCAAGGCTCCAGGAGAGCATGGGAGATTGTGCGAGCAATGCAGGCTGGCCAATGCTCCAGGCGAGCATGGGAGATTTTGCGAGCAATGCAGCCTGGCCAAGGCTCCAGGAGAGCATGGGAGATTCTGCGATTGAGGTGTCCCTGCCCGGGCTCCAGGAGAGCATGGGAGATTGTGTGAGCAATGCAGCCTGGCCAAGGCTCCAGGAGAGCTTGGTAGATTCTGCGAGCGAGGTGTCCCTGCCCGGGCTCCAGGAGAGCATGGGAGATTGTGTGAGCGAGGCATCCCTGCCTGGGCTCCTGGAGAGCATGGAAGATTCTGCGAGAGAGGCATCCCTGTTTGAGCTCCAGGAGAGCATGGGAGATTGTGCGAGCAAGGCATCCCTGCCCAGGCTCCAGGCGAGCATGGGAGATTCTACGAGCAATGCAGCCTGGCCAAGGCTCCAGGAGAGCATGGGAGATTGTGCGAGCGAGGCATCCCTGCCCGGGCTCCAGGAGAGTATGGCAGATTCTGCGAGCGAGGCATCCCTGTTGAAGCTCCAGGAGAGTATGGCAGATTCTGCGAGCGAGGCGTCCCTGTTTGAGCTCCAGGAGAGCATGGCAGATTCTGCGAGTGAGGCATCCTTGCCCGGGCTCCAGGAGAGCATGGAAGATTGTGCGAGCGAGGCATCCCTGTCCGGGCTCCAGGAGAGCATGGGAGAATCTGCGAGCAACAAAACCTGGCCATGGCTCCAGGAGAGTATGGGAGATTCTGCGAGCGAGGCATCCCTGTTTAAGATCCTGGAGAGGATGGGAGATTCTGCGAGTGAAGCTTCCCTGCCCGGGCTCCAGGAGAGCATGGGAGAATCTGCGAGCGTGGCATCTCTGCCCGGCTCCAGGAGAGCATGGGACATTGTGCGAGCAATGCAGCCTGGCCAAGGCTAAAGGAGAGCATGGAAGATTGTGCGAGCGAGGCATCCCTGTTTAATCTCCAGGAGAGCATGGAAGATTCTCCGAGCGAGGCATCCCTGCCCGGGCTCCAGTAGAGCTTGGGAGTTTATGCGTGCAAAGCAGCCTGGCCAAGGCTCCAGGACAGCATGGGAAATTGTGCGAGCGAGGCATCCCTGCCCGGGCTCCAGGCGAGCATGGGAGATTCTGCGAGCAATGCATCCTGGCTAAGGCTCCAGGAGAGCATGTGAAATTGTGCGAGCGAGGCATCCATGCCCGGTCTCCAGGAGAGCATGGGAGATTGTGCGAGCGAGGCGTTCCTGTTTGAGCTCCAGGAGAGCATGGCAGATTCTGTGAGTGAGGCATCCCTGCCCGGGCTCCAGGAGGGCATGGGAGATTCTGCGAGCAATGCAGGCTGGCCAAGGCTCCAGGAGAGCATGGGAGATTGTGCGAGCAAGGCATCCCTGCCCAGGCTCCAGGCGAGCATGGGAGATTCTACGAGCAATGCAGCCTGGCCAAGGCTCCAGGAGAGCATGGGAGATTGTACGAGCGAGGCATCCCTGCCCGGGCTCCAGGAGAGCATGGGAGATTGTGCGAGCGAGGCGTCCCTGTTTGAGCTCGAGGAGAGCATGGCAGATTCTGCGAGTGAGGTATCCTTGCCTGGGCTCCAAGAGAGCATGGGAGATTGTGCAAGCGAGGCATCCCTGCCCGGGCTCCAGGAGAGCATGGGAGATTCTCCGAGCAATGCAGCCTAGCCAAGGCTCCAGGAGAGCATGGGAGATTGTGCGAGCGAGGCATCCCTGCCTGGGCTCCAGGAGAGCATGGGAGATTCTGCGAGCGAGGCTTCCCTGTTTAAGCACCAGGAGAGCTTGGTAGATTCTGCGAGCGAGGCATCCCTGCCTGGGCTCCAGGACAGCATGGGAGATTGTGCGAGTGAGGCATCCCTGCCCAGGCTCCAGGAGAACATGGGAGATTGTGTGAGCGAAGCATCCCTGTTTGAGCTCCAGGAGAGCATGGCAGATTCTGCGAGCGAGGCATCCCTGCCCGGGCTCCAGGAGAGCATGGGAGATTCTGCGAGCAATGCAGGCTGGCCAATGCTCCAGGCGAGCATGGGAGATTTTGCGAGCAATGCAGCCTGGCCATGGCTCCAGGAGAGCATGGGAGATTCTGCGAGTGAGGTGTCTGCCCGGGCTCCAGGAGAGCATGGGAGATTGTGCGAGCAAGGCATCCCTGACCGGGCTCCAGGAGAGCATGGCAGATTCTGCGAGTGAGGCATCCCTGTTTGAGCTCCAGGAGAGCAGGGGAGATTCTGCGAGCAATGCAGCCTGGCCAAGGCTCCAGGAGAGCATGGGAGATTGTGCGAGCGAGGCATCCCTGTTTAAGCACCAGGAGAGCATGGCAGATTCTACGAGTGAGGCATCCTTGCCCGGGCTCCCGAGGAGCATGGGAGATTGTGCGAGCGAGGCATCCCTGCCCGGGCTCCAGGAGAGCATGGAAGATTGTGCGAGCGAGGTGTCCCTGTTTAAGAGCCTGGAGAGCTTGGGAGATTCTGCGAGTGAGGCATCGTTGCCCGGGCTCCAGGCGAGCATGGGAGATTGTGTGAGCGAGGCATCCCTGCCCGGGCTCCAGGAGAGCATGGAAGATTGTGCGAGCGAGGCGTCCCTGTTTAAGCTCCAGGAGAGCATGGTAGATTCTGCGAGCAATGCAGCCTGGCCAAGGCTCCAGGAGAGCATGGAAGATTGTGCGAGCGAGGTGTCCCTGTTTAAGAGCCTGGAGAGCATGGGAGATTCTGCGAGTGAAGCTTCCCTGCCCGGGCTCCAGGAGAGCATGGGAGATTGTCCGAGCGAGGCATCACTGTTTGAGCTCCAGGAGAGCATGGGAGAATCTGCGAGCGAGGCATCCCTGCCCTGGCTCCAGGAGAGCATGGGAGATTGTGCGAGTGAGGCGTCCCTGCCAGAGTTCTTGGAGAGCATGGGAGATTGTGCGAGCGAGGCATCCCTGTTTTAAGCTCCAGGAAAGTTTGGTAGATTCTGCGAGCGAGGCATCCCTCCCCGGCTCCAGGAGAGCATGGGAGATTGTGCGAGCGAAGCATCCCTGTTTGAGCTCCAGGAGAGCATGGCAGATTCTGCGAGTGAGGCATCGTTGCCCGGGCTCCAAGAGAGCATGGGAGATTCTGCGAGTGAGGCATCCCTGCCAGAGTTCTTGGAGAGCATGGGAGATTCTGCGAGCAATGCAGCCTGGCCAAGGCTCCAGGAGAGCATGGGAGATTCTGCAAGCGAGGCTTCCCTGTTTAAGCACCAGGAGAGCATGGCAGATTCTGCGAGTGAGGCATCGTTGCCCGGGCTCCAGGAGGGCATGGGAGATTCTGCGAGCAATGCAGCCTGGCCAAGGCTCCAGGAGAGCATGGGAGATTGTGCGAGCGAGGCATCCCTGCCCGGGCTCCAGGAGAGCATGGGAGATTCTGCGAGTGAGGCATCCCTGTTTAAGCTCCAGGAGAGCATGGTAGATTCTGCGAGCAATGCAGCCTGGCCAAGGCTCCAGGAGAGCATGGGAGATTCTGCAAGCGAGGCTTCCCTGTTTAAGCACCAGGAGAGTTTGGTAGATTCTGCGAGCGAGGCATCCCTGCCTGGGCTCCAGGAGAGCATGGGAGATTGTGTGAGCGAGTCGTCCCTGCCAGAGTTCCAGGACAGCATGGAAGATTCTGTGAGTGAGGCATCCTTGCCTGGGCTCAAGGAGAGCATGGGAGATTGTGTGAGTGAGGCATCCTTGCCTGGGCTCCAGGAGAGCATGGGAGATTGTGTGAGCAATGCAGCCTGGCAAAGGCTCCAGGAGAGCATGGTAGATTGTGCGAGCAATGCAGCCTGGCCAAGGCTCCAGGAGAGCATGGAAGATTGTGCGAGCGAGGCATCCATGCCCGGGCTCCACAAGAGTATGGGAGATTCTGCGAGAGAGGCATCCCAGTTTAAGCTCCAGGAGAGCATGGGAGATTCTGTGAGTGAGGCATCCTTGCCCGGGCTCCAAGAGAGCATGGGAGATTGTGCGAGCGAGGCATCCCTGCCCGGGCTCCAGGAGAGCATGGGAGATTCTGCGAGCAATGCAGCCTGGCCAAGGCTCCAGGCGAGCATGGGAGATTCTGCGAGCAATGCAGCCTGGCCAAGGCTCCAGGCGAGCATGGGAGATTGTGCGAGCAATGCAGCCTGGCCAAGGCTCCAGGAGAGCATGGGAGATTCTGCAAGCGAGGCTTCCCTGTTTAAGCACAAGGACAGCATGGGAGATTGTGCGAGCGAGGCATCCCTGCCTGGGCTCCCGGAGAGCATGGGAGAATCTGCGAGCGAGGCGTCCCTGCCTGGGCTCCAGGAGAGCATGGGAGATTGTGCGAGCAATGCAGCCTGGCCAAGGCTCCAGGAGAGCATGGGAGATTGTGCGAGCGAGGCATCCCTGCCCGGGCTCCAGGAGAGCATGGAAGATTGTGCGAGCGAGGCGTCCCCGTTTGAGCTCCAGGAGAGCATGGGAGATTCTGCGAGCAATGCAGCCTGGCCAAGGCTCCAGGAGAGCATGGGAGATTGTGCGAGCTAGGCATCCCAGTTTAAGCACCAGGAGAGCATGGCAGATTCTACGAGTGAGGCATCCTTGCCCGGGCTCCAGGAGAGCATGTGAAATTGTGCGAGCGAGGCATCCCTGCCCGGGTTCCAGGAGAGCATGGTAGATTCTGCGAGCAAGGCATCCCTGCCTGGGCTCCAGGAGAGAATGGGAGATTCTCCGAGCAATGCAGCCTGGCCAAGGCTCCAGGAGAGCATGGGAGATTGTGCGAGCGAGACATCCCTGTTGAAGCTCCAGGAGAGCATGGAAGATTCTGCGAGCGAGGCATCCCTGCCCAGGCTCCAGGAGAGCATGGGAGATTGTGTGAGTGAGGCATCCCTGACCGGGCTCCAGGAGAGCATGGGAGAATCTGCGAGCGAGGCGTCCCTGCCTGGGCTGCAGGAGAGCATGGGAGATTGTGCGAGCGAGGCATCCCTGCCCGGGCTCCAGGAGAGCATGGAAGATTGTGCAAGCGAGGCATCCATGCCCGGGCTCCAGGAGGGCATGGGAGATTGTGCAAGCGAGGCGCCCGGGCTCCAGGAGAGCATGGGAGAATCTGCGAGCGAGGCTTCCCTGTTTAAGCACCAGGAGAGCTTGGTAGATTCTGCGAGCGAAGCATCCCTGTTTGAGCTCCAGGAGAGCATGGCAGATTCTGCGAGTGAGGCATCCCTGCCCAGGCTCCAGGCGAGCATGGGAGATTCTACGAGCAATGCAGCCTGGCCAAGGCTCCAGGAGAGCATGGGAGATTCTGCGAGTGAGGCATCCCTGTTTAAGCTCCAGGAGAGCATGGTAGATTCTGCGAGCAATGCAGCCTTGCCCAGGCTCCAGGAGAGCATGGGAGATTCTGTGAGCAATGCAGCCTGGCCAAGGCTCCAGGAGAGCATGGAAGATTGTGCGAGTGAGGCGTCACTGTTTGAGCTCCAGGAGAGCATGGGAGATTCTGCAAGCAATGCAGCCTGGCCAAGGCTCCAGGAGAGCATGGGAGATTCTGCGAGAGAGGCATCCCTGTTTAAGCTCCAGGACAGCATGGGAGATTGTGCAAGCAATGCAGCCGGGCCAAGGCTCCAGGCGAGCATGGGAGATTTTGCGAGCAATGCAGCCTGGCCAAGGCTCCAGGAGAGCATGGGAGATTGTGCGAGTGAGGCATCCCTGCCCGGGCTCCAGGAGAGCATGGGAGATTCTGCGAGAGAGGCATCCCTGTTTAAGCTCCAGGACAGCATGGGAGATTGTGCAAGCAATGCAGCCGGGCCAAGGCTCCAGGCGAGCATGGGAGATTTTGCGAGCAATGCAGCCTGGCCAAGGCTCCAGGAGAGCATGGAAGATTGTGCGAGCGAGGCGTCCCCGTTTGAGCTCCAGGAGAGCATGGGAGATTCTGCGAGCAATGCAGCCTGGCGAAGGCTCCAGGAGAGCATGGGAGATTGTGCGAGCGAGGCATCCCTGCCCGGGCTCCAGGAGAGCATGGGAGATTGTGTGAGTGTGGCATCCCTACCCGAGCTCCAAGAGAGCATGGGAGATTGTGCGAGCGAGGCATCCCTGTTGAAGCTCCAGGAGAGCATGGGAGATTGAGCGCACGAGGCATCTCTGCCCGGGCTCCAGGAGAGCATGTTAGATTGTGCGAGCGAGGCATCCCTCCCCGGCTCCAAGAGAGCATGGAAGATTGTGCGAGCGAGGCGTCCCTGCCAGAGTTCTTGGAGAGCATGGGAGATTGTGCGAGCGAGGCACCACTGCACGGGCTCCAGGAGAGCATGGGAGATTCTGTGAGGAAAGCAGCCTGGCCCAGGCTCCAGGAGAGCATGGGAGATTCTGCGAGCAATGCAGCCTGGCCAAGGCTCCAGGAGAGCATGGGAAATTGTGCGAGCGAGGCATCCCTGCCCAGGCTCCAGGAGAGCATGGGAGATTCTGCGAGCAATGCAGCCTGGCCAAGGCTCCAGGAGAGCATGGAAGATTGTGCGAGCGAGGCATCCCCGTTTGAGCTCCAGGAGAGCATGGGAGATTGTGTGAGTGTGGCATCCCTACCCGAGCTCCAGGAGAGCATGGGAGATTGTGCGAGCAATGCAGCCTGGCCAAGGCTCCAGGAGAGCATGGGAGATTGTGCGAGCGAGGCATCCCTGACCGGGCTCCAGGAGAGCTTGGCAGATTCTGCAAGTGAGGCATCCCTGTTTAAGCTCCAGGAGAGCATGGTAGATTCTGCGAGCAATGCAGCCTGGCCAAGGCTCCAGGAGAGCATGGAAGATTGTGCGAGCGAGGCGTCCCTGTTTGAGCTCCAGGAGAGCATGGGAGATTCTGCGAGCAACAAAACCTGGCCATGGCTCCAGGAGAGCAAGGAAGATTCTGCAAGCAAAGTAGCTTGGTCAGGGCTCCAGGAGAGCATGGGAGATTGTCCGAGCGAGGCATCACTGTTTGAGCTCCAGGAGAGCATGGGAGAATCTGCGAGCGAGGCATCCCTGCCATGGCTCCAGGAGAGCATGGGAGATTCTGCGAGCGAGGCATCCCTGTTTTAAGCTCCAGGAGAGTTTGGTAGATTCTGCGAGCGAGGCTTCCCTGTTTAAGCACCAGGAGAGTTTGGTAGATTCTGCGAGCGAGGCATCCCTGTTTGAGTTCCAGGAGAGCATGGGAGATTGTGCGAGTGAGGGGTCCCTGCCAGAGTTCTTATAGAGCATGGGAGATTGTGCGAGCGAGGCATACCTCCCCGGCTCCAGGAGAGCATGGGAGATTGTGCGAGCGAAGCATCCCTGTTTGAGCTCCAGGATAGCATGGCAGATTCTGCGAGTGAGGCATCGTTGCCCGGGCTCCAAGAGAGCATGGGAGATTCTGCGAGTGAGGCATCCCTGCCAGAGTTCTTGGAGAGCATGGGAGATTCTGCGAGTGAGGCATCGTTGCCCGGGCTCCAGGCGAGCATGGGAGATTCTACGAGCAATGCAGCCTGGCCAAGGCTCCAGGAGAGCATGGGAGATTGTGCGAGCGAGGCATCCCTGCCCGGGCTCCAGGAGAGCATGGGAGATTGTGCGAGCGAGGCATCCCTGTTTGAGCTCGAGGAGAGCATGGCAGATTCTGCGAGTGAGGCATCCCTGTTTAAGCTCCAGGAGAGCTTGGTAGATTCTGCGAGCAATGCAGCCTGGCCAAGGCTCCAGGAGAGCATGGGAGATTCTGCAAGCGAGGCTTCCCTGTTTAAGCACCAGGAGAGTTTGGTAGATTCTGCGAGCGAGGCATCCTTCCCCTGGTTCCAGGAGAGCATGGTAGATTGTGCGAGCAATGCAGCCTGGCCAAGGCTCCAGGAGAGCATGGGAGATTCTGCGAGCGAGGCATCCATGCCCGGGCTCCAGGAGAGCATGGGAGATTGTGTGAGCGAGGCATCCCTGTTTAAGCACCAGGAGAGATTGAGAGATTCTGTGAGTGAGGTGTCCCTGCCCGGGCTCCAGGAGAACATGGGAGATTGTGTGAGCGAGGCATCCCTGCCTGGGCTCCAGGAGAGCATGGAAGATTGTGTGAGCGAGTCGTCCCTGCCAGAGTTCCAGGAGAGCATGGAAGATTGTGCGAGTGAGGCATCCTTGCCCGGGTTCCAGGACAGCACGGGAGATTGTGCGAGCGAGGCTTCCTTGCCCATGCTCCAGGAGAGCATGGAAGATTCTGTGAGTGAGGCATCCTTGCCTGGGCTCCAGGAGAGCATGGGAGATTGTGTGAGCGAGGTGTCCCTGCCCGGGCTCCAGGAGAGCATGGGAGATTGTGCGAGCGAGGCATCCTTGCCTGGGCTCCAGGAGAGCATGGGAGATTGTGCGAGCGAGGCATCCCTGCCCGGGCTCCAGGAGAGCATGGGAGAATCTGCGAGCGAGGCTTCCCTGTTTAAGCACCAGGAGAGCTTGGTAGATTCTGCAAGCGAGGTGTCCCTGCCTGGGCTCCAGGACAGCATGGGAGATTGTGGGAGCGAGGCATCCCTGCCCGGGCTAAAGGAGAGCATGGGAGATTGTGCGAGCGAGGCATCCCTCCCCGGCTCCAGGAGAGAATGGGAGATTCTCCGAGCAATGAAGCCTGGCCAAGGCTCCAGGAGAGCATGGGAGATTGTGCGAGCGAGACATCCCTGTTGAAGCTCCAGGAGAGCATGGAAGATTCTGCGAGCGAGGCATCCCTGCCCAGGCTCCAGGAGAGCATGGGAGATTGTGCGAGTGTGGCATCCCTGTTTTAAGCTCCAGGAGAGCATTGGAGATTGTGTGAGTGAGGCATCCCTGACCGGGCTCCAGGAGAGCATGGGAGAATCTGCGAACGAGGCGTCCCTGCCTGGGCTGCAGGAGAGCATGGGAGATTGTGCGAGCAATGCAGCCGGGCCCAGGCTCCAGGAGAGCATGGGAGATTCTGTGAGCAATGCAGCCTGGCCAAGGCTCCAGGAGAGCATGGAAGATTGTGCGAGCGAGGCATCCCTGCCCGGGCTCCAGGAGAGCATGGGAGATTGTGCGAGCGAGGCATCCCTGTTTGAGCTCGAGGAGAGCATGGCAGATTCTGCGAGTGAGGCATCCCTGTTTAAGCTCCAGGAGAGCTTGGTAGATTCTGCGAGCAATGCAGCCTGGCCAAGGCTCCAGGAGAGCATGGGAGATTCTGCAAGCGAGGCTTCCCTGTTTAAGCACCAGGAGAGTTTGGTAGATTCTGCGAGCGAGGCATCCTTCCCCTGGTTCCAGGAGAGCATGGTAGATTGTGCGAGCAATGCAGCCTGGCCAAGGCTCCAGGAGAGCATGGGAGATTGTGCGAGCGAGGCATCCCTCCCCGGCTCCAAGAGAGCATGGAAGATTGTGCGAGCGAGGCGTCCCTGCCAGAGTTCTTGGAGAGCATGGGAGATTGTGCGAGCGAGGCACCACTGCCCGGGCTCCAGGAGAGCATGGGAGATTCTGCGAGTGAGGCATCCCTGCCAGAGTTCTTGGAGAGCATGGGAGATTCTGTGAGGAAAGCAGCCTGGCCCAGGCTCCAGGAGAGCATGGGAGATTCTGCGAGCAATGCAGCCTGGCCAAGGCTCCAGGAGAGCATGGGAGATTCTGCAAGCGAGGCATCCCTGTTTTAAGCTCCAGGAGAGCTTGGTAGATTCTGCGAGCGAGGTGTCCCTGCCCGGGCTCCAGGAGAGCATGGGAGATTGTGCGAGCGAGGCATCCCTGCCCAGGCTCCAGGAGAGCATGGGAGATTGTGCAAGCGAGGCATCCCTGCCCGGGCTCCAGGAGAGCATGGGAGATTGTGCGAGTGTGGCATCCCTGTTTTAAGCTCCAGGAGAGCATTGGAGATTGTGTGAGTGAGGCATCCCTGCCCGGGCTCCAGGCGAGCATGGGAGATTGTGCGAGCAATGCAGCCTGGCCATGGCTCCAGGAGAGCATGGGAGATTCTGCGAGTGAGGTGTCTGCCCGGGCTCCAGGAGAGCATGGGAGATTGTGCGAGCAAGGCATCCCTGCCCAGGCTCCAGGCGAGCGTGGGAGATTCTGCGAGCAATGCAGGCTGGCCAATGCTCCAGGAGAGCATGTGAAATTGTGCGAGCGAGGCATCCCTGACCGGGCTCCAGGAGAGCATGGGAGATTCTGCGAGTGAGGCATCCCTGTTTAAGCTCCAGGAGAGCATGGTAGATTCTGCGAGCAATGCAGCCTGGCCAAGGCTCCAGGAGAGCATGGGAGATTCTGCGAGTGAGGCATCCTTGCCCGGGCTCCAGGAGGGCATGGGAGATTGTGCAAGCGAGGGTTCCCTGCCCGGGCTCCAGGAGAGCATGGGAGATTCTCTGAGCAATGCAGCCTGGCCCAGGCTCCAAGAGAGCATGGGAGATTGTGCGAGCGAGGCATCCATGCCCGGGCTCCTGGAGAGCATGGGAGAATCTGCAAGCGAGGCGTCCCTGCCTGGGCTCCAGGAGAGCATGGGAGATTCTGCGAGCAATGCAGGCTGGCCAATGCTCCAGGAGAGCATGGGAGATTCTGCAAGCAAGGCATCCCTGTTTAAGCACCAGGAGAGCTTGGTAGATTCTGCGAGCGAGGCATCCCTGCCCGGGATCCAGGAGAGCATGGGAGATTTTGCGAGCAATGCAGCCTGGCCAAGGCTCCAGGAGAGCATGGGAGATTGTGCGAGCGAGGCATCCCTGCCCGGGCTC
The DNA here is from genome assembly GCA_031769625.1 of Taudactylus pleione. Lineage (NCBI taxonomy): Eukaryota > Metazoa > Chordata > Amphibia > Anura > Myobatrachidae > Taudactylus > Taudactylus pleione. Next base: position 8,040,977 of record JAUIMM010000138.1, on the reverse strand, counting down.
CAGGAAAGCATGGGAGATTCTGCGAGAGAGGCATCCCTGTTTAAGCTCCAGGACAGCATGGGAGATTGTGCAAGCAATGCAGCCAGGCCAAGGCTCCAGGAGAGCATGGGAGATTGTGCGAGCAATGCAGGCTGGCCAATGCTCCAGGCGAGCATGGGAGATTTTGCGAGCAATGCAGCCTGGCCAAGGCTCCAGGAGAGCATGGGAGATTCTGCGATTGAGGTGTCCCTGCCCGGGCTCCAGGAGAGCATGGGAGATTGTGTGAGCAATGCAGCCTGGCCAAGGCTCCAGGAGAGCTTGGTAGATTCTGCGAGCGAGGTGTCCCTGCCCGGGCTCCTGGAGAGCATGGAAGATTCTGCGAGAGAGGCATCCCTGTTTGAGCTCCAGGAGAGCATGGGAGATTGTGCGAGCAAGGCATCCCTGCCCAGGCTCCAGGCGAGCATGGGAGATTCTACGAGCAATGCAGCCTGGCCAAGGCTCCAGGAGAGCATGGGAGATTGTGCGAGCGAGGCATCCCTGCCCGGGCTCCAGGAGAGTATGGCAGATTCTGCGAGCGAGGCATCCCTGTTGAAGCTCCAGGAGAGTATGGCAGATTCTGCGAGCGAGGCGTCCCTGTTTGAGCTCCAGGAGAGCATGGCAGATTCTGCGAGTGAGGCATCCTTGCCCGGGCTCCAGGAGAGCATGGAAGATTGTGCGAGCGAGGCATCCCTGCCCGGGCTCCAGGCGAGCATGGGAGATTCTGCGAGCGAGGCATCCCTGTCCGGGCTCCAGGAGAGCATGGGAGAATCTGCGAGCAACAAAACCTGGCCATGGCTCCAGGAGAGTATGGGAGATTCTGCGAGTGAAGCTTCCCTGCCCGGGCTCCAGGAGAGCATGGGAGATTGTCCGAGCGAGGCATCACTGTTTGAGCTCCAGGAGAGCATGGGAGAATCTGCGAGCGTGGCATCTCTGCCCGGCTCCAGGAGAGCATGGGACATTGTGCGAGCAATGCAGCCTGGCCAAGGCTAAAGGAGAGCATGGAAGATTGTGCGAGCGAGGCATCCCTGTTTAATCTCCAGGAGAGCATGGAAGATTCTCCGAGCGAGGCATCCCTGCCCGGGCTCCAGTAGAGCTTGGGAGTTTATGCGTGCAAAGCAGCCTGGCCAAGGCTCCAGGACAGCATGGGAAATTGTGCGAGCGAGGCATCCCTGCCCGGGCTCCAGGCGAGCATGGGAGATTCTGCGAGCAATGCATCCTGGCTAAGGCTCCAGGAGAGCATGTGAAATTGTGCGAGCGAGGCATCCATGCCCGGTCTCCAGGAGAGCATGGGAGATTGTGCGAGCGAGGCGTTCCTGTTTGAGCTCCAGGAGAGCATGGCAGATTCTGTGAGTGAGGCATCCCTGCCCGGGCTCCAGGAGGGCATGGGAGATTCTGCGAGCAATGCAGGCTGGCCAAGGCTCCAGGAGAGCATGGGAGATTGTGCGAGCAATGCAGCCTGGCCAAGGCTCCAGGAGAGCATGGGAGATTGTACGAGCGAGGCATCCCTGCCCGGGCTCCAGGAGAGCATGGGAGATTGTGCGAGCGAGGCGTCCCTGTTTGAGCTCGAGGAGAGCATGGCAGATTCTGCGAGTGAGGTATCCTTGCCTGGGCTCCAAGAGAGCATGGGAGATTGTGCAAGCGAGGCATCCCTGCCCGGGCTCCAGGAGAGCATGGGAGATTCTCCGAGCAATGCAGCCTAGCCAAGGCTCCAGGAGAGCATGGGAGATTGTGCGAGCGAGGCATCCCTGCCTGGGCTCCAGGAGAGCATGGGAGATTCTGCGAGCGAGGCTTCCCTGTTTAAGCACCAGGAGAGCTTGGTAGATTCTGCGAGCGAGGCATCCCTGCCTGGGCTCCAGGACAGCATGGGAGATTGTGCGAGTGAGGCATCCCTGCCCAGGCTCCAGGAGAACATGGGAGATTGTGTGAGCGAAGCATCCCTGTTTGAGCTCCAGGAGAGCATGGCAGATTCTGCGAGCGAGGCATCCCTGCCCGGGCTCCAGGAGAGCATGGGAGATTCTGCGAGCAATGCAGGCTGGCCAATGCTCCAGGCGAGCATGGGAGATTTTGCGAGCAATGCAGCCTGGCCATGGCTCCAGGAGAGCATGGGAGATTCTGCGAGTGAGGTGTCTGCCCGGGCTCCAGGAGAGCATGGGAGATTGTGCGAGCAAGGCATCCCTGACCGGGCTCCAGGAGAGCATGGCAGATTCTGCGAGTGAGGCATCCCTGTTTAAGCTCCAGGAGAGCATGGTAGATTCTGCGAGCAATGCAGCCTGGCCAAGGCTCCAGGAGAGCATGGAAGATTGTGCGAGCGAGGCGTCCCTGTTTGAGCTCCAGGAGAGCAGGGGAGATTCTGCGAGCAATGCAGCCTGGCCAAGGCTCCAGGAGAGCATGGGAGATTGTGCGAGCGAGGCATCCCTGTTTAAGCACCAGGAGAGCATGGCAGATTCTACGAGTGAGGCATCCTTGCCCGGGCTCCCGAGGAGCATGGGAGATTGTGCGAGCGAGGCATCCCTGCCCGGGCTCCAGGAGAGCATGGAAGATTGTGCGAGCGAGGTGTCCCTGTTTAAGAGCCTGGAGAGCTTGGGAGATTCTGCGAGTGAGGCATCGTTGCCCGGGCTCCAGGCGAGCATGGGAGATTGTGTGAGCGAGGCATCCCTGCCCGGGCTCCAGGAGAGCATGGAAGATTGTGCGAGCGAGGTGTCCCTGTTTAAGAGCCTGGAGAGCATGGGAGATTCTGCGAGTGAAGCTTCCCTGCCCGGGCTCCAGGAGAGCATGGGAGATTGTCCGAGCGAGGCATCACTGTTTGAGCTCCAGGAGAGCATGGGAGAATCTGCGAGCGAGGCATCCCTGCCCTGGCTCCAGGAGAGAATGGGAGATTGTGCGAGCGTGGCATCTCTGCCCGGGCTCCAGGAGAGCATGGGAGATTGTGCGAGTGAGGCGTCCCTGCCAGAGTTCTTGGAGAGCATGGGAGATTGTGCGAGCGAGGCATCCCTGTTTTAAGCTCCAGGAAAGTTTGGTAGATTCTGCGAGCGAGGCATCCCTCCCCGGCTCCAGGAGAGCATGGGAGATTGTGCGAGCGAAGCATCCCTGTTTGAGCTCCAGGAGAGCATGGCAGATTCTGCGAGTGAGGCATCGTTGCCCGGGCTCCAAGAGAGCATGGGAGATTCTGCGAGTGAGGCATCCCTGCCAGAGTTCTTGGAGAGCATGGGAGATTCTGCGAGCAATGCAGCCTGGCCAAGGCTCCAGGAGAGCATGGGAGATTCTGCAAGCGAGGCTTCCCTGTTTAAGCACCAGGAGAGCATGGCAGATTCTGCGAGTGAGGCATCGTTGCCCGGGCTCCAGGCGAGCATGGGAGATTCTACGAGCAATGCAGCCTGGCCAAGGCTCCAGGAGAGCATGGGAGATTGTGCGAGCGAGGCATCCCTGCCCGGGCTCCAGGAGAGCATGGGAGATTGTGCGAGCGAGGCATCCCTGTTTGAGCTCGAGGAGAGCATGGCAGATTCTGCGAGTGAGGCATCCCTGTTTAAGCTCCAGGAGAGCTTGGTAGATTCTGCGAGCAATGCAGCCTGGCCAAGGCTCCAGGAGAGCATGGGAGATTCTGCAAGCGAGGCTTCCCTGTTTAAGCACCAGGAGAGCATGGCAGATTCTGCGAGTGAGGCATCGTTGCCCGGGCTCCAGGCGAGCATGGGAGATTCTACGAGCAATGCAGCCTGGCCAAGGCTCCAGGAGAGCATGGGAGATTGTGCGAGCGAGGCATCCCTGCCCGGGCTCCAGGAGAGCATGGGAGATTGTGCGAGCGAGGCATCCCTGTTTGAGCTCGAGGAGAGCATGGCAGATTCTGCGAGTGAGGCATCCCTGTTTAAGCTCCAGGAGAGCTTGGTAGATTCTGCGAGCAATGCAGCCTGGCCAAGGCTCCAGGAGAGCATGGGAGATTCTGCAAGCGAGGCTTCCCTGTTTAAGCACCAGGAGAGTTTGGTAGATTCTGCGAGCGAGGCATCCCTGCCTGGGCTCCAGGAGAGCATGGGAGATTGTGTGAGCGAGGCATCCCTGCCCGGGCTCCAGGAGAGCATGGAAGATTGTGCGAGCAAAGTAGCTTGGTCAGGGCTCCAGGAGAGCATGGAAGATTGTGCGAGCGAGGTGTCCCTGTTTGAGCTCCAGGAGAGCATGGGAGAATCTGCGAGCAATGCAGCCTGGCCAAGGCTCCAGGAGAACATGGGAGATTGTGTGAGCGAGGCATCCCTGCCCGGGCTCCAGGAGAGCATGGGAGATTGTGCAAGCGAGGCATCCCTGTTTAAGCACCAGGAGAGATTGAGAGATTGTGCGAGCGAGGCAACCCTGCACGGGCTCCAGGAGAGCATGGGAGATTCTGCGAGCAATGCAGCCTGGCCAGGGCTCCAGGAGAGCATGGAATATTCTGCGAGTGAGGCATCCATGCCCGGGCTCCAGGAGAGCTTGGTAGATTCTGCGAGCGAGGTGTCCCTGCCCGGGCTCCAGGAGAGCATGGGAGATTGTGCGAGCGAGGCAACCCTGCCCGGGCTCCAGGAGAGCATGGGAGAATCTGCGAGCGAGGCATCCCTGCCTGGGCTCCAGGAGAGCATGGAAGATTGTGTGAGCGAGTCGTCCCTGCCAGAGTTCCAGGACAGCATGGGAGATTGTGCGAGCGAGGCTTCCTTGCCCATGCTCCAGGAGAGCATGGAAGATTCTGTGAGTGAGGCATCCTTGCCTGGGCTCAAGGAGAGCATGGGAGATTGTGTGAGTGAGGCATCCTTGCCTGGGCTCCAGGAGAGCATGGGAGATTGTGTGAGCAATGCAGCCTGGCAAAGGCTCCAGGAGAGCATGGTAGATTGTGCGAGCAATGCAGGCTGGCCAATGCTCCAGGCGAGCATGGGAGATTTTGCGAGCAATGCAGCCTGGCCAAGGCTCCAGGAGAGCATGGGAGATTCTGCGATTGAGGTGTCCCTGCCCGGGCTCCAGGAGAGCATGGGAGATTGTGTGAGCAATGCAGCCTGGCCAAGGCTCCAGGAGAGCTTGGTAGATTCTGCGAGCGAGGTGTCCCTGCCCGGGCTCCTGGAGAGCATGGAAGATTCTGCGAGAGAGGCATCCCTGTTTGAGCTCCAGGAGAGCATGGGAGATTGTGCGAGCAAGGCATCCCTGCCCAGGCTCCAGGCGAGCATGGGAGATTCTACGAGCAATGCAGCCTGGCCAAGGCTCCAGGAGAGCATGGGAGATTGTGCGAGCGAGGCATCCCTGCCCGGGCTCCAGGAGAGTATGGCAGATTCTGCGAGCGAGGCATCCCTGTTGAAGCTCCAGGAGAGTATGGCAGATTCTGCGAGCGAGGCGTCCCTGTTTGAGCTCCAGGAGAGCATGGCAGATTCTGCGAGTGAGGCATCCTTGCCCGGGCTCCAGGAGAGCATGGAAGATTGTGCGAGCGAGGCATCCCTGCCCGGGCTCCAGGCGAGCATGGGAGATTCTGCGAGCGAGGCATCCCTGTCCGGGCTCCAGGAGAGCATGGGAGAATCTGCGAGCAACAAAACCTGGCCATGGCTCCAGGAGAGTATGGGAGATTCTGCGAGTGAAGCTTCCCTGCCCGGGCTCCAGGAGAGCATGGGAGATTGTCCGAGCGAGGCATCACTGTTTGAGCTCCAGGAGAGCATGGGAGAATCTGCGAGCGTGGCATCTCTGCCCGGCTCCAGGAGAGCATGGGACATTGTGCGAGCAATGCAGCCTGGCCAAGGCTAAAGGAGAGCATGGAAGATTGTGCGAGCGAGGCATCCCTGTTTAATCTCCAGGAGAGCATGGAAGATTCTCCGAGCGAGGCATCCCTGCCCGGGCTCCAGTAGAGCTTGGGAGTTTATGCGTGCAAAGCAGCCTGGCCAAGGCTCCAGGACAGCATGGGAAATTGTGCGAGCGAGGCATCCCTGCCCGGGCTCCAGGCGAGCATGGGAGATTCTGCGAGCAATGCATCCTGGCTAAGGCTCCAGGAGAGCATGTGAAATTGTGCGAGCGAGGCATCCATGCCCGGTCTCCAGGAGAGCATGGGAGATTGTGCGAGCGAGGCGTTCCTGTTTGAGCTCCAGGAGAGCATGGCAGATTCTGTGAGTGAGGCATCCCTGCCCGGGCTCCAGGAGGGCATGGGAGATTCTGCGAGCAATGCAGGCTGGCCAAGGCTCCAGGAGAGCATGGGAGATTGTGCGAGCAATGCAGCCTGGCCAAGGCTCCAGGAGAGCATGGGAGATTGTACGAGCGAGGCATCCCTGCCCGGGCTCCAGGAGAGCATGGGAGATTGTGCGAGCGAGGCGTCCCTGTTTGAGCTCGAGGAGAGCATGGCAGATTCTGCGAGTGAGGTATCCTTGCCTGGGCTCCAAGAGAGCATGGGAGATTGTGCAAGCGAGGCATCCCTGCCCGGGCTCCAGGAGAGCATGGGAGATTCTCCGAGCAATGCAGCCTAGCCAAGGCTCCAGGAGAGCATGGGAGATTGTGCGAGCGAGGCATCCCTGCCTGGGCTCCAGGAGAGCATGGGAGATTCTGCGAGCGAGGCTTCCCTGTTTAAGCACCAGGAGAGCTTGGTAGATTCTGCGAGCGAGGCATCCCTGCCTGGGCTCCAGGACAGCATGGGAGATTGTGCGAGTGAGGCATCCCTGCCCAGGCTCCAGGAGAACATGGGAGATTGTGTGAGCGAAGCATCCCTGTTTGAGCTCCAGGAGAGCATGGCAGATTCTGCGAGCGAGGCATCCCTGCCCGGGCTCCAGGAGAGCATGGGAGATTCTGCGAGCAATGCAGGCTGGCCAATGCTCCAGGCGAGCATGGGAGATTTTGCGAGCAATGCAGCCTGGCCATGGCTCCAGGAGAGCATGGGAGATTCTGCGAGTGAGGTGTCTGCCCGGGCTCCAGGAGAGCATGGGAGATTGTGCGAGCAAGGCATCCCTGACCGGGCTCCAGGAGAGCATGGCAGATTCTGCGAGTGAGGCATCCCTGTTTAAGCTCCAGGAGAGCATGGTAGATTCTGCGAGCAATGCAGCCTGGCCAAGGCTCCAGGAGAGCATGGAAGATTGTGCGAGCGAGGCGTCCCTGTTTGAGCTCCAGGAGAGCAGGGGAGATTCTGCGAGCAATGCAGCCTGGCCAAGGCTCCAGGAGAGCATGGGAGATTGTGCGAGCGAGGCATCCCTGTTTAAGCACCAGGAGAGCATGGCAGATTCTACGAGTGAGGCATCCTTGCCCGGGCTCCCGAGGAGCATGGGAGATTGTGCGAGCGAGGCATCCCTGCCCGGGCTCCAGGAGAGCATGGAAGATTGTGCGAGCGAGGTGTCCCTGTTTAAGAGCCTGGAGAGCTTGGGAGATTCTGCGAGTGAGGCATCGTTGCCCGGGCTCCAGGCGAGCATGGGAGATTGTGTGAGCGAGGCATCCCTGCCCGGGCTCCAGGAGAGCATGGAAGATTGTGCGAGCGAGGTGTCCCTGTTTAAGAGCCTGGAGAGCATGGGAGATTCTGCGAGTGAAGCTTCCCTGCCCGGGCTCCAGGAGAGCATGGGAGATTGTCCGAGCGAGGCATCACTGTTTGAGCTCCAGGAGAGCATGGGAGAATCTGCGAGCGAGGCATCCCTGCCCTGGCTCCAGGAGAGAATGGGAGATTGTGCGAGCGTGGCATCTCTGCCCGGGCTCCAGGAGAGCATGGGAGATTGTGCGAGTGAGGCGTCCCTGCCAGAGTTCTTGGAGAGCATGGGAGATTGTGCGAGCGAGGCATCCCTGTTTTAAGCTCCAGGAAAGTTTGGTAGATTCTGCGAGCGAGGCATCCCTCCCCGGCTCCAGGAGAGCATGGGAGATTGTGCGAGCGAAGCATCCCTGTTTGAGCTCCAGGAGAGCATGGCAGATTCTGCGAGTGAGGCATCGTTGCCCGGGCTCCAAGAGAGCATGGGAGATTCTGCGAGTGAGGCATCCCTGCCAGAGTTCTTGGAGAGCATGGGAGATTCTGCGAGCAATGCAGCCTGGCCAAGGCTCCAGGAGAGCATGGGAGATTCTGCAAGCGAGGCTTCCCTGTTTAAGCACCAGGAGAGCATGGCAGATTCTGCGAGTGAGGCATCGTTGCCCGGGCTCCAGGCGAGCATGGGAGATTCTACGAGCAATGCAGCCTGGCCAAGGCTCCAGGAGAGCATGGGAGATTGTGCGAGCGAGGCATCCCTGCCCGGGCTCCAGGAGAGCATGGGAGATTGTGCGAGCGAGGCATCCCTGTTTGAGCTCGAGGAGAGCATGGCAGATTCTGCGAGTGAGGCATCCCTGTTTAAGCTCCAGGAGAGCTTGGTAGATTCTGCGAGCAATGCAGCCTGGCCAAGGCTCCAGGAGAGCATGGGAGATTCTGCAAGCGAGGCTTCCCTGTTTAAGCACCAGGAGAGCATGGCAGATTCTGCGAGTGAGGCATCGTTGCCCGGGCTCCAGGCGAGCATGGGAGATTCTACGAGCAATGCAGCCTGGCCAAGGCTCCAGGAGAGCATGGGAGATTGTGCGAGCGAGGCATCCCTGCCCGGGCTCCAGGAGAGCATGGGAGATTGTGCGAGCGAGGCATCCCTGTTTGAGCTCGAGGAGAGCATGGCAGATTCTGCGAGTGAGGCATCCCTGTTTAAGCTCCAGGAGAGCTTGGTAGATTCTGCGAGCAATGCAGCCTGGCCAAGGCTCCAGGAGAGCATGGGAGATTCTGCGAGCGAGGCATCCCTGCCTGGGCTCCAGGAGAGCATGGGAGATTGTGTGAGCGAGGCATCCCTGCCCGGGCTCCAGGAGAGCATGGAAGATTGTGCGAGCAAAGTAGCTTGGTCAGGGCTCCAGGAGAGCATGGAAGATTGTGCGAGCGAGGTGTCCCTGTTTGAGCTCCAGGAGAGCATGGGAGAATCTGCGAGCAATGCAGCCTGGCCAAGGCTCCAGGAGAACATGGGAGATTGTGTGAGCGAGGCATCCCTGCCCGGGCTCCAGGAGAGCATGGGAGATTGTGCAAGCGAGGCATCCCTGTTTAAGCACCAGGAGAGATTGAGAGATTGTGCGAGCGAGGCAACCCTGCACGGGCTCCAGGAGAGCATGGGAGATTCTGCGAGCAATGCAGCCTGGCCAGGGCTCCAGGAGAGCATGGAATATTCTGCGAGTGAGGCATCCATGCCCGGGCTCCAGGAGAGCTTGGTAGATTCTGCGAGCGAGGTGTCCCTGCCCGGGCTCCAGGAGAGCATGGGAGATTGTGCGAGCGAGGCAACCCTGCCCGGGCTCCAGGAGAGCATGGGAGAATCTGCGAGCGAGGCATCCCTGCCTGGGCTCCAGGAGAGCATGGAAGATTGTGTGAGCGAGTCGTCCCTGCCAGAGTTCCAGGACAGCATGGGAGATTGTGCGAGCGAGGCTTCCTTGCCCATGCTCCAGGAGAGCATGGAAGATTCTGTGAGTGAGGCATCCTTGCCTGGGCTCAAGGAGAGCATGGGAGATTGTGTGAGTGAGGCATCCTTGCCTGGGCTCCAGGAGAGCATGGGAGATTGTGTGAGCAATGCAGCCTGGCAAAGGCTCCAGGAGAGCATGGTAGATTGTGCGAGCAATGCAGCCTGGCCAAGGCTCCAGGAGAGCATGGAAGATTGTGCGAGCGAGGCATCCCTGACCGGGCTCCAGGAGAGCATGGGAGAATCTGCGAGCGAGGCGTCCCTGCCTGGGCTGCAGGAGAGCATGGGAGATTGTGCGAGCGAGGCATCCCTGCCCGGGCTCCAGGAGAGCATGGAAGATTGTGCAAGCGAGGCATCCATGCCCGGGCTCCAGGAGGGCATGGGAGATTGTGCGAGCGAGGCTTCCCTGTTTAAGCACCAGGAGAGCTTGGTAGATTCTGCGAGCGAAGCATCCCTGTTTGAGCTCCAGGAGAGCATGGCAGATTCTGTGAGTGAGGCATCCTTGCCCGGGCTCCAGGAGGGCATGGGAGATTGTGGAAGCGAGGCATCCCTGCCCGGGCTCCAGGAGAGCATGGGAGATTTTGCGAGCAATGCAGCCTGGCCAAGGCTCCAGGAGAGCATGGGAGATTCTGCAAGCGAGGCTTCCCTGTTTAAGCACCAGGAGAGCTTGGTAGATTCTGCGAGCGAGGCATCCCTGCCCGGGCTCCAGGAGAACATGGGAGATTGTGTGAGCGAAGCATCCCTGTTTGAGCTCCAGGAGAGCATGGGAGATTGTGCGAGCAAGGCATCCCTGCCCAGGCTCCAGGCGAGCATGGGAGATTCTCCGAGCAATGCAGCCTGGCCAAGGCTCCAGGAGAGCATGGGAGATTGTGCGAGCGAGGCATCCCTGCCCGGGCTCCAGGAGAGCATGGGAGATTGTGCGAGTGAGGCGTCCCTGTTTGAGCTCGAGGAGAGCATGGCAGATTCTGCAAGTGAGGCATCCTTGCCCGGGCTCCAAGAGAGCATGGGAGATTGTGCAAGCGAGGCATCCCTGTTTAAGCTCCAGGAGAGCATGGAAGATTGTGCGAGTGAGGCGTCACTGTTTGAGCTCCAGGAGAGCATGGCAGATTCTGCGAGCGAGGCATCCCTGTTGATGCTCCAGGAGAGCATGGAAGATTCTGCGAGCGAGGCATCCCTGTCCGGGCTCCAGGAGAGCATGGGAGAATCTGCGAGCAACAAAACCTGGCCAAGGCTCCAGGAGAGCAAGGAAGATTCTGCGAGCAAAGTAGCTTGGTCAGGGCTCCAGGAGAGTATGGGAGATTCTGCGAGCGAGGCATCCCTGTTTAAGCTCCAGGAGAACATGGGAGATTGTGTGAGCGAAGCATCCCTGTTTAAGCTCCAGGAGAGCATGGAAGATTGTGCGAGTGAGGCATCCATGCCCGGGCTCCAGCAGAGCATGGGAGATGGTCTGAGCGAGGCATCCCTGCCCGGGCTCAAGGAGAGCATGGGAGATTCTGCAAGCAATGCAGCCTGGCCAAGGCTCCAGGCGAGCATGGGAGATTCTGCGAGCGAGGCATCCCTG